>OX387427.1:39720773-40927682 GCA_947563755.1 Lochmaea crataegi | reverse complement strand
AAAAAAAGAATGGTGAATATACCACAAGGAACCTACAGAAGATAAAATGCTTAAAGTTAAAAATACACTTTCCAAGGCTACCTAACCTTACTTTATTCGCATCATCTCCAAAGAACTTCCAAGAAAAATAATTGGAATGAGGCAAATTTTCAATTTAAGTTTTACAGTACGCTACTGATCTAGCAGTTTTCCATATCATCAGTAAGATATTCACAAATATTGCGGATCTTTTTCGAACATTTGGTAGCATCGGCGACACATTTCGCATTCAGATTCACTTTCCAGAAAACAGTCTGGGAAAATGTGTAAATGTGTTTCTGTGATAGTTGTGAAAGTTTACAGTCGAAGGAGTTCGGATATGAGGTAGTTGGTGAACAAATAGTTTTAAGTATTACGATCGGATCTAACATTTTACAAAAAAAACCTTTATTACAGTGTTCTGCAGTGTTGTCCGGTGGAAATGAAGGGTTATTTGGAATGTTTTAGAATGTATACTATCGATTTACAAAAGAATTCAAAATGATGGTTAGTTCAGTTTGAAGAGTTGATACCAAGAAGCGTTTATAGACGGTATCAAGATAATGTTTTTTCTAATGAAACAATCTATATTATCATATATATATATATATATATTATCAAAAACCCAATTACCATAGTGTATGGTGTAGGGTATACTTTTACAATTATACTTGTTTCAACTACATAGTATTATGCTTAAGACATATATCCATTTTTTCATCGATGCTTTGGTCCAGATAGAATTTTATTCATGTACAAATTTAGCCCATTGTTTTTTATCTTTTGCCATTGTTTTTGCCTCTGTCCATGTTTTTCCTTTTTCTTGTAGTATGCCTACCATAACACCATCCCATGTTTGTTTTGGTCTTCCCTTTTTCGTATTTTTTTGTATTTTTGATTGCCTTACTTTTTTAACTGGTCTTGTATCGTTCATTCTTTGTAAATGTCCCCACCAGCTTAATTGTCTCTTTTCAATAAATTTAAGTGTTGATTCTATGTCAAGGTCTTCTCTTATTTTCGTATTTCTTAGTTTGTCTTTCTTTGTAACTCCTTTAACTCGCCTAAGATACTTCATCTCAACTGCTTGTATTCGACTCTTTTGTCTCTTTGTTAATACCCAAGATTCACATCCGAATGTTAATATTGGCCGGTAAATTGTTTTAAATACATTTAACTTCGTTTTCTTGGTTATCTCTTTTTTATTTATAAATGTCGAATTCATCGTGTGATAAAGATTCATCGTTTTTTGTACTCTATTGGTAATTTCGACTTCCTGCGTTCCATTTTCTTCTATTTCTACTCCCAAGTATTTATATCTTCAACTTGCTCAATTTTTATTCCATCTAATTGTATTTTCAAATGTTTTTGTTGCGGTCCTGTAACCATAACTTTGGTTTTGCTTTGATTAACTGTCATTCCAAATTCTTCAGATACCGTGCTCCATATTTCCATATTCTTTTGTAAATCCTTCTCTTTCCCTGCCATAATTATTAAATCATCTGCAAAAGCTGCTTCTGATATATCCACTCTTCCTAAATGTCTGTATCCAACGTGTAGTTTTGCCATTTTGATTGACGATTTTTTAATTATTTCATCAATAAAAATTGTAAATAATAATGGACTTAGTCCCCCTCCTTGCCTTAATCCTTCTTGTGTTGAAAATGATTCTGATGCTTTATTTTTGTATATTACACAATTTCTATTATTTTTGTAAATGTTTTTGATTATGTCTATTATTTTGTAGTTTACCCCCCTTCCTTCTAGTACTTTCCATAACTTCTCCCTTGGTACTTTGTCAAAAGCTTTTTCCATATCTATAAATCCCATATATACCTCCTTTTCTTGTTGTGAGAACTTATCAATTATCTGTTTCACCGTAAATATGTGGTCTTGTATGCTTCGCCCTCTTCTAAATCCACTTTGCGATTCTTCGAGAGTATTTTCTATCAGTGGTCTTAGCTTACTGTCTATAATATTCTCGTAGACTTTCATAGCTGTACTAAGTAGATTTATTCCTCTATAATTATTGCAGTCTTGTCTATCCCCCTTTTTATATATTGGAACTATTAAGGCTGTCTTCCAATCTTCTGGAATCTGTTCTTCACTCCAAGCAGTGTTGTATATTTTCAATAATATTTTTGTTCCTGTTTCCCCTAAATTCTTGAACATTTCTGATGTTAATTTATCAATTCCTGGAGATTTTCCATTTTTCAATACATCTACTATTTTCTGTAATTCTTTTAGTGTTACAATGTCTTTATTTTCTATTATTGCATCCTTTTTTTTGTTAATGTCCTGAACTTTGTTGTCTGCTCCTAGTAATTCCTCAAAATACTCTTTCCATCTATCAATTACTTCGTTTTCATTTCTTAGTATATCTCCTTTTTTATTTTTTATCCAGGTTATTTCTTGTGTTTTTTCCTTTCTTAATGACTTCAATGTTTTGTAAAACAGTTTTTGATTTGATTTACTATTGCTTTCCATTTTTTCGCCAAATTCTTTCCACTGATTTCTTTTAGCTACTGCTACCATCTCTTTTACATTTTTCCTCTTCTCTTTGTACATTTCATAGTTTTTCGTTGTTTTGTTATTTATATACATTTTCCACGCTTCTTTTTTTAATTTTACTTTTATTTTAATTTCGTCCGTCCACCAAGATGTTTGTTTTTTCTTATTAGTTTTCTTGCTACAACCACATATTTCTTTAGCGGTTTCCAATACGGTTTTTTTGAAATAATCCCACATTTCTTCTAAATTACCATTTTTCATTATATCACAATTATTTAAGAACTTTCCTGATAATGCTATTTTGTATTTTTCTGCCATATCTTTGTTTTATAGTTTGTATGATCTGACCGATTCATATTCTATTGTTTTTTCTAATTTTTGTCTATTATGGTTCGTAATTTCTACTTGTTCTCTTATTTTTGTTACAAGTAAATAGTGGTCACTTCCTATTTCCGGTCCTCTTCTAACTTTGGTTTCCAATACTTCCTTTCTATTTCTCTTTTCCACTAATATATAATCTATTATTGACCTTTCATTTCTGCTTTCCATCACACGTGTATATTTATGTATGTCTTTATGTTGGAAAAATGTATTAGTTACAATAAAATTGTGTAATATGCAAAAATCCAGCAGCCGTTCTCCATTATTATTCCTAAATGTTTCACCATGTTTTCCTATTACTGCTCTATAAATGTCATCTTTTGTTCCCACTCTGCTATTCAAATCTCCAAGTATAATTATTTTTCCTTTTGCATTTTCTGTAGCCATAGTTAGATCTTCCCAAAACCTATCTTTATTTCCTACTGTATCGTCTTCATTTGGTCCATATACAATTATTATAGTTTTTGTGTTCATATTTTTATCTTTCATTTCCATCACCAATAATCTTTCCGACCATCCCCTCCATCCAGTAATTTGTTTTTCTAAGTTTCTATGTATTACGTATGCAACTCCTGCTGCCGCTCTTTTCTCATTTTCAATACCACTATATATGAGTATATGGCCATTATCCATTTTCACTATCCCCTGTCCTTTTTTTTGTCTCTGTTATAGCTAGTATTCTCAAGTTTGTATTTTCAAACTCTTCTTCTAATTCTTTTTCTTTTCCTAAAATACTTCTTACATTCCATGTTCCAATTCTCCACATTTCCTTTGCTGATTTTACTTTATTCATATCCAATTCCGTTGCTGTGTCTTTTTCTCTGTTACCATGAATATCTGTTTCTTTATTTAGTTTTTTGAATGTATTTTTTCCAGTATTCTCATTCTATTTGTTTCTTTATCCCATCTCCATTCTTGCCCATTTACCGTTACCTTATTGTATCCCGTCTTTTCCCTTTTGACTTTCTAATTTTGCAAACATCCTTATCTCTTTTTGTTTTTCTCTTTCCTTCTTGGTCATATCATTATTTATAAAAACTCTTTCTTCTTTCCTCTCCTTTAATTTAGCTTTATTTGCCATAATTTTTTCTTTATCAGCTTCTTTTTGACATTCCACTATACACATTTTCTCCCCTATCTTGTTAACTGCTTTAGGATCGATATTTATTTTTAGTTGTTGACTCAAAAAGTTTCTGACATTTTCTACCAATTTCGACGGCTCATTAGTATCAAGTTTTAATCCATTTATCATCACATTATTCTTTCTTCTTTCTTTATCTATAATTTCCATTGTTTTTTTAATCTCTTCCATCTCTGTTTTCATTTCTGCATTTTCTTTTTTAATTGCTTGGTTTTCTTTTCTCAATACTTCGTTTTCAACTTTCAACTTTAATATTTCCTCATTAAACAGAGCCTGTTGATCTTTGGTTTCTTTGATCTCGTTTTTAATCAGTTGTTGTTCCCATTTCATATCCTTTTGATCTGCAGACATTTCCTTCATTAACGCTATGATTTGATCTAACTTTTCATCTTTTTTACTTTTAGTTGGGGTTCTGCTAGTCCTCTTGTTAACTTCAAATACACCATCCATTTTTCTTTTCTTTGAATCTTCTGTAGAATAATCATCACTATCCATTTTGTTTATATTTTGTATTCAATTACTATTTAATTATATTATTTTCGTGGTAGCGTAAGACCAAGATACCCAGATCTACTCTTCGGAGATACTTGATCTATCCAGCCACTTATTATATATATCTAATTTCTTTCTTTATTTTGTCCTTTATTTTTTAAATTTGACAATATTATCATGCATTTTCGAATTGGCCGTTGGGAGAAATCAATATTTAGCACTGTTTGTTTTATTTGAAATTTGTAGTTTATGGAATAGACAACTTTTATGGAAATTGTGAGGGATTGGAAAAATTAAGAGAAACAATATCCCATATGAAAAAAATTGTTTATAATAGCTGTTAAAGTGTATTGTATCTTGACGCATGTATTCTCAAACAAAATTTTCTTACACTGCTGTACCGGATGTTATTATATCTACCAACTCTAAACATTGATAACTTTGTTATTTCAAAAAGAATTTTGACATAAAAAATATTATTTTAATTCCATCAAAATCATAATATAGTGTTTTATATAGATAGCCAGATAGATAGATAAATTTATTGTGTATAAGAATTACATCTTTTCACAAGAAGTACGGCTATGAAATATAATAGGTAAATTATTCATTAATTATAAAAGCTCGCAAGTTTCATATACATATTGATCTATCTCTATCTTTTATACAATTTAAACTGATGTTTGAGATCAACCATTAATTTCAGCTGATAAATCTTGAAGCTAAAAACTATTCATCAACGTCCTCGGTTTCTCTGGTTAGTAAAACACTAGATTGTTTACTTTTCGCTCGAGCTCTATGTTCTCTGTTTCAACAAAACACACAATTTCATATGTTCAATCTTCAATCTCTTCAATCTTCGGACAAAATTTTGGTAATCCAGTGGCTGGAGAGTTTCTGTTATGAAGGTGGAGCCAAACGTCATGCTTCTTTTCAAACCATTTAATATCTTCTTTAACAGTTGGTATTCTATGACTTCTGTGGATATCTATTTCTTACACACCATATTGCAGTTTTTGGTACAACTCCATGATTATTTACCATATAACCAAAAAGGTTCCAGCATCAGGATTTTGTTTCGTAGAGACAAATTGTTCCTCCCAATGATCCGTCCATACTGTCGTTATTCGAGGTTAAATTCATGCTTTTTTTCGTTTAAATTTGGCAACCGGAGTCAAAGCAAGATATTTCGCATTATGTTCATGCCTATTATTTCTACTAGTGCAAAATAATTGATTATTTTATTAGAGAAACTGATCCAAGCTGATTTTAGTTCATTTGTGTATCGTATTATAAGCTGTTTTTACAATTTCAGTGGATGTCTCTTGATTATGTGTTGCTGCAAGAACCACTGTGTCATATGCAAAGTTTACCAATTTTACTTGCTTTAGTTCGGGTATGACATGTGTATATAAAAGGTGGAGTACTGGTCCAAGAAAGCTTGCTTTAGGAGCTCCTGCTTGAATTTCTTGTAAATCAGAATATCCCTGTTACATTCTACATAATCTAAAAACAAAAACAAAATCTTTTAAAAGCGCTTTTGCAGCAAAAAAAATTGCCTTTGAAAATAATATGGTCCAATTGCTCAGTAACTCGAATGACAGTCTCACATTTCACCCCAATAAGAACATCTCAAATGTTTCGCTTGAAACCTGGGAAACTTATTTTAATACCATTGCCACAGAAAAATGTAATTTTCTGTATTTGCAGATGGACGCTAGGCATCCTTTTCTAGATACGGAAATCTCCCAATCTGAAGTTTTTGCGGTGCTTAACAGTTGCAAAAGAAATAAAGCCCCGGGACTAGATGGAATTCCCTTTGAGTTCTTCAAATATTTTCCCCAAAACTGGTGTCTTTTTTATGTAGTTTATTTAATAAAGTTTTTGAAGATGAAACTTTTCCAGCTGAATGGTCTACAGTGTCGCTCTCAATGATACACAAGAAAGGTCCCATCGATGATCCCAGTAATTACAGGGGCATCGCATGCATCAACACTGTTATTAAACTTTTTAATATGATCATGTTAAACAGATTAAGCTCTTGGGTTGAAAGTAATAATATCCTTCCAGAAGCTCAAGCGGGTTTCAGAAAATACAGAAGCTGTATGGACAACATTTTTGTCTTGAACAGTACCATTCAAACTTTCCTACATCGCAAAGGCAGAAGAGTCTTTGCCGCTTTTATTGACTTGAAACGCGCATTTGATTCCATTAATCATCCCCTTTTATGGCAAAAATTATTTATGCTGGGTATCAGTTCTAAATTTATTCGCCTAGTCAAAGCTCTGTATGACAAATCCTCTTTTTGTGTTAAAGTTAACAATGAATTTTCCAAATCCTTTGCAATAAATGAAGGCGTTCTGCAGGGTGAACCATTGAGTCCCTTACTTTTCTCATTATTTATTGCTGATATTGATGACTTCTTCAGAAAATCCAATATGGTTGGAATTAATATTGATAATATGAATGATTTGTTACTTCTATTATATGCGGACGATTTGGTTATCCTTGCTGACTCTGAAATAGATCTGGCTAGAAAACTACGCACTCTTGAACAATATACTCGCCTTAACAAACTTACCGTTAACAATTCAAAATCTTAAATTATGTGTTTCTCAAGAGGCGGTCATAAGATAACAAGAAATTACAAATTCCTACTCAATAATGTTGAAATTGAAATGACTAACCACTATACATACTTAGGGGTTACTATCACTTGTTCTTCACTATTTCGCGAACAGGCAATTAATTGTTCTTCCAAATGCAAACAAGCCATAGGTGCTGTCATGAATACGCTCTCACGTTCAAAAATAACTTCCTGACAATCGCGTATAACCTTGTATCATTCCATTGTAATTAATACACTTGCCAATTCGGTCCCTGTATCCCTCCGGTATCTCAACATTGTTGAAAAAACACAAGTTGGTTTTTTCAAAAGATTGCTCCTATTGCCGCTAAACTCTCCTGATTATTTAGTGCGTCTTGAGGCGGGTGTAGTTAAGCTTGATTATACAGTGTTTAAACTGTGCCTCAATTGGTTATTAAAAATTTTATCCTTCGCAAACACTAGGTTGCCAAAACATGCAAAACATGCTGGTACATAGATAGTTCAAAAGCACCATCAGGTTCTGGTGAAGGTGTATTCGGTCGCAGACTCATGTGTTGAGAGATTGGAAGAAACCTATCTCAAACAAAAAACAATACAAATTTTATTGGGCAGCTCGGCTTTAAAAGTCTCTTTTCAATAGAAAGACTCAACAACATGTCTCTGATATGGATGACAATGACAAGACAGACCCCCTTTCAAGGGATGGGGCAGCAGGTGATTTTATCGGACCAGAACCTGCAAATGACATCTCATTAAGTTTTGCCAAACAAACAAACCACAAATACCTGAACTGCAAGAAGAGTTTAAGACTTCTGGCATAATTTACTAGGATGGGTTTATTCAAAGGCCTTTATACTTCCTTCGAAGAATGTCCCCAAACAAGTGTTGAGCTACAGGCCTTTTGAATGGCCTTTGTTGTCTGAATCATGATGATCTTCATCTTGGGAAGATGGTGGAAGAGCCGAGCATATACTTTGTGCTTGTCCGCTGCGACTTTATGTTCCTTCCTGCATATCAATTTCTTCGAAGCAGTGGTGAATCGCCGTCACTTTCGCTTAGAAACTTGTGACGTCTGCCTATAGTCTTATTGGGATAGCTTTCCTTCGTTTTAACTCTACGATCCCAGCTCCTACACCTACCTCTGCCTTAGAGCCGTATGTGTAGAGGTAACAGATTCAGCAGTCTTGTTTTGTACATTTCTTGTTGTTGACTCAGACGCCATTCTTTTCTTTCAATCTTTGGTAGAATCTAGTCCGTTTCTCTGGCTACACTATCTTCTCCTTCACCCGAATTTATTGGACCGTATGATATTTTTTTGTTGGCAGAATTTCCCTTCTCTTTTTTTTCTCGTGGTGCAGCTATTTCTTTTAATGCTCGCTGAAGTTGAAACTGCAATTTTGAGATAATTATATCTTTTGACATCATTATATCCCTGCCAGCTGGAACGCCCTGTATAGGGGACTGCATTTGGTTAATTTTACCATTATTCAGAGATCCAGTTAAACTTTGAATTTGTCCCACTTGCATTGGAATAATAGACTGTTGGTAAGTTGGTAGTACACTCATATTTTCAACTTTTAAAATATACTGGAAGAATGTGGAACACCCTATATACGAAAATGACGTAGGTACACTAAAATATGAAATATCACAAAAAGACAACACTGCTTGGATGAACTCAAAACTTTTAGCAATCTGTTAAGTTTCATTACGACCCTCGCACTTTCTTCAATAAGAAAGACACATTGAAACTCGAGAAATGAAGTTATAAGAATGTAATTTAAGCGGTTGTTGAGTGGTTAGGAATTTACATCGCATTGGCGTCAAGTGAAAGTTTATAATATTATCGTAAAATCTAAAAGTAAAAGTTTTCTCGAATAATTTCCATTCGAGAAGACACAACGCGAAGTTGAAGAAAACGACAAAAAAAGAAAAAGGAAACTGCCATATTTCTTATAGTTTGTGACGTTCTTAAGTGGATATGTTTTTTTGTTCTTGTAATTTTCATGAAAGTCTGAACGCCTGTTCGTAGTTGTAATCTTGGAATTTTTTTTGTAATTTATGGTTTCTTTTAGATTTGGAAATATATGGAGGAAAAATACCCATATACGGTTTCAAGTGAGTTTCGTGTTCTACATTCTAAAAGTTTCAATCTCCGAACAATGAACCTACCAGAAGAGTAAACACACTAACTTTATCACTCACTCGTAGGAATCTTAACTTGAATTGCATTTGTGTTTTTTATAGTAAAAGCAATTTGTCTATAAAAAAATGGCTTGCGAGACACTATCAAATCAAACACGTTCTGCCAATGATAGATGCTAGATAAACAGGGAACCAAAAATTTTCATCATTCTAAAATGTTGTGACGCGTTTTACCTACCCTTTGGATTTTACCAATAGGGCACGCCACTTTTGACACCTTCGAAACCTTACACTTTCTCGGGCGCCAGATTTTTAACGTGGTTAACTCCACGGCCCCTTGACTTCAATCGTCAAGAGTTCCAGGTAGCCTCAGATGGAGGTTCGGTAATGTCCAGGGGTCTAGTTATATCCAAACCGGCTGGGGTAGTGGTCCTTGTTGTTCCTGAAACAAACGTTCTCACTCCTGGCCCACAATGCGGTGAAGCTAAATTCGTGCAGCTAAGCAACTACTCTACTATAGGGAAACTCTACACTCTACAGTACTTCAGAAAAACACAAAGGTTCAGTTAAGTTTTATTTCTACACTCACCCTCAATAGTAGGTATATAGGTTACAATAATAATTTACAAAATGAAACAATACCCTGGTATCCACAAATCACAAAAATATAATTACTATACGGTGATCTATGAGTTATATGTACATTAATCATGCGTTAATAGCCATAATAGAGACGAAGCGGGCAGGACATAAGCGAAAAAGGTTTATAAGCACATTCAAATGTTTTGTATGAAAAAGAAGCGGTAAAAACACAAAGCAAAATTAGGTTTCAGGTGTCTTTTCACTAATTCGGTTACTTAAAATGGAAACAAATCAAACATTACTTCCAACAAAACTTTTAATCAATTCGGAAAAGAAGAGGTGAAAGGGTGTGGTCCCAGAACTAAAATACCAAAGAGCCCTGGCTTAGACGCCTGGCACTCCTCAATATTTTGATCGAGAACAGTTTTACAAATTAAATTATCAAAGAGCCCTGGCTAAGACGCCTGGCACTCCCCAATATTTCAATCGGGTCGTGAAATCGGAATCGGGAATGAATATAAAAGGGGGTAGTCCCCGGATTAAAATATCAAAGAGCCCTGGCTTAGACGCCTGGCACTCCTCGAGATTTTAATCTAGAACGGCTTTACGAATTAAATTATCAAAGAGCCCTGGCTAAGACGCCTGGCACTCCTCAATATTTCAATCGGGACGGGAAATCGGAATCGGGAAGAAATATATAAAAAAAACAAGGGTAGTCCCCGGATTAGAATATCAAAGAGCCCTGGCTTAGACGCCTGGCACTCCTCAAGATTTTAATCTAGAGCGGTTTTACGAATTAAACTATCAAAGAGCCCTGGCTAAGACGCCTGGCACTCCTCAATATTTCAATCGGGACGGGAAATGGAAATCGGGAATAAATATTAAAGGAATTTCAAGAGGAAATTATACTTGAATTCGGAAATATTTGCTATGAAACGGAAATACTCACTCTTACTGTAAAATATAATTCAAGTACAATGGAATAAACTTTATTTATTAGTGATTTAAAAGACCACCTATTTTAAATATATATAGTTTCCAATCAATTCTTACCTTCACAGCAACGGTTTCAACTTTTATCTAGTAAAAGTAAATTACTAAAACAAAAAAATCAAAATACAAAAAAAACAGAGAAATATTAAACAAAAGTAAATCGGCAGACGGAGCGTTCAATGCTAGCTACTCCTATCTTCGCCAGCCAGCACTGAACTGTCCTCTCGAGTCCCTGAGTCTCAGGGAGGGCTTCGTCTAGCTATCCCCTTCTCTCGATCAGCTTGACCTGCGCGCTACCTACTCTATATTTAGTGGCAGTGGGGAAACATGAATTTTCGAACCGCAGCGCGGTGAACGTACAATTTTTATTACAATAAACCGGAGAAAATATTATTTTTTTACACACAGTCAGAGGGTATAATGGGTTATATACAATATTAACTGAAAATATATTCGGAAACTTAAAAATAACTATTGTCGGAAAATTAACTTCGTTACAATGTACATGTATAAAGTGGAAAAATGGTCATATTATTGTGATGCCTCGTGATGACAATAATTGTTTTAGTTTGGCAAAGCTACGTGCAAGTTCGCGTTTAAAAGCGCGCTTATAGGACGGTGACTTGCAGAAAGAACATAAATCGATAATGTCGAATTAATGTATTATTATAGTGTAGTCAAAAAACGGTGAGTACAACAACAATAAAACTTATGTATGCCAATTTAGTCCACGTTCTTTCAGGATTTCCGCTACTGCATCATCCCAGGTTTTTCGTGGTCTCCCCCTTGGTCGCCTTCCACATGTTTTTGTTTGCCATATCACTTTGGCTTGTTGTTTATTTTTCATGCGTACTAAGTGGCATACCACCTTAACTGATTCCTTTCTATGCTTCTTCCTAGGGGTTCTACTTCTAGCTGTTCTCTTATATAATCATTTCGAATTTTTTCCCTTCTTGTAATTCCCAATACTGCTCTCAGATACTTTATCTCAACCGCTTGTAATTTTCTTTTTGTCTCTCTCGTAAGAACCCAGCTTTCGCTCCCATAAGTTGAAATAGGTTTGAAAATGGTTTTATAGACTGTAATTTTTGTTCTCTTTGACACTTCTTTCTTGTGAATGAAAGTATTACTTATTGCATAGGTAATATAGCTTGAGTCCATTCTCAGCGTTATTTTTCCCTTCTTTATGTATTTTCAATCCCAAATATTTAAATGTATCCACTTGCTGTACTTGTTCTTCGTTTAGCTGTATTTCGAGATTTTTATTTTCTCGCCCTATTACTATTACTTTTGTTTTCTCTACATTTATTTTTAGATTTCTACTTTGAAGAGCTCTTTTCCAGACGTCTAGATTTTTTTGAAGATCTTTTTCGTTTTTAGCATATACCACTAAATCGTCAGCAATGGCGCATTCAGAAATCTGTATAAGTTCCATATTTCTAGTTTATTTTGCATAACTCTCTTTTTCTCCTCATAGTTTATGAAACGAATCAAGAAAGTCTTATCTCCAAATTTTATCTGTTTTTATACCCAGTTCCTGTATCATAAAATTATCCATTAATTTATTTAGTTCTTCTGTATTGTGAGTGCTTACTTTTAGTCCTTGCAATACAATATTGTTCCTTCTTTTTTTGTTTTCCATGCGCTCTTATGTCCCATGGATATCCAATATAGCTTTCTTCATTTTTTGGTTCTCTACCTCAAGTTTCTTATTTTCAGTTCTTAGTTCATTGATTTCATCTCTATACACCTTCTGTTCTTCTCTCGTTTTCTTAATCTCTGTAGCGATATCGTTGATCTTTTTCCCCATTGACTGCATCATTTTCATTAATGCCTCTATGTTATCTTCTAATTTTCTCTGATTCTTTATTGGTGGTCTCCCGTTTATTTTACTTTTCTTAAAAGTATCATCTGTAAGATCTTCTTCTTCTTCTTCTTCTTCGCTAAACATTTTGCTAATAATTTATTTTAAGTACGATCCTGTTCTTTCAATATGACTATTATCTACTCTTATCTACAATAATTAATAAAATAACACCTCAAATAAAAATTTATCTCTGTTAACACCGCGAAAAAAGCCTTGGCCTTGGCTTTTATCGATGTTTTATGCCTATACTTTTATAGTACTCTACTTTTATCTATTACAGTTTAAACCTTAAATTACTTATTTGAAAGGACTGTTCTTACTTTGATATTTTGAATATATGCACTCAAAAACCTTAAACTTCACACTATAACCACTTGATGGATTTAAAATGCTCGTAATACCCCTTAAATTAGAAGTTGATTACGGAGCCGAAATCAATCACAACTTTCTCACTAATTACCAGGGCCGTATTCTTGATTAATTATGTATTAAATATATCAAAATCTTATTAAATAATGAGGTTATTCGCTAAGATACATTGGAGACCCACATTTTCTGAGAATATCACTCAAAGACGGAGAGATGGCGGTCGCAGAGGTACTAAGATAGTACATTTGGCTGGAATTTTGAGAAAAGATTGGGGGAGCTATTAGGAAGCGCCATCCGCAAGGATTTTGCATAAGTCAGACGACTAAAAATTGAAAATAATCCAAAAATATTCATACCTTTGCCTGAAAATTTGCACATTACTTATTTGAAAGACGTATGTCGTATGCAAATCGTCAGTCGTCTAGGACGCTGCCAAAGGATGTTAGACGCCCTTAAATTTGTTATTTTTTGCTTCACCCCCGCAGCCTTCTGACGTTTAAGCATATTGCAGCAGAGACCATTCTCAGCACGAATTTAAATCGTCAGACGAAAATATCGCCGCTATGACGTTCACAAAGCTCCGGCCAGCCTGAGATCAATAATATTTCTTGAAAATTCATTTTCGTCACCTCCGTCTAAGGTTCTAACATATTATCGTAGAGACAAATTTAAGTAGGTATACGTTCAATTCGTCAGACCAAAATATCGCTGCGAAATCCCCCTGAAATATCGCGAAATTCTAGACAAATTATTTTCTTAATTTCGTAAAAATACCAAAGTGACATTCCTATTTTAAATGAAACTAACTGTTATATGAGTAAATTCCACAAAGTAAGGGTCCAAACAGTAAATTCTACCAAAGAGACGTCTCAATAAGAGCATGATATGGTTTATTTACGATAAAAAGACGATGATGTTATTTTTAGTTACTTTCCTGCTTATCAGAATAAATATATAAATTAACCAACCGTAAATACAATTTATACTTAATATACAGTCTGCGGGTCGGCCAAACATCCAAGACGTTATCAGATCAAATAAAATTCGTCAGTTCACATTAACATTCGATCATCATTTTTTAGTGGGCGAAGTATGTCCAAAATGACATATACGAACAAAACGACACATTGGTGATATTTAAAAATTAGCGCGGTTTAAACTGTTAAAAATAAGCCAATTAGGAAGAATATACCATTGGATTTCTGAGAGACGTTTGAAATACACAACGGACGCCATGTTGATATTTGTGTATCGAGGTTAGAAAGAAATTTGTTGGTGGTCGTTTGTTTTTTGTTTTTCGGTAAGTTTTCTTTTGTTATTTTACTGTTTTATATTTTCAAGCATTTTGTGTTCGAGGTGATCGTGTAGAATTTACAACATTATTGTCACTGCAACAAGATTATCCTTCGAATCGTAATATTTTTGAGACTACGTACAAAATGACATACAACCACTATGGACAAAACAACATAATGTGGCATTTTCTCCGTAGGGATGGTGAACAATAAAATATCTAAATCCACATACGCCATAAAGACATATCTTCACGTAAACCTGAGCCTACCTCCGCAGCCAGAGCCCAAGCTTTTGATAGACCACAGGTAAAAAAGTTTTTTTGATAACTATCAAGAATACATAGACAAATACAAATTTAACGCAAACCGGATCTGCAATGTGGACGAATCGGGGAGATCTATTGTCCAAATACCTCAAAAAATCCTGGGTACCGCTGGCAGGAAGCAAGTAGGTGCAATTACGAGCGCGTAGCGGAGGTCCAATGTGACAGTAGTGTGCTGCATGAACGCAGCTGGGTCGTACGTACCTCCTTTCATGATTTTCCCGAGGAAAAATATAAAAATCGAGCTCGTGGATGAAGCACCAACTGGCACGGTTGGAGTAGCTCAAGGAAGCGGGTGGATGACCACTGAAATATTCGTGAAGTGGCTCCAGCATTTTCAAATCTTTTTAAAAGCTAGTCATGATGATAAAGTCCTTCTCATTGTCGATGGCCATGCCAGCCATAAGTCATTCCAAGCTTTGAACTGTGCGAAGGAGAATGGAATCGAAATTGTTTCTCTTCCCCCTCACTGCACCAATTGTATGCCGCCTCTCGACGTGTGCTTTTATGGACCGCTCAAGACATATTTAACCAAGAGATTTCTGTCTGGCTAAGAAATCATCCAGGAAGAGTGGCGACAGCTCTTCAGATCGGATATTTGTTTAATCAAGTTTATGGAAAAACTGCTTCAGTTCAAAATGCTTGCAATGGTTTCAAAAGCACTGGACTGTGGCCAGTTAATCCAGACATATTCCCCGATAACTTTTTTGAACCAGCTGAAACAACAAATATTCCAATAGCTTCCACAGCTGATAACCTAGACCCAATCCAGAATCAGCACCATTATCCATCGTTGCCAATAGAACCGGAGGCTAGCGAAATTATGGCACAGAAACAGAATAAGGCCCCTGAATCTTCATTAAAGCCATCCAATAGATCTTGTAAACCATCTAGTTCATCGGATTCTTCAGTCGCAATAGCAGTCACTAATGATATTCATAACAGACTGACTGGACACTCAGACATTTCTCAACTATCTACAAGTTCCTTTCCATCAACAAGTTCTTTATCAGTTCCAGTTAATTTAATTTCTCCAGTTCCCAGTGGTAAATTTGTAAGTGGACAGAGTAAACGAAAGCCAAAGAAACGAACGACAACTTTCCTACTTTCGTCATCACCAAATATGGCAGAATTAAAACTCAAACGAGAGACTGAAGCTGAAAAACCAACTCGTAAAAGAAGACAGGAAGTTACTAAATCTCTTTATATTAATAATGACTCAAATGAAGATTGCCTTGATCAAGAAGACAATTGTGCCTGTATTTACTGCAACGATCTCCACTCACGTTCAAAGCCTGCTGAGGGGTGGTTGAGGAGCATGCGGTCCAGTCGTTGGGTTCACGCGGCCTGTGCTGATTTGCCAAAGCGTACCAAAACATTTTTTTGCGAATTGTGCAATTAATTTCTGTTATTACTTATTTTATTCATGTAGGTAGCTGTGTATGTCATTTAGTCCATACGGCTCGTGTCGTTTTGTCCATATGGTATGGACAAAACGGATTTATCTTGATCTTCATTTAATACTAAATATTTTGTTGATTTTTCTGACAAAACCTTTATCATCTCTTATAACCAATTAATATAAGCAGAGTTGTAAGAAAAAAATATGTTCCTATTATGAATAGTATAAAAGTTATTGATAATTGATAAAACACTATGTCATTTTGGACGTACTTCCCCTAGTAGTTAAGTTTCTTCATTACTAATTATTCAGACAAATCTGCAGAGTGTAGATAACGCATTAAAATGCCCAAGCAGTTAAACAGTAAATGTCAAGAGAATAAACGAGAATACCCGTTTCTCCCGCTTACTGCTGTAAGATATGTAAATTAAACTATTCACACTCATTATTATTATAATTAATGTTATTTATTTAAATGTAAAAGATTGAATGTTTTTAATTGTAGATTAGGTTAATGAAACTTGATATATTTTTATATAGAATGATTGGTCACTGTTTCTTGTATGTTATCCATATTTTCCACATAAATAAATATTTATATTAAATAAATCTGAGACTATTATACAAGCCTTTTATTTGTTAATGAACACCTTCGATTCATGCATTACGAGGTACAGTCCAATGAAAAATAAGAACTGCCAGATTGACTATTCTAGTTTTCTTAAAGGAAAGAAAAAAACTACAGTTTGGCAACGCCACAAAATTTTGTTTTGCAACGATTTTTATAAGAAATTTTTGGGGAGAATTCATAGTCGATCCATTGGTATTTAAACAGAAACACACTTTTATGCCGTATATCAAATGTAACTGCGGTTCGAATAGGTACTCGAATCTTTGAGAAGAAGAAATCATCCATAGCAGCACTCTGCAAAATGGACAATAATAATAATAACCTTCTAGCGTAATTTACAGTTAAAAATAAGGGTGTCGGTTGGTAAGAGAGCTAGAATTTGGCGATACAGTCGACAAAAGCGAACAAGAGCCCTGGGTGGGCGTGTCCATGTGTTCCGATAAACAACCTTAATTATCCGACGAAATCACCTGACAGTAGAAATTATCAAGACATCTACTATCATTTTTTGATGTCACTCAAAATATTAAAAATTTTATTCTACAAGAAATTCTGATTAATGTTATAAATTGTTAACGAAATGTTATTTGTTGATGTTAATTAATAAAATTCATACAAAACAGAAATCTTCATTGTTTGTACAACGTATAGAACAGAACACCATGTCTCCGTAGTTATATTTTTGTATTAACAATCGATATTTTGAATCGAAGACCAATTATCGGAACCATACGTGTCATCTGTCAAAAAATATGTCAACAGAATCGAATCTGTTTACACATCAGGATTTTTTGGAGTAGAGCCGTTGAATCCAGCCGTTTGTTAACTTTTTATTCAATAACATCAATATTGTGACCAATTTGGTATATTTAGAATTGTTACTTTTTCCAGTGTTCGTTCTGTTGTTTAAAAATTCGTTTTTCTTAACAACAGCCGAAAGTTAAAGTACATAACAGTGTTGATATTGGAATATATATTTCACCACTATAATAAAATACCTACATCTATAATAAAATACCTGATAGGATCTTATTCTTACCCAACTACACTGCACTGTCATGGCAAATTTATCACTTCTAAATATATTTGAATGGTGATGGTATTAGGGTTCTATTGTCCTCGCTAACTGCGGTTCACTATACAGGAAGAACCTTCAGTTGCTAACTGAAAACATATTTACATGAAGAAGCGCTTACAATTCTGTTTAATTCTTTGAATCACCCTGAAGTATTTCAGACACGTTTTTGAATTTATAATGAGCTCTTCAGCTATCAATATGATAAAAATACACTATACCAATTATCTAGGTATGATATATTTAGTTGTTGTTATAAACAAGAAGCAGATGTAGAAGCAGCTCACGTCAAATAGAATGCAGTCCAGTGTTGCCTATGCAAAAATAAAAATTATCCGAATTTATAATTCAAATTATCAGAATTTCTCAAAATTACCAAAAGGACACCCTGTTGTGTTCGATCCTAGTCAATATTAAAAATTCCCCAATACAATAGCCGTTTAATAAATAATTTCTGCAACACACGCGAAAACTTATTCGATCCAAAAATTATCCGGTTAGCGAAATTGTCCGAAAATCGGATAATTATATCCTCACTTTGACAACAGTGGACAACACTGATGCAGCCACTAAAATTGATTTATATTGATAAAATCATTCGGTAATATTATCTCGATTATGTTTACAATCACTAATGTAAAATGCAATGACCTTTCTTTTAGTTCGCATATTTTCCGGGGCTCTTGTTTGCTTCTGTCCACTGTATATCTGGGGGATTTTGTAACGATATTTTCGCTTGACGATTTTGAGATATACTCGATTTTCTTAATTTCAAATTATTTTCCGAATCTATATTCTAAGATTGCGATTGTTTCGATTGACCTTTTATTTAGATCACACGGATTTGCAGAGCACTGTAACAATAGCTTTTTATAAAATGGTTGGACCGATTGTAGGATATTTTGTCACATAAAATATAATATTTTTTATTTTATCATAGTATAAACGTACCCAGAGTAAGTAATAAGTATTGAAGATGTTTTCACTTCACAATCAAACTATCTGTTTTCCTTTCATTTTCCACCGAAGAAGTTAACAAAACTAATGTTAACCTTGGAACTTTATTAATTAGTGTTACTTTCAGTGACAACATTCATCAAAGTAGGTGAAAGTTTTTATACCAGCCGAAGCGAAAAAAAAAGTAAATTAAGACTGATATCAGGAAACTGTGGCAAAGTATGAAGAACATAACGAAATTGATGGTTATCTAAAGACTGTTTGACTTTTAGTACCGAAAGTCTGCAGCAGAGACAAAGCCATTTTTCATATTGCGACCTAAATAAGTCGTTTCATTCAAATTTTTGTGGATTTCGTGGTATTTTTAGTGTTTTATTTGACATCTGTGATCAAAAGATCGATATTTTCAGAAGGCATAAAGTTTTTTATGTAAAAATTTTTATAACTTTACCCTCTATATTCATACATTAACCATAAATATGTTAATTTAAATAATAATAGAAAAAGAACTCTGCATACTTTAAATGACATTTCAAAAAATTACGAAATTTGAAAAAAAATTCATTTTATTCTAAATCTTTATTCCCGAAGCGATAACTGATTTTCGGGATACATTGGCGGGTATGAGGTATCTTGAAAAACGGGAATTAGATTAGTCAATATAAAGGTTGGTAATTAGTAATATGAACCATTAAATTTTATCTTAGACGTCTTTTTCGAATCTTACCTGCTCATTTTTTATGTAGCTTCTAATTATTATAATTACCATTTATTTTGATAATTCAATCAAAACCCTTACAAAATGCGACTTTAACTTGCAAATATTTTAGTCCACCAATATGAACATGTAATGAGCTTAATCAATTATGAAACTCTTTTCAGGAGAACGATGTTTTCATTTTGAATGTAGGATACAGGGATTGTGTGTCGAATATCTACAAGCTTTGGGAATATTAAACATTTAGGAAGGAGAACCCAACTTTAAATGGCAGAGACGAACCAAGCCAGAAATATCACCATCACACTCTGGATTATAGAATCCAGAAATGGCCACATTAAGTTGGTATCAAAATGTTTAAGGGATATAATACTTTTATTAATGTAGCTGATGCAACCAATGTGTAATAGTCAAACTATCTCTACTATTTCATTGAAGAAAACAGCTTGATTAGAAGGGAAGTAAGGCAGGTTGTAGAAAATTATTCAATTGAATTTCCCACCTTCCATCTTCCAGAACTCCGACTCTTTACCTTTGGGGCCTTTACTGTGAGGAAGTATAGGTATGCTGAAATTGATTCGATATTTAACGATTTCAATTGCAGACAAAAGTCACTAGCTCGAAATACAGGGTGCTGCAGGAATATGGTACAATAAAAGTTAACGAAATCCTGGTACCACGCAACTGACTTATAGGAATTTGACGAAATTAATACTGATGGTGTGTTTTGTTTTTCTATCCCACGAGAGATATGCAATAAAATGTGTATTTCATATTCACCCTTTATCAACCTGTATCTTACCAACTGACAAGGTTAGAGAAAAATTGTATTTAGGTATTATAAACTCTCCTTCAATTTACGTTAATTATTTACGAGACATATTATTTATGTTTTATTCTAGAATAATTCCTTGATATTACGAAATAATAATTGCTTTTGCAAGATTAGGTTGCATTTCTTAAGTTATTTGTAGGAAGTATGAAAAAAGATAGTATTAATAATACGTATTACTTCATTAATTGTTTATATTACTTTTTTAAATCAAACATAAACCTTTATATTGAATTCCACTTAATTCCTGTTATATTTCATGTTTCTAGCGTATTATATATTGTACAAGACCCATTAACAAATATATCACTATACTTTTGAACCTAGTTTTGTTTATCTCATCTCCTGTAACATATACAAATGGCAAAGGTCAAAAATGCAGGCAGGATAAGTTTAGGGTTCTGAAAAGTGAATGGCCTGATTGGAAATAGGATGATTTGGAATGTTTAGCCTATGTATAACCGTGGGATTGAAAAGAGTAAATTCAGATAGTTATATGATACCCACCACTGTATCTCGAAAATCAGTAATAGGGTCGCTTTGTGCATATGAGACTTTTTGGTCAGTAGGTAGTAGTACAATATACTAAAATTTTATCAAGCTCTGTCAATGTAATTAAACGTATGCGCAGTTCTTTTAATTTTAATTGGCTTAAAATTTCCTTTTTATTGCTAATTTCATAAATGTGATAATTAAATAATGAGAAAAACTGAAAAATATGGTTCGCTTTCTCATTCGACGCACATTCGTGCTTGAAGACCATCACATTCGAAATATCAAAAACAGTACGTGTCATCATAAAATGTTTCAAGGGAATTCTCACCTACGCTATATTTTTGCGTGTAGGCCTTATAAAACGAACGGATAACATATATGCAGGAAGCGTCAACAAATCTATCTGTCAAAAATGGTGAAAAATGTTGATTCTGAAGACGTGCAAGATATTTTTTTATCTCAGCATTTGAAAATTCAATCTCTTATAATACGGAACTAGTAGATTGTGTATGTATAAATTTTAACCAAAAACCTACAATCACGTCGAAACTGGTAAGCGTAAGCAGCATGGGGACTAGAAACACGAAAAACAGACTTGTGTAGGAGTCATGCTGAAAGCCAGAGGGACCGTATTCTCGACAAGCGCTCATATCATTATAAATGTTATTTCGTCACACCAAATCCCAAATCTATTTCCTATTTCCTAAAAATTTAATAAAATATTTCGTTTTAATTTTCTTTAATACTAAAATATGAATAGGACAAAAAATGGCGGTAATGACAGACGGGGCGATGTTGGCTTACCCTGAAAATGTTTATTTAGTCTAAGATTCATATTATATTTTTGTTTCTTTTATTAGACTATAAGACTCGATGGAAAACAAATCGAACAAGTTACATGTTTTGAATACCTAGGAAACATCATAACAGATGACGGAAAGATAGATGCAGATATAAATAATAAATTAAGAAAGGCCACAAGGATATATATTATAGTATTAATAAAACCGTAATGGGGAAGAAGGAAATCGACGACAAAACAAAATTAACAGTTTATAACTGCATAACCCAACCAGTAACTACTTTTGGAAGTGAGACGTGGGTCACCTTACAAAAGCACGAATCTTCGATAAATGCAGTGGAAATGAAATGTCAGGAGTTACCAAATATGACCGACGTAGAAATGAAGAAATCAGAGACCATCTGAAACAGGAACCAATTTTAACAAAGATTGAAAACAAGCAATTGAACTGGTGAGGGTACATTGTAAGAATGAACGAAAACAGGTTAGTCAAAGCAGTTACAGAGGCAGGAAGAGAAGGGAAAAGAAAGAAAGGAAAACATGGATGTGGAGAGAAATCGGAGAGAAAAGAGGGAAATAAATGGAAGAGATGAGAGGACTAGCTATAAACAGAAGCGATTTGAAGAAATGGGTAAAGAAGGGCTAACCCGACGCTGAACGGCATAAGGGTTTTAGAGAAAGAAGAAGGAGTTTCTTTTATTTGTTCTTCTAACGTACCAATTTGAAGCCTTTCGACTGACACTTTTCATATCCAGAGCTGGTGCTCGTTAAGTCTAGTCTCCATAAGTGGTACCATGTTTTTCGGTTACCTCTGAAATCCATTGAGACTATAGCGGCGCCATCGGTCAAAAAATGTAAAGTTCGTACTTATCTAGTCTCCATGACCCCAGTTATTAATAATAATTGATAATATTAGTAATAATAAAGGTCCCTTATTTTCCTTATCGCTTAACATTTACTAACAAAAATTGAAATTGGCAAGAAAAAAAACGCATCGAAGCCCTATTAGTTTCTGGTAGGGCTCTCTCTGTTAAACCACTGAAGTATTTAGTTCTGTGGTTCGAACCATTGAAATCGATCAAAATGGTTGCTACAAATGAAATCGAAATGTCTGAATTGTCTTCAAACTAACATTTAAAACACCAGCACGAGGAAGTTGAATTATTCGTTGTTCACGATTTCGTCGAGGAAATATAAATCTAGACGTCCTATTGGATTTTAATTCGAATTTGCTCATGAATATTTATATGAAGCAGCAGACAGACCTAAATCATGTTAAACATTCATAGTTCACACACGTTTCATGTATCAAGTTGCGATTCTTCATCTCATATCCCGTCAAAAAGCTCTGCACTTTATCAAACCCACTTTTTCATCTCTCAGATGTACTTCTATTTACGACAACAATCCTATATCACTTTTAGCCTCGGGATTTCACTCCAAAGTACAAGTAGTATAATGTGTATATCTCAATAGAACAGTGGCGTATCAATTATGAGAGCACTAAAATTTATTTAAAAGAGTAGTTTTTTCTTTTTTTAATGAAAATCCATCTAAAAAAATCTCTTAGACTTGGATTTCGTATATATACAGTGTCGCATACATTACATGTAACAGAAAGTGGGGTTAGTGTCACTAGGGAGTACTACTGCCGTTTGGTGAGATAGAAACAAAAACTTTATAGCATAGGCTATAAAAAATAAAGCAAAGCGTAAAAAATCCCATTAAGCAAGACCATCTTGTTAAACGTTTATTGGTACATGACCTTTTTATTAGATTTATGGAATTTTATCGCTATATTATAAGTTTTAAGATCGAATCGACATTTTTATTTTGTGTGCTTAAATAAATATCATTTTCTCTCTGCAGCTTCGTGACGGGTTGTCCGTTTTCAAGGGTAAGGGTGACAGCGGGATTAACTTTTCCATTTTCAAGAATATTCACGATCTTGTGGTTGATGCCTCATTCGAGAATATGTAAGACTTAACTTTCTTCCTGCCAATGATAAAAGCATATACACAACAGATTTAAATGAAAATACGTTTTTCAAAGATTACTTCGCGAGATGTAGGTATTCAAGATAAATCAAACAACCTGGTTAACCTGGTGGAGGACTACCTGACGGGGCGTGTGATAGTAGATTCTAGAGGGAGGAGGTATGAGACGGAGGCTGGAGTGCCCCAGGACCGACGTTCTGGAAGTGTGTGTTTGATGAGGTTTGTGGGATGTGAGATTACGGTGTATGCGGACGATGTGTATGTACGGCAAAGGGAGAGGCGGAGAGAATGTGTAGGAAGATTGTGGAGAAGATAGAGTGCGGACTGGAAGTGGCGTAAGATAAGACGGCTGAGTTTCTAGTGACAGACGGAGCAAGACGAGGGAATTGGGGGTGATGGTGAAGGGAAGGAGAATTCGTATGGAGCAGTCTCTGAAATATCTAGGGGTGTGGTTGGATAGTCAATTATCCTTCAAAACTCATATGTTGAAGGCGGCAGAGAAAGGGAAAGAGTTGGCAGCATGGCTGGAGAGATTAATGTGTAATGTGAAAGGGCCGGGAGAGTGGAAGAGGAGCGTAATTGGTAGGACGGTAGAGCAGAGTATGCTGTAAGGTGCGGAGGTGTGGGGTGGAAGAGCGGGGGTGAATGCGAGGGCTAGGCCACTCCTGCGGGTGCAGAGAGGGACACTGCTGAGGGTGGTGAAGGGGTACAGGACAGTGGGTGGACTGGCAGCAGCGGTGCTGGCAAGGTCCTACCCATTGGACGTGATGGCTGATGACTGGAAATTCGGGAAGGTCAACTACTTCTTGACACAGGTGTATACTGGACATGGATCGAGAGTAGGGTACCTCCACAAGATTGGGAAAAGAGAGTCTGGAGTGTGCGAGAGGTGTGAAGTGGAGGATGATGTGGGGCATGTGTTCAGATTCTGGAGGTACGAGGAAGTGCTGGAGAAGTTGGAGAGGAAACTAGGGGAGGAGGTGTACTGGGAGGAGGAATGGATGGAGGTGAGAGGCGTTGTAGAGAGCATGGTTAGGGAGAGAGAAGGACTTGATATGGCATGAGAGGTAGGAGTGATGGTAGGGAAAAGACAACGGTGTGAGCGGAGAGTGTGCGAGGGACTGCCGCCAGACTCGAAGTATGCTAGGCTAGTGATTCCGAAGCGGGAGTAACGGCGAGTTGGAGGTGGGTTTGGTTGGTAGGCATCCCCTTGGGGATGAGTCCAACAGTGTTTGGGTCCTGAACCCATTCGAACATGAGTTTCCCATCTCGACCCGAAAAAAAAATATCAAACAAAATGCATAGCACAATATTCACATTTAGTTTATTATCAATGCCATATTAATAGAAAAACTTCGTTGACTTTGTTTTGTGAGTGGAAAGTAAAAATTTATCTGTAAATGTATGTATGTATATAAAATGATCGTAACCAAACGTAATTGAACGAGACATATATTAAAATTGTCTCAACTGTTCAAAATTTATGTAAAATATGATATGTTTAAAAACTAAAATAAAATGTAATACATTTCAAAATCCAATGACTGATGGAAATATAGGTTGAGACAAAATAATATTAGTATTTCATAACTTTTTAAATTCAGGCCCCCGAAGTTGGAACTTAACATTCGATTTTTATTTTCAATTCTCTCCATTTTCTCCTTATGCAATTATAAGAATGCTTATAGAGTATGCGTATCTTCATTTTAGAAGTGGAAAGAGATCTGCACTATTTCTTTGAAGCCAAGGACGTACTTCATTCGTAATGGTTAAACATCTAAACATGGACAAAATCAACGCAACAATTAAAATTCTGTTTATTTTTTATTTAGAATAACTCTTTTAATTTTCAACCGATTGAAATGATTTTTTTGGTACATTGTAGGAAATTCAGTGAAATTATCACAAGCATTTTGAATTTTCGTAAAAATGAATTTGACAATTTATTATACCGGGTGGCATGAAACAATATTTATGTACCATAAAACACCCTGTGGGGTAAACTGAAGGCTACAAATTACTAATCAATTTTCGATATTTTGTTTTTTGACTCATTCCAATATCTTTCTCTTTACAAAGGATACAAATTTTGAAAGAAAACTCTACAATTTTTGTATTTGAAATTAAGCTCACAGTGAATTC
This sequence comes from Lochmaea crataegi, assembly GCA_947563755.1. NCBI lineage: Eukaryota > Metazoa > Arthropoda > Insecta > Coleoptera > Chrysomelidae > Lochmaea > Lochmaea crataegi. Next base: position 40,901,909 of record OX387427.1, on the reverse strand, counting down.
GTTACAAAATAAATCGTAGGTGGCTGGTGTCAATTTTAACAAAGAAAAAAAATTAATATTTATTCTATTGTGTCAATATTGAAGCAAGGAAGGTGTGGTTTGGAAAAGATTTTGCCAGTTTTTGGATTGATAACCAAATAGATAAGTTTGTAAGGCGTAGTATAGTTCAAGGTATCATGACGAATGTGTAAGAGCTACATCTTTGATTCAAGAGGGAAGAAGTATGCGTTATGTGGCCAATTTATTAGGAGTGAGTACAGTCGAATGTTCAGAAAATTTAGGGAAAATGGGATCACACCATCCAATCTGTGGTCAGGGCAGGAAAAAGATTATCATCCACCATGATGAGTGTTTTCTTCGACAACATGTTTCAAGAAACCGAAAAATGACAGAAATACAATTGAGCGGTCAACTTGAAATGGTCAGAAATGTTAAAATTCCAGCTAAAACTGTAAGAAGGGGGATGAAAACTTTCAGATTGGCCAGTTGAAGACCAGCCCGTCGTTTTTTGCTTACAAGAGAACACAAACGACGCAGGTTAATGTTTGCAAGGGATCATGAGCAATGGACTATTGATGACTGGAAAAACGTATTGTTCAGCGATGAAACTCGAATAAGTCTGATGGACGTGACAGATTATGGAGTAGCTTTGGCGAAAGATTTAGTAAGTGTACCATTTCTACCATGGAACCTTTAGGAGGCGGCTCAAAAATGTTTTGAGCAGGAATTTGTTATGAACACCTCACATAGGCGATAATTTCATTTTCAGGCAAGGTAATGAACGGCCTCAGATAGCAACAGCAGTGCTATGGCAAAAAAAAGTTGTTTTAATGCATGCATTCCAAAGAGAAGTAATTAAGGTTGAAGAATGTCGCAAAAACTTGTTGCTAGGAGATGTTTCAACATAATCTAGAATTGTCACGTAAAAGGAGCATCGGGTGCAGAGAGAACCAGCTTGTGTTCTATTTTTTTTGCCAAAAAGAAAGTTTTGTTCATATTAAGAATTCTACGTCATGTTTATGTTGTGCTATCAGCTGTCATCCCTGCATAAATTTTGGATGATCAATCATTAAGATTGGCATGCCCTTGGCTTCAATGTAATATCTCTTTCCACTTTTAAAATAATCATACACGTACATTCTAAGCATACTTACTGATTATTTCATAAAGATAAAATAACCAGTTTAAAATTAAAAATAAAATACGAATGTGAAATTCTTTGGAGGCTTATAACTCGGAAACGGGGAGTACTAGTGAAGACATGTCCAAGCGACTATAGAATTGATTATTAGTTTCACGCTATTACAAATGGTGCTGACAAATGTTGCAGAAAGAACAAGATACACACTAAGTAGAGAGGGAATCATAAATGAAAACACCTCCTCTCTGCTAATTAGAAATCAGAAACCCTAAGACAAGCCACTGGATGGAATTATGAAAAAGTATATCTTTTTAGGGCAATTTAACACAGAATACAGTTACAAGAAGGAACGGAACACCATTACCAGACTTAGAAATAATGCTATTCAATGGTATACAGAAACCAAAAACTTAAAGTTTGGGAAAACCCTCAAGTATATTTCAAGCGAAAATTCACGCCATAGAAAGGTGTGACCAGTTCAATATGGAAGGCAAATTATTATCATTTTGTCGGATAGTCAAGCAGCCATTAAATTACTGATTGCTTGTGTAATTAGTTCTAAACTTTTTCCAATGAATAGGACTTGAAGAGCCACAAGTCTATGACACTTTCCTCAGGAACTCATTAGAAGAAGGGGACAATAGGTTGTATACATATATTATTTTCTTTTCTTTAACCATTGATAATAATATTCACTTGATTTGCCTTCTTGGGTTTGGTTAATTACTTGAATAATAAAAATAAATTGAATTTTTTTGACGTTTTGCTTCTCGTTTGGGAGCTTCTTCGAAATATTCATTACTGAATTGGAATATTTACAATTGCTTCTCTAGAATTTGGTTGGTTTTGTATAAATAAATGGAAAAACAATAATTAAACATATGGAAGATGAATTAAAATGATACAAGTACTGACTTCAGAACTAAATTTACGATATTTGAGTAGGTAATAGGTGAAAAATATTTGTAGTTATTGATAATTAATATGTTATTTTATTAAATTATGACCAAAGTTTTTGATACCTTTTTTATCGTTCACTGTATTTTTTTCTTTTTTTATATGTATCATTTCATTAATTGTAAGTTTCTGATAATTAGAGTCTTGTGATAGTTTTTGTGTTTTTGAAATCAAATTCAAGTTTCGTGTTTATGAAGTGTGTGAAGATTATATGCATAAAAAAGTTTACATGAAGTACCAACATTTTTGCTTAACCCCGCTACTCATCAGCCAGGTCTGCAATTCCGTGATGAGGTATCATAGGACAAGTTTTCAGCTTGCCTCAAATACCTACCCAAAAATTGGTGCCAGCTAAAATATTTTGGCATGGAATACATTTGTGAAATTCGATTCTGGGATATGGAAGTCTTTTTAAGGTCAACTGAGGAACACTTTCATCACCATTTCAGGATAGATGACTCAAAAAAACTACTTTCACAACATTTGTAACATAAGGACAGTAGTTATAGAGTACCTACAAAAAACTTTTTGAAGAATTTTTTGGCGCCAATTTTGTTGTGAGAATTGTTTTCTCCAAACTTCAGGGCATACGGTTTTCGAGATACTGTCGGTCGCCACCCTTAACGAATCACCCTTTATAATTCTGAACTGCTTTGTGTGTAAAACCATATACAATAAAGATCCTTGAATCGAAATCGTCCAGTAATATCAACAGATCGATAATGTAATTCAATTTAGATCGCCGAATTCAATCTGTTCCAATTTTGGAATAGATTTCCTCTATGTAACGATAACAATTAATCCTTATCCCAGCCGATAAAGAGGATGTCCAAACAGCTCATGCATATTAATCAGCTTAACAAGCTGGCTAAATCACTGACACGTGCGGCTCTGAATCCTCGTGGATTCCATCCACGTATCTAGGAGTTGTTATTACTCTTCCAAAGTAATAATTGTTATAACGAAATGGGAAGCTTCTGCTTGAATTTATTTTCGCAACACATATTAAAAGAGGAATAGTAGATTTGTTGGATGTAGGATGGTGGTTTCGGTAATGGAAATGAGTTTTCTTTATGGGTAGGTGAAGGAATGAAAAAACAAACAAAAACAACAATATTTTTTGACAAAGGGGCTTTTGTCATTGACATTTTTTGATATAAAATAAATATTTTCAGGATTTCTTTTTTTATTATATAGCGGTATATTTCAAGAAATTTATAAACAATAGATAATACATATATGGCAATTTTCAACTCAATATTCCGACTAAAATAGAGAAAATTTAAAGAAATATCTTAGCCCCTATTTCCAAGAAAATTGACCAAATGTATATCTTATGCCCAATTTCATGAACCAGTTCCTAAAGTTAGGTAATAAATAAATTGCATTTAGCAATTACAAAGTCCGATTTAGATATAACTAACTTAAGGAAATGGTTGGTGAAATCGGGCATTAGTGTCTGGTTAATGTGACCTCGAACACCAACAGAGTGTTGAATAATAAATGTCGATAGCATGGACTGTAAACAGAACACTAAAAGGTTGGGAAAAATCAGTATCTTTCAAGCCGAAATTCACGACAGGAAAGTATGCCCAAAGTTCAATATTGATAAAAAATATAGAAGTCCGATAGTCAATCGCTGAGTACTTCAATATGCCTAAAAAGCTTAATGAAGTAGGGAAGAATAGCATCTTCGCCATATTCTAGATTTCAGGACTCACTGGAATAGCAGGAAACGAAATGGCAGATCATTGGTTGAAACATTCCTTTGGGGTCCTCAACCATTTTGCGGTATCAGCAACAATATAATATTGGAAGAAGTAAGAAAAATCGAGAAGATTACACCATTGTAGATTTGTTGAGGTGGCTAGTTTGCCTATTCAAAAGCAAACTTGTCAGATCTATAGTATTTGTATTTCTAGATCTATTGTGGTCATCTAAATCAATTTATATGTAACCAATCGACCTCAAAACATAACCATCCATATAGTTTCTTGCCGGTGGCTTTTCATTGCCTAGAGCAAGAAACCGCACTTTCGCCAGGCAGTCGCACTGGCATTGGATCAGCTCTGCAGTTTTCTTCTTCAGGTGACATAGCTACACATGGCTCCGTCTGTCTACCTCATTAGCATTGCGTGTCTATTAATTGTAATGCCTCGTTAGCATAGGGGAGGGTAGTCCACACTGGGACGGCTTTCACAGTGAGACATTCTATTTTTCCTTAGATCATATTTGAGATTTGGCAACCCTGTAATAAATCTAAGATGGATGACAAACGTCACCAGCCATATTGCCGCCTACGGCGCAGTTGTTTGTTGTTAGTATGTGATCAACGTGGTTTTAAGAACCTCTAAGTATATACACAGTTAAAATTCCTCAATTGTGGAGTCTCTTCAATTTGCAAGTAAGTATATTTGAACACACACTTTTTAGCAATATATTTGTGTTTGTGGCGATTTATTAAAATGTTTGGTTAAGAAACTACACTAATTTTATGTTGTTGGTGCTTGTTGGTGCTATCAAGCTAGTTACAGAACAGAACTTATCTATAAGAGAGGCTGCGAGAACTAGTGGAATTCCACTCCAGACGTTGCATCGATATGTGAAAAAGGCCCAATTACATCCAGGTACTGAAATAAGAACGCAGCCGAACTATAAAGTTAGGCAAATATTTAGCAGAGAACAGGCAGCTGATCTTGGCGTATGGATTATCAACTGTAGCTTCAAGAAAATTAGCTTATGATATGGCATAAGAGAACAACATTGAAATTCCACAATCGTGGGAAGAATAAAAAATTGCTGGCAAAGAATGGATGAGAGGTTTCTATATCGCAACCAGAAACTAAGTATTAGAAGACCTGAAGCTTGCAGTCTATCTAGACTAACATCGTTTAACAAGCACTATGTTACAGTATTTTATAATAACCTGGAGTCCATTTTGAAACGATTTCCACAGTTAGCAGATGGATCACGAGTCTTCAACTTGGACGAAACCGGCCTGACTACAGTCCAAAAACCCAAAAAGGTCATTGCACACAAGGGAGTAAAGCAACTAAACCAGAGAACTAGTGGCGAGAAGGGAGAACTAGTAACTCTTTTGGTGGGTATTTCAGGTGCATGAACATTTATACCTCTAGTAATGATTTTCCCTAGAAAAAATTTTAAACAGCATAATATATGAATAATGGGGCACGAACTGGAACACTTGGCCCATCTAATTCATCCGGGTGGATGTCAACAGAACTATTTGTTTCTGTGATGGAACATTTCATCAAATTTACAAGTAGTACAAAAGATAACCCCACTTTACTCTTAACCACGTGTCTCATATGGGTATTCAAGTTTTAAACATGGCCAAGCAACATGGAGTCATAATGTTAACACTGCCCCCGCACTGTAGCCATAAGATGCAACCATTAGATATAACAGTCTTTGGGCCATTGAAGGGATACTACAATGCAGAAGTCGATATCTGGCTGGCTAAAGATCCTGGTATTCCCATTACTTTATACCAACTTGCTGAAATTACTGGAAGAGCTCTACCAAAGGCTGTGACACCTTCAAATATAATTTCGGGCTGCAAGAGGTCGGAATATTCCCGTTTGACCGAAATGTATTTACAGGTGCTGATTTTTTACTTCCTCAGTAACTGATAGACCTCTTGAACATCTTGAGGTCTCTACTTCTGTTGAAGAAAGATCTACTGAACCTGAAAATAAAGAAAATGAAGAACCTGAAGTAGTTGTAAACAACCGCAGTCAAGAGAAGGAAACAGAATTTATTTCCCCGAAAATATTTCGTGGATTTCCTGAAGCTCTACCACGAAAGAAGAAATCATCTGGACGTTAACGTGGAAGAAGCACAGTGTTGACGGATACGCCAGAAAAGGACCCAATTGCTGCAAAAACAGAGAAGAAATTGGAAAACCAGTTGAAAATGCAAAAAAGGAAAGAAATAAAACGTGTTACCAAGGATGTATTGATTTATTTAACAAGACTACGAAAAATTCAAGGACTCAAGATAGTGACAATACATCAGACGAGAAGATGATTCTCAGGTAAACAATGGTAATATCTCGATGAATTTAATTTTCTTCAGAAATCAGATCATTTATGATGATCAGTCACCAGATGAAGGAGAATCGTTTACAGAGTTTCAAGATTTAGAACGGGAACCTATCGTTGACAACTATATTCTGGTTCTGTTCCCGAACGATGTCTTCTTCGTGGCAAACCAATGGATTTACATTTCCAGATATACCCGATTTAGCTTCTATGAACCATTCCGATATCGTTATGCTTTTACCGCCACCAAGTGCAATGAAAACTAAAAGTTTGAGCAGATATATGCTTTCCAACTTCTTTTAATTAATTTGAATGTTCGCTAAGTACTTTTAAAAAATAGTTTAGAGTCAATGTACACAAATTGATATGTTTTAGTAAAGTGCAACATGAAAAAAACCGGTGTCTCATTGTGCACGACTGATGGTACTCAGTGAGACATTTTTGACATTTTTTAAAACAATATTTTGACCATTTCAAAAAAATTTTCTAAACTGAACTAATGCAATTTTAGATGCAGGAGATGCTTATTAAAGCGTATTGGTATACTGTTTCGTTTTTTTTTTCTAGAAATTTCCATGCCTCGCACTTTCTAGTAGCCATATCTATTTTTGCGCCACTGCAAAAGGGTTCCCCTCCAATCAATAGCATTGATGCGCTTTATTTGACCATTTCATCCGCCTTTTCGCTGTTCTTATGACCCTCGTGCCCTCGTACCCAAGCTACCGTGACTTTTTAATGGTCTACGAGTACATTTATGGCACGTACGCAATCCAATACAAGCTTAGAATTGGCCTCTATCGAAGAGTGTCTTTAGTGCAGCTTGGTTGTCTGTGAAGATGGCAACTGAATGGTAGGCTATTTCTTCTCTTTTAATTCATTAAAGGCAGAGCTGAATCGTCGCTACTTTCGCTTAGAAGCTTGTGACGTCCTTAGATAAGCTGATTGGAATTGCGATCCTTTGTTTAAGTCCTACAATTCCGGCTCCTACAACTTTATCTGCTTTGAAGATGCCTATATACCAGGTTACCTCAGCCTGTTTTTGTTTAGTTCATTTAAGTTGATTAAATATACTACATCTTTGGACGAGAACTATAAATATGTATCAAATACATCAAAATATACTACGTGTCACTTGTTCATTTGATAAACGATACATATTGAATGGTTTGTACATAACAATTTCAGATGACAATATTTTATTGTTTCATGCATTTTTCAATATACCAATTTTAGTTTGTGAGCTTGCTTTATATCGAAGTCGATAAATTCCAATCATCCTGTATCACCTTTCTGATCAAAGCTTACTGAATTGCTACCAAGGTTAGTGTAGACCATTTTTCATTATTTATTTAAAAACTATATGCAACGTTCAATTCCCTCAAGATAAACTGAAATGTTATTAAGATCGTTTTACTTCACATAGAATATACTTCATTCGTCTTATCACTGAGAAAACAGAAACCTCCAATTTAGCCTTGCTCCTTGCATGGATCAGGGCACTCAATATCAATCTCCATTAGCATTGACATGGACAAGTGAATAATGAAAGTGATTGAACTTACGTTTAGGATAGAGAAATGCAGAACTGAATAATGTGTCCTTGTGACTTACACATTGATTAACATTGGTTTATCCTTTTTCAATCGTTAAGAAAAGAGTTTAATTAAAGTGAGATAAAAATTTGACATTTATCAAGTGTTTTTTTATTAAACGGTTCCATCTTGTTTGTGTCTTGTCTGGTATGGGCAACCAAACATACAATAATATTTAAAAAAACTGATTTCGTGTATAGAATACGTTTTTGACTTACCTATCGTTTTTATTATATTATTCTACAAAACTATAATAATTATTAGTGTTAAAAAATTCAAAAAAAAAGAATTTGAAAAAACGAAAACAGTCATATTTGAACCTGCGACTTTTCAATGTCATGATCTATTTTTGATAGTACTTATCTAATAATAAATATCCTTATGCCCGTTTGCACTGTTTGGATTTTAAGCACGCCTTTCGTAAGTTGCTCTTAACTTTAAGAAGGACTTCAACTTTAAGAAGAAGTTTTTCGCTAGTTGCACCGCTGCAGCTTAAGCATTACTTACTAAAGAGCCACTGAACGCATTGCGTACATGGCAACACGAAAATCTAGTGTATTAGTGACTTTTCAGATTTGGCTTTGTATCGGGTTACAGTTAGCTTTCACCCGCGTCAAATGTGGATGGTTAACCTATAAATACAAAGAAAACAACAAACTTCAGAAATCGGCAATGGTTATAAAATGCCCAGCGCAAGCATAAAACCGAAGTGCTTCTAGCGACTATTTAATGAAAAAATTATGAAAGGATATTGATAATTATTTCGATATTGACATATCATCGTCAGAATGACAGAAGTTACATTTGATGTGATGCCTACCTGATGTTTAATATTTTGACTAGACCAAGTAGTACCTATCTTGTGATTGACTTATTATATATGAATGTAAAAAAGTAGATATGATTTTACAAATGTTAATGCTTAGGTATTATCAGTCCGATGGGGATATCCTGGATATCTTTTTTCGTTTAAGGTCAGTGTAACTGTGCAATTATATAGGAAACAAAGAAAAACTATATTTGATGATCTTTACAATTGTTACTTAAGAAGATAGTTTAATAGTTCATTGTGGGTCTTCCAATTTCTAATCCTTCAAGGAAACCTAGTTCTTGTTTCTTATCATAAATATGTAGTACTTCCAGATCTGTGTTAGATGTTAATGAATATTTGGTGTCTCAGACAACTTATGCAAAATTTGTAAAAGTGAATCTGTCAATATCATTGTGCAGCATCACAGAACGATAATTCATAAACTTATTCAAGTTACTCTACACCCCAAAATTTTGTTTCTGGCAACGCCCTATATTGATAGGACTGGTACGTGATACTTATTTAATCATTTTTTAGTTTTTAGTTCATTTCTGCATCATTATACCTTTGACAATAATAGTATATTATTTAACAAGCATGTAATGATGGCTATTATTCACGATGGTGCGTTTATGTCTCGAGCCGCAGGCAAATGACATAAACACCTAAGTGAATAATGCTGTAATAATAATAATTATTACCTATGTCACAGTCTTGTCATTAAAGTGTTTATGTCATGTCAGTAACTTTAAATACGAAACACTAAACTAACGTAAATAAATTAACAAATAATAGCCATTATATGCGAGTAGAATACTATAAATGAATTAATTTTTTTCTCTTTTCTCCAATTTAGAAAGGTTGCCAGGTCACCAACTCAAAGCCGGCCCTGTCACTCGACTGTAAATTTTGGTGGCTGCGCCCCTTTCGTGAACATTCGAGTAAAACGCTTTGTTTGTGCATAGGACGAGTTGAGAAAGACTATATATACGCGGGTTTTTGAGTGAGTTTACAGTTAGTTCAGAATTAGTGAAACGAAAACAAAGAGTTAGTTCACAGACAGTTTACATAAGTTCTTAGTAATCGGACAGTGAATGAAATAGTGTGTATAATTTTATCCCACAAGTAAAAACTATTTAAATAAATAACAAAAACATCACAATAGGCTTCCATATATATTTTTTTCGATTTTTCTGGCAATAAATTGAATGACACTATTTGTTGCTTCTCTTATTTTTGGCGGGGTAACATTTCCATATTAAATTTTCTAGTAATTTAAATTTAAATTCAGTATAATAATTTATCTTGCAATCAACTAAAAATTATTTAAAACGTCACTTTTTTAGTTTTGACATATATCATATGCTCTATTACAAACAGCTTAGTTGATAAATTATTATGTCTTCGTATCAGAGTGTTATAGAGGTCTGGCTGCAAAAATGAAGAATTGCAGGCATGAGGACGCGGTTTTAATTTGTTATATTGTGACATTTGTATATAAATTGCCGGCCTGATATTGTAGTTGTTCTTCTAATGGATCTTGATGTACCCAATAACAACCATATTTTAGACAAATATAACAAGAAAATTGCAAAATACACCGATCTTGCAATTGGGGTAGGACAGATGTGGCATGCGGAGAAAGTAGAGGTGGTGTCGGTCATCATTTCATCTACAGGACTAAATCCCAAAACTCTACAAAACACTCTCACCAAACTAGGTCTTCACAAAAACACATACATCGATCTGCAGAAGGCTGCAATTTTGAATACTTGTCACACTGTCCGTAAATTTCTAAATATAACAGCTGAGCCTAATCCCTTTTGCGTTTACACACGCTCGGGATAAGTAAACATTGCCAGCAAGGGCTCAGCAAGTCTACACTTAAGATGTCAATAATAATAATAATAATAATCGTCTTTATTATTTCCAATGATTATTACATTTATAAAATTAAAGGAAAATTACCCACTAATATGGAAATAAAGGGCGCAATTCATTTCCATTTAGCCCTAACGGAATGGTATAATTGAAATATTTGGTAAGTAAAAGAACGCCTAAATATTTCTGTTTTAATTTTTTTAGGAGATAATAATCCTTTGAACCCTTAATTTAAATTATGCACATCCGTTCTAAATGTTACTGTATAGCAGAGGTACGTGGGATTATTGGTCACAATTATTTTATAATATAATGAAGTTGCTTGATGTGTTCACCTATTTTACATACTTAACCACCTTAATTGTCGTTATCCCGATAAGCTCATACCTACCCCTCCCCCTAATCGTGTTCTTCGACGTCGGGAACGCGTTCAACAGTGTCAGCAAACGGGCAGTGTTGAGCTCGTTGCTGAGGCTTGGAGTGGGGCAGGGGTTGGTTAACCTGGTGGAGGGCTACCTGACGGGGCGTCTGATTGTAGATTCCAGAGGTAGGAGATATGAGATGGAGGCTGGAGTGCCTCAGGGCTCGGTTCTTGGACCGACCGACAGTATGTGAAGAGGGATGTGATATTACGGTGTATGCGGACGTTGTGTGTCTGGTATGTATGGCAAAGGGAGAGGCGGAGATAGAAAGAAAGGCGGAGAGAATGTGCAGGAAGATTTTAGAGAAGATAGAGCGGTGCGGACTGGAAGTGGCGGAAGATAAGTTGGTGGGGTTGCTAGTGAAGGGACGGAGCAGGACAAGGGAAGTGGGGGTGATGGTTAAGGGAAGGAGAATTCGAATGGAGGAGTCTATGAAATACCTAGGGTTGTGGTTGGATAGTCAATTATCCTTCAAAACTCATATGCTGAAGGCGGCAGAGAAGAGTTAAGTGAGGGCAGCATGGCTGGGGAGATTGATGAGTAACGTGAAAGAGCCGGGAGAGTGGAAGAGGAGGGTAATTGGTAGGACGGTAGAGCAGAGTATGCTGTACGGTGCGGAGATGTGCGGGTGCAGAGAGGGATACTGCTGAGGGTGGTGCATGGGTACAGGACAGTGGGTGGACTGGCAGCAGCGGTGCTGGCAAGGTCCTACCCATTGGACGTGATGGCTAGAGCTAGGAACAAACGATGGAGGGGTGCGACCAGAGAGAAGGTACAGGAATGGATGGAGGAGGAAATTGAAAGAAGGTGCCAGGAGTATGAGGGCGCGCTAAAAGGAGCGATTGGGTATAGGAGAGATTGGATGGACCGGAAATTCGGGGAGGTGAACTACTTCTTGACACAGGTGCTCACTGGACATGGGTCGAGAGTAGGGTATCTCCACAAGATTGGAAAAAGAGAGACTGGAGTGTGCGAGAGGTGTGAAGTGGGCATGTGTTTAGATGCTGGAAGAACGAGGAAGTGCTGAAGAAGTTGGAGAGGAAACTAGGGGAGGCGTTGTAATGGGAGAACATGGTGGAGATACTGTTGAGGGGGGAGGAGGAATGGATGGAGGTGAGTGGAGTAGTAGAAAGCATGGTTAGGCGGAGAGAAGGACTCGATATGGCATGAGAGGTAGGAGTGTTAGGAGGGAGAAGATGACGGTGTGAGCGGAGAGTGTGCGAGGGACCGCCGCCCGTCTCGAAGTATGCTAGGGTAGTGATTCCGATGACTCCAACACTGTTTGGATCCTGGACCCATTCGAACATGAGTTTCCCATCTCGACCCAAAAAAAAATACTTAACCACCTAGTTTCCTTCGACTTATGTGATATTCTTTGATGTCGTAAATCAATCTTAGGCACGAATTTTGTACCCTTCGAATTTTGTTTTCATACAAAGCAGTTAAATTGGTACCATATACTGTGTTGCCAAAGTTGAAATGGGATAAAACCAATGTTTTACATAGAGTTATTTTAATTTTTGTTGATAAAAATTGACGGTTGCCATAAGTCAGTTTCAAAGAACAACATGCCCGCTGAATAAACTGATTAACATGTTTTTCTAATAGTAAATCATCATCTGCAATAACACCTAAATTCCTTGCACTAATGATGAAATTTAACGGCTCATTATTAATGTAATAAACGATTACATTGAACAAGAAAAGAAGGGATTTTAAGCCATCTAAAAATAACGTATTCAGTTTGACAGTCACAGATCAAATATAACGAGAGTTGACGCTGGTTTGCAGCAATAAATTCTTGATGTTGTCAGATTTTCTCAGAGAAAATATGCAGCAGCTTTATTGACAAAAAAAATATTCTTTATAAAGTATTGTCTTCTAAAATTCCTAACATAAAAAAACTTTGGTTTGGTTTCCTTTATATTGAAGAAATTAAATAGGTTTTTAACAATTACGCGTACCAAAATATACTAATTTTGGCAACGTTGTAATTGGAAATATAACCATATAAGCATAACAATCGTTTTACGGTATTCTCCGTAAATAGCGAAGTCCGGTATGGTTATTAAAGTTAAGGACTACAAGTTTTCATACTGCGCATGCTCAGAATAACGATAACCATACCTACGTGACAAAATAAAGGGCTTAAAAACTCCCTATAGACATTGACAGGATACTTTAAATGAGCACGATTGTACGTAGAACCGAATAACATTAAATTAGATTTGGAGCAATTAATTAATAAGCAATGTTGAGAAGCTAAATTAAGAAATTTATTTATTTCTTAGTTTATTATGTTACAAGCAAATAGGTCATGTGTCATGTAACCTGTTCATTATACACACCTATTATTCACTAGTGAATAATGAACGTCGTGGACAAAGACATTTAACTTTCTTTCGACTATTTTATGTAGTTTTCTGCATAATGCTCACTCTCTCAATAACCAATCTTTTAAGTACTCACCTGGTCGGTATATTTGAAAACATTCTGTATAAATATCTGTCTTATTATATTTATTTATATAAAATTGTATATTATACAATAACTGTATGATATATTTTTTCCTCGATTTTTCCTTTGTCGAATTACAGGGTGAATAATCATTTATTTCATCGAGTACTAAAACTTGAGCTAATAACAAAGAATTATATAATTTTACCGATTCCAAATACGCTTTTGTTAAGATCAAACTTCACAATTATATCCAAAATTCAGACATCCATTTCAACGAAGTTTTAACGATCGATGGAAAGAGTTCTAATATTACTATCCTGGAAAATGGATGGTGTAAAACCAACAGAGAAAAGCAATATCTCTTGTCATTGTTCTTTCAATAAATGGGAAAATTGAATTCAACTGATTTAAAAATATTCCGAACTTTATAAAACATAACAAGATTTCCATCAAAGATGTCGACTGGGATGTCACATAAATTTTTAATACACAAAAGTTATTGCCACGAAAAATGCAAGGCAAAAGTTGCATTTTATTATACCGGGTGTTTGATTAAGAGAGGTGAGAGGCTGTATCCGTACAACAAAAAATATTATAGCTGAACAATATTTTTAGTTTTCTAATTTTAACAAACCTAGTGGTGTTTCAAATAGAATTAAGCATTAAGTGAAATATCATGTATTCGTTGTGATTTATTATATTTAACGGTAACGAGATAGTGCAGTCTGAACAGTTTTACATTTTTCTTCATGACTTTAAATAGAAAGCTACAAATCTTACAGACTATTTCAATAGAGACTGAAATTTTACAAAAATGGTTGAAAACCAAACCTCAATTTTTTTTTAATGCTTGACGATAAATACCGCTTACCTCTCTTAATAAATACATTGAGCAAGTGTTTTTCTAAATTTTATCACAATAATCAATTTGTCCTGAATTGTTAAAAACCTTGTATGTAAATATATTGTTAAGTTTAAGTCAAATGTCAAGAAATTACAATTTTAACTATTTTTAGGGTGTCATTTTAATTTTCTTGCACCATATAATAATGAACTTCACGGCAAAATTTAGTTCAGATTTATGGATGGTATTAATGAAATTTTTTAAAAATTCTATTGGCCATATCCCGATAAATTCCAAAGGTAGAGATATAAGCTATAGGGCAGATTTTTAGTAAAGACTTTGGGTTAGAGTTAAGGAGGTTTTGAAAAAATTCTATGTTCCTATTTTCAAGAAAATGGCTGATATATATTCTCCGACTACACATTTTGACACTCGGGAAAGTACATTTTTTTGAAGTGTCATTTCAACTTTTCAATGCTATATCTTAAGAAATTCATAAGCTTCAGTTATGAGCCGTAAGGTAAATTTTATATTTGACCCAGGGTTAGAATTGAGAGGATTTTCAAGAAATTGAATTGACCCATTTTCCAGAAAATATCTGGAATTTACTTCCGACCACCCATTTTGACGCCAAATGCCAAGGAAATGCATTTTAACTTTTTAATGATATATCTCAAGAAACTCAGGAGCTTCAGATGAATCCTTTTTTGAAAATTTTTGAAAAAATAGTACTTTTTGAGTACAATTACGACTTTTTAGTGCTGTATCTCAAGAAATTCATGAGCACAAATATCAGCTATATAGCTATTTTTGGGTTAGACTATGGACGGACATAAATAAAGGTAGAGGAAATACTTCAGTCCGATTTTACGAAAAATTAAAGAAAATTCTTCGGTTTCCTTTTTCGAAAAATCAGAAAGTATTCTTCGGTACGATTTTTTGGAAAACTGTCAAAATGTATTTGGCTGACTAATCGTATTGCACGAAAAATAATTTTTGATAATTTTTAATGCTTTATTTCAACTAAAAACATTGAAAATATTTATATAAGTTGGTTACAGGAACACACCAACTTTCTGTGAATCAAAAATTATCAAAAACATTACTCAATTTTCGAAAAAATGATCAGTTTTTGACATCTAAAATGCCGTTGTAAAAATGCCAAAAACATTTAAAATGAGAAATATACTCAAACATTTGGAAATTTACATTAGAAAATAAAACTGTGAAACAGTTTCATTTTTCAACTGAAATTTCCTTTTTTATAAAACGATTCGACCCGTATGGATATAATCCAGTTGATTGGTCCATTATTTGGGCAAATCCTTAGCAACATAAATTAAATAGGTCAAGGCCGAATTACATTTACGGCCGTTAAGCAAATTTTAGTCGATAACAGCAATCTTCATTCAAATTTTATTTATATCGATTCAACAAAAAAAAATAAAATAGAAATGGTACTTACGAACAAAAATGTTTGACATTAGAGTGGCTGGTAGACAAAAAACGACAACCAATATATCAGCAACTGCTAAATTTACGATGAAAAAGTTTGTAACAGTTCGCATACGGGGCGAGCGAAAAACGACGGCTATCACAAAAAAATTACCCACCAAACCCAACGCGAATACCAAAAGGTATGCAACACAATATACAGTCGTCATCGCCATGGAATGTCTGTAGAATAATTCTGGCATAAAACCCGATTCGGTAGTATTAACCGAAGAATTAAAAATTAAAACCGCTTCGTTAGATTTTATTTCCAAAATGGAATTTTTGTGAATAACTTCATTGTCATCCACGTGGGTTTGAAGTAAACTGTGTAAACTACTGAGATATTCGTTGGCAATCATTTTTTCCGAATTTACAATTGTACTCGTAAAAATATCATCTTCTTTATTATTATCCCTAGAAAATATCATCGACATTGCACTCAACTTTTTTCACCGATATTCATTTTTTATTTAAAATTTTTCTCGAAAAAAAAAACTTTTAAATTCCCTAATTGCAGTCGCGTGTTTTTACGCGGAGCGTGTGCATAAGATTTTTTGATATGTGGAAGCTTCACTCGATGCGCGTCGGTTTTGAAATGGTAGACTGGTCGTCGCGACGTGAATCCTGAAGATAACAGCATGTTGCAGTGGGGGCTTGCACACTGAGCGACTGCGCTTACTTTGGATGTTAATCACCAGTGATGGCACTTCGACAGTTTTTCAAAAGGCATACTTGCATTAATCGAATAACATCGAATTAAAAAAATTCGATGTTGTTCATATCATATTTATTGATAAAGGTTCGTCTAACAAAAATCCTACAAAGTGTCAGCATATATTTCAGTCTAAATAATTCAACTATATCTTCTGTATATTCCTTGTGGTATGTTAATTATTTCATTTGCTTGTTTTTTCTTATTTATAAACAAAATATACCACTAAATATTATTTCCGCATTATCAAATCCCTGGACTTCGTATCAAATACTTGGGTGATGATAGAGAGACTGAAAATAATAATAGTACTTCATATAAAATGTTTATCTACGACCACCATTCAAATTAAGCATTTACAAACTCGTATAAATACGTGAAATTACATTTTATACATAGGTCTAAAGCGTGCGAAAAAGAACAATGCTTTTTAAATGGAAGTTTCATTATAACACCCAAAAGACTGCGAAAAAGTACAATGCTTTTTAAATGGGATAATCATTATAACACTCTTTTTTATTTATATATTTATTAAGTTACCTTAGATAATTTTGTGTTTTGTTTTCTGTCAAAGGTTCTGTAGTTGTAATAATATTGTACTGTCATTAAGAAGTGTAAAACGTGAATGGTCAATAATTGTCAGAATCTGTCAAAAATTATCAAAAATGGTCAAAAATTGTTAAATATTTTAAAAAATGGTCAAAAATAGTCAATAATTGTCAAATTTTTGAAAGTTGTCAAAAATGGTCAATAATTATCAGAAACTGTCAAAAATGGTCAATAATTGTTTAAATTCCAAAAAATGGTCAATAATTGTTGAAAATTGTCAAATTTTTTGAAAAATTGTCAAAAATGGTCAATAATTGTCAGAAACTGTCAAGAATTGTTAAAATTTGGAATAATGGTCAATAATTATGAAAAACTGTTAAAAATGGTCAATAATTATAAAACACTGTCAAAAATGGTCAATCATTGTTAAAAATTGTCAAAATTTCTGAAAAATGTTCAATGGTCAATAATTGTCAGAACCTGTCAAAAATGCTCAAAAATGGTCAATAATTATTAAAATTTGGAAAAATGGTCAAAATTTTTGAAAAATGGTCAATAATTATAAAAAACTGTCAAAAATGGTCAATAATCGTTAAAAGTTCTCAAAATTTTTGAAAAATGGTCAATAATTGTAAGAACCTGTCATAAATTGTTAAAATTTTGAAAAATGGTCAAAATTTTTGAAAAATGGTCAAAATTTTCGAAAAATCGTCAAAAATTGTCAAAATTTTAAAAAAATGGTCAATAATTATGAAAAACTGTCAAAAATGGTCAATCATTGTTAAAAATTGTCAAAATTTTTGAAAAATGTTCAATGGTCAATAATTGTCAGAACCTGTCAAAAATGCTCAAAAATTGTCAAAAATGGTCAATAATTATTAAAATTTGGAAAATGGTCAAAATTTTGAAAAAATGGTCAATAATTATAAAAAACTGTCAAAAATGGTCAATAATCGTTAAAAGTTCTCAAAATTTTTGAAAAATGGTCAATAATCGTCAGAACCTGTCATAAATTGTTAAAATTTTGAAAAATGGTCAAAATTTTCGAAAAATCGTCAAAAATTGTCAAAATTTTAAAAAAATGGTCAATAATTATGAAGAACTGTTAAAAATGGTCAATAATTACGAAGAACTGTTAAAAATGGTCAATAATTGTTGAAAATTGTCAAAATTTTTGAAAAATGGTCAATAATTGTCAGAAACTGTCAAAAATGGTCAAAAATTGTTAAAATTTTGGAAAATGGTCAAAATTTTGAAAAAATGGTCAATAATTATAAAAAACTGTCATAAATGGTCAATAATCGTTAAAAGTTCTCAAAATTTTTGAAAAATGGTCAATAATTGTCAGAACCTGTCATAAATTGTTAAAATTTTGAAAAATGGTCAAAAATTTTGAAAAATGGTCAAAAATTTTGAAAAATGGTCAAAATTTTCGAAAAATCGTAAAAAATTGTCAAAATTTTAAAAAAATGGTCAATAATTATGAAAAACTGTCAAAAATGGTCAATCATTATTGAAAATTGTCAAAATTTTTGAAAAATGTTCAATGGTCAATAATTGTCAGAACCTGTCAAAAATGCTCAAAAATTGTCAAAAATGGTCAATAATTATTAAAATTTGGAAAAATGGTCAAAATTTCAGAAAAATGGTAAATAATTATAAAAAACTGTCAAAAATGGTCAATAATCGTTAAAAGTTCTCAAAATTTTTGAAAAATGGTCAATAATTGTCAGAACCTGTCATAAATTGTTAAAATTTTGAAAAATAGTCAAAAATTTTGAAAAATGGTCAAAATTTAAAAAAAATGGTCAATAATTATGAAAAACTGTCAAAAATGGTCAATCATTGTTGAAAATTGTCAAAATTTTTGAAAAATGTTCAATGGTCAATAATTGTCAGAACCTGTCAAAAATGCTCAAAAATTGTCAAAAATGGTCAAAATTTTTGAAAAATTGTCAAAAATGATCAATAATTGTCAAAAATGGCCAATTGGTCAAATTTTGAAAAATAGTCAAAAATTTTGAAAAATTGTCAAAATTTTAAAAAAATGGTCAATAATTATGAAAAACTGTCAAAAATGGTCAATCATTATTGAAAATTGTCAAAATTTTTGAAAAATGTTCAATGGTCAATAATTGTCAGAACCTGTCAAAAATGCTCAAAAATTGTCAAAAATGGTCAATAATTATTAAAATTTGGAAAAATGGTCAAAATTTCAGAAAAATGGTAAATAATTATAAAAAACTGTCAAAAATGGTCAATAATCGTTAAAAGTTCTCAAAATTTTTGAAAAATGGTCAATAATTGTCAGAACCTGTCATAAATTGTTAAAATTTTGAAAAATAGTCAAAAATTTTGAAAAATGGTCAAAATTTAAAAAAAATGGTCAATAATTATGAAAAACTGTCAAAAATGGTCAATCATTGTTGAAAATTGTCAAAATTTTTGAAAAATGTTCAATGGTCAATAATTGTCAGAACCTGTCAAAAATGCTCAAAAATTGTCAAAAATGGTCAATAATTATTAAAATTTGGAAAATGGACAAAATTTTTAGAAAATGGTCAATAATTATAAAAAACTGTCAAAAATGGTCAATAATCGTTAAAAGTTCTCAAAATTTTTGAAAAATGGTCAATAATTGTCAGAACCTGTCATAAATTGTTAAAATTTTGAAAAATGGTCAAAAATTTTGAAAAATGGTCAAAATTTTCGAAAAATGGTCAAAAATTGTCAAAATTTTAAAAAAATGGTCAATAATTATGAAGAGCTGTCAAAAATGGTCAATCATTGTTAAAAATTGCCAAAATTTTTTAAAAATGTTCAATGGTCAATAATTGTCAGAACCTGTCAAAAATGCTCAAAAATTGTCAAAAATGGTCAAAATTTTTGAAAAATTGTCAAAAATGATCAATAATTGTCAAAAATGGCCAATTGTTAAAATTTGAAAAAATAGTCAATAATTGTCAAAATGTTTGAAAAATGGTCAAAATTTTCGAAAATTGGCCAAAAATGGTCATTTTATTGTGCATAAGAAGCAAGCTTCTGTCGGCGGTCCGACGACCGCTCACCTTTTTTTTGGATTGGTGTAACACTAAAAAAATTAAAAATTAGACGGAAAATGTTATTGCATATTTCTCGGAAAAGTCAATGGAAATCATCAACGTTATGGTCCCATTATTCAATGTTGAAAACTACCATAAATTTAAATTTAAACATTGATATAAGTAAATTTCATAAACTTTTCACCTTCATAAAACGACAATCAGAGAGCCATAAACCAAAAAAATCAAAAATTTTCACGAGGGAACAGATTTTGGATTTTATAAATGGAGCACCAGATAATGAATTTCTTATGATGAAGGTAGGCAATAATTCAAACACAATTATTAAAAAGAGAGGTTATGTTAAGGGAGTTAGGGGTTAGGTAAGGTTAAGGGAAAGTATTTTTAATGTGGTCGTAGATAAAACATTGTATGATACTCATGCGTGAATTACTTTTGCGCACTCGTTGCGAAAAAAAGGCACTAACTACGCTCGTGCCTTTCATTTTCGCAACTCGTGTGCAAAAGTATCACTTCACGCACTTGTATCATAAATATCTATTTCCTTACGCCCTTCGTTAACGAGCTATAGTTGGGAATTAAAAATTAACTCTAGCTGGCGTCATAAAATAGTCTACACTACACTTGTGAACGTACTAAGTTCAATAGTTGATGCGGTAATTTTTTATTAAATATAACTTCTTTCAGTTATAAATGCAACAATTAACTTTTTTAAACATTTTTAAAGAAAAAAGTCCTCCTGTGACACCTCGATCAAATTAACGGTTTAATGCCCGTTTGCATCGTCTTAAAATAAAGTAATCTTAAAAAGACTAGTTTGCGATGCACATCTCTCTAAGTATTCCTTAAACACGACTTAAACCGAATTCTGGCCTTTATGGCGGTAAAGTCTATTTTATAACGGTACCTAACCTCAAACAACATGCAACAAATTGACTTGTCATAATCTAAACAAAATTATTTCGAAATGAATCTACTTGGGACTCAAGTAACTCTTCTGATAATGAAATAAGAAGATGGCCTAAAATATGTAGAGCACGTAACCGATATTTTGAAAAGTAGGACGATATGAAAGATTTCGGTTAATAAAACTGACAGTTGTACATATTTTGAAGCAAATTGGACATCGCCTGGCTTGTGCAAATAGGGGTGGAGCCATACAGCCACAGAGCAATTATCTAAGATTCTATGCATTAAATAATGCCTTTTTCTTTTTCCACTAATTCTAACAACCTAAGTCATCATCAATAAAAACTGAGCCTTTTACCTTATCACCACTGGTTCACAGGACATTTTACATTTAAATGCCTTCAAAGCTCCAAACCAAATTAGTTTATGTCACTCTGACATTTAACACATCTGGTAAAAATTAGAACAAAAAAAAATAAATCCCCAAGTTTCAGGGATACCATACAATGAAAAACACGTCATAAAATGATAAAAACCTCAAATAAAGACAACTTCAAAAATCTTTATGGAACTAAACTCACTTTACCACAGCTGGAGAGAACACTTTACCTGAAAGACTCCTTTTTATAGAGTCGACTTTACTAATATGTTATGAAACCGACTCTTAGTTGGAAATCGCGTTTGGCAGCTGATTTAACCTCAAAATCTCACATCTTCTATATAGACCCATAAAATTTCTTTATTTTGTTGATTTTACCATCACGACAGTGATTTATCCTGGTAAATTTTTCGTTGTGGGTTGGCTGCATGAATTTAATAAGTGCAAAATTTTCTGTCAGCGTTTGACATTATGATCTTTTATTATTTGATTTTTATAAAAATGATCCGCGAATTTAAGCAATATAAATGAATTACTAAAGGCTAAAGTGAACTTCATTTAAAATAATAAGATGCCTCACATTCAGCTATGCGTTAAGCGGTTCTTTACTAAGTAATGCTCAAGCTGGATCGGTGCAGCAAGTGAGACAATTAAGTGCTTCTTAAAGTTAAGCATGCTTAAATTCCAAACGGTGCAAACGGGCATTAGAGATACGGTCAATTTTATGTCGCACTGCACACCTATCGGCGCATTCAAAATTTTGTTGAATGTACGATTACAGGAAGCATCCCGTTTTATTAGTAATAAATGGGTGCAGTGTACAGTTATGAAAACAACCTTTTACAGTGAGAATCTAAAAAACTTGAAAACCAGCATTAATTTAACAAAATTAAAAATAACAACAAAACCCTGAAAAATTAAAATGCATTCCATTAACAGATTAAAAAAACGAGTAACTAAATAATAAACGAAAATAAAAAAGTCAAACCGGTTTAAAAAAATAACGACAAATATGGGCCAATGTGTGCAAGGCGACATAAAATTTCCCGTATCTGTTAAACAATTAATTTTTCCGCAAATCGCTAGGAAATTTTGACATTCCAGACAAAATTTCTGAAAGAAAAAGTCAAGATTTCCTATTCACTTCCTTACAGTTATGCAAAAAACTATCTATTTATTTTGTAATTGACAAGTGGTGTCACTTAAGACATATATATCTAACTTCGCCAACTGGGCGCTGACATTAATTGAAACTATCCTAAAGGTTATATATAGCACATTCCTCCACGGCTACTCCATTTGCTCAATGAGCCGCTCTGAACGTCGACTATGACGACAGGTGCGTCGCAATCCAAATGTTGATACAGGCGAAGTTGAGTTGGTATCCAGTTCTGTTTCAGTTAGTTTGGAATTTGCACTCGATAATGCTAATTCACAATACCGTGTTGACTGATGGCCAGGAATAATTGAAGGTTGTTCTCCTCTAGGTATACTAGCATTTTGTATTAGTAATAATGCCTCAGTATCCCGTTGTTGATTGTGAATTGTTGTAAGAAATCTGGGTAATGGGTTTTGTTCTTTCATAGATGTACCAGGATTTTTTAACGGAGGATGATCACCTGATTCCTTCGTTGATTTTTTAATTATCTCCGAATCTGCTCTACTCATATCCTCCCTGAACTGATTGGAGTAAGTAGGCTTAGTACTAGAAGAGTTACTGTCGCCTCCACGTCGAAGACGTATATTATGGTCTGCATGTCTACTTCTATTTATTCCGTCTGGAGTGGTAATAACGTATGAATGTCGATTGGTTTGCTGACTTATAACTGCAGGTTTCCATTTTGGTTCACCTTTTGTACTAGTATATATATATATATATATATATATATATATATATATATATATATATATATATATATATATATATATATATATATATATATATATATATATATATATATATATATATATATATATATATATATATATATATATATATATATATATATATATAGGAAATAGTTCGTTGCCGATACTAGTTAGGTCAAACTTTTATTGTGGGGGATGCGGTAATGTGAAAAAGTGAACTCTTTTTAGTTTGTTCTAAGCTTTCGGTAATTTATTGAAACCATGGTAAAAGTCCTTTTTCAAAGAAATTAAATAAAAAATAAAACTTTCAAAATTGACATTACGACATCGATGTTAATTTTTAGTAGTCATAGAAATGTCTTTAAGTATGTTTAGTATATTAGCAAGTGAAATAATAGTTGGTAAGTTAATTAAAAGTAACAGAATTCTCATTTTCAATCTTTGAATTTTTTTGTTTGTTTGTCAAAAGATAATAAATAGCTATAAATTGCACTAAGTTTTTGAATATCTGTTCTTTTATTTAAGCAATTATCTTCTTGAGATATGAATGTCATTTCCAGGAAAATCCTTTTAGAGTGGTTGTTTTCTTTATGTAAAATTTCAAAGTTTTTATAATCTATTGTATGATTTGTAGAGAAAACATGTTCAGCTAATGCTGATCTTTCTGGATATAATCT
This sequence comes from Lochmaea crataegi, assembly GCA_947563755.1. Classification (NCBI taxonomy): domain Eukaryota; kingdom Metazoa; phylum Arthropoda; class Insecta; order Coleoptera; family Chrysomelidae; genus Lochmaea; species Lochmaea crataegi. The sequence continues at coordinate 40,878,086 of OX387427.1, read as the reverse complement.
TGCATCAGTCTTATGTAGAGCTATACGTTTAGTTATTTTTTGTGATGTTTCACCTACATATACATATTTACATGTAGAGCAAGTCAATCTATATATTACATTAGAAAGATCAGTAAGAGGATCAATTTCTTTCTAATGTAATATATAGATTGACTTGCTCTACATGTGAATATGTATATGTAGGTGAAACATCACAAAAATAACTAAACGTATAGCTCTACATAAGAGTGATGCAAGATTATATCCAGAAAGATCAGCATTAGCTGAACATGTTTTCTCTACAAATCATACAATAGATTATAAAAACTTTGAAATTTTACGTAAAGAAAACAACTACTCTAAAAGGATTTTCCTGGAAATGACATTCATATCTCAAGAAGATAATTGCTTAAATAAAAGAACAGATATTCAAAAACTTAGTGCAATTTATAGCTATTTATTATCTTTTGACAAACAAACAAAAAAATTCAAAGATTGAAAATGAGAATTCTGTTACTTTTAATTAACTTACCAACTATTATTTCACTTGCTAATATACTAAACATACTTAAAGACATTTCTATGACTACTAAAAATTAACATCGATGTCGTAATGTCAATTTTGAAAGTTTTATTTTTTATTTAATTTCTTTGAAAAAGGAAATTATATAACATGTTTTTTCTCCATTTTATACAGATTTATAGATATTGTGAATAACCTCACTTAGTTGTAAGTAATTGATGTTTTTTACTTTTAAACTAATTTATTTTTATTTTAAAATATCTATAAATGTACCTATCTTTTGTAGTTCTTTGACAATGGTTTTAATAAATTACCGAAAGCTTAGAACAAACTAAAAAGAGTTCACTTTTTCACATTGCCGCATCCCCCACAATAAAAGTTTGACCTATATATATATAGGTATCCCTTGTAGAAATTGCGAGGATAAATATATTGGTCACACTAGCCAAAAATTAAAAAACCGAATTTCTCTCCATAAAAGTGATTCCAGATTATATCCCGATAGATGTGCTTTGGCCAAACATATAATTGATAAAGACCATATTATGGATTTTGATTCTGTCAGTATTTTAGATATACAATCAAATACCAAAAAAAGACTTTTCTTGGAAATGGCTCACATATCTCAAGAACAAAATATCATCAATAGAAAGAGTGATCATAAAAATTTGAGTGTTATTTATTACTACCTTTTGGCTATTGATAGGGAGCATGAGTGTCATCAAATTTCAAATTCGTCTATTTCAAACATTTGAGGTTAAAATAACATCAAACAAATTAAAAAAAAGAAGACGAACCTAGCCAATCTTGATATTTTTAGATATAAGTTAGTTATAATTATATACTATTTCTTTTTCTATAAGCAAACGATTTTGTTTGACATCATTTTGACATTTACTTTTTTAAAAAATTCAAATCAAAATTATTATTATTAGATGTATTTACCATTTGAAACAACTTGTAATACAATCTCGAATGCTGTCCTTGAGAATGGAAATAAAGATATTCCGAAAGCTTGGAAAATAGTGTAAAGAGTACTCATTTTACAATTTCGCCGCTTCCCCAATATTCCTGTCCTTGTACATTATTATTCGGCAAATATCTACTAGTAGGAGTATTATGATCACTACTTATGTAAGCTTGAAGCTGTTTAAACTCTAATGCTTGTCTAGTATTTGGACGTGCATTATCCAATATGCAATTCAATTGACGACCAAACATTACTTTCCCAAGTGATTTTCCAGTAGTGCTATGAGGTGTACTATACGTGAATAAAAAATCACTGAGACTTTGTACCAAATTATTTGTGTTACTTGTTCTGAGAATACGCACAAGTCTTTCTGCCAATCCGTTGGTGGATTTTCTAAAAACTGTTGAAATACTGATGATGATATTGATATGCCAAACGGCATGCGGTTATAGACGAAATATCCCTTGTCTGTGGTTATTGCAGTATATCTCTTAAAATTCGGTGATATTTCAAATTGTAAGTAAAAAACGTATAAATGAAACTTAATAATACTGCAATAGTTAATGCATTTACACCTGATACTATTTACAGCGTGTATGAAGCAAGTAAGTAAAAGTTTAATATTATACATTATACCCAATCAACTGAATTTATTATATTCTGTTATATTCATAATAATGGACATTTTTTTACAGATAATCATGTCACTTTACAAAAGCTTGGAAAATAGTGTAAAGAGTACTCATTTTACAATTTTGCCGCTTCCCCAATATTCCTGTCCTTGTACATTATTATTCGGCAAATATCTACTATAACTTTATACATATATATATATATATATATATATATATATATATATAAGTAGGAGTATTATGATCACTACTTATGTAAGCTTGAAGCTGTTTAAACTCTAATGCTTGTCTAGTATTTGGACGTGCATTATCCAATATGCAATTCAATTGACGACCAAACATTACTTTCCCAAGTGATTTTCCATAGTGCTATGAGGTGTACTATACGTGAATAAAAAATCACTGAGACTTTGTACCAAATTATTTGTGTTACTTGTTCTGAGAATACGCACAAGTCTTTCTGCCAATCCGTTGGTTCTTGGATGATATGGAGATGATGTAATATGGAGTATTTCTCTGTTCTTACAGTATTGTGAGAACTCGTGTGATGTAAACTGTGGGCCGTTATCAGAAACTATAATTTTTGGCAATCCAAAAGTTGTAAATATCTCCTAGAGTTTGTCACATAAATTTTGTGTAGTAATTTTTATCATAGATTTTATCTCTATTCATTTAGAGAGGGCGTCACATAAAACAAGCCAATATCGTCCTTGAAATGGTCCTGCAATATCGATATGGAGCCTTTCCCAGACTTCGTCGGGAATGGACTAAGAATACACGGGTAATTATGGGTTGTTTGGTCTATATTCTTGACAACTTTGACAATGTCTCACAAATATATCAATATCCTTCTCGATTGATGGCCACCAAACATAAAACCTAGCTAGTGCTCCCATCGCAGATATACCTGGATGTCCTTTGTGAAGATATTTGAGTTCCTCTAATTGATACTGATTACTGTTCCAACCAGTGTTTAGACATTGTATTACTTTCTTCAAGAAGTCATCCTTAGTTATATATTCTCTTATATTGCTTTTAGTTAAGGCCAAATCATTGAATTTGTCTGTTTGTAGCCTGCCAGAGAATGAATGTGTGGTTTATAATCCGTTACTAAAATGAAATATAGTCCTCGCAAGTACTGATCAAATTTTTTGATGCCAAAAAATATAGCAAGTGCTTCACGGTCGATAACTGAGTAATTAGTCTCCGCTTGCTTCAGTTTCCTCGACGCAAATGCAATAGGTTCTTCCTGATTTTCTTGCATATGGTATAACACGGCTCCTACCCCTTCCTTAGACGCATCATATGATAAAAATAACGATCGTTTTTCTTCAAAAGCTACTAGAGGATTGGTATTTGCAATCAGTTCTTTTGTTCTTTTGAATATTTTGTCATTCTTTTTCGTCCATTTCCATTTTTGACGGTGGCCAGAAAGGGTATGGAGATCTGAACAAAGACTATGCACATAAGGAATAAACCGCTCATAGAAATTTACCAAACCCAGGAAAGATATAAGTTCTTTTGTATTTGTAGGAGGTGTAGCCTTGGAAATTGCATAAGTTTTTGATTTTGTAGGGTGAATTCCGCTTTTGTCAATAATGTGGCCCAAGTATTTAATGCCTGGCTGTAGGAACAAACACTTCTCAAGATTTACTTTTAAGCCTGCTTTTTGTAGCTTTCGGAATACAATTGCCAACGTTTTTAAATGTGTTTTATCATCTTTTTCTGTTAATGATATGTCATCAAAGTAAACAGCCACATTTGGAATTCCTTCTAATAGATTTTCTAAAAACTGTTGAAATACTGATGATGATATTGATATGCCAAACGGCATGCGGTTATAGACGAAATATCCCTTGTCTGTGGTTATTGCAGTATATCTCTTAAAATTCGGTGATATTTCAAATTGTAAGTAAGCGTCCTTTAAATCATTTTTTGTATATTTTTCACCATAAGCTAATTATTGTCGCAGTTGGTCGAAAAGTGGTACTGGATGTTTGTAACAGCTCAAAACTGGGTTTATCGTAATGCGATAGATAATCGCCACAAATTCGAATTTGTTTAACATTTTGTTCAACAACATTAACTGTTGGCGCTGCCCACTCCATTGGCGTGATGTTTGGATCAACCTTCGATATTATTCCTTCTTTGACTAAGCGCTCCAGTTCAGCTTCTACATTTTTCCTAATACTGAACTTAAAAGTCTCGCTGATAAATGTTTAGGTTCAGTTCCTGGCTTTATGTGAATGTTTAGCCTCTCTAAACTCAATAAATATTGAAATTTGAAGGTCGCATGGTTTTAAAAAATATAAATATATGCTTGAAGAAAGGTTTCGTAATTGATTTCATATCAAATACAACTCGCAGGTTAATTAAATATTAAACTCAAACTAACTTTAGTTGTACTAAAAACTTTATATGTTGGCAAAAATGCGCGCTGTTGCCGCGATTAAAATTGTTTATTTGGTTTAGTTGACGTCTCGACATTTTTTGTGTTATGTTGTGACAATTTTATATTGCTCATTCAATTTTCGATTCTTTTATCTGCGTGTTGTTAAAAAACTGCAAAGAACTGTGAGTAATTTTTCACAAGCAGTAATGAGTTATCAAAGTCACATCCCAAAAAACGTATAAATGAAACTTAATAATACTGCAATAGTTAATGCATTTACACCTGATACTATTTACAGCGTGTATGAAGCAAGTAAGTAAAAGTTTAATATTATACATTATACCCAAACAACTGAATTTATTATATTCTGTTATATTCATAATAATGGACATTTTTTTACAGATAATCATGTCACTTTAGGAATGTTTCTGCAGTAATTGGAGGAAGAATAATAATTATTGAATGTAGAATGTTCCTGAGTATTTTACAAAAAATATGAAACACATCCACATAGAAGACTTATGGAACTTTCAAGAAAAATGAACAACTGTATAATTTTTTTTTACTAATAAATCTGCTGTACGCTGTGTTCATGTCAAAAGGTATGTTACAATAATGTATGTAAAATTTTAATATGCAAAATTGTTTTTATTTTAGATATTTTGTATTTCATGATGAGAATGAAGATGGTTGTATTGATGGAGCACAAAATATATTTTTATATGAATCTCTGATGAGTGATTATCATGGGGAAATGAATGAAAAACATGTTTTTAAGTGGTTTGAAAACCAATTACTATTGAATCTTTCTGAACCTTCAATAAATTATGAACAATGCTTTTCGCTAATATTAGGTTAATGCGACACAATATAGAATTCGATTAACAAATGTTGAAGCTGAGCTTATTTATATTGTAGCCTAATAAGTAGATACAAACTGTATTTGAACAGTGTTGTAGCAAATTATTTATTAATTTAACAGCCATACCATTTTCAATTAGATTAAAAGATTAAAAGTTGGTGGATATAAAATACAATAATAAAAGATGCACAAAATATTACAACATATAACAGAAAATGAATAAAATACAATATGCAATATAAAACAAAATATTACAATTTAAATTACCTATAATGAAAATTAAAATTGAAAGTTAATAATTTACGGTTTCTGTTTGTTTTTGAATAGTAGAAATGGGGGAATTATATGTATATGTTAGAATTTGTTAGAATTCAGAAGAATACACAACTAGTTTAATACATTTAAAATTCTCACTTCAAATTATACCTAATAGACAATAAATGCTGTTTTACTTTTATTTTTACAAAAATAATAATATGGGTATATTTGAAAAGAAATGAATGTGTTATTTGAATACTGCCCTTTCAATAAATTTTTTTTTCAGAAACAAACCCCCAACAAAATACATTGTGAATATGATAGAACAGTAAAGTCACAAAGTATTACCTACCATCTTTTAAAAAATCCTATTGAGTTAATACAGGGTACTGCCAAGCAAGCCGATAGATGCATTCCAGAAGTTGCGGGTTAGAATTGGTTTGTCTGTGAACCTCAGAATTTTGAAAGATTTCTATTCGACAATTATTGTTCTACCTTATTTAAAAAAATAGTATTACAATCTTTTCGGTGTAGGTAGTAACTAATTTATAAATTTGCAATGTTCCTTTTTAATCAAACAATTCCATAAGAATTGGGGTGGCATTATTTATTACTTTATTTTAATCATGATATTCAAAATAAGTAATTCAGGCAGCATTTTCTAAAGGTAAATGTGTATATCACAAAGTTTTATAAAAACTACAAATAATTAATTTAATAGTTTTTATTGAATTGAAAGGTCTCATTTAAGCAATCGTTTCATTAGCAATACTTTCAGTTGTTGTAAATGTTGGCGTGCTAAAACAAAATGGTAAATATAAATTTTGATTGATTAGAAGATGATGGAGTGATAAATAATTCACCAATATACTGATAATTATAAAAATTTTAAGATTTGTTTCACCAAAATATAAAACAAAATTGACTACCATTTATTTTTAGGATGTCTGTAAACCTTACATCAATCTTACATATTGTAGTGACAACATGTAGGTAATTGCTATTGTAACCAAAAATTATATTAGATAATATTTTTTCCTTGATACTATATATACATGCATTTTAAATACTAGAATAGTTCCATAATTTCTAACTAATTAAGTGTGTGGTATAAACATACAAATAAAAGTATTTACTATTCCATACATACCTTTTTAGTGCTAGAAATAATTCCATAGTTTTTAAAATAAGAATTTCTTAGTTAGTTCTGTACTGTTAACATACAAATAAAAGTTTTATATGTAACTGAAATAAGTCGAAGTTTGTTTGCACACAATTAGGCAATCCAGATCACGTGACTTAATATGGCCGTCCAGGGCAAACAATTTGGACAGCTGATCAGTTTTCTATTGTCTATTCAATGATAAACAGTGTTCAAGCATTTTTTCGTCTATTTTATTAGTGTGTTTCATATATGTATACGCTGAGGTTTGACTTTGTGTTTATTTGAAAGCCTTCATTGGATTTTATGATGATTGGATAAACTCCCAGATAAGGATATAAATAGTTATTTGGTATTGTCACACAGATTTTACACCAAATAGCAGATGGAAGCTTTCAAAATTTTTCATGTCGACTTTGCAAATAGTTTGAATTTGGCTTGTGCTGTAAGTAGGATCTACTTTAGTCAATGGAGTTTTCGTTTTAGTATGCAAGGTAATGTTTGAGTTTATCATTTTGAATGTTATATTAGCAATATCCTATATATGAAAAAAATGGTACCTGAGAAACCCTATAATATGTAGAGGAAGTTTCCATATATGAATGAGAATAGCTAGGTCAAGAGATAGTTCCAACTTTTATTGCAAGCGTACCCCCATCCCATGCAGAAGTTTGACGAAGCTCTTTTTTGCAATGGTGTTGATGATCGTAGACCAATAATATTGTGTGAACAAGTAAATGATAAAATGATTCCATTTTGATTACGTAGATTCAAAAACCTGTTCCCTACGACTCATGGTATTGCAGTATGTTTGAAAGTTTAATTTTTTTTATGTAAATCAAATGAATGAAAATTATTATCAAATTTATGTGATCTGAAAGATGTTAATACATATAATAATCGACCATTTGAGTTACCCATGTAATATTAACGTTGGAATTATTTTATTTTATGTTCTCATTACATTGCTTTTAGATCATTTTGTTTATAAAATTTATCTTGACAATAAAGCATATTCATCTCTCTATCTTATTTAAATACAAAGAGATAAAGTAATGAAACTAAACTAAACTAATAAAAAATAAATGTTTTTACGTTGGCGCAACTTAACCAAAAGTTGGTCCAAAATACACATATGCAACACAAAAGTTTTATAAAACTAAGCTTTGTATTGTTTATTATTATTATCAAGACACAAAGGCAATCCCTAAAGCCAAACAAAATCACATTTCTCCAAAATAAACGCTCTTGTATATACCAAAAAACCAAAACAATATTTTTGTTTGCCCTGGGACGCCATATTGAATTTTATTTGACAGGTCGCTGGATTGCCTAGTAACCATCAATAACTAAACCTAACCTATAGCCCAATAAAAAGAAGAATATTTGTTAAACTTCATTTGACATACTAGATTCTCATACTATTTCAAGGGCTTGGCAACATAGTCCAGTTATGACAGATGTGACGTGCAACGGTTTTAATACTGAACGGGCTCTATAGCACAATATTTCCTTACAGTAAGGACATATCATTTCCTTACAGTTGTTAGTGTTCTACATAAGTGATTGAAAACACATTGTTTATAAGGAATTAATTTATATTTTGAAAACATCAATAAATTGCAGAATACGTTTTAAAATTAATTCGTTTTATTTACAGATATTTGACAGTTAGTACAATTATTGAACATTGGAGGAACATTATTAGAACTATGAGAACCATTTTGGACAACATGCGGGGTGGTAGGGTTATTTTGTTGAATATTTTGTACTGTGAAAATTTTATTTGCCACCTCAACCTTATTGTTAAGAGATTCTTCGATGTATCCTTCAGCAACGTTTGATGACTTCCATCCGCCATGCCTCCTTAAACTAGTTATGTAGGCACTAGAGTCAACCAATATTGTTGCAGAAGTCCGACGAAAGCAGTGACCAGTATATTCTGTCGGAATTACCAAGTTCTAATAAGTAGCAACTATTTTTCTAGATTGATGAATTCCTACTATATATATACACTACAGGGTAGGAATCTCAAACTTTCTGCCCGTGTAGTGTATACTATTTTTCTTTAGATGTACGTAGTTTCTGCTTCGACCGTGAAGCAGAAAGTCTGTAAAAGCAGAAACTATGTTCTTTCGGCCGCATATAAAGAAAGTTTATTTTGGTGATAAACAAATTTGTTCTCTTCATAAACGATTGAAATTTTAGTAATTTTCAATATGCCATTTAATAATTATAAATAAAAAACCATTTTTAATTTCCAACTTTAGAACCCTATAGTTCGTTAAGGAAGGGCGAATAGAAAAAAGTTAATATGAAGTACTATAGTTATTTTTAATTTCTCTATCATCTCCCAAGTTTTTGGTACTAAGTCCTGGGACACCCTGTATAAAAAATTATCGGATTCCTCTCAGGGCAGACAGATTTGAAAATAGAACATTTTATAGAAGACTTATCAAATTTAAATGTTAACGAAAACCATTATTTACTTAGTTTGGATGTAGTTAATCTTTCTAGAAATGTACCAGTACAAGAAAACAATCATTAGATCAAAATTGGAAACTGGTAAGACATTTATAGAACGAACCAAAATAAAACGTAGCAACAATAGTAGAGTTATTGGAATTATGTCTAACAAAATAGTATATTGTGCAACAAGTAGGGAAAGTTCAACTTTTCTCACGAGTACGGAAGTTTGTGGCACGAGCCCGAAGGGAGAAAAGTACTTTCTCCACATGTTGCACACTATACTTTTTCTACATCTGCACTTCTTCTACACTAAAGTATCCTATCTCTAAACTGTTAAATAATTTTATTTAAAACTATAGTTGATGGTGAAATTTGTACAATTTTGTTTGGTCAAACCCAGAACGTCATTTCTTTTCACTAAATTCTCCGTTATATAAATTAATCTGACAGTTTTGTGACAACTAAGTAGGTATTTAAAGATGACAGTAGCCTACTAAGCTTTTGTCGATTTTATTTGATTCTCCATATAAATGTATGTGGCGAGGTCAAAGTGCCATGAGAAATGATATTTCTCACAGTATGAGCAATATTTGGTTTTGTAATTAAGTAAGGTATGAGAAATACGACACTTTTCATAGCAGTTGTAGAAAAACATATTTTCAATTCAGTAACATTTTAGTCTTCGTCTCATTGGCTCTTGCTTCTCACCAATTTTATCCAATACAAAATTTTAAACCCATTGTCTGGAAGAGATATGTTCGCAATGTGGCCTTATGACAAAGTATCATTGAATAATTTTTTGATCAACATAAATAAAGCAGAAAAATCCATAACATTTAAACCGAAAATAACAATTCTTCACCATTTTTAAATATTCTTATCCATAAAACATTCACAATATATGAAACTAGTATTGATCGCCAACACTAAGAGGTATTTTAATTTTAAGTCCAATCATTCTATAAGCGTAAAAAGAAGGATAATAAAGTCACTAGACAATAAAGTCAAAAACATTTGCTCCAATGATAATGAATTCACAAAGGAAAACACTCTACTGTCCGATTTCACCAACCATTTCCTAAAGTTAGGTAATACCTAAGTCAGATTTAGGAATAATTTAGTGATAGGAAATATCTAATATTATTATTCTTAGGTGCGTGGTGAAACGTAAATTGCATTTAGGAATTCCTAAGTCCGATTTAGGTATTACCTAACTTTAGGAAATCCTTGGTGAAATCGAGCATAAAATGTCTGTTTTCAATAATAATAATTACCCTACAGAATTTATAATATTGAAATATAGAGAACAATCTTATATACATTATATTGAATTTTATTTAGTCAATATTTTCAGTTCAAAAGATTCCTGTTATCTTAATAAAATTATATTGGTACAATGAAAATTGCATTACATGATCTTGGTATGAAAACTATCTACTCACATTCAGTATGAAGAATTATAATTGTTTTGTAATTGTTATTATTATTATATTATATTATATTATATATTATTATTCCCACTCCAATTATTTTATTTTAGATTCAATTTTTTTTTAATGTCCAAAATATTATTAAATTTATGTCAATGTATAATTCCACACTATAGTAATTTAATTTGTATTCCGGATTTAGATAACTCTAAAATTTTTCCTAATTTGAATTAATTGAAAGTTACTGCCCTCGATAATTTCTTCCTCTTGTTACAATTTCAAATCTTCATACTATGAAGCTCTTTATCAATCCCCTCTCATTATTTTTTTAAATTTTTCTGCCTTTCCCTTCAATTTTCCAAAAATTAATTCCATTTATTTATATCACAACGCCCCTCAATTTTTTAATTGGCTTATCCTAAATTTTGACATGGCCGAAGTTGTTAAGGTGTTTTGTTGATACATAATGAGGTTTGTACAAGAATGGTTCAGTCTGTTTTATTCACAAATTTGGCCCAGCTTCTCCTATTTTGTGCGGGCTCTTTCCCTTCCTTCCAGTTCTTTTTATTTTTTTTTTCAGGATACCAGCTATTACATCATCCCATTTTCTTCTGGGCCTGCCTCTAGATCTTCTATTCATTGATTTGGTTGGCGATATCGACTTGACTTGTCTCGAGTTGTCCATTCTTACAATATGTCCAAACCACTTTAGTTGTTGACGTTCTATACTTTCTATTATCGGCTCGGCAGCTAATTCCTTTCTAACTTCATAACTTTTTACTCTAACTTTTTTGTGATGCCCTTTATGCCCCGTAGAAATTTCATTTCAATAACTTGTATTTTGCTTGTTTGTTGTTCTATGAGTACCCAGCTTTCATAACCATAGATCAGGATCGGCTTGAATGTTGTTTTGTAAACTATTAGTTTTGTCGTCGTCGACAATTCATTCTTCCTTACAAGCGTGTTACTTAATCAATAGTATACTTTGGTTGCGCTTTCTATCCTGTTGTTAATTTCCGCTCCGTTTTCCCGTTTTTTTTAAGACTCCTAGATATTTGAAGTTATCCATCTTCTCTATTTCTTTATCGCTTAGACTCACAACAGTTTGAATTTCGTTTTTATCGATCACCATTATTTTTGTTTTATTCACATTTATTTTCAGGTTGTTTTTCTTCAGCGCTTCATACCATAGTTTTGAATTGTTTGAATTGTTTTGTAGATCCTTTTGATTCTTTATACATATCATTAAACGTCTGCGAAGGCACATTCAGTTATGTGGGCTGGTTCCAGATTTCTGTAGTCCACCAGCAGTTTATTGGTTTTTGTTTTGACTTCCTCCATTGCATCGTCTAGTATTACATGTATAATCGGAAACCTTATTGTACCCGTAGGTGTTAAGGTGTAATGCTTGTTTATTGTAAATAAAATTGGCCCATTGTTTTTTTTTGCCATGTTCTTTCCTGCTGTCCAGGTTTTATTTCTTTTCGCTGAATTCTCTACAATCACATCATTCCAAGTTTTCTTTGGTCGGCCTCTCGTCTGATTTTGGATTGACCTTGCTCCCCTTATCCTCTTGACTTGCATATTGTTGTGCATTATTGCCAAATGTCCAAACCATATTAGTTATTGTCTTTCTATACTACTTAATATCGATTCCATTTCTAGATCATCTCTTAAATTTTCATTTCGTATTCTATCTCTCTTTGTTATTCCCTTTATACCCCTTAGAAGTTTCAATTCGACGGCTTGAATTTTACTTTTCTGTTGGTTAGGTATTGTCCAGCTTTCACATCCATATGTAAGTATAGGTTTGACGACTGTTTTGTGTACTGTCAGCTTTGTTTTCTTGGATATCTCTTTATTCCAAATAAATTTTATTTAGTGTATAATATAACTTTATTGAGCTCTCTATCCTATTGTTTATTTCTGCTTCATATTTTCCATTCTCCTGTATTGTAACTCCTAGATACCTACTTGAAACTATTGTTTTGTTTTATTTCTTTGTTATCTAAGTTTATTATTGTTTGGATGTCATTGTTGCCTATTATCATTACTTTTGTTTTGTCTACGTTTATTTTTAAATTTCTTCGTTTTAGTGCCAAATACCATTTATCTAGGTTATATTTCAAATCTCACTCGCTTTTGGCGCAAACCATTAAGTCATCTGCAAATGCCATTTCTGTTATTTAGATTGGTTCCAAGTTTCTGTATCCAATTAAAAGTTTCTTGATAGTGGGTTTTATTTCCTTAATAACGTCATCTAGAACAACGTTGAACAATGTTGGACTTTATACTCCACCCTGTCTTACACCTTAATTAGTTATGAATTCTTCGGATTCTCTGTCATTTGTTCTGACGTAGTTTCTTGTTCGTTGATATATTATATTTCGCAATCTGGCTTCAACTCCCCTTCTTTTCAAACTGCTCCATATCGTTCTTCTAGGTATGCTGTCAAATGCTTTTTCTAAGTCTATAAAGGCCATATATATTTGATTTTTGTGATTTTTCTCGATCATCTGTTTAATTGCAAATATGTAATCTTGAAATCCTTTTCTGAAACCACTTTGTGTCTCTTCCAAATATGGTTCTATTATCCTTTTCAGTCTGTCCTCTAGTAACCTTTCATACACTTTGGATGGGGCACTTAATATTGTAATTCCCCTGTAGTTGTTACAGTCTTGTCTACTGTTTTTCTTATGTAGGGGAATTATGATTCCTATTTCCCAAACTTTGGGTATTTTATTTTCTGTCGCTGCTTTGTTTAATAGGTAAGTTAATGTTTTTAAGCCGTAATTTCCTAAACTTAACAACATTTCTGCTTTAATTCCATCACGGCCCGCTGCTTTGCCTCTTTTTAACTGTCTTACTGCCATTTTCGGTTTCCCTTATAGCCTGTAGCTGTCTCTTTCCATTTTTCTCCCCGAATTTTTCCCAGGATTTTTGTTTTGCTCTGTTAACTGTCTCTTTTACTTTTTGTCTCTGGGTCTTGTATACCTTGTAAGTATCGGAATTTCTGTTATTTAAAAATTCTGGTATTTATGCCATAATTGCTTTTTCATTCTAATTTCCGATTTAATTTCCTCGCTCCACTAATTTGTCCTCTTTTTGTTTTTGTCTATTATTGTAGTTCCACATGTATCAGTTACTGTTTTTATTATGACATCTTTAAAATATTTTCACAGATTTTCTAGGCCTAAGTTTCCAATGTTTTTACATATTGCATTTGGAACTCCTTTTCTGTTTGCGCTTTAAATCGCTTAGCTGTTTCTTCTTCCCCTAGCTTAGAAGTTTCTATTGTAGTTTTGCGTATGCCATTTTTCTCGGCTATCTTCGTTTTCTTATCTTCAGCTTTTATTCTTACTTTAGATATTCGTAGGTAGTGACCCGTATATAGTTCTGCCCCTCTCTTGACTCTGGTATATAATATTTCTTTTCTGTTTTCGCTATTTACTATAACATAATCTATTATGGATTTTTCATTTCTGCTTGGCATCTCTCTGGTATATTTATGTACATTTTTATTGGTAAAATATGTGTTTGTTATTATAATTTCGTTCGTCAAGGAAAAATCAATTAATCTTCGCCCATTTATATTTCTTGTGCCTTCTCCTTGCATTCCAATTGTTTGTCCTTATTCTTCGTTTTTTTTCTAACTCTACTGTTGAGGTCCCAATTATTAATAATCTTCCTGTTGCATGTTCAATTGTTTCTGTTAATTGCTACCAAAATTCGTCTTTTAATTGTGTTTTTTCGTTATCTCCAGGGCCATACACTAGTACTATGGTTGTCTTTAACTGTTCCTCCATGTTCATTTCGATTCTTAAAATGTTTTTGCTAATCCCTGTCCAGTTTCTTATGTATTTTTGGAGTGTAGGTTTCAATATACACCCAGCTCCTTCTCTTGCTCTTTGGTTATGATCGACTCCTCTGTTTTTCCTCCATTCAATGTTTTTTCGCAATTTCCTTTCATTTTTGTTTCTTCCTCTAACTCTTGTTCTTTTCCCGCAATACTCCTTACATTCCAAGTTCCTATTTTCCAAACTGTCCCATCTATTTTTCTTTTTTCCTTTGTATTGTTGCTTACCTTTTTCATTACCTTTTTCGTTAAAATTATGCTTATTTGTATCTTTTTTGACTAGTTTTTTTTCATTCTCAAACGTTTTGATATTTGTCTCGTTTCTGCGAGGTTATTTGGAGATCTGTCAGTCGTTGTTCTTTTCAAAGATAGTTAGATCTTCCAAATTGTATGTCTTATTGTTAATTATTAAAATAATATATCTTAAATAAGCACTATTTCCCTTAGCTCTAGCATCTTTCATAAATGGTATTAATAATTTTCGTTCTTCCAATACTTCCTTGGCATAATCATTCTCCATCCATAGTCTGTTCCCTTCAGATTTGTGGCGTTACCAAGTATTCATGTTTTCTTGTTTCCCGTGGTAAGTTTTAATATAATAGGTCTTGTTTTGTTTTCTTGATACTCTCCCAGTCTTTTAATTTCATCTATTTCTTCGTTTTTGATATCTGTCCCTATTTTACCAACTATGGATATTATGGCCTCCAGCGTTTCTTTTCTGGTTTCGTTCATTTTGTCCTCAACTCCTTTGATTATTATATTTTTTCTTTTATTTTCTCTCTCCATTGCTGTAATCTTATGGTCTTGTTTTGTAATGTGTCCCTTTAATTTCTCGTTTTCATTTTTGAGCTGTTTATTTTCATTCAACATAATTTGTAACTTATCGTCGATTGTATTTAATTTCTTACTTATTTCTGCAAACATACCAGTAATTTGTTCCATACTAGTACTCGTAATTACAGAATCCATTTTTCGAATTGCGAAAGGAATCAATCCCACCTCTACCGTTCAGAGGATTATTTCCTATCAATTCGTGTTTCAATGGTTAATTAACTTTTAGACACAATCTGGCAATACTGTATTAACTTATCGGCAAAAATGATTGTATTAAGACTTATGTTTTGGTTTCTTTAGAGTTAATTTACTAGTTTGTTTGTTTATTACCTGCTTTGACTTTTATATCACAATAGCTCACTTTTGTTATATTACACTGATCGTTACTTTTAGCAATTATTTTCCACTACACGAGGAAAATTTACGAGGAAAATTGTAGGTGAATTCATAATTACGTCTAGTTGATTTTGTTGCCACGTTGCAGTAACTTGAAAAACAATCATCGTCTAATATTACGTTGAATAAAGTAGTGCTCACTAATCCTTCTTATCTTAAGCCTTCCCTAATTACAAACTGTTCAGACATTGGTATAAGCTGGCTATGTTAGTCCTTAGTTCTTCGTTGTCTCAAACTGTTCCATACTGTCTTCCTCGAAATACTGTCGAAAGCTTTTTCTAAATCTATGAACGCTACATACATATACTTTTCAATCATTTGTTTCATGGTAAGTATATGGTCTTGTACTCTTCTTCCTCTTCTAAATCCGCTTGGAGCTGATAATCTATTATTGTTTTTAATTTTCAGTCTAACAATTTTCCGTAAACCTTAGAGACAATGCTTAATAATGTAATACCTCTATAATTGTTACAGTCTCGATTGTTACCTTTTTTGTGTAGTGGCAGTATTATTCCTAGCTCCCAATCTTTGGGAATTTGGTGTTCCTTGCTGCTTTATTGAATAGCATTGCTAATACTCCAAAGCCTTTGTGTCCCAAGTTGTGAAGCATTTCTGATTTTATTTGGTCATGATCTGCAGCTTCACCTCTTTTAAGTATTTTTATTGCTGCTTTTACATCTTCTATTTCAAACTGTACGCAGTGCTCTTGTTCTGCTTCTGCCATTTCCGTTTCTTCTACTATGTTCGTTTGTTCCACAGACAGTATGTCTTCGAAATGTTGTTTCTACCTTTCCGTTATTTCATTTGTCTCGGTTAATAATTTACCATATTTAGATAGAAGATATGTATTTTTCTGTTGTCCTCCTTTCCTGATTGTTTTAAGCGTTTTGTAAAAAAGCTTTTGGTTGTCTTGTTCCATTTTTCCCCAAATTTTTTCTTGGATGTTTGCTTTGCTTCCTTAACTATCTCTTTCACCTTTGATCGTTGTACCTTGTACTCGCTGTAGTTTTCGCTTGCCATATTTTTCAAGTATTTTTTCCATTTGTTTTTTTTTCCATTAATTTCATTTTTGATTGCTTTCGACCACCATTTTGTTTTCTTTCCCGTTTTATCGTTTATACTAATTCCGCAAATTTTTCTAGCTGCGGCTAGTACTCTATTTTTTAACGTCGTCCATAAGCCTTCAAAATCGTAATTGTCTATATTTGTAATGATGATCTCCATCTCCTTTTGCGTTATATCTTTATATATCTTTGCTGTTTCGTTGTCTCTTAGTTTGAAGCTTCTTATTACTGTTTATGTGCTGGTTTATATGTTTCTTGCAATTGACACTATTTTCTTTCTGATTTTTGACGTTACCAAATAATGGTCCTTGAATAATTCTGCAACTCTTCGGACTCTCGCATCTAAAATGACTTTTTGGTTAATTATAACTTAGTCAATAATTAATTTTCCATTTTGGGTCTTTACTACTTTGGTGAATTTGTTTTTACAGCCCATCTGATGAAATGGGGTCTGAAGATCTCATTCGTGAGTTCCCAGTCCTCTTTGGTTGCCTTTGTTTTGGCATCCGGCCCGTTGTCATAGATTGACTCTATATTTACCGAACCTGGAAAGTGCACACTGAGGAGGTGCTCTAGAGCCTCTGCCTCAGTATTCGAGAATTTTCCACTCGTCAATTGAATAGAACGAAATTTGTTAGAAATATCCCTTTCGAGAATTTTGTTAATTCAGCGATCTCTCCTTGGATTCTTGTATTTTTGTATATGTACTTATTTTAGCTTTATTCGCTTTCCGGCTACCCGTTTTGTTGAAAAAGCGTCCTGTTTCTTTTCTTAGCGATGTCAGCTCTTTCTTCCACCAGATGGCTTGTCTAGAAGAGCGACTCTACTTTATCGGACATTTATTATGATAAGAGGTCAGTGTGGTCTGTTGCAGACATGCAGCTGCTCCCTCTAAGTCCTCAGCAGTTTTTAGTCTACCTAGGTGTGTACGGATTTTAGGAAGCAGGTCCTCTTCATAAGATACCCAGTCAGTACTCTTAGGATCCCTGTATGTTCTAATAGCCGATTCTTCTACGTTAATTTCATGGTATATTTAGACATAATCGGATAAAGATGGTTCATCTGATACATGTCACTTGCGTATCATCTCCCTGACACGTAAGTACACAAAGTATCATCTATTAATGATTCCCCCTTAGATGTTCTGAATGTGAGCGTATTACCCACATTCACAATATCAATTCAGTAGAACATAAATAGTCAAATAGTTTCTTACATCTGGCGATGTTGTGGTGTGCGTTGGTATTAGCCCCTATAATGACATCCAGATTGTGTCTACTTGAGTATTCCATCAGGTTCTCCAATTAAGTCCCCGGTAGTGGTTCTTCTGTATCGATGGGAAGATACAAAGACACAATTATTGTCTCTAGTACTACCCCATCTTTTTCGAGCTTAATCTTTGCTGCCACCTTGTCACCAGTGCATAGTTCCATAATCGGATCTATATCAAATACAAGTTCTCATTTTATTAAAATCAGTTCCCATTATCAGTCCCATTCCCCTAATATTAAGCCCCAGTATCTTACCCTTGTTTATCCAAGGTTCTTGAATTAGAACGATGTCTATGTTATCAGCCACCACTCTTTGATGTAGGCACGGGATGTAGCACGGGCTGTCTTTTTGTGCTGCAGTTTATCCTGTAGCACCTTGAATATGCTGAAAGGTTGATAGTACAGGTTCTCTGTCAGAACTTGTTTCCTCGTCTGTCGAGTTTGACAGGTTTTAAAACTGGCCCGCTGCAATAGATAGTACGGTCTCCATTGAGCCCGCACCAGTTCTTTTATGGACTCCTCGTCAATCCGGAGACTCACCCCTGTAGGATGACTTGGAGCCGAGGTTCATCCACCTATCGACCTTAAGCACTGGGTTCTGTTTCTCGAACCTCTTCAACCCCACTTTCAGATCCTCTTTATTAGTCTCAGGAAGTAGGGCGAGGACTCGTTGCTGTTTTGGAAGTTCATCAATCTTGATGAGCCTAGGTGCCTTCTGCACCTCATCGATCATGTTGGTCAGGTTCTCTTCAATAGACCTTACCAGATCTTCAGAAAGAAATTTTTGGAACCACAGCTGTCTTGAACCCTTCGAGGGCCACGCTGTATTTAATTCCCGTTTTTGTTCCGGTACCAGTAGTACGTTTGGACCTCTTATCTTTCTTTTCTCCAGGAGTGCTCCTGGCTGACACAGCTCGCTTAACGCCCTTTGTCTGCTGGTTTACACCATGTTTAGATGTTGAGGTAATCGGCAACACCACATTCTTGGTGTCAATTCCTCGTTCCCCCATTTTTTTCAACTTTTCACGCTGGGCACCTGAAATTTTCTCGAACTAAGCTTTACGATCCACGGAATTTGCTATAGCGTCTCCTGGTGGCTTGGTATTGTCTAGGGCTTCAGAGGTATCTGACTGCGTTGGGGACACTTCTGTCTCCATTGCTGCCTGATCTTCCAGATCTCTTTTACTAGGAGTCTCTATAGGCTCCGTAATATTTTTTTCTCTTCCGGTCCATATTTGTTCCCACGAGTATGGGAGAAAGGAGGTCAATACCGGCAGAGCTCCTTATGCATGCACAATGCTAAATAGAACGGGGTGCGCCAGGTGCCCCGAGCTTAGTGGTCGAAAAGCCGAATAACCCACAGCCATCCATCCCTTCAGCAACCACTTAACCTTAGGTTTTGGGAGTGGTCCCCATCCACATAGGCCAGGCAATTAAGCCAAGCCTACCGATCCACATAATTTGGCATGTCCCTTACAGGACTTACCCTAGCAAGGGTATTGGGTATTCGGTTGGCAATGTTGGGCGTTTATAGCACTCATCCCTCCTTACCAATGGACCAGTTCTTTCATTCGCATGACGTCCCTGGCCTGAGCTTATCCGCAACCTGGGGACGCTCCCGATAGATAAATTATTTATTTTGATTTAACACCTTCCCTTATTGATTAATTTTCCAGCCCCATTACAAAAAGTAATTTATTCAATTTGTTAGAAAACAGTGGCTTCGTCAAAACACCCGCCGATTGATTTTCAGATGACACATTTACTACTTCAAGTGATCCATCCAACACCATTTCTCGAATGTATATGTTTTGTCCGGTGATGAAACTCTGCGTTAATATTATGGCAGATTCACTGTCCACAGTTTTAAATTAGTCTAAGTTTCAATTATTGCTTGCATCAATTCACCTTTAGAGACGGAACCAAGTTAACTGTTAATTCCGTCAATATTTTTTTAGCCAAAATATTTCGCGTTCAGCGTCACTTGCTGCAGTGTTTTGTCGACTGATCAAATCTGAGCATTGCTGTAGCAGCTGGTATTTTTTCTCCAGAATTGATATACGCTATGCGTTTTCTGTCACTTGAGTTTGTTCACATTTTATTCATTTTTATATACCTACTATGTATATCACGATATCACAAAGTATTGAAAAATGACTATTTTTAAGTTCAGGACCCAAATAATTTTCGCTTAGGCCATATAATAAGTCGTTTATTTTGTGCAAACTCCCCATTGTCTAGTGGTCCAATTTTCTATGTGTCATGTAGGGGGGGATTTCATAAAATTGATCATTTTTGATAACGGCGGCTGAAACGCTACCGAATTTATCGATTATACAGTACGTGCAGTCAGAGGCTACAAGTCATTGACATTTCGGCATATAGGCTTTTTGTTCTCCTGTTTGTATGGTTCATGTGAAGAGACTGGTTGACACTATCAGGCTTAACAGACTTTGCACTAAATCCTCATTGAGCGCTCTTGTCCCAGGAGTTTATATCTCCAATGCATCCTTCTCTTCCATGCACAACAGACAAATAGGCTCATCCTTATATATGACAATTGTATGCATGTGCTTCCTTAGAATGCAGTGACCGGTGAGTAATCCCGCCACTTTCCTTATTTGGCCCCTGCTGAGGTTTAATATTCCGTTAGTCAGCGACTCCGAGAAATTTTGAAAAGGAGCAAACTGCTGCTTTCACACGTGGATCCAGTTTTGTTTGGATTCTGATAATGTTAAATTACCCTGTTTAGGTTCCTTTTAATTAGGGTTGACGTTCTTTAAATAAAACACATCTTTCTTCGAAAAATGTTTAATTTGAACTCCTTGACAAAACCCAAAGCAACAATTGCCAATCTACACATTCTTTCAATACAGCGCGTGTGCTTATCTAGCAATTGTTACTTATATCGAATAACAATTTATAACCGAACTGCTTGGTCGATATATTTCATAATTATAATTAAGTACATTGATACTAAAGTTAATAAACTATAATTTAAACAATAAGCATACGTTCTAACCAAAATAATCAACTACCCATTACAGGATCCACGGAGACATCGTCCTGAAGTTTTTGACATACCAAAAGATGGTTCAGGGCCAATTAATTCCGTTTCAGACCCTTTCTTTGGCCGTTTCATTGCCTAAACTGTCCTTGTGCCCAGGACCTACCTAAGTGTTACCCTATTGTGGTTTACCAGGGTTAAGAGAGAATAAGAATATTTTGGCATCTATACCCCCTTTTGATGTTTATTTGCACACTTGTATTTCAGCATGGCAAATAAAGACAAACTTCCAAAAATGCGTGAGCGTTGCACCATGGATTCCAGTTCCTGTTCCTATATAATTTTTAGAACCACAGCAACCTTTCATCCTATCCACATATTTACAACCCATTCCGGTTTATATATGGTTATACACTTCTCATTGCAAGAAGCGAGTTTGTGATAACATCTGTTATTCTGTAGTGACTATGGGTGATGGTTCCTTCGTGTCATTACCTTTCAGCCCATATACAGCAATTCTCGCTTCCGCCTTGACGCGCAGAACAAGAGGCAGAATATTGAGAAGGACTTCCATAATTACTTTTTCAAATGAAACTAAGTGTTTCTAATTAATTCCACTATTTAATGAAAAAATTATGAAAACTCTAAGATATTGATAATTATTTCGATATTAACATATCATCGTCAGAATGATAGAAGTTACATTTTATGTGATGCCTTCTTGATGTATTTTGGCTAGACCAAATAGTAAGTGACCTTTTATATATTGTTAGCTACGAGCCTAATGCCCCACACGCACTCACTACAATTATGTACAGCCAGTGTACGATCCCTGGATTTAGTCCCCATGAATTTCCCATCGCCCGTTTGAAAGCTATTACGACCATTTCACCTTTCTTCGTTGGTGTGAATTCCAGGTTAGCTCAGCATCCATAATTATACCCAGATACTCAACCTACTGGCTTAGACATATCTGCAGGCTGGAAGTTTCAATCTTTTAAGTTTCCTTTTCCTGGTAAAGGAAACGAGCGCAGTTTTTGCAGGATTATGTAATGAGCCGACCCTATCGATACATATATTTTAAGTTTTTTTTTGTCATGAAAAGCATTGTTTTTGTGAGTGTAACCATAAAGGGAGTGTGCGTCGGAGACTTATAAGAGCTGATCGCGACAACGGTAACGAGAGGGGCGCAGAATGGGCAGTCGGCCGGCAACCGGCAAGAGAGAAGCAGTAGCACATTATTGTTGAATTGGGATGAGGATTGATCGATATGATAAATGCTCCATTAATCGATCATTAGTGACAATATCAATTATTAGCGTTATTTTAGCCATAATAGTGCTAAAACCAGAAGTGTGGCCACCACGTTACTTCGTTGTTTTTGCGTACGCCATCGAGGGACAAGAATAAGAACCGTTGTGAGTACAAAACTGTCTTTTTATATATTCAAAGACTGTTCCGACGGAAGGTATCGGTCAGAGTGATAAACTAGTAACTATTATAGTTTGTGTAGCCATACTAATTCTTATAATTTTAGCATTATGTTATTTTTTGAATAGAACTGTTTATTTTCTATATTGGGTAACGGGATAAAAGGGTCTGGTTTACTGAGGGGTTTGGTAATTATGAATATGTAAAAAACGTAATGAATCTTCAATTCAAAAGTCTTGAATACTGTTAAAACTATTTATCGACTGTATCTGTAATCTAGAGAACCTTGTGTTTATTATAACTGAAACCCGGACGTTTGATTTTAATAAAGGTTGTCTAATCTATTAATTTGTAGAAAAGTTATTTCTTTCAATTGTAGTATTCGGCGGCACTCTTCAATTAAACGTTAGGTATTCCTTTCTACACAATTTTTCCATCGTTCTCAGAATTTGTTAGATTATCTTTGATGTAATGTTACAAATATTATCAGATCATAGGCATACCCTGGGTGTAGAGTGTATAAATGTTTAATTTATCCAGGAGTTCGTCTATTACGAGGTCCCACAACAGCAGTGATAATACTATTTCCTTTTGAAGTGCCTTCATTATCGAGATCTCCATGGAATATCCAAATACAGTTGTCATTTCTGTCCTGTTAAGAAGGTTGTTTTTTATCCACGACATGTGGTGTCGTTCGCTCTACGCTACTGAAACTTTGGGAATAAAAATATCACAAAGCATTGTGGCTTAATTTCCCATGGCAAACAAAATTATGATTTAACTATATTAATAAAATAACAGGGTTCACTTTTATGTTTTCGTTAAAGTTATAGAGGTTTCTGCTTTAAATGGTTGTTAAACACACTTGCTCAAATTTATACAGTATTCTATTAAAAGATGACAGTACACTCCTACGCTTGAAAAGTTTGGGATATGTGCGAAACGAGGGAAGGTGCAGGCACGTCAGTAAGCTCAGGCTTCTGGGAGAAGTCCCTGTTCTGGCTCGAGCGGCTGATGTCTGCCTGCGCAGGTACTCCTTCGTAACCCCCTATAGGGTGAAGATCCGGAATAGGGAATTCTGGGAAAGAGAGGGAAATTCACAGCCTCATGCTCCAGCGTTGAGGCGGGGGCTGGAATTTACTCCACGAACCCAAGGACACAAGTCTGTGTTCCATTGGGTGAGGGTGTGTCTGCAAATCAGGCTGAGGTATACGCTATCTTGGAATGTGCGCAGATAAACCTAGACAGAGGTTATACGGACCGACGCATAACCATATTCTCCCTCGTATGTTCACATTGGGCTGTGCTACGCAGGCGAATCTTCGGAGTCCCTGTTATGGCCCCCGGGGACATAAGCAGGCATCCACTGAAGAGGATTGGGTCCTTCATCGAGGGACTCGGCTTCATGGATGCATAAGTAGCAGGAATGGCACAATGGGCCCGCCAGTGGCCTCAGTGTCGGAACCTTGGCCTGAGTTTTTCTTGGCCAAGGTCTGCCTGACTAAATTAGTAGTAGTTAGTAGTAGTAGTAAGTGAAGCATACATTTGTTATTGGCTGGATAAACAGTAATAAGAAAAAATCCCGAAGCAGGTTGTCCAGTCTCGGTCACTTGTTACTTACCATTTATATCAATGGTCGCGTTCATCCCAACGTAGCGCTACCGGAGCGATCATCAATTTCCTGCTGAACCCGAGTTTTGTCAACTGATCAGATGTGAGCGCTGTGGTAGCAGTCGCCATTTTACAATCAGAATTGAAATACGCTACGCTACCGATTAACTGTCATTTATGCCAAATATCATGTTATAAAATGACATAAGATATTTTTGTTTGGAGATATCTTAGATATTTGTATCTTGAAAATGTATGAACACCAGTAGGAACCATCAAGCTGTTAACTACTGTAGAATATAATTATTCAACTCGTTAATTAAGAAAGAATATATTAATTACAAAGGTACAAAAAATAGGTGACCACCATCTTGCTCGTTCAGCAGAATGAAGAATCCTTGGATTTCTCTAAAAATCGCTAACTGATCAACTTTGTTGGGATTAACACGACCAATGATATTCTTGTTGTAATGAATGTTGACGGATCATTGTATGGAGATGATTTTTCAAAATTATAGATGACAATGATTGTCAATTGCTGCAACATTGCGTAGAACACCTTATGCGATGGTACAAAAGTAGCAAATTATATTTAAATCCGGCAAAAGGCAGTGTAATGCCAGTTTCACAAAAATGTGGGCTACTCACTTAGGGACTGTATCCTATACTAATATTTTGCAGAGGCTTAACACACTTACGGATTTGGGAGTATCATTTGACTAGAAACTTTCGACTGCCAACAAATCGTATTGATTTATCGCTCGAAACTCGGGATTTCAATCATGCTTACGTACTGCAATGCCTATATTATACATCCGTTTCTTTAAAGCTGGAATATAGTTAACACAATATAGAAAACACAATATCAAAATCATATTGATCACCTGGAATCTGTTCAGGGACGATTCTTAAAACTGATTCTCAAAATTGATGGAGTCTATCCATCCGTTGGGTACTTCCTATAATAATTTATTGAAGAGACATTATTTTAATAGCTTAGTTGAAAGGAGGAAATATTTCTGGGTAACTGTTGTTACGGTTGTTTTTAAATATTGTTATATTCATATTTTTGTTATGTTGTGTAGTATATAATGAGATACAGTTGTCAAGATATGTCGGAAAATAAAATTTTGTCGATTTTAATAATAGATTTCAATATTCGGTACTTGTAGCCAGATAACACATATATTTGAAGGTAATATCTACAAAATTTGGTCCTCCGGTGCGTTACGAATAGTTCTTGGATAGTTATGTTTATAAGAAAGATTGAACGTTTGAGAAATAATCAGTTACATTCAACAGAAGTTTGGATGAATCAAGGTCCAGAACATAAATCCGTAACTGGGAAAGAAATTATGCCAGTCCAGTCTACAAACGATGATAATCAAGGAACTAAAAGAAATAGTCAACAAACTGTTAAATTATAGTTCAAAAAAACTAAAAAAACACGCTTTAGAGGTAATCGAACTAAAAAGTTAAAAATTATTCTCAATTTAAGAATAAAATGATTAACGAGAAAATTAATGTCAGAGTTAGAGTATAAATGTAGTACAAAGCACCCCACGCTATTACCACAATGACATTAATTTTCTCGTTAATCATTTTATTCTTAAATTAAGAATTATTTTTAACTTTTTAGTTCGATTACCTCTAAAGCGTGTATTTTAGTTTTTTTGAACTATAATTCATTTTTAGGTTTTATATTTTTATTAAAGCACAAGCTTAGAGTTGGTTTTGATTGTTTGACATACATCAACTTAATATATAAGAAAGTACAGTTTATGAATTTTCACGAACTACATTTTTGACACTCCAGGGTTGCCAAGTGGTTTTGTTTTAGCATGTTGCCGATTACTTTTCTAACATACCCTCCTAATCAAAACATGCTGAATATTTCTTTGAATATTGAGAAACTATTTTGTTTTTAAAATAATCATATTTAACACGTTTTCGAGGTTTTGTAAATATTTCCGCAGTTTGTTCGTCTGAAGCACAATAACTTATATTTAGAAACCCGTTTTTAACTATTTCCGTAATAAATTTGTAGCGAACATATATGTGCTTACTACGCTTATTAAACACTCTAGTTTTTATTAAGCACATGGCACTTTGATTGTCAATGTTTAAATTAATTCTTACTCTCTGACCGGTTAGTTCATGTATCACCTCACTTAGGTACAAAAGTTCTTTGTACATTCCGCTGCTGCGACAAACTCTGCTTCCGTAGAAGAAGTGGTGACCAGTGATTGTCATCTGGAGCACCATTCTACTGGTCCACCACCACAGAAGATAATATAACCTGTTGTGCTTCTCCTGGTTTCGGCATCTTCAGCAAAGTCAGAATCACAATAGGCTTCAATAGTGTTTAGATTCGAACCACTTTTGAATTTTATGCTGGTTTCAATTGTTCCATTTAGAAACCGTAAACAACGTTTAATATTAGTTACCGAACAGTCACTCGGGTTTTCAACGAATCTGCTGCAATAGTTCACGGCAAACGATAGATCCGGACATGTACGGTTGCTTAAGTAGAGCAAGCTTCCAACAGCTTCTCTTTAAACCGTCCAGTTCTTTTTCAATTTCGATTCCCAAAAATGAGGTTAGGGTTTTGTAAACAATCACATCAAATTCACTCATTAGTTTTTTTAATTAGGCGTTCAATTTTTGTAGAATCAGTACTTTTATTGTAGCCATTATCTACGTATATGGCTAATATCAGGTCTTTAGTGTCATTAACAAAAATACACTGTTCAGAGTTTAACTGAGTTAGCCCGTTTTGTTTTAAGAAATTTGTGAAAACTTGATTCCAAATCATCGGGGCTTGTTTAAGGCCGTGAAGGGATTTTTGCAGTTTACAAACATTGTCCTTTTCGTTATAGCCTTCAGGTATTTCCATCAAGATGTTTTCCTCTAGTTTTCCATGAAGAAATGCCGTCTTTATATCAAATCCAATGTAATCCCAGTTTTTCACTGTTGTTATAGCTAAGATGGTTCTTAATGTCGTTATATTCACAAAGGGGCTGAATATTTCATTATAATCAACACCGTGTTTTTGCTCGCATCCTCTTATGACCAGACGAGCTTCAAAACGACCATCGCTTTTTACTTTAAATATCCATTTGTTACTTAGGACTTTTTGTGTACCTGTTTTGTTTTTATCAATTAAAGTCCATGCTCCATTTTTATGATGTGCATCTTTTTCTTCTTTTATTGCTCTGACCAGTTTTCTTTATTTTTTCCTGTATCAGCTTCTTGGTAAGTTAGTAATGCATAGTTATGAGAGAGGTCAAGTTCATAATTTTCTTCTAAATATTTTGGTTTGACTCCAATGTTTTTCATTTTTGATTTTCTTATTTCTTGTTCTTTATCTTCAACTTCTATTATTAAGTCTGGTACTTCACTTTTATGTTCTAGTAAATATATCATGCAGAAATGAGAATAGCCATCTAGAAGTGTTGAAAAATATATTTTACCATCCCAAGTTTCTGTATCTAGAGAACAAACATCAGAATGTATGATCTCCAATTTTCTGGTGACTTTAGTACGGGTTGTATTAAAGGGTTTTCTTACTTGCTTAGACTCTGTACAAGTTTCGCAAGATTGTTGTAGGTGTTTTATATCATTTTTAGTTAAGTGCATACCCGTAGACATCTCTTGTAGCTTTTTCATATTTTTTAGACTTAAATGTGCTAGTCTTCTGTGCCATACCTTCTCTTCTGGTTTTTCTGTTATTGGGATTAAGGCATTCTTTTCTCTTTCTTGTGTTAATTTTACTGTATATAGCCCATTATGTCCTTTACCTTCTAAAA
The DNA here is from genome assembly GCA_947563755.1 of Lochmaea crataegi. NCBI lineage: Eukaryota > Metazoa > Arthropoda > Insecta > Coleoptera > Chrysomelidae > Lochmaea > Lochmaea crataegi. The sequence goes on along the minus strand of OX387427.1, from coordinate 40,850,130 downwards.
CTTTCCCTTTTACTTTTAAAAATTCAACATTGTTTTTAGTAAATTTTACTTCATACCCTTTTTCAGTTATTGTTTTTACGGATAATAAATTGTTTGTTAGCTTGGAAACATATTTTACATCTTGAAGATAGCATTCATTAAACTGTATATTTCCAATACCTTTCACAATCATATTGCTATCACGTTTTACCGAAATAATTTTAGGATTATGGTGGAATCCAACAGAAGACATCTTTACTTTTCAGACAAAATTTCACAAAGTTGATTCGGATATTTCAACAGCAAAACGACGTCCTACTAAAAGAGAAGTTTTAAAAGTTATAATGTCAATTTATGATCCATTAGGATTTTTAATCAACTCCACAATTCACGGAAAAATCTTATTACAAGAAATTTGGAGAATGCAAATTAGTTGAGATGATGAAATTACAAATACAACAAATATTAAATGGGAGAAATGGTTAGAAGGTCTAAAAAATATTGTGAATTTTAAGATACCACGTCAATATTTTTCAATGGATTTTAAGTTTATCTTTTTTGTACTCAAGAGCTAGAGTTGCACTTTTGAAACAGTTATCTTTTCCGAGGATGGACCTTCAAGCAGCATTGATTGGTGCTAGGATGGGTAACTTCATTAAAACGGAATTGGAAGTGAATATTAAGAAGTTGTTTTACTGGAGTGATTCAAAGACAGTACTGCTTTGAATATTTTCAGAATCACAAAGACACAAAGTGTTTGTGGCACACCGTGCTGGGGAGATCCAGGAAATAACTGATTCCGAAAACTGGTTTTATGTACCGACCAAACATAATGTTGCAGATAAAGCTACCAATAAATATGATAATATTGATTTTTACACTTCCAGCAGATGGCTGAGTGGTCCGGATTTTCTCAGAAATATTTCCTGGTCAAACTCTTTCGAGATGCCTAACTTGAATTTGGAAGATGAAGATTTGGAGATCAGAGAAGAATTTACAGCAGTTATTCCAGAAAAGAAAATAATCACTATCCAATTCACTTCCTGATCCTAAGAGATTTCCTAATTGGAACAGACTAGTACGAATGACAACTTGGATTTCAAGATTTATAAAACAATTTAAATACAAGAGTAGAGTAGAAGGTGAACTGGTTTTAGAATAAATAAATAAGGCAAAATATTATCTATACAGGAATGTTCAAGAAGACAAATTTTGTAAAGAACTAGAGTTACTATGAACTGATAAGCCTTTAATAAAATCCAGTAGATTATCAAATCGCAGTTGTCAACTGAATGAAAAATTGATCAGATTGGGAAAAAGACTAGATAATTCTTCTCTGTTAAGTGATTTAACAAATATATAATTTTGGACTCTAAACACCCAATATCTAAGTTGTTGATATTTACCATCATGGAAAGGAAACAGTATTAAAAACGTTGAGACCATCATTTTGAATTTCAGGATTGCGATCAACTGTAAAGCAGATTTGGAGAGAATGTCAAGAATGCAAAAACAGAAGAGGTAAACCGGAGCCTCCTTTAATGAGACAATTACCTTCATATAGAATAGAGACAACTTTGCAACCCTTCTTAAAAACAGGAGTAGAATATTCTGGACCCATTTTGGTAACGGTGAGGAGATCACACGAAAAGAGATACGGTGTTATCTTTACATGTTTGACAACCCGTGCAATACATATAGAAATTGCCCAAGATCTGTCTACTGACGCCTTTCTCCACATTTATCGACAATTTGGATGCCGTCTGATGTATATTCAGATAATGTGTGAAATTTTCGAGAAGCTGAAAGAAAACTAAAAGAAAAATTAGAAGAATTAAATCAAGATGAAATTATGAGTAAGTGTAATTTGAAAAATACCAAGTGGCATTTTCTGCCACCCTTATCGCCAAATATGACTGGAGTTAGGGAAAGACTCATTCAGTCTATTAAAGGTCTATTAAAATGAGAAATTTCCCCCTGAATACGTCCTTAGAACTTTATTGATTGAAGTTGAAAATATAACAGTAGACCTTTGACGTATCGCTCGACCATGAAGATGCAGAAGCTTTGACTCCAAATCATTTCTTAATAGGCCCTGAGTACTTGGCATATATTCCAGAAAAGTCCAATAAGAATGATCTGTGTTTAATAAAAAAATGTAAAGCAGCATATTTTGGAAAAGATGGTTAAAATTATATCTCCCTATTTACTTAATTACAGATACCTGTAAAAAATTGTCATATTTTAGTAAAGCGTGTTATCAATAAAAAGGTAATAGTTTAATACTATTATAACGCCTTACAAAGTTTTTGAAAATTACTTTTCAAAGAACAGACCGTTCACTAAGATGCAACAACTACTTCTCGGGCTTTATACCCCGACAGACAATGAATTACACTCCTAAGTTAAACGGGGTTCGTATATCTGCAAGATATAACCAACCATTCTGGTTTGTAATTAGAAGCAGCAACATCACTTGTAGACCAGGATTATGAAAAAAGGGGATCATAAGGAGAATGGTGACAGGGGACTTCAATGCTAACAATGCTGTATGGGGAGGGAATAAAACGGACAGGAGAGGGAAGATCCTGGAGGAAGTGTTGACATCCAATGGGTTGATGGTGCTGAAGGATCGACTACTGCCCACCTTCGTAAGGGGTGAAGGGGGTTCGTCATTCATTGATATAACAGCATGTGATGAATGGCTGGGGGAAAGAGTGAGTAGTTGGAGGGAGCTGGAGGATTAGGAAAGCTTTAGCTTACATAGGTTTGTGGAGACGGATAGGAAAGGAAGAATGGAATTATTGGAAGTGGACGAAGGCCGAGGCACAGTGTATGAAAAAGAAAGTAAGAGAGGAGATAGAAAGGGGACTTGGACATGATGCAGATGAATTGTACAATGTGATACAGGGCTGAAGAAGAGAGGGAAAAAGGGGCAATAAGCGTGAGCGGAGGCCCAATTACTGGTGGAATGAGCAAATAGAGGAGCTGTGCGGGGAGTGTAAGAAAGAACGAAGACGGATGCTGAGGGGAAGAGGAAGGATAGAGGGAAGAGGGGGATACAAAGAGAAGAAGAAGGAACTGGAGCGTAGGGTGGAGAGGGAAAAAAGAGGGAAGTGGAAAGAGTTACTGGCGGAATTGGAAAACAATCCATGGGGAACGGCGTATGAGGTAACGGTGAAGAGGATGGGTGGAAATACGAAAGAGGAAGATTGGGAGAAGGAGATTATAGGGAAATTGTTCACAGATGGAGAAAGAGGATGTGGGGCAGAATTCGAGAAATCCAGGATACTAGGGGTGTAGGGAAAATGAGGGGGATAAGGCCGGTGAGAAGTGGGAAGTACAGGAGGGTGGGAGAAACATTAAAGTAAGGAAAGCCTCAGGGATAGATGGCCTGAGGGGTGATATGATGAAGAGACTGTTGGATGACGATGGGGAGTACTTCTGGGAACTATTAAACAGGGTTCTAAGGAAGGAAGAGTTTCCAGAAGGATGGAAGGTGGCCAGGGTGATACTGATGAAGAAGGCGGGTAGAGAGGGGAAGCGAGCGGGGACTACAGGCCTATCAGCCTGCAGTGTGGTATGGGTAAATTGATGGAGGGGATAATAAAGGATAGGATTGAGGAGGAAGTTGGTAGGAATGGGGGTTTTAGGGTAAACCAGCACGGGTTAACGAAGGGGAAATCATGCATCTCGGCACTTTGCAGGGTGATGGGCTTGGTGGAAAGAGCTAGGGAGGGCAGCTGGACGAACAAGAAATTGGCCCCCTCGTGTTCTTCGACGTCGGGAAGGAGAATTCGTATGGAGGAGTCTGTGAAATACCTAGGGGTGTGGTTGGATAGCCAATTATCCTTCATACTCATATGTTAAAGGCGGCAGAGAAGGGGAAAGTGGGGGCAGCATGGCTGGGGAGATTGATGTGTAATGTGAAAGGGCCGGGAGAGTGGAATATGAGGGTAATTGGTAGGACGGTAGAGCAGAGTATGCTGTACGGTGCGGAGGTGTGGGGTAAAAGAGCGGGGGTGAATGCGAGGGTTAGGCCACTCCTGCGAGTGCAGAGAGGGATACTGATGAGGGTGATGCAGGGGTACAGGAAGTGGGTGGACTGGCAGCACAAGGTCCTACCCATTGGACGTGATGGCTAGAGCCAGGAACAAACGCTGGAGGGGTGCGACCAGAGAGGAAGTATAGGAATGGATGGAGGAGGAAATGGAGAGAAGGTGGAAGGAGTATGAGGGCGCGCTAAAAGGGGCGATTGGGAATAGGAGAGATTGGATGGACCGGAAATTCGGGGAGGTGAGCTACTTCTTGACACAGGTGTTCCTGGACATGGGTCGAGAGCAGGGTACCTCCACAAGATTGGGAAAAGAGAGACTGGAGTGTGCGAGAGGTGTGAAGTGGAGGATGATATGGGGCATGTGTTTAGATGCTGGAGGAACGAAGAAGTTGGAGAGGAAGCTAGGAGAGGCGGTGTACTGGGAGAACATGGTGGAGATAATTTTGAGGGGGGAAGAGGAATGGATGGAGGTGAGTGGCGTAGTAGAGAGCATGGTTAGGGGGAGAGAAGGACTCGATATGGCATGAGAGGTAGGAGTGATAGTAGGGAGGAGACGACGGTGTGAGCGGAGAGTATGCGAGGGAACGCCACCCGTCTCGAAGTATGCTAGGGTAGTGATTCCGAGGCGAGGGTAACGGCGAGTTTGAGGTGGGTGGGGTTGGTAGGCATCCCCTTGGAGATGAGTCCAGCACTCTCTGGGTTCTGGATCCATCCGAATATGAGTTTCCCATCTCGACCCGAAAAAAAATATAGTCCAAAAAATACTTTTACTAGAGAAATAATTCAAGGAATTTATCCTGGGAAAGATGGAATTATACGAGTTTTTGATGTTAAAACTTTAAATGGAACATTTTGACGTCCTATTAAAATTTGTATACTAGATGTTAGGAAGAAAGAAGATTTGTAATTGAATTATATCCACTTCAATTACGGGAAAGAGAATAATATTTTTGTTATGTTGTATGATCAAGAAGTATATAATGAGATACAGTTGTCAAGATTTGTCAGAAAATAAAATTTTGAAAGAATAAGTAATTTTGTAGATTTTCATTATAGATTTCAACATTCGGTACTTCTAGCCGGATAACACATATATTTGCTGGTAATGTCTACAACAACTATTCTCTATAAAAGGTAATCACATGTAAGACTGATTGTGTCAATTTTTACTTGATTCCTAGAATTTCAATACGAGGAAATTATTACTTAAGAATTCACCACTTCCTGTGACGTGTCATAATTATAACACAGATCTTTTGATATTTTTTATACTTCTACAAGACAAATTAAGTCAGTATATCTCATAGAAGGTAAATAGTGTGGATTAAGCTATATAGGCATTTGTTGTTGTTATTTGGTTTTGTTTATAACCTCTATTTTTTCCTTTCTTTCACTTTTTCCGTTGCTTCTTTTTTGCTATAGAATCTCGTATTATTCCATAATTCATTTAATTTTTTAAATGTATTTACCTCTTAATTAGAGTGAATGAATAATTTGATTCGTATGGTAATTTCTTACTATCGAGATCAATATATTTACATCTAAAAATGATCAGATGGGGGTAAATGACCTAACATTTTCATCGGTAAACTTTTGTCACTAGAAAAATCGTTTTAGTTGGAACGAATAAGCCGTGCGAATGACAAGGGTCAGAACAATGGATTTTATGGGATAATTTTACCAATTTAGAAAGATTTCTCTTGTTGAATTATGTCGGGTAGTTTTAGTAAATCACCCTGCCTTGACTTTGGCTACGTATTTTCTCTCTCTTTCTCTTACTTCCGCTTCCCTGATGATAATGTTTTTGCTTTAACGAGTTTATCGAGGGGCGTGTGGAAAGCATTAATGAATATTTCAAAAAACATATTTAATAGGCTATACAAACCATTGTTGAAAAAAGAGAAAGCAGATGATAAACATGTATTAAAATGCTTTTGCGAAAGAATCATAGAGGAGATAGTGATGTTTTATAGTCGGTATCGTCACATAAATAATAGTTTAAAAAACTTCAGCAGGTCAAAAAATGTTTTTTTTTTAAGTAGGATTTCTATAAAAAAATAAATTTTTAATTTGCAAGCTGTCAAGTATTTACAAAGGTGTGATGTCTGATGTCATAGACAGACTCCATTACAACTCTAGCGTGGTTTTGCTCATTGATTTATTTGTAACTATATGTTGAGTTGAACTTATTTTGCATGTATTTGCTATTTTTATGTACATAATATTGGGGTTACCCGTTCATAAATAAAATAAAACATATAAAACGCCAAATCCTCCGGAAAATACTTTTCCACGTTTGAAAATTTCCTAAGCTCTTTCGTTTAGTGTACAAACGAACACTGATTATTCGAAAAACCATAAAATATATATGGAAGAAATATGTTAGGTTATGGGATTCTTTATCTGTTGTTTTTAGCAATCGTAAAATGAAATGTTTACCGCAAAAAAAGTCGTTGAACGTTCGAAGACAAAAAAGCCTTCAATCATTCCACTTGTTTACAAAAGTCTGTTTATTTCATTGAACAAAAAAAGCACCGTCAGAAACGCAAAAGCGTAACCATTACCAGCGCGACGTACTAATAGTCTGATTGCACGTTAAAATGCAGACAGCTTTTTCTGGAAATGAAACATATATATGTGAGATGATTATCCCTCTATATTAGAAACGGTGAGGCAAGAGAGAAGATAAAATTATGATAATATCAGATTTTCAGGAGGGAATACAAAACGCGTTCGCTAATCTGAGAAATAGACACGGTGTTTCGTAAAACTTTTTTATTCTTGAATGGATATTTCTGAGTTACTGACTTACGGAATTTGCCCGCTTTGGTACATTGACACGAGAGATAAGGAGACAAAACCCAGTTAAATGTATAATAAATGCAAAGCGCGATTTACAATTCATTACATTAAGTGAAAATTAAGGTTTCTCGACAATTTGTTTAGATATATTTTAGCGTAAGGAGTCGGTGTTCCTTGTTTCTAAAGCTACAATTTACAAAACTTTTAAAATTTACATTTACATTAACCGTTTTTGTGTGAAAAATACTTGTACGTATATATCAAAAATTCAAGTCTGATATGTTAACATTATTAGATCCCAAACGGTGAATCAGCAAGTTTATCTAAGAATTTTGGAAAAACCACTTACCGTATAATGCAGTAGGTACACCACCTTAGTCGTGGGAAAATTTTACTGAGTTCCGATCTGTACTAAAAAAGTTACAGCTGCAAAGGTTTTTATGCTGAATATATACTTACAAGTAGAAAACTAGTAAGTAATCTGATTTAAACGATTGTTTCCACGTCAATTTAATAACACATCACCCAAGGCAAGACCAAAGCAGGTACACAGTAAAACACATGTGTTAAACGGGCCGAAGAACTACTGAGTATCAGTAGGAATCGGCTAAGAATAATTACAGGTTATCTAACGGGCCATGCCCCGGCAAAATATTACCTGCATAAAATAGGACTATATATATCGCAATCTGTTGAACAGTGCGAAAATGACAGGAGAGTGGGAAGAATATTACTCCACTCTGACTGCTCACAACAAACAGATCAGGAAGGCAAAAAGGGAGTCCTGGAGGAAATTCTGTGGTGAGGTGGAAACAACCTCAGAAACGGCTCGGCTCCAGAAAATCCTTGCAAAAGATCCTATCAATCCCATGGGCAATAATTTAAAACCCAATGGATCATACACGAAAACTAGTAGCGAGACCCTGCAGATTCACATCTACCCGATTCCGTAAAGACAGGAATGGAGATATCCGTCAGACCTCTAACTCCCCTATCTCGTGCGAGGAAAGAGGATTGGATTGCTGCTAATAAAGTAATAATCCAGTGCATAGTGAACTGGGCTATCAACTCGGTTGAGCCATACAAAGCTCCTGGAAAAGATGGTATAATCCCAGAGCATCTGCAGCAGGGGCAAATAAATCTCCAGTACTGTGTAAACTCTTCAGAGCATCACTGGCAACTGGATACATTCCACCTGCTTGAAAAAGAGCCCGAATCGTCTTTATTCCCAAACCAGGTAATTATTATTCCCAGGCAAAGTCATTCAGGCCAATAACTCTGTCTTTTTTCATGTTGAAGATAATGGAGAATTTTATTGATAGACATGCTAGGGAAAACTTTCTCTTTGAAAGGCCACTACATTAACACGCCTATCAATCATGAAAATCCTGTGAATCAGCCTTACACCAACTAGGAAATCAAGAAATAGCTCTGGGAGCATTTCTTGATATAAAAGGAATATTTGACTACACCTCCTTTGATTTCATGCAAGGCGTGGTGCAAACGACACCACATGTCGGTGGATGAAAAGCATGCTTTTCGACAGAACAGCAACGACAGCCTTATTTTGAGATTCTATGGAGGTATTGTTATTGAAGTGATGCCCACAGGGAGGAGTCTTATCACCTTATCACACTTGTACTGGGGAAATACCCTGAGGTTATATCGGTGCTGATGCAACAAGCTCTGGAAACGATGGAGATATGGTGTAGGAGGGAATCCCTAAGGGTGAACCCTGCAAAAACTGCGCTCATTCCCTTCACTAGAAACTGCAAAGCCTCTTCAACGTGCAGCCGTGTCTAAGCCAGGAGGTCAAGTATGGGTATAATTCTGAATGCTAACCTACTAACTAACTAACCTGGCATTCACAACTACATGTCAAAACCAATAAAGGAAAATGGTCCTAATAGCTGCCAAACGGGCGATAGGAAACACATTGGGACTAAATCCTTGGATCATACACTGGCTGTACACAACTGTGGTGAGACCCCTGGTTACCTACGGAGCCTTAGTTTGGTGACCAAAAACAGATCAGAGGAAAGCCGAACTGGAGCTATCAAAACTTCAGGGGCTTGTCTATCTGTGCATATCGGGTGCGATGAGAAACATCCCGACTGCGGCAATGGAAGCCATTCTCAATCTTCCGCCTCTTGCTCTGCATGTTAAGGCGGAAGCGAGAATGGCTGCATACAGGCTGTAATGCAATGGGTATTGGCATGAAGGAACCAACACCCATAGTTATTCCAGAATCACAGATGCTATCACAAACTCGCTTCTTGAAATGAGGAGTGAACATATTGGCCACAATTAACGACAACCAACCATACCATATCCAGCTAAACTGGGGTGGACTGGAAGCATGCAGTCAGGATGGAACATTGGTGTGGTACACAGACGGATCTCAAACTGACATAGGAACAGGAGCTGGAGTCCACGGTGCTAGACCCAGGTGCAATGTCCACGCATCGTTGGGAAAGCTTGAAGCCGTATTCCAGGCACAAATCTTAGCTATAGACACGTATTTGCAAATGAACATCGAAAGGAGATATAGAGGCCAAAATATCCTTATAATCTCAGATAGTCAGGCAGCACTGAAATCTTTAGTATGTCTCCAGATCAGATCTAGACTGGTCTGGGACTCCCTACAAAAACTCTTAACCCTGGCAAACCATAATAGAGTGACTCTTAAGTGGGTCCCGGGGCCCAAGGGTATTGTAGGCAGTTAAACGGCAGACACCCTAGCAAAGCTAGGGTCTGAAACTATAGTCACTGGTCCTGAACCAGTAATTGGAATATCATCAAAGACTGCTGCACGTGGTTGTACATCTCGGTAGATTCAAACTAAACATCAGACGTACTATGGAGCCACGAGCCAAAACAGGAACACAGCAAACTTTTGGTCAAAAAACCCTCGGATTCGCTGACTAACGAATAGTATATTTCACCACAAGGGCCGAAAGTTGAATTTTTGTCCCTGCGCTTCAGAATCAAGCCGAGGTCATCGTGTACTTCTCACGAGGAGTAAATGTTAAACTTTCGTCCCTGATACGTACTTTCGACCGAGGTATGAAGAAAATATTAAACCTCAGCTGGAGCCAGATAAGGAAAGTGACGGGATTACTCATCGTTCACTGTACACTAAGGAAGCAAATGCATGCAATTGGCATATATAGGGAGGAATCCATCTGTCGGTTGTGCAAGGAGAGGAGGAAACAGCCTCACACATTATCTTCGAGTGTGAAGCACTGTCTCATTGGAGACTCCTAGGACTAGAGAAACCAAGGGAGGATTTCTCCAAGAAGGACCTAGTGAAAAGACTGTTGAGCCTGATAAGGGCTACTGGTCTCTTCGCATAAACAGTACAGCCAAAATCACAAAAAGCCTAAAGGCTAAGGAGCCGAGGTCTCGAAGCCTCTGACTGGTGGTGCCGAACTATCAATCAATCTTGTCGTTTGTGAAACCAGTCAAGTAATAAATGTTATATTTTTGCTGTAGAATTTGTTATTCATTGATTTTTTTTGATAATTTTATGAAAATTACTCATATATTCGTGCATAGCAATGAGTTATCAAAAAAATTATATCATATCCATTGTTTCTCTGAAAGGATTCATGCAACAAAGTCGTGTTTGAGGAAAAAAAGTTAGGAATAAATATCAATGAATAGACCAAGGTATGTTTGGGAAAAACAATTTTTTTATTTTTTTGAAGGATTGCCAGAGTGACTATTGTACCTACTAAGGGATCCAGGGGTGATTTCTAACTAGGGATGAAATCTATGTCAATAGAAAAAAATTATCAAAAAAGTATGCCATGTCAATTGGGAGAATGTGTTATTGATTCCCAGAGATACAGAAATAGGTATTATAGGTATGGTACCGTCAAACGGGGTAAATCAGGACTAAGGAGTCAATCGGGACAGTAAGACGTTTATTTACAAACACGTGATTTTCATACTTGTAGCCAATGTTTTTGGGATGGGTAATATGAAAAGCCTATTGCAGACACCACAAGCGTTTGACCTTCGTATGTCAATTAGTTCGCAACGCTTCATTGGTGCAGGTGTCCAAATATTGCAGTCCAGTTTTTAGAACCGGTTGAAAACTTCGTTTGGAAAATGTATTTATTGTAGGATTTGAGTATTGCATTGTTAATATAGTATACCTGTGGGTATTTTCTAGATATTAAGTAGTCGCTTTGATTAAATTATTTTGTAAAAGTTTTTTTATTATTAATTAAAGAAAAAAACAAATCACTTCTAGGGGAGAACGCCTGGGACTAGGGGTTATCAAAATTATAGTAAAGAACAGCTTGAAACGGCTTTGAGGCAGTTCAGAAGAGGCCAAATAACCCTTCGAGAAGCAGAAGAGTTATATAATATACCAAGATCGACGCTACAACGACATGCTAAACAGAAGCCAAATAATCATGGTGGGCAAACTATTTTGTCAGATGAGGAGAGTAGGCTAGTGCATTTGATAGTATTGGTGGGAGAGTGGGGATACTTGTTGGAAAAAATTGATATTCGATACATTGTTGAGGCCTATCTTGATAGAAAAGAGTGGCAGAATTTAATAATAATATGCACGGTGTTGATTGGGCGAATTTGTTTTGTGTGCGTCATAAAGAATCACTCACTGAAAGACTGTGTGAAAATATTAAACGGGCTCGGGCAGCAGTGTCTCGGGAAATAATAGATAAATATTTTGATCACCTCCAAGAAAACTTACAAAACGTTAAACCTGAATCCATCATCAACTATAATGAAACTTGCTTCGTAGATGATCCCGGACGGAAAAAAGTCATCGTAAAAAGAAAAACAAGACATCCAGAACGCATAATCGATTCAACAAAATCATCGACATCAGTAATGTTTGGGTAGTGATTCCGAGGCGGGGGGAACGGCGAGTTTGAGGTGGGTTTGGTTGGTAGGCATCCCCTTGGGGATGAGTCCAACACTGTTTGGTTCCTGGACCCATTCGAACATCAGTTTCCCATCTCGGCCCAAAAAAAAACTTATTTGCAAATCACTCTTCATCGGTGTACACTAATCTAACCTTAAACTGTAATGTTGACCACATCCAATCTAAACTGAATATATCTTCGTATCATATCCATATTTCAAAAATATATGAAAAACTTTAATCATTAGATGTCAATAAAGGACATGGACCAGATAGTATCTCGCCTCCTATTTCTTAGAGAATTTAGTTTTTTACTTTCGCGAACACTTTTTCATATCTTTAATAAATCCCTAAGCATAGGCTGTTTTCCTGAGTTTTGGAAACTTTCTTACGTCACACCAATATATAAATCTGGTAACAAATCTGACATTAGGAACTACCGCCCCATATACATCCTTAGCACTATTCCAAAGGGGTATTTTATTCGAGTTTCTTGCTTATGATTGTTCTGGGATCCTAAACTCCCAGCAATTTGGTTTTACTTCCGGTAAATCGGCAGAATTGAGTTTGTTAACCTATGTTGATATTCTGTCTGAAGCTTTGGAAACGGGACTACAAGTTGATTCAATTCAAACTGACTTTTCCAAGGCGTTTGACAGAGTTAACCACGAGCTTTTGGTCCAGAAATTTCATTCATATGGCATATGTGGTCCCATGATGAAGTGGTTAAATAGCTACTTAATTGACAGAACTCAACAGGTACGAGTAAATCATATCTATTCTCATGCATTTTCTGTTATTTCGGGAATACCCCAGGGGTCTCACTTGGATCCATCACTTTTTAATTTCTTCATCAACAATATTACTAACTGTTTTCATGAGAGCAGCGCCCTTCTATTTGCAGATGACTTGAAATGTTTTAAAATAATTAACAATTGTGTAGATGCCTCATTGTTGCAAGTAGAACTAACTAACCTGTCTACTTGGTGCTCATGTAATGGAATCGATCTTAATACCAGTAAGTGTCATGTGTTAGCTTTCATCGCACACATCATACAATAGCATTTAATTATCACATTAATGGTCAGTTGCTCGATACTGTCAATCAGATTAGGGATTTCCCAGATAGCATTTTGACATACCAGGTACATCTTATGAACATACTTTCTTTGAATATGTATATACCTGGGATGTACCTAATTATCATTGTGGACATTCAAAAGACATACATGGTATGTACCTCATTCCCCCTTTTGGACATTCCAGGGATGTTCATAGGCACATGTAAATGTACATACATGGTATGTACCTAATCTACATTCATTTGATGTACATTCCATGCATATACCTGTTATATGCAGTATATACTATGTATTGAGACGAATAATCAATTAACGAATAGTTACTATCAAATAATAGAAATAAATACCACAATCTATATCAAAGATTGAATAAATAATATAAAATGTATTGATAAACATAACTATCAGTACAGAATTGTGTATTTGATAGTAGTGATAATAATAATGTCAACAATTGAAATGTTATTTATTAGAAATATCAAAATTCAAAGTTACTTCAAATTAGATAAAATTATAAAATCATTTTATTTATTAATATAAGAAAATATAATTTGAAGAATGACATTTCAAAGTAGATTGACATGTTTATCATTACTAAATTATAAGTGTAGAAAGATGGCATGGAGATTTTTTTTAGAAAGTGACAGTAATTTTTATATGACGTTTGGGTGAAAAAAAGTTCGTTTAAAAAAACCCTCGGTAAGTGATTATAGAATCGTGTTCGAGGGCTAGTTTTCGGTGAAGTTTGTTAAAGGGTTGATATAATCAGTTGAGGGGTGTTTGGGGAGTCCTGCAGATCATCACCAAAAGGAGGTTTTAACTACTAAACCAAGTCAACTTTTGGTAAAATTATTTTCCCGAAATGGACCATTAACTTCGAAGGCTTCACTCACGTACTTGAGATCTGTTCAGAATAACAGGGACTGCTCTTCATCAGAATATGGATCATCGCATTTGCATATTTCTAGTAGTTCATCCAATAAGCATATGAGCACATCTTGTCATCACCGGGACCTCATTAATCCACACAGACTCTTCCGTTGCTGGAGACAGGCAGATCGTTTTCCAAATTGAACTTGGACTCTACCAACAAGCGTTGGTTAAGGTTATATTTTAATATTTAATTTTTTTTAAATTATAATTTATGTATATTTATCTAGGTTATAGTTTGGTTAACACATTCGTCTCCGGCAACGCACGTCGCGCGTTGTTGTAAATTTTACCGTGAGCCACTAACGCGCCTGGCGCGGTCCCGACCTATTTTTTCATATTTGCTTAAATTGATGGTACCATGTTATGTAGAGTATTGAAAATATGATGGTACATAAAATAAGGTGTAATTTGTTTCAGGGAATACTTGGTTTCGTCTTAGGCAATGCCGATCGCGCGATAATGTAAATGTTACCCTATGCCAGTAACGCGCCTGGCGCGTTCCCAATTTATTTATTCCGACTTTCCTAAAACGAAAATAGGCACTCAGTAGTTAATTAATGTTATGTACTTATTTTAATGGAAGATTCTTGGGCAAATTTTGAGTCGAAAAGTTTATATAAAGATGTCCTCAGAAGATTGGTTCTCGATATACAGGGCTGTGAAAGTTTTATCACCTTATCATTTAAGTCTAAGAATCATCCACTAAAATAAGTACATAACATTAATTAACACCCTGTATAATCCTCATCATCATCACTAGATATTCCAATAATGCTGATTGATATCAACTTAGTTCTGCTCATAGCAGGTTCATAATCATATCTTTCTTTTTTTGACCGGCAACGACGTTGAATAACCAATAGGCGGGGTTGGCTGTCTTTGCTCATTGTTGCACTGCTTGAGCTACTGCTTGCTGCTTTTGCATGTATGTTAGCTTAGGTTATGGAATGGCGGGCAAATTCAGCTATCGGGTGTCTGCTTCCACGTTAGCACCGCTGGTAATGGGAATAACAGGATCATTTTTGGTGCTGTTATTCTTTGACTAAATGACATCCCAACGGTTTTGGCTTAATCCTAAGGTGTGCGTATTCGTGCCGAGTGGATGTATGACAGTGAGCCTATCATTTGTCACTAACGGAACCTTCGAGATACTAGGCGCCCTCTCGTCGTAAGTAAGCCTTGTCACGGTAATGCAGGACTCTGCCGTGATGGACATCTTTTCCCTAGCTACTCGTGGGACTTTTATGGAAGAAGTAAAAAACAAAAAAAATAATCTGGAATCTACTGAGGAGATGGAAGTCGATCAATCGGCTCCAACTGACCTCCCTGTAACCTCAGATCAGGAACGAGAGCTCCTTAGTTCTCCAACTCCTGAGAGCAATCCTAGGAAACTAGGAGGTGCAGCCAGGAAGCGACTCAGTCGCCTCCTCAAGAGCGGGGTACCTTACCAATCCGCCTTGAACCAAATTCTAGAGCAGCGGAAGCAGGATCAGCCGCAAGGGGTGAAGAATATTCCCTCTGTGGCTGGTTCAAGCAAGCGCTTACGCTCTAATGATGACTCACCTGGACAAGAGGCAAAAAAGCCCTGCTTGGCTGAATCAGTTGTAACGTCAGATAAAATTGACTTACAAAAACCCTCTTATGGGCAGGCTGTATCCGGCATCAAGGTGGGAATATTACACCTTGAACATCCGACATCCTCCATAACGACCAACCAACTGGAATCTCTTCAGTACGCTATTATGGCCGCTGTAGAGGATATTCCGGAAGGTGGTCCACAAGTGCAGTTCCAGAGCAGTACATTCCGGCCTGGATGGCTGCAGGTTACCTATGTAGATCAGGAGAGTGTTTCGTGGTTGACTGCAGTAGTCAATACCCTTCAACCATGGGATGGTGCCTCCCTGAGATGCGTCTTGGGTGACCAACTTCCAAAGCCACACATCTGTGTGGCTTACATACCTGATGAGGGCAGTCGTAGACTAACCTCTGAACAGGTCCTCACTAGGCTGAGGAAAATGAACCATGGTCTGTTAACCTTGGAGTGGACTATTCTACACAAGGAAGTTACAGGCCCTGGCCAAACATGGACCTTCGCCATTGACGATGGATCTATGGCCGAGCTGGAGAGGGTGGGTTTTAAACCTTACCTGGGTTTTGGGCAGGTTGTTTTCCGCCCTAAAACCCGGTCTTCCTCCCAACAGGCAGCAAAACCGGGTCCCTCGAAAGGATCTGAGAAAATCCACGGCCCAGGGCCGAGCGTAAAACCCCCTGCGGCAGTGAGGAGAACCAAAACTCCTCACAAGCTTAGGGGTAGTGCACCGCCGGCACGTAGCCAAGGCACCAGCCAAACGAAAGCTGGGAAAGCTGGATTTCCCAAGATGAAGACGGCTATCGTCTCTTCTAGGAAACCAGCAAAAGAGACTGGACCTGGTGTCCTGAAATCGAAGACCGTCATGGCCTCGACAAAGGCACCAAAAAAACCAGCTGGGCCGGCGACGAAGGGTGATCAAACCTCGTCGTCTGCACCAAACACAGCCTCATCATTGGCAGGAGCAGATGGTGGCGTCTTAATTGACCCACCGACTGATCCTTCCAATATTTGAGGAAATATAAGTTTGCCTGCGGCACTCAACACTCTGCCACATTCAATTGTTTACAGGCAAACTTACAGCATGCCAAGGCCGCTTCTTATATCCTTGGCAAAAGGTTCAAGGACGAATTAATCGACCTTGCCTTCCTGCAAGAACGATGGACAGGAAACACAGACCGAGTAACCGGTCTCAGCAATATTCCTGGTGAGGTAATAGTCTGCCCTGGGGTGAAACCTGGAGCATGTCTACTCATCAGGAAAAATATTAATTATTTTTTGCTTACAGGCTTTTGCACTCCAGATGTAGTAGCCATCCAGATGTACTTACCGGAGAAGAATGGTATGACAAACAGTCGCCTGCTCTGCATACTTCCCAGGAGACATGGATACTGTACCCCCTCTTGCTATACGGCGATTAATCGACTATAGCAAGAAGAACGGACTTCAGTTAGTCATGGGCTGTGACGCCAATTCACACCATACATCGTGGGGCAGCACGAATATAAATCGCTGAGGTGAGTTACTCTTTGATTATATACTAGGGGAAGGGCTATCTGTTATTAATAAGGGCTCCGAACCAACCTTTGTAACTAGAAGCAGATCAGAGGTATTAGACTTAACTATCAGCTCAAACTTTCTGAGCAATAAGATACAGCATTGGGCTGTATCTACTGAACCTTCGTGTTCAGATCATAGACATATTCAATTCAACATTGAAATAGGCCAGAGGCCAGTAGTGGAATATCGCGACTCAAAAGCTACTGATTGGAGTGGATATAAAAATTCCCTTCAACTCTACATTGAGGATGGTTTCACCACAATTAACAGTTGTGATGGGATAGATACTGCAGCGGAAAAACTTCGCGAAGCAGTGATCTTCTCCTATCATGAAAACTGTCCACTCAAGACTAAAAGAGATAATCGCAACTCTACTTGGTGGAACAAATGCCTAGAAAAGCGAAGAAAAGAAGTTCGACGACTATTTAACCGAGCTAAAGAGTCAGGCAACTGGGAGCTTTATAGAACTACTCTAACAAGTTACAATAAAGAAATCAGAAAGGCGAAGCGGGAGTCTTGGAAAAATTTCTGTGAGAGTATTTCTGATATACCTCGTAGTACTAGAATCCACAAGATTCTCTCTAAAGAGTCGATTGCCGAGATTGGGTCGATGAAGCGACCTGATGGCACTTTCACGACCTCTAGAAAAGAAGCGTTAGAGCTTTTGATTAAAAATCACTTTCCTGGAAGTTTGACTCTGGATAACAATCGACCTCCGCTCTTTCAGGGCGCAAGGCGGCCAAAAAAGATCGATTGGGAGGCCGCCAAGGAAGTTATCACAGCACCAGCAGTTGAATGGGCAATCAAACCTTTTGAGCCTTTCAAATCTCCTGGTGAGGATGGAATATTTCCAGCTCTGCTGCAAAACGGACTGGAATTACTTTTACCCATCCTCATTAAACTGTGTAGAGCTAGTCTGGCGTGGAATTACATACCACCCAGTTGGTTGACGGCTAGGGTGGTATATATACCGAAAGTGGGCCGCACAGACCCACACCCTAAATCGGTCAGACCAATTAGCCTAACATCTTTCCTGCTTAAAGGACTTGAAAAAGCACTGGATTGCTACATCAGGCGGGTAGCTTTATATAATTCCCCCCTGAGCATCCACCAATATGCTTATCAAACTGGCAAATCAACAGATTTAGCATTACACAACCTTGTTGAGAAAATCACACAATCCCTTAACAACAAGGAGATTACGGTGGCCATATTTCTTGACATTGAAGGAGCATTTGACCGACCTCCATTGGTTCAGCTTTGACTGAAAAGGGCATCAAACCAACCATTACCGGTTGGATATATGCCATGCTCACTAATAGGACAGCCACTACATCTCTTCAGGACGAGACCATTAGCTTTAAGGTTTCCAGGGGCTGCCCACAAGGCGGAGTACTATCTCCCCTACTATGGTCACTCTTGATGGATAACTTGCTTAGCGCTCTCGAAAGAAGAGGGGTAGAACTGCAAGCGTATGCAGACGACCTTGTCATCTTGGCAAGGACCAAGTCAGGAAGGGTAGCATATAATACCCTCAAAAAGACGTTGGACGATGTCCACAGTTGGTGTCAGAGGGAACAGATGTCTGTTAACCCTGGTAAAACTGTAATAGTTCCCTTCACTAGGAAAAGAAAGTTGGAGGATATTCCACCACTTTCCTACAATGGTGAGTTTATTCCATTTGCAGCGGAAGTAAAATATTTGGGGATTATCCTAGATATGAAACTTACTTGGAACGCTCACTTGGAAAAAGTTATCCATAAGGCCAGACTATCCTTGTGGACATGTCGTAGGATCTGTGGAAAATCTTGGGGCTTGGGACCCAAACAAATCTATTGGATATATGTGATGATCGTTAGACCAATGATCACATATGGAGCTATTGCCTGGTGGCCAAAAGCTTTACAGCGAACGGCCCAAGCAAAGCTCTCTGGTTTAAAGAGATAGGCTTGCCTGGCAATTACTGGTGCTATCAGCTCCACACCGTCAGCAGCCATGGAAATCCTTCTGGACCTACCTCCTCTCCATATATTTTTGGAAAGAGAGGCTAGATGGACAACTTACAGAATTGTGCATATTTCTAAATGCACAAATCAGGCTTATACAGAACGAAGCAGAATGCTAGTGGACACTGAAAGTCACAGTATTCTGGGAATGACCTCTGACATAATACCTCCAACAGTAAACTACGGCCTGCCTTATACCGTCCTAATTCCAAATAGAGATGAATGGGTCCTCCGTAAGGATGAACTATTAAGAGCAGACAGCTGTTGGTACACAGACGGTTCAAAAACACCCTCAGGCTCTGGTGCAGGTGTATACGGGCGCAGACCTAGGACAGAAATCTCAACCTCTCTAGGATCCTATGCAACCGTATTCCAGGCGGAAATTTACGCCATTGTTTCATATGTGGAGAGATTGGAGCAAGCCAATCTCATACATAGAACAATAAAAATTTTCTCGGACAGCCAAGCGGCTTTGAAAGCACTTAGCTCTCACCGTGTAACGTCGAAATTGGTTTTAGACTGCCAAAGAAGACTCTCCTTAATCGGAGAACTCAATAAAGTATTGCTGGTCTGGATCCCTGGCCATTCTAGCATGGAAGGAAACGAGAAGGCAGACTCTCTTGCAAGGGAGGGTGCCGTACGTGTTTCTATCGGACCAGAACCAATAATTGGCATCGCAATAAGTTTTGCCAAACAAACACTGAATACCTGGACGGCAAGAAGAGCTTTAGACTTCTGGCATAATTTACCAGGATTGGTTCATTCAAAGGCTTTCATACATCCTTCGAAGAATGTCTCCAAAAAAATGTTAGACTATAGCAGGCATGACCTACGTTGTCTAACAGGTCTTTTAACAGGCCACTGTCATCTGAATCATCATATGCTAAAACTTGTACTGTCGGAAGATCCGACCTGCCGTCTTTGTCTGGAAGATGATGAATCAGCAGAGCATATAATTTGTGCCTGCCCCGCCGCGGCTCGAATCAGGTATCTGATGTTTGGCAGGGATTCTCTCTCGCCCTCGGACCTGAAATATCATTCACCAAATAAACTAATTGGCTTTGTTAAGAAGCTGAATTTGTTTGGTGAAATCTGAATAGGTGTGAGCCACAATAGACTCTTGCGAGTCGCAGTGGAGGGCCTTATAGACCCACTCATCAAAAACCTAACCTAACCTAACCTAGCCAATAAAAAAATTTCAAAACCTTTGTATTTACCAATTTTTCTAAAACACACTAACGCCAAGTAATTCTGCTGTTTCGAGTAGTTGGGATCACCCTGCATAGCGAAATAATAATAATTAGAGGCGGCTGTGAAATATACATGTTGAGAGTTGCTATGTTACAAAAATTAATAATGTCAGTGTCAGATTCACAGTTCAATAGAGATAAAGAATTATTTATTTGATAATTCGAAGTTGCATAAATTTGACGGTTTCCTTTGCCAGTTTTAAATTTAAAATGAATACCGATAGTACACCGTCAATGTCAAGGAAGATATGATGAGTACTATAAACCTGCAATGAGCAGAACCGAGTTGATATCAGTATTAGAGGATTCTAGAGATGATGAAGTGGATTATATACATGATTCTAACTGGCAAAATGAAAGTTAAGATAGTGGTAGTACTGGTAATTCTGAAGGTGAGGATTTATCTGAAATCCAGCAATTTCTTCAAGGAGATAATCAATATCAAAATGAAAATAAACAGCAGCTTCCACAAGCAAATGACTACTTGGTCTGCACGGGTAATTCAACCCGATAGAATACCATTTACAAGTCAACCTGGTTTCAGGATAAATCCAAATGGAAATGGTCCTATAGATTACTTCAACCTGATAGCCAATAATGATTTTAATGAACTTTTTTTTTTAAAAATTCAAATTCAAATCAAAATTATTATTATTAGATGTATTTACCATTTGAAACAACTTGTAATACAATCTCGAATGCTGTCCTTGAGAATGGAAATAAAGATATTCCGAAAGCTTGGAAAATAGTGTAAAGAGTACTCATTTTACAATTTTGCCGCTTCCCCAATATTCCTGTCCTTGTACATTATTATTCGGCAAATATCTACTATAACTTTATATATATATATATTTATATATATATATATATATATATATATATATATATATATATATATATATATATATAGGAAATAGTTCGTTGCCGATACTAGTTAGGTCTAACTATTATTTCACTTGCTAATATACTAAACATATTTAAAGACATTTCTATGACTACTAAAAATTAACATCGATGTCGTAATGTCAATTTTGATAGTTTTATTTTTAATTTAATTTCTTGAAAAAGAAAATTATATCTTATACCATGTTTTTTCTCCATATTATACATATTATATATAGATATTGTGATTAACCTCGCTTAGTTGTAAGTAATTAATGTTTTACTTTTAAACTGAATTTATTTATACCTGTTGAAATATCTATAAATGTATCTTTTGTAGTTCTTTGATAATGGTGATAATAAATTACCGAAAGCTCAGAACAAACTAAAAAGAGTTCACTTATTCACATTGCCGCATCCCCCACAATAATAGTTAGACATATATATATATATATATATATATATATATATATATATAGAATAGTCTTTGCCGACTAATTAGGTATAAAACCAGAAATATTGGGGAAACGGCAAGTTTATAAAAGTGAACTCTTCTTACTAATTTAACAAGCTTTCGGAAACTTTTATTTCCATTATCAAGTTACAGTAAATTGAGGATTGATATAAAATGGTAAATATATATTAAATGCTAAAATTGGTATTTGAATTTTTTAAAAAATATTGAAATATTGTCATTATGACAGATAAACAATTTCATTTTTTTCCTTCTAATAAGTTATAAAAATTATGTCAAAAAATGGAGAGTGTAGGTTATGATAATGTCAAATTATTATAAAAGTTTTTTTAAAAAATTAATTAAGAATTGAAATTTGAAATGTTATTATTGTGATCCATTGATAGTAAGTAGTGATAAATATCACTGAGATTCTTATGGTCACTCTTCTTGTTAATAGTACAAGGTTCTTGTGATATGTGAGCCATTTCTAAGAAAAGTCTTTTTTTAGTATTTGTTTGTATGTCTAAAATATTAACAGATTCAAAATCCATAACGTGGTCTTTATCAATTACATGTTCTGCAGAATAATTAGGCATTATTCCTAACCACATAAAAAACGCTATTAAACCAATAGATAAATTACTTATGAGACAAGACATCAATGTTAATAAGAATGAAAAATACAATAACAGGTTAGGTTTTAAACTTTTAAATATAGAAATTAACAATTCTTATGCAATTATTCATACTCTTGAGAATGATATAATTAAATTAAAATCAACCATTATTAATTCAACTTCTGGATTGATTTTCAATGAATTCAATCACAGACAAAATATCAATTATAATAAAATATTCCATAACATTAAATATAAAAACATAAAAAAATTAACTGCACTAAGTAATAATATGATCCAAGAATGTCTAATAACACAACCTAATTGGATAAAAAATCTTACTAATGTAGACATTCCTTATGATATCAATAAATTCACTTGGACCAAAATTTTCTATAGAACCACATTTAGGTTTAGACATTCCAGTGAAATCATTTTTAGCAGATGTTGAAAATACAATAAATACTATTGAAAATACTAATACTCGCTCTGTCACTACAGCAAGAATAACTAATGTAATAACTAATTATGTACATTCAACATTAGAGAAAACACAACCCTCTTTCTTTCGCTACTTATTATTCAAAACAAAAAATTTTTTAAAAGAACATCCCGAAATAGTAGTAACAAGGTCGGATAAAGGTAATACTACCGTAGTAATGTATAAAGAAGAATATACAAGATTATCATTAGATCTAATTGAAAATAATAATTCATATAAAAGAATAAATTCTAATCCTACTGCATCATTACAAACATCTTGTAATAAACTTATTAAAAAGTTATTTGATTCACATCAGATCGATAAAAATACGAAAAAACAATTAACCACTTATAATGGTACTATAGCTAAATATTACGGTTTACCTAAAATACATAAACCAAATTTATCAGTAAGACCTATTGTAGCTTCTATGGGAATTCCTACAGAACATTTATCTGCATTTATAACTAATATACTTACTAATGCATATGATTGCAATAATGAATATTTTGTAAAAGATTCTTCCAAATTTCAGTAACATTCAATAATATGAAACTTCCTCCAAATTATGTTTTAGCAAGTCTAGATGTAGTATCTTTATTTAGTAATGTATACTTAGAAACCTGCTTAAGATCTATTGATAAACATTGGGATTGTATTCGTTTACATTGTAATATAAATAAAAATACTTTTTTAGAAATTATCACTTATTTGTTTAATAATACTTTTTTCACATTTAATAAAAACTTTTATAAACAAACTTTTGGTACCCCAATGGGAGCAAATATATCTCCCATATTAGCTGCATACGTTATGGATGACTTGTTAGACATTGTTGTTCCAGTACTTTCTTTCAATCTTCATTTTATAAAAAAATATGTAGACGATATTATCGTAGCACTACCTATCATAAACATCAATGAGATATTAGAAACATTTAATAGTTATGACCCTCACATTCAGTTTACAATTGAAACTGAAGATACAGAACAATCCGTTCCTTTCTTAGATACCAGACTTATAAGGAAAAATGATACTATTACAGTTGATTGGTATCGAAAACCCTGTAGTTCTGGTAGATATATCAACTATTTTTCATACCATAAATTTTCAACAAAAATAAATTTGATAAAACAAATGAAAAATAGGGTACTTATTATCTCAGATAGTACGATGCATGATAAAAACTTACATATATTATCTAACCTATTTATTAATAATGGTTATCCTAAAACATTAGTAAGAAAAATTCTGTTTAACACCCCTCATCCCATACATACTGCAATTGAACCAAATTTAGTTATTACGAACTCAGAAAATGTAACGAATACAACTACAACTAACATATTTTTTGCATCTTTACCGTACTTTAGAGAGCTTACACCTAGAATTTCCAAAATATTAAAAGAAGTAACTAATATAAAACTTGCAAATAAAAATGTTCTCTCACTTAATTGTGTTTATAGTAAGTTGAAAGAAATTGATCCTCTTACTGATCTTTCTAATGTAATATATAGATTGACTTGCTCTACATGTAAATCTGCATATGTAGGTGAAACATCACAAAAAATAACTAAACGTATAGCTCTACATAAGAGCGATGCAAGATTATATCCAGAAAGATCAGCATTAGCTGAACATGTTTTTTCTACAAATCATATAATAGATTATAAAAACTTTGAAATTTTAAATAAAGAAAACAACTACTCTAAAAGGATTTTCCTGGAAATGGCATTCATATCTCAAGAAGATAATTGCTTAAATAAAAGAACTGATATTCAAAAACTTAGTACAATTTATAGCTATTTATTATCTTTTGACAAAAAAACTAAAAATTCAAATATTGAAGATGAGAATTCTGTTCCTTTATATTAACTTACCAACTATTATTTCACTTGCTAATATACTAAACATATTTAAAGACATTTCTATGACTACTAAAAATTAACATCGATGTCGTAATGTCAATTTTGATAGTTTTATTTTTAATTTAATTTCTTGAAAAAGAAAATTATATCTTATACCATGTTTTTTCTCCATATTATACATATTATATATAGATATTGTGATTAACCTCGCTTAGTTGTAAGTAATTAATGTTTTACTTTTAAACTGAATTTATTTATACCTGTTTGAAATATCTATAAATGTATCTTTTGTAGTTCTTTGATAATGGTGATAATAAATTACCGAAAGCTCAGAACAAACTAAAAAGAGTTCACTTATTCACATTGCCGCATCCCCCACAATAATAGTTAGACCTAACTAGTATCGGCAACGAACTATTTCCTATATATATATATATATATATATATATATATATATATATATATATATATATATATATATATATATGTCAATGCGGAAGTGCTTGGACGTTATATAAATATATATTTATTTAACTATAAGGCAATACGAGGACAATATTTTTCAGGATATATTCTTTACAATTGCGGAATTAGCTGGACTGTTTCAGATTTTCAGGATTATTATGAATGTAACAAGCTGGACGTAAATAACCAGTGTTGCCACGCATCTTGGAGAAAGGAAGAGTAGAGGACATTTTTCAAATTAAATTTATAAGGAGAATGAGAGACAATTTGATATTATTTTTTAAGATATACCTAACTCTCACATTTAAAATAAAAAAAGTTGAATAAGAAAGAAATAAGTTTCAGGTATACAATACAATGAACTAGGTATTGTATTCTTATTTATTGCTTTTAAATAATTTCAGTAAAATTAGTACTTTTTAAAATAAATCTTCAATATTATTGCAGAAGTTGAGATGGTCAATGGAAAGGGATTACTGTGGAATTCCGTATTAAATAGTAAAATCCTTCTCAGAATGTGAACTTATAAATCAACAGATTAAAAACATTTTGAAAGAGATAACTCCTCAAAAACGTTTATTTTGTTACATAAATTAAGAAAGTGTAGTAGATTTCAAGATTAAAAAATATTCTGGAAATTAACGACTGTATATGTATGAACGGGCCATTTTCAATAGGTTACCCTCTTTCGGAGCAACCTCGACGTATCCTTCAATGGCCCTGAGCACTCGGCTGGGCGAAATTAATTCAAAATTGCTACGATTCTCACTGACATCTATTTGGAGGCGGAACTAAATGTTAAAGATTTCAAATAGAGCTGGTAGATGGAGCCTAAGATGAAATTCAGTCTGGAGTGCAATCATGCACGGAGCTAGCAGCCATATTGTTTATTATTATTATTCGTAAATAAAGGGCGTGCCAGTTCGTTCTTTCGTCGTTGTTTGTGCTTTTATTTTCTCATTTATATTCCTAAAGTATTTGAAGATGAGTTCCTATATATGAATTTGCTGTGTTCCTGGATGCATTGAGAAGGTTAGTACTAATTAATATGTAATTTCTACCTTTATATTATCAATTGAAGAAAATTTTCTGAATTTCCGTTAGCAACCAATAATTAACAGGATTTCAGTGATGAGGACGTGTAGAGAATTATTTAATATATTATAATATACTAAACTTTCAAAGCATTCCATAATTTTTTTTTATAAAATTAATTCAAATAGTAGTTAACATAGTTAGACTTAATATTTGGAATTGCTAGCTGCATTAATTGAGGTTTATACTAAGTCAACGATTTCCTTGAAATAAAAATGAAAAGTATTATAACTAAGTATTAATCTATATTTTTTTATAGGCATAGAATACCTACCTTCTAACTGAGAGGTTAATGTGCCGTTTGGGATGAGAGAATTAATAATTCTAAGTTGGCTTTTGAGTCTTACAAATCTTATACAATTTGTAACATTCATTTTGAAGATTGTGGCAGATTGAAGAAATCCCTCACTACATTTGCCTGGTAAGAACTTATCTCATCTATATGTGTACTGCACTGTTTGAAATAGTAGTTATTGGGACTACAATAGACAGTAGATTGTAACTATACAAATTATGATTAGTGATGTATAAATATATATATATATCGAATTAGGATAAATGTTTTTTAGGATACAAGAAAAGTGAAGGTAATAATTTGTGGGTACGCAGAGCAACAACAATCATTTTCAACTCTCGATAATCTGAAAGGTATCTATAAACATTTTGCCATATTTCTTTATATCCAGTATCAGATCATTTGCAACTGTATAATGCCTAGCCTTTCGAGAGCAAAAACTTATGTTTTATTGATATTAATTTAAAAATTTTAGAATCCACTTCTATTCTAAGTGCTTCCACTACAAAAAGTAGTAATAGTCCAGTAGGAAAAGTACAACGACCAGTCAAGATATATACAAGGAAGCGTTTACTACATGAGTTTGATGAATAGCCTGGTAGGTTGGTAGGTATTTTTAAAACACCTACAGGCAGTATAGCTTATGGTTACCTACTTGTGGTTATGTTGAAAACTCAATTGTAAAAAATTCTTATGTAATTTTCAGCTTGCAGTTCAAGTAAACTTGATGTGGATGGTTCACCCACATCAAGTTTTTCACAATTATCGTTCACATCATGTTTCATACAAGTACCATCCATTTCTTGGCATCTGGGCAGATATAAAGGAGTTTTAACTGCAACTGGTAAGATTGTTTAAGTCAAATAACTCATTATTGCATATACTAGTCATACTTTGAATTTTAATCATTGTAAGTACAAGTGATGTCAAAAACTATATTTTTGAAGGAAATCAACCTAAATTACAGAAAAAATTGTTCACAGCAATACCTTGCTTTTGTGTATATAACTTATAAGTTCACTGCCTACAACTTGAATGAGGATGATAACAATAGTTAACTTTTTTTTAGCTGATCGACATAGGGGCAATAGAAAACATTTCGATTCTCCAGAAGTAAGAATTTTAAAAAGAAAAGTAAGCCAGTGGAAGGCAGCAGCCAAGAAATCCCAGAAATCGCGTCGTTTATTAAAAAGTTTATCAAAAAATAAAGTGTGAAGTAATTGTTTCCCATTTTTCATTTATTACATCAAGTGAAATTACCTGCTTTTTAAATTGCTTTTTTTAGATTTTTAAAAAGTTCATAATTGTATTTATGTAAACATTGAATGTCCTATACCTAGGTGGAAATATAAAAACTAGATTAATGCTCATTTCGCATTTTAATTTTTTTATCTACTTTTAACTAAATAAATGTAGGTGGGAAATTTAAATAGTTGTATTCGTAATAATTCTGTAGTAGAGAGGTAATCAGTTGTAACTACAAGTTATATTAGTAGAGTTATTGTCTTTACATTACACTGGTTTTATTTTACTATAATAGCAAAATGAAGAGTGTAGTGTGAAGACAATAATACTACTAATATAACATGTGTTACAACTAATCACCTCTCTACTACAGAATTATTACGAATACAACTATTTAAATTTGCCACCTAAATTTATTTTTGAATTTCCCGCTTTTTTAAATTAGAGGGTTAGCCTGGATCTGAACCTTTAGAAATGTTGGTAGTTCCGCCTCCAAATTTAGATGTCACTAGTTTCGATGGCGTGGCCACTTTTTTATATACAGTGGCCGATCTATCGGTGTATATTATCTCTGATATTATCACTGCCTTCAGCACAGCAAAATCTTGTGCTTTGAATCCGGACCGGTACGCACGTGTTTCATTAGAACATCATAGCTTTCTTGTTTTTTTGAAAAATTACTGTTGCTCTGTTAATCAATAATTGGGAATAAAAAAATTTCAATCGTCATTTCTTTTTTTGCACTTGCGTCATTGTTTTTCTAGGGGTGCGATATGCAATGAAATATCTATTCATTTTCGGAATTAGTTGATTGCTGTTGATTAAATAATGGTATATAATATATAGCTGTTGTGTTTGAATAAAGCAAATGATTTAAAGTTGAAGTAAAACGGCATTTAATATATATATTTAACAAACCACACAAAATTATTGCCATACATTCTTGTTTATAACAACAACTAAATATATAATACCTAGCTAATTGGTGGTGGTGAAGTGTATATTCCAATATTAACACTGTTATGCACTTTAACTTTCGGCAGTTGTTGAACACTGGAAAAAATGACAATTAAATTATACCAAATTGGTCACACTATTGATTTTAATTAACAAACGGTTGGATTCAACGGCTCTACTCCAAATGATCCTGATGTGTAGGAATGTAGGAATAGGCTATTCTACATACAACCAGTTCATATTTTGTTGCTTGACCGTGACGAACGACAGAGGTAGCTGGGAGTGACAGGAAAAGAAGGAATATTGTGAAATTATTGATACTTAACTACTAAAAAAACAAACGTTTATTACAGTCTTCAGTTGTTAAAAACTGCGACATTTTCTCAATGCATTATATATAAACGCTTTTACAGTTTGTGGAGTTCTTTCTTTCAAAACATTATTATTCTGTTGAATAATTTGTTCACATTCTACAAGATTGGGTATTGTACCATTTAATGAGTGTTTCTCCATAGAATCATGTAATAACTCTTTTTCAGGAGTTGACCATCTTAACCTCTGAACTGAAATTAAAGATAGGAATTATTTTCAAATATACAAATTATGCAGAAATTACGATAGAGCAATAATTAATAAATAACCTGGATCTCTGTTATGTGCAGCCATCACTTTCTTTCTTTCACATTTAATCCACTGTTTTATCAAGTGCGGAGTTCGATATTTGTAAGTATGTTCGTTCATTTAAAAAAATAATTTTACTCGTTTACTAGAAACATTTGCTCCCTTATAAATTTCATCATCAAAATATGTTCTTGCCTTCTCTTTCTCATCAGTTGACCATTGTCGTCGTTTTTGCGTTTTGCCTAAAATAAAGGACCAATTAGCGTACAAACACATTTTTATTGTTCTGGGGGTGCAGGCCTATTCTCCATTAATTACTGTAGATATCAATAAACTTCAACTCAACAGCAGACTTTAGAGTCTTGTATTATATAAATAAAATTAATTTATAATTATTATTTCAACACTAGTTCATTTTTACAAATTTTATGGTAGTCCACTGTGTGTCACTCGCAAAATTTAATAGAACTTACCCATAACATAACTTAGTTCTGCCTCTGAAA
Organism: Lochmaea crataegi; assembly: GCA_947563755.1. Taxonomy (NCBI): domain Eukaryota; kingdom Metazoa; phylum Arthropoda; class Insecta; order Coleoptera; family Chrysomelidae; genus Lochmaea; species Lochmaea crataegi. The sequence continues at coordinate 40,820,481 of OX387427.1, read as the reverse complement.
TCTCTTCCTCATCAGAAACATAATCTGTGTCAGAACAACTATTAGTCTCTGTCATTTCTTCTTCATATAAAACATTATCTCGATCAGACATAACACTCCAACCTTCTGCAGTCTTTGATGGTCCTGGAACTGGAGTAATCCTCACTGACAAAGCTTTTGGTAATTGTGACTTTATTGGATTTTCTATTTGCTCTTTAAAACTTGAAAATTCTTCTAATAATGTTGAAACTTTTGTAATGTCATCTGTTTTTTGTGTCAAAACATAGTAATCTTCATGAATTTGTCTTTTATGAGACATAAAATCAGAGACCCTTCCTTCAAGACGGGGATCTACACGAGAGCGGGCAGTTTCTGTTGCAAGGTGTTGCCTCAATAACCTTGTCCTCAACAATTCCGGATTATCAATGCCAGATTCCAAAGAAAATTTTCGAATCAGAGTGCAAGCTTGGAAAGTTCTTTGTTTGTGGTATTGTGATGGTTCTCCAAAAACAAACCGATTTAGTGAATTTACTCCTGCCTGGAGTCTGTACTTTAATATTAGATTAATTGCTTTGAACCCCAATTCACGGTGAACAAGAAGGGCAGTATTTTTTCCTAATTTTCCTGTGAATCTTATTCTAGCCCATTTTTTTATTTGTTCCTTAGATAAATTGTCTAGGTCTTTTGAAAGATCTTCATTTTCAACCACCTCATAATGTTCAAAATCTTCTATTAGAAGGCGTTGTGTTTCTCCAGGTCTCTTTCTATTAAAAATAGCTAAGTGTGTTAAAGTATACTCTGCTAAGTGAGTCCAATTTTCTAAAGAATACTTTTTTTCCAACATATTTGTATACTGTACAATTTTAGTCTCTAAATATATTCTAAACCTTGCAATCTGATCTGTCTTAGGCAAATTAGTATTTCTTCGTCTGTGATTGATCTTCTGTGTTTCAACACCTTTTTTGTTAACAGTAACTTGAAATTCCAGATTAAAAAGTAAATATAAATCTTCCATTTTTTGTTTGCCCTGCTTATCTCCATTCTTTATACATTCCATTTCCATTAACTTGCATAATTTCTTCAACTCAGTTGCAAGCAGCATTGCAGTAGCAGGTGATTTATACAAGTTTGTATTTTCGTCTAATATAGCAACTTTATCAATACCCTGAATTATCAAATCAACTGAAGAAGGTTCAAAAACATCAGCAAGATTTTTTATTTCAGGATTAATTTCTTTAATTGCTAAAATTAATCTTCCCATTGATCTCATATTTGACCTAATTTGTTGAGCGTGATGTGGTGCAGTGTATTTTCGACATAAATAATTTGCATATGTAATCACTAACTCGTCATATCTAATGGTGTTGGTAACATCATCTTCATTTAAGACAGGAAATATGCCCTCTCTTAAAACCTTACAAGCTTTATTATGTATGTTATTCTCAAATCTCCTACATTGGGCTTGAATATTATTTCTTTTTATTTTCTTGTTTTTGAAGGGCATACATTTTTCTATATGATGTCTCACACTTAATTTGCTGTAGTAACCTAGACAATTAGGACATGGTACATTTCTTTCTCTTTTAGTTTTTTTGTCTCAGTCTCAATAGTTTCTCTGCAAACAATTAAATCTTGACTTTCATTCCTAACTCTGGTATTGAATAAATGATCTCCCTTTTTTCTAAGCTTATCTAATAACATTCGTCTGTGGCTGGATTTTTTCGGAAGGCTAGTTATGTCCTTGACATCCTTTTCCGTCTTGTGTACTTCTGTATAGTGTCTATATATCTTAAATAAATGTTTTTGGCAATAAAAGCAGCAATGTTTTTTTTGGGCAGCTTTACGTTTTATTTTTTCTAGAATATAATTAATAAAAATTATTATTATCCTTACAGTACATTTTACTGAAATTATTAAATTAGTAAATTACCTGAAACTACTAGCTGATCTCCATTGAGAACATCTAGTGCTTTCTGAATTTCCTCATCTAGGTCTAAACTGCTTGATACTGGAGAGTAGCAATCTAAGCTACTAGCAGCATTATTAAGAGCTACAACAAATATTCATTAAAATTATATTTTCACGTTATCTTGATAGAATTTTGGTAATTACTTGTAAAGGGTGAACTTGACTGATCATTGAACATGTCAAATGATTTCTGTATTTTGCCGCCATCATTTCCCAAATATCTGGGAGGAAATGAAAATAATTGATCTTCACTGAAAGCATTTAAAGATGTCTGGTTTAAATTACTTATATCAGGTAAGTCGTAAATCAAGATGTTCTCTTCATTATTAGGACCTACAAAATAATATTTTCACAATATCCATATCAAAGAATTTTATAAATTACTTGTTGATGAAATTAGCTGACCCTCATTCTGTTCCACATTTGTCAATACAGGAACATTAATAATTAAATTGTTATCACAATTTTCAAAATTGATTGTAGAAAATGAAACGGACTGATGATCCTTCCTAGAAGTATTTAATGATTTAATTTCAGGGGAAATGTGTGAACTGCTACAAGCATTGCGAGGACCTACAAATAAATTACGATAAAATTTCAAGTTACAAGTAAAATGTACCTACTAAAAATTTAATGTAATGTCACAATGTGTTACTATTACCTACTTGTGTTTTTCACAACCAATATGTATTAACACTTTTTCATCATTAAAACAAGAGAAAAACTTTTAATGTATTCAAAAAACTTGAGAAGTAACAAATTACCTGAATTTATAACTATGTCTTGAATAACTCTTATTTTTTTATTATATTTCTTAGGCTCTTTCCCACCTTTACTTGTATCTTCAACTTTTTCCTCTTTGTTCTTATGTACCTCCTCTTGCTGCTCCTGTCCTTTACCTGAAATATATATAAATTACTCATAGCTCCCCTTCAATTTTAAAACTGAACATTTTTTAAATATTATTTTGATATGTCCAACCTTACTAATACTTCCTTTATTATGTTTTATTAAATGCCATATAGGTATAATACTTCAATTATGTTAAAACCTGGTAAATGGAAAATATTATGTGAATAAAAAAATAACATTGAAATCAACATGCTAAAGTTGTGTTGAGATATTTGAAAATATTTTGTTAAACCTATATAATATATACTTCTTGCATTTGGCATTTTGCAGCTACCTGAATGTCATGTTTGTTGAAATTTAGTTTTTATTTATACAGAAGCATTAAAAACATTTAATAGAGGGTTTTCAAAATTCTGAGAGCATTTTCACTTTTTCATCACACTGTATGAAATAGTTTTTCAAGTCCCTGCAGATATTTAACTTGTGTTTGGAAGAAACTGTTCATTGGAAGCTAATTTAAAAATATATATGTATGTTTTGAGTTATAGAGTTACATATATAGTGGAACGTGGAACACCTTGTAGATATGAGATATTGACTTAGAAGTACTAATTTTGTAAAATTTTTCTTAGACCTGTATATCACCTTTGTTTGCTGTACCAATAAGTTGAATTGGAAAAGTAAAATTTAAACATCAAATATCTCAGTTATGATTATTATATATTTTTTTATTATTTATTCCAAATTTTTTTAAAGAACAATATTCAAGTGGCCTGAAAACTTCAATTAACATGAAATAACAAAAGAATATCAGTTTACCAGTATTGTGCTGAGATGTTATTAGTTAAAATACTTTGGTAGAAATGGAAGTGCTTATAATAAGTTTGCTTAAACTACCAACAAAAAATATTTTAGTAAAGTAATATTAAAATAAGTTTCTAACTAGATTATAGAATTACTCACCTCTAATTGATGTATTCTGCTCTCTTTTTAAAAACGACTTACAAACAGATTCAGCTTCTGGAAAAAAATAATTTGTTGGATGAGACTTATAGCTCTACACTAATTAAATACAAACCATTTTCATACAAAACTTTTACTTGACAATTTTTGGCCACAGCATAGCCTATTCGTTTTTTAACTCGTTTTGATGGAAGAATCTCAGTAAATCCATTATCATACTTGTAAGACAATTTTTTTTTCTCACCCTGTTATTCTTAAAATAGTTTTCGTTTCAAGTAAAATAAATTAAATCATGGATACACCCTAATATTTCAGAAATGCATTTCTCGACAATTATCTGAAATAGATAAGTAAAACACGATATTGTCACGTAGCCTTCGAGGTCACGAAAGGGGAAAGAAAGGTTTTAAGAACGATTTGGGTTTCAGTTGCTAGAAGATAACTAAAGTATTCACTTGTGCCGGATAAATTTAAACATATAAAATATAGTGTGTATTGTGGTGCATGTCAGAAATTAAATAGGTGAGTCTACCTCACAGAGTAATTCATTTTTGCCTGTTATTTGATATTTGAATTTAAAAGATATTTTATCACATAGGGTATGTATATTTGCTAATTATTTTTAATAATAACTTTGTTTAAAGTTCTTTAATATTCAACGTTATCAAGCACATTAATTTATTGTTGCATTTCCTATTCATCCAATCCTACTGTACTGTGGAGAGTTTGTGCCACTTGCAGTTTAACTCACATACCTATACTGTATTGTGGAGAGTTTGCGCCACTTGCGGTTTGTCCATTCCTGATACAGGGTGACTTCTCACGTCACCCATATCTCCTTCCACCCCCCTGTATTGTGGAGAGTTTGAGCCACTTGCAGTGTAACCTTATTTAGCTGTACTGTGGAGAGTTTGTGCCACTTGCAGTCTAACTCATATACCTATACTGTATTGTGGAGAGTTTGCGCCACTTGCGGTTTGTCCATTCCTGATACAGGGTGACTTCTCACGTCACCCATATCTCCTTCCACCCCCCTGTATTGTGGAGAGTTTGAGCCACTTGCAGTGTAACCTTATTTAGCTGTACTGTGGAGAGTTTGTGCCACTTGCAGTGTTTTATTATTTTGCTGTACTGTGGAGAGTTTGTGCCACTTGCAGTGTTTTATTATTTTGCTGTACTGTGGAGAGTTTGTGCCACTTGCAGTGTATTATTATTTTGCTGTACTGTGGAGAGTTTGTGCCACTTGCAGTAGTTATAATATTGTTTGTGGAGAGTTTGTGCCACATATTCCTTACATGCACTGGGGAGAGTTTGCGCCCCTTGCACCTTTCCTAATAACCCTAAATATTTACTATTAGGCATTTATTTTTGATCAAGTGAAGTTTTAACTTTACTTTAGTACTGATATGCATAATCACAGTTCAAACACATAAGATGCACCTTGTATATTATTAATACTTTCATTAATTTTGGGGATTTCAACTATACTAATCGTTAGTTAAATAATTAATCATTATTTATGGCAAATTGAATACTCAGAGTGTTTTTCTATCTAATTCCAGGTACGTCATCTCGGTTGTTCAACCTACTTGGACCATGTCCACATGGACTGTTCAATGAAATCCAGGCATCACGTCCAGTGTCTTGTAAATAGTTATTTTCAACATTTAGATTTGTTTTATTATATACATTATAAACAATATAATGTAAGTACACAGTAAGTAATTAAAAGTTAAATTCTAATTATATCAATCTTTACAAATCACTCATTCTCCTCAAGTCAAGTTTTTTTTCCCTCATTACATACTGAACTACACTGTACATGGTACATAGGCAAAGCAAAATATGTGTTATCTTGTATAATAACATGGAGAAAATATAGTTCTAAAAGTAAAAAAAGAATGTAACATTAGAATACTTTTTAAATAAGAATAGTAATTATAGATAGACAAGGACAATTTGCTGATTTTAAATTTCAAACATTCAGAAATGGAGTCTCAAAAATTCCAATATTTGATAGTAATTTATACTGTTGTGTCTCCATTTCTGTTAGATATTGTCGGATATTTGAAGCATCTTGTAAAAACTAGAAATATATATTGCACTTTTCCATAACCTTGCATTTACAATAGTTTGGCAAATAGGATATAGAAAAAAATGTTACAAAATTGGGAAAGAGAGGAATTTACAACTGGATCCTCGACAAGGAAGAAATGTTGTCAATCTAAGTCAAAGGATAAGAAGTTATTGTTAAATTATTTATAACACAAGAATTTTGAATAATCTATGATGTAGACGAACAATATAGGTCATACAACATAGATAAATACTTGTATACAATGATAATACTTACCAATTACACTCCACAAACTGAAACTTAAATTAAACCATAGGTAACATAAAATGAGAAATTAAACCAGGCCGCCCTCCGTAACATCCAAATCCTAAAATGGGAGCAGTGAAGGCACAGAGTACATTTATATACTCTGTGGTGAAGGTATACCTAAATCGGCGCGTTTAAATATATCGATCAATTCATTCTGGAATAAAGAAACCAGCAAATAATCAGAACGAGAGAAACATTACTCTAGAAAAGTCTGAGAAAGACGAAGATAAGCTATAAAGAGAAACAATAATCAGAAAAACAATCGATTGTTTCACGACCTAATCAGAAAAATAATCAATTGTTTCACGACCTCGCCCTCGCCTTAAGGTTCGGTCCATCTACTTCGTTTAAACGAAGCGTGTAAACGTTTCATCCAATAGCGACACATTTTTGAATATATTTTACGTATTATTGGTCCATTTATATCGATAAGTCGTTGCAAGTTGCGACAAGTCGAAGCAAGCGTCTTAATATCGACTTGCTTCCGAGGCAAATTAATCGCGTGCGTTTGGGGAGAAATCGACAAAAAAAATGTCAAAAAAAGGGAACCCGTTTACGATTTTCGTTAGAAAAAGACCAAATGTTGATGAACGAAATGGCACCACATCCCTGCTTGTTTGATGCCAAAAACAAAGATTATAAAAATCAATTAGTGAGGGACAACACATAGAGATTAATTGCAGAAATTGTGGGCAAAAGTGGCTTATAACTTAAAAATTTTATCAGCAAACTGAGTGAATGGTTAAAAAAAATAATTATTTTTTTTGAAAAGATTTGACGTTGAATAAGAGACTAATTAAAAATTAAATGAGTAATGTAAGTATTCTGAAAACAGAACGTAATAAATTGCTTATGCATATTCTTATGTAGTTATATATTCTATGTACGGCCAGTATCCTGAAATTTTTTCGAACACTAGAAACGGCCTCCTAAATTCGAAGACGGTGTCCGTTTTGGCCGGTAGAAGATGGTTTTTAGAAAGAAAAAAAAATGTCTATAGTGTGCCTGAATCAACGGTCGATTCGATTTTTTTCTAATCTCTCAGATACAATAGAAGGTATATTATACTCCATCGTATTCGTCTTTCGTTAATCGGAAATATTCTCAGAATTTGGTTTCGTCATCTATTAAATGACGCGTTATCAATAGTTGAAAATAGCCTTCAGCTTTTCGTCTCAAGAACATGTTCTTTGTTTTCTGTGGTTCCTCAGAAACAGACAGTAAAATCATATCTTATTCTTCTTCTTCCAGCAACGAATTAACAAAATGCAACATTTCCATTTTGAAAGAAATGCAATACTGACATTCCAAAACGAAGTGGTTGGACCCATAGAGAAATAAAAAATTTATTTCTCTATGGATTAGGTACTGTTCAAGCGCTGTCTCTGGAGGTAGGTGATCTGTGGTCACTGGCGCTGTGTCACACTCTTATTTATGTTACCTATATGTGTCACACGGTCAAATTAGCAGCACGCGTAAAAATCTGTAACTAGATAGAAATAGCAAAGAATAGTATATTCTTCAACGAGTGTAGAATGATGGCTATTATTCTCGCGGATGAAGTTTCCAAAACGAGCGAGTGAGTTTTGGAATCATCCAAGTGAATAATAGCCATTCTACACAAGTAAAAGACTATATTTTGTCCACGACTATACATTAAAAAAAAATTCCACCGGGTATCGAACCCTGATCGCCCGCGTGAGAGTCAAGCATCTCTACCACTGAGCTATCGACCACATTAAATTGTTGAAATGTAAAGAACATGAATATAGGTAACTAATATTTTTATGAAACCTTTACGTTCTTAAATGAAATTATAACATTATTAGGAAGATATTAGACAATATTAGAGGTAACATAAATATAGGTACTTAATTTAGATTCATTCTTTTGCAAAATTCATGGTAAAGTTATTACAATTGCTTATTTTGCGTAGTAAGGTACTTACCTATTTGACGTTTAGACTATATAATAATGCACACATTTTTTTACATATTCAGCTGAATAATGATGTAAATTCTTCACACCAGTGAAAAATGAAAAAGAATTCACTCTTGTTAGCCAATCACATTCTATGATTATCAGAAATCACGCTAAAATTAACAAATCAAATCGTCTTTTTCAAAACGTCAAAAACCTAGGTAACTACTCAAAATAAGCAATTGTAATAACTTTACCATAAATTTTGCAAAATAATGAATCTAAATTAAGTACCTACATCTATGTTATCTCTATTATTATTCCTAATAATTGTTATAATTTCATTTAAAAACGTAAATATTATAAATATATTACCTATATCAGAGACAACCCTGAGACGCCCAAGTGCATGCAAAATTTTAGTTTGTTTGAAAAATAATAAGACAAATCAACACAAAGAATTCTTTATTGATAAATATAGCGAAAAATATGAAAATGCGTAAACATAATACAGTTATATTATTATAATTGAATTACAGTATTTTAAAAAAATTGCAATCCATGTTGAGCTATTGAGATTTTGTTAGAATGAAGTTTTGCTAGTTAAGGGTATAACAAACATGTTCATTTTGAAAGTGGAGATAGAATTAATGTTCTCCAATTGTAATACAAGAGAGTGTGTGAATTATTATTTTGAATTATTTACAGTAATGTTTTAAAAACTGTGGTGATCAGTTGATATATTTTTATGTGGGAAAGAATAGTGCAGATTGATATCTAATCTAGTACACATAATTTTCTTAAAAAAACCTGTATATGGAATACAAGATATTGAATAATTTTTTTAAATCACTGTCCTTTCAAAACATTATCAGTAAAATACATTGGATAAAATTTATTTAAGTCAGTAGTTTCTACAAACTACTTATTATATATATTAAGAAACGTAGTTTATTTACAATATATTACACATAAAATTAAATTATTTACAACTTGTTCAGCAGTGGCTAAGCGTCTTTATCTTTCTCTTGGATGCACGTGCTCCTTTGCGAGCCTGTACGACTTTTCGGTTTTTACTCTTACACACCAAGGAATTCCTATTCGACACACAGCCAAAATTATTTCCCTGGTGACAGCATCTTCATGGTTGGAGCATGTCAGCCAAGAAAAAGATACATTTTCACGAATATATTGCGAGACTATATTTGTTAGATGGTTTTCATTACAAAGCTGGTCTAGTATTATTTCCAACATTGTAACAGAATAGCCAACTGCTACAACAAGTGGTTCAGACAGGTAGTTTAGATGTTCTGAACTTTGTGACCATTCCTTACTTTCCATAAACCATATTAGGTGCTTCTTCCTGTGTGATGCCCCCACTTTAGAAAGGTCTTTGATGTTGTGAAAAACAGTGCGCTTAATTGGATCAGGGGTACATTGGCTCCTTTGCAACCCTGAAGAACTTGCAACTGTTTCTGTAACAAGCATTACTGCTTCCCCTGCAATGCTAAGCACAAAAAATTATTACACTGCAAAAATAAGTACAAGTTATGGTTTCAAAGAAGAAAACTGCAAGTCAATACTACATGAATGTATTGTTAAATTATTAGGGCAACTAATTTCGGTCAACTTAACTATCATCAGACCTGTAAGGGTGCTAATATAATAGAATTTAAAAAATATACTTACAAATTATGGTGCCAATTAATGACATTTGGAAACCGAAGGTTCATTGCCGATAAAACCAAATACAGAAAACTTAAATTAGTTTTGTTGAAATAAAAGCAGAAAGAATAAAGATTAGGAGAGGAATCAGTTTCATTATTGACTTAGTTTTTCTTTTTTGAAATAATTTCTACCACATTTGAGAAATTGACAACCTTCTACTTACAAATTATGTTGGTAATATTAGTTTGAATGCAAGTAATGGTTATTGACAATACAAATACACAAGTTTTCTTTCATGATTTTTTATTGGTAGGTTATCAGAAATAAAATTATTCTGTTAACATACCTTCAATGCAAGATGCTAAGAGATGCTCTTCATTTTTACTGTTCTCCAAAGTTTCATTTACCAGCACTTGTGGATGATTGTTTCCAAGTGTATTGCTAGGTGTACTCAAATTCAGGTAACTATCTTGTACTTCATTCCCACCGCTTCTTGTCACAATTTTGACCTATAAATGCATTAGAACTATTATTTTTTACTTTAAAAAGACCAAAAATATTCTTACTTTTTATCATTGGATGGATGGAAAATAATGCATTTTCTCAACCTCTTCTTCACTATTTCCACACAGCAAACATAGTTTTCGTGACATCTTAACTTCTAAGCACTTCAAACTGGTCGGAATTCCAATAAAATCAAATAACTCTAGCAAAACAATAAGTAACAAATAACGAGAAAAATAAAACTCAGATACAGAGCAACACAAACATAAACCAAATATTGCGACAGGTGACAGGTGACACAGCAAATGTCAGATGGAATTGGAGCACTGCTACCGCCACCTGCCTACACCTTGCGAGCTTTTAAACAAAGACATATTTATGCAGTTACAATGTATCAGACAAAGCAGTCTTCTCATGTTCTCACCGAACTAATTTTCCTATGCACTTGTGTGTCTCAGGGTTGTCTCTGCCTATATTAAAAATATGAGTTACCTATATTCATGTTCTTTACATAATCATAAATAAATGTGGTCGATAGCTCAGTGGTATAAATACTTGACTCTTGGCTACATTCGTAATCAATTCGCTGGCAAAGTGGCACTTTGGCACACAAGCTAAGCAAATCTATTTCAGTGTGATCGTTCACAACGCAATTTGGCGTCAGAGTTGAAGTTGAAGTCGTCGAAATTTCTTGCAAGCTGCAAACTTTCACTTCGTGCCGGCTATGGGACATGCGCATTAAGTTTTGTTATTTGTTTTTTGATATATCTGACATCTGATAGTTCGACATTTTCATCGAATTGTGTGTTTTTGGTTTGTTTTTCTTGATTTTTCCGTACGACTGATTAAAAAAATAAAATGGAGGAGGAGGACATTACTTCTACTTTACTTGCACTACTAAACTCCAGTATATACTGCTATAAAAAATAAATCCAAATTATATATTATAACCTCAGACAGACTGAACTAAATACAGACAGAATCATGCTTCGACCATATGATGAAGGAATCCTGACAATTATTCAGGACTTTGAAGTTATTGTGAATGGCAAATTTCGTGCCGACTTGCGTGCCAAAGTGCCACTTGGCCAGCGAATTGATTACGACGCGGGCGACCAGGGTTCGATTCCCAATGGAATTTTTTTATTTTTTTTAATGCACAGTCTTGGAGAAAGTATAGTCTTTTACTTGTGTAGAATGGCTATTATTCACTTGGATGATTCCAAAACTTCATCCGCGTGAATAATAGCCATCATTCTAGATTCGTTGAAGAATATACTATTCTTTCTATAGACAAATGCATTTTTCCTGGAAACTTCGGGCGAGCTCAGGTAGAAAGAAGCGAATACTACCTAACTTGAAAACATTTTCAGAATTTTTATATCTTGTGATGTTTTTGACATTTTGTTGTCAGTAATATAAATTATTTCCATTTCTGAGTTTTGATTGGATGTCTTTTTAACAGGCCTTAAAAGCAAGTGGCTTATCACTGTTAGTATATCCCACCACTCTAAGTACGTTCCTTGGTTGAGCGGGTAAAGGCGCGGGTATTCGTGACGTCAACTTCACCAGTCGTGGGATCTAATCCCGTCTATGGCTAAAATAGTAATTATGCGCCAAGGTAGAAAAGTGAGGTATTATTGTCGAGGTCTTTAATGGATCCGAGACATCAATACACTTTTCTACCGTGGCTCATATAGCATTTTTTCACTACTTCACTACTGGCATTTTATTTTTTTAAATATTAGTTTGTCGACTCCCGTTTCACATGACATGACAGCTGTGCACAAGTTAACCTCACATTCTCTTAAATGGATTGAGATTTAGTTATAACAAAGAATACAAGTGGTGTATTCTTTGGTTATAATCAAGTAGGCTCTGTATTTTTCTACCTTGGTTAATAATGAACAACTTTACTACCTCAACAAAAGTAAATAAAGATAGGTTTAGAGGCTAGTAGTGAAAAAAATATTTTTCCGCCTACCTCTATCCAAAGTATACATTTCCTAGCCTCATTGTAGGGAGCAAAGTCGTACTTTTCCTCCCTAGGGAGGAAAAGTAAAAGTAGGGTTATGACGACCTAAACTATATTCTATTATATAAGTATACATTTTACCGTTTAATTAAAGAACACCCTGTATTTTGCAAAATGGTAGAAATTAGTAAATTGTTATTTTAATTTAACGATTTTTACATTATTAATTTCACAATTTGACACATTATGTTCATGATTCCGCAAAATTTTCCTACAAGTCTCGGTAGCCCAACGCGTTAGAGCACAGCTCACTGTTCGTGATAGGCCTGTAGGAGTTGGATCGAATCCCGGCGAGGACGATTTTTTTTAAATTCTTTCATAAATAAATTATTTAAAAATGTCTTGTTATTTGAGGGAGGCGGAAAAATCATATGTATAACATATGTATAATTTAACGATTTGTACATTATTAATTTCACAATTTGACACATTATGTTCACGATTCCGGAAAACTTTCCTACGAGTCTGGGTAGCACAACGCGGGGATAGGTCTCTAGGTGTTGGGTCGAATTCCGGCGAGGACAATTTTTTTTGAATTATTTCATCCCTTGAATGATTACTTCATCCTCGGGAGGAAAAATAGCACTTTCCTACCTTGTTATACAAATAGCTATTTTTACAATCTTTAAGTATAAGGTTTACTCGTATGTATGTTTGTTTGTTTGTAACGCAACCTTTAAACTCGATTTTTACCCACTTTAAACGCTCAGATTAATTCGAAATTGTGCACACTTGTCAAGGACCGATGACAACACAATGTAGGTACCTAGTTAAATATAGAATGTTCCATTGAAAAAAAAACATAACTTTGATCTGGCATCGAGTTTGAAAAAAACTTAAAAACAAAAAATACACCTTATGGTAAATGGAACTAAAAAGTAAAAAATAAATCATAGTTTAAAAAAAATAAAAAACACGCTTTATAGGGACGTAGGTAATCGAACTAAAAAGTAGAAAATAATTGTTAATTTAAAAATTAAATGAAACGAGAAAATTGATGTCATTGTGGTAATAGCGTGGGGTGCTCGATATCAACTGTTATAATATCTTACTAGGTCTACCTTAGTTCTATTCCGAAATGCAGAGTTAGTGTATAAAATCAATGATTACAAAAAAAATCTTTGATAAAATGTAGTAGGTACAAAGTACCCCACGCTATTGTTGAAAATAATCAATAATCAAGTGCCTTAGGTTAGGCAACACAACCAACACATTGTATTCCCTTTCGTGTAACCATTGGCAGAGATAAGTAATTTTTTGCTAATTATAGAAAAAAATACAGAGTATATTTGCTTCTATAATAATTTCATTAGTGTTCTCGTCAGTATTATGACCAAATCGTGACATTTTGAAATAATAAAAATATTTGAAACGTCAAAATCGAAATAAATCAAAATGTATTCATGGCAACGTAGGTAGGTAATAGAGTGAAAACAGCCCATGGTCTGTTTTCAGTATAATGTTGTTCTGATTGGTTGTGTTCAATCAAACTGATTTCATTGGATATCTAGTAGGGCAAAAAATTTTCAGTGGTAGAGTACTTTACTCTTACGCGGGCGACCAGGGTTCGATTCTCAACGGAAGAGTTTTTTTTATGCATAGTCGTGGAGAAAGTATAGTCTTTTACTTGTGTTGAATGGCTATAATTCACTTAGATGATTCCAAAACTCACTCGCTGCGCTCGCTCGTTTTGGAAACTTCATCCGCGTGAATAATAGCCATCATTCTACACTACTCGTTGGAGAGTATTCCCAGTATACCTACCTATTATTCTAGAGACAAATGACTTTTTCCTGAAAACTTCGGGCGAGCTCGGGTAGAAAGAAACGAATGCTACATAACTTGAAAATATTTTCAGAATTCTTGTGATGTTTTTGACATTTTGTTGCCAGTAATATCAATTATTTCTATTTTGTTTGAATGTCTTTTTAACACGCCTTAAAAGCAAGTGGTTTATCACTGTTAGTTCATTGGTCGAGCGAGCTGAGACGCGGGTCTTCGCTAACGTCAACTTCTCCGTTCGTGGCTAAACAATTTTTTTACACTTTATTTTTTTTAACACTCTTTATATAAGGTTCACTATATGTTTCATTGAAAAAAACATAATTTTGATATGGCATCCAGTTTGAGAAAAAACTTAAAAACAAAAAATACACCTTATTAAAACAAACTAAAAAGTAAAAAATAATTGTTTATTTAAAAATGAAATGAATAACGAGAAAATAAATGTCATTGTGGTAATAGCGTGGGGTGCTCGATATCAATTGTTATAATTTCTTACTACTTAGTTCTATTCCGAAATGCAGAGTTATTGTATAAATGTAGTACAAAGCACCCCACGCTATCACCAAAATGACTTTAATTTTTCGTTAATGATTTCATTTTTAAATTAACAATTATTTTTCACTTTTTAGTCCGATTACCAATAAAGCGTGTTTTTTAGTTTTTTTTTAACTATAATTTATTATTCTACCATTCCAAACAGGATGTTTGATTTTTTATCAGTTCTTAAAAACCGAGAGGATTCATTTGTTTCATACCTAAGTATTATTGACACAAATCTGTGTTGGGTTTATGGGTGGGACATGTAAGCGCTTGGCTTCCATAGTGAGGGTCGTAGGTTCAAGACATACCCATATCAATTTATTTTTTTATTTTTTTTCATGTTTTAACTCTAACTAGTAATCATAGTTTTGCAAAATAATATAGGTAATAAAAGCGTTATGTAATTCAAGCCAGAAAGTAGTCACTAATTAAAGATTTTGTGTATTTTCGTAGGTATAGCTCAAAAATGCGAAGTAGACGAAAAAATCCATTAGGTACCCAAGATTATTTAATTAGATACCAGCCATTTATCTTGATAGTTAAATAAAATGAAAAAAAACCTATTCATTTTTAAATAAAAATAAACAATATTCAGAACCTAATCGTACTCAATAGTCAACATAAACAATGGTAAAACGGGATAAGTATGTATCAGAGATAATATACACAAAGAAACAGATAGCAGCCGTTTCGATTTCTATCTGCCGAATATTCATATGGAACTACTCAAAAGTCTCCGAATAGACATACGGAGTAACCTTACAAGAAATTTCCTAACATAGAAAGAAATTTCCTCTCTATTCCCTTACAGAGTTCACGTGCTGTATTCCATTCACGTGAGAACAGGCGGAATAAGCCGAAGCTCAGTCGAGCATATGGCTTGATCGTAGAAAAAATAGTTTTACTATTCTACATATCAATAATGATATATTTACATATCTACTTAAAATACTATTGAATGTTATACATGTATTGATTATCAAAAGAAAATTTCATTTATATTATAGGACAATTTTTTTCTTATTGTTCTATATAAGTCTGTGAGTCCAACATCGAGAACTATTTAACAAACAAATATTTTTGACGAATCAGAAACTATCGCCTACTATTATATTGTACTATTAAATAGGTACAAAAACATTTATTTGTAGAATTAAAGTTCATTTATGTAGGTCATTCTTTGAAATATGTAATTATAAAAGTGCGGCAACGCTGCAGATATTGACTTCATAGTCCAGCTTATAAACATCCTGAAAAACACGTCCAGCTATCAAAATATCCTGAAATTCTTTGTCCAGTTTGTTCCGCATAGATGAAAAGTGGTTAGCTGGACGTCCAGCTTGAATACAAAATGTCCAGGTAAGGGCCTAACCTACCAAATTTAGTCCAGCTAGTTCCGTCTGGACATATATATATATATATATATATATATATATATATATATATATATATATATATATATATATATATATATATATATATATATATATATATATATATATATATATATATATATATATATATATATATATATATATATATATATATATATATATATATATATATATATATATATATATATATATATATATATATATATATATATATATATATATATATATATATATATATATATATATATATATATATATATATATATATATATATATATATATATATATATATATATATATATATATATATAGCACTTAATAAAGGAATCTACACAAAACAAGAAAGATTTTTCAGAATTCACAAACTGATAATGATCTGAATTAAGTATGTTATAGATTTTAGGTACCAGGATAAAAAGGATATTTCAAAAATATATGTAGAGTGTGCCATTTAAAGAATATATTTTTTATTAATACTTGCTTGTATCTATATCTATAAAACTGTCAAAACAATCCTTCTTTTTAAGGTTCTGCAGTCTCAACTTCCTAAAAATAAAATATATAATTAAATCAGTTTTCATAGAATAAAAATATTGAATATGAATCAAAATAGGTATGTTCAGTCAGCTCATTCTAAACCTAAAATAACTGGACACTTAGGACAAATAAAGTTATATTAAAATTAAATAAATGGGTATTTTTAATTAAGAAATACTGATATTGGTTATTCAATTTAAAAATATAAACAATCTTACGTTTTGGTCCCCTTGTTGTCTTTTCTCAGAGTTTTCATGGTGGTCTTTAGTTCTGACCAGCCATAATTTTATGGTATTTTTAATTTCAGTTTCTGTGGATTGGGATTTAAACCTTTTAACGCTCTCTAAAAAAATAAAGATATTTAACCTTTTTCTAATAAATATGTAAAAATCATATTTACATTTACCTAAAATTACTGTTGACAACTTGAGATTTTTGAATGTTTTTTTATTTTTTTTCCTTCCCTCGAAAACTTCACTCCCAATGTATTTGAGATGAGACGATACATAATTTTTCTTGTTGTTTGGACTGTTGCAGCACCTCCAATTCTTGAGAGCTCATTAAAGTGACCGTCACAAAATATAATGTTATACTATAAAATCGTCCATGACACGAATAAGGAAAAAAATATCCTCCAAAAAAAACCTGCTTTTATTGGTGGCTTTTTTTCTACCCCTAGGGGAACACAATTAAAATATTTATCAATAAGATTTATTAAGTGCCCTCTCCATTGCGCAAAAAATGCCTGATTAATATTGTTGCGAGGTCACCAACTCAAAGCCGGCCCTGTTCCACGAGTGTAAATTTTGGTGGCTGGGCTGCCCTTGCGTTAAAATGTACTCGAACATTCTGGAACGGTTTCGTTCGCGCGTAGCCCGACCGCCGAAGGCACTAGAGTGTTCCAGAACCGATAAGGACTATATATACGCGGGTTTTCGAGTGCGTAGCAGTTAGTTAGTTAGCAAGTTCGAAACAATTAGTGAAACGAAGACAAACAGTTAGTTCGAGAGAATTAGTGAATAAAATAGTGAATTAAATAGTGCAAATAAATTAGAACTAATATACCGAGTGTAGATAAATTATTAGAGTTTAAGTAGAGCGTGTATATAAATTAAATGTAATACAGTGTGTGTGTTTCTTTAAATAAATAGATAATTGGCCATAGTGTGTATAATTTTATCCCACCGGTAAAAACTGTTTAAATAAATAATAAAAACACTACAATATGTAATTTTTGTGCTTTTTTGTAAAAAAAAAATATTTACTTTGGCGTTCTCTTTTCAGCGAGCTCTAAATCAAACAGGAGTTGCCCAAATAATTTTTTTATACGTACCTCCTTAAATTTTTTACATTTATTTATACAGAAAATACACCAGGACATGAACCTCTGAGGTATATACATAGGATATAAAATGCTATCTGGGTTAGGAATTACTCTCGATTACTCTTAGTTTCAATTGTCAAATCACTAATGCCATACAAAAATTAATGAAAATGTTGGGTTTTGTAAAAATAACAACTCGTGAATTTACTAACATAAATTCTATAAAAGTTCTTTACTTTTCGTTAGTGAGGTCTCATCTTGATTACTGCTCATCTGTTTGGTCTCCTCACTACTTAACTCACATAAAGATGATTGAACAAGTTCAAACTTTTTTTTTTCGCTATATAGCATTTAAGCTTAATGCTTATCAAGATTACAATTCATGGCAGCATCAATTGGGCATCTCTTCTCTCGAAAGCCGTAGGAAACAAAAATACCTTTTATTGCTATTTAACATCTTAAATGGTATTTGTAACTGTTCACAGCTTCTTATTAAGATCTGCCTGTCCGTGCCACCTCGCTCAACTAGGCAGGTGAGAACATTTAATGTGCCTTTCCATCGATAAAATTATGCTTTCCACTCGTTCCTGTCCAGAGCCATGAGACTAGTTAATTCCCCCAATATAGTTTACAGATTTTCAGTAATTCTATTAATCAATTTAAGAACCACCTGTCTCAACTAAACATTTGAATTTAACGGATGTAATTGCCATAGTTTTGTTTTTGTACTATATAGTATATAGTAATGTTTATGTTACGCATGTAAAATATTTATTATTTTTTTGTTTCACCATTTTTATTAAATTGTCCTTTTATTTCTATATTCATTTTTATCATTGTATTGTATTTTTTATTACTGTATTTTATAATACACAGCCACTTGACGTCTCTGTTTTTGGCCCACTGAAAAAGGTTTGGAGGTCAACTCTACAAGATTGAAAAAAATAATACAGGGGTTCTTTGCCGAAGGAGTATTTTCCGAGTTTACTAAAACGTGTTATAGACAAATTAGGAGGGACTCTAAGTCAGAATATTAAAAGCGGATTTCGTGGGACGGGAATTATTCCACTTGATAGGACTCAGGTTTTAAAACGATTGCTATAAGAAAGAAATCTCGTAGAGGACGATCCTGATGCCTGGCCGAAGTCTGTTGTAGAATTCCTCAACGAAAGCAGGAATGCGTGCAAACCAACAGTTGCAAGGAAAAAGAAAATTCAAGTGGAGCCAGGCAAAAGCGTTTCAACGACAGATTTTCTAGAACCGCAACCGTCAACAAGCAATAGAGGGAAGGGACCTAATATGAGATAGCAGCCTATTATGAGATAACGTATTTTCTTCCCTAGTAAGAGTCTCCATCTAGCGACAACCGCTAAAACTAACTCATCCGAACATCAAACAGATCAGCTAGATTTATTTTCAGTTGCTCTTAGGACCCGCCCATATTTTCTCTATGGACCCGCTACGTGTACGTGTTTTTACGCATTAGTGCAATGCCGAAATTTAATTAGTGTTCAGTTTAACGTGATTTTTTTGTTGAAAAGGTGAGGAAACAAGTTTTTTATATTTGCTTTGTTGTATTGAAGTTGCTTTATTGTTTAAACATATAAAACACGTGGCAACTCAATTAATTTTTGAGAAAAAAATATGTAAAGAATTTTCACAAGAGATTCCTAATATGAGATACCTTGGTGCTCCTAATATGTGGTATCTCATATTAGAACTTTTTTAAAAATAATTTCAACGAAAGCTATTTGCAAATGCCGAAAGACAATAAAAAAGGAAGCAGTGGGATAAAAATGCCATGATAAGGGCTGTTAAAGCGTCAAGGAACAAGGAGATGGGGTATCTGATGGCCTCCGTTCAATGTTCCGAAAGGTAAAAGCCTAGCTTTTTTAGTTATTGTTTAATTTTTTATCATAATTTTTAATTTTCAGGAACCATTGAACGATATGTAAAAGGCAACAGAAGTGCAGAGGACCCCGTAAAAATATCTTTGGGTATGAAACTAACTTTACCTAAGGTTTTGGAGAAGCAGTTAGGAGACTACTGCATTGAAATGGAAAAAAGTATTACGGTATTCGGAGGAGAGATGTCAAATATATGGCGTTTCAGTCAGCAATCAGAAATGGCTTAAAGCATCATTTTAGCATAGGAAAGGAATCTGCAAGTAAAAATGGCTCAGGGGGTTTTTAACCAGGCACCCGCAGTTGTCTGTTCGTACACCACAGGCAATATCTACTGCGAGAGTTAAAGGGTTTAACGCCGAAAACGTTGCGCAGTTTTTTGACATATTTGAAAAGGAGACGGAAAAAATTAATTTTTCTCCACATAGATTATTCAATGTTGACGAAACAGGCATTAGGGTTGTGCAGCATAAACAAAGCAAAATCATCGGCTTGAAAGTAAAAAAACAGGTTTGTGCCATAACATCACAAGAGATGAGGGGAAAACTCTTCACCCTTGTGACAGCCATGAACGCTTCTGGTACTTTTGTTCCGCCCTTCATAGTGTTTTCTCGTAAAAATATGTCGGAACATCTAATGCAGGGCGCATCTCCTGGATCAATATGGGTCTGCCATCCATCTGGATGGATTTAGACAAATATTTTTACGCAGTGGTTTTCACATTTTGTTAAGTTTACTAAACCACCAAAAGATGATCCGATCTTGTTAGTTTTAGACGGTCACTATTCACACACATGAAACATAGAAATCATACCTGGACATGGCTAGAGAGAATTATGTTTCAATTGTGTGCTTACCACCACATGCCACTCATAAAATGCAGCCACTTGGTGTGGGTTTCATGGCACCACTAAAAACATATTATGCACAAGAAATAGAGAGATTTCTCAAAAACAACTCAGTAAAAGTTGTGACAAACAACAACATCTGCTCACTATTTGGGAAATCTATAAGCTTATAATCGGGCTGCAACAATGGAGGCATCGATTAATTCATTTAGAAAAAGAGGTCTCTTTCCTTGTAACAGAAATGTTTTTAGAGAAACTGACTTTTTGGAGAAGAGCAAAATCTACCTACACAAAGAAAGAACTGATATTGAAAATGAAGGTGCAGATATTTCATTCAATGACAACAATATTTCAAATGTGTCATCAGATTTAGTTGTGGATGTTCCTGCAGAGTCCAGAAAAACTATGGCAAATCCATCAGTATCATCATCAGGCTCTGTCCACAACAATTGCTCTGGCAAAAGTGATAAACTTTTGCTAGTTTCTCCAAAGGAAGTTTGTCCAGTGCCATCAACCTCTTCAAATCATGGTGAAAACTCTAATAAAAAAAAGGCAAAGCAAGTTTAAAACATTTATTCCATATAAAAAAAACTTGGAAGAATCCATTACCAAGAAACTAAAAAAAAGAAAGATGTGAAAACAAACTCTTTGGAAACAACAGATAAAAAATCCAAGACTAAAAGTACCAAAAAGGCTGAAATTACATCGAGCAGCTCAGATTCAGAAGCTTCTGTGCATTAATTATGATGACTCAACTGATGAAAAGGATTACAATGATGCAGAGTGTTGTTTTTGCCATGAAAGATTTTCCGAAGACACCCGTGGAGAAAAGTGGGCTAGATGTATCGTTTGTTTTCAGTGGTGCCACGAAGATTGCGGCGAAGTTGATGGCACAACATTTGCTTGCCCTATGTGCGAAAAAAAAACAAGGAAAAAAAACTTTTGTTCGATTAAATTTTAGTGTTGTTACTTTTGATTACTTCTGAAATAAAACAATATATTAGATATATTCTTTCAGTCCTCGTATTTATTTTTTGGTATCCTATTAAGAGACAGTCTTTTATTGGGAACCCTAACTATCTCACATTAGGAGACCAATCTTGAAAATGACAAAAAGTGATTTTTTTTTATTACCACTTTACAAAAATAGTTAACATTTTTAATAAATTTGATTTGTTAGGGTGTGGATTATACACAACGATCTATCCTTTAGAAATAAAGCCACTTCTAAAAGTTAAATTTTTGCAAAATTATTCAAAAAAATGAAAAGGTGTCTCAAATTAGGTCCCTTTCCTCTACTGCAGTGCTTCAAGAGAATGAAACTTCGGAGCTTGAGTCAGAACCAGAATTAGAAGTAGGTAATGGAAAATAAAGAGTACTTTGAAGATGTGCAGCCTACTATGGAAAACATTGCCACTGACGACTTTGTAGAGGTTGAATTTAAAACAAACAAAGTGAACAAATATTTCATCGGGCAAATTAAGGGACTCTTCGATGAAACTTTTGAAGTTAAATTTCTAAGACCAAACAGAAAGATAAAAAATTGCTTTATATCCCACAGTGGATGACATATGCATGATTAACTCGGAACAAATTGTGAAAAAAACTGCCTAAACCAACTGAATTGCGACGACGAGGCTACGAATTTCCTTTGCAAATGAAGCTAAAATCTTAAGCACTTTAAAATAAAGGCTATTTCCAAATTTCCCTGTTTTTTTCGCTTTTATATTAAAAAATAAAATTTTAATTTCCATTTGTCCCCATACTTGCACATTGCATGGCTTGAAACAGCGTATCCCGATTCGCTCCAAAACGGGGTCAATCGGGACACCCCATTTTATTTTTTTTAATTAATTTATTCATATCAGATAATTATCCAATACATATTTCAGCAGCCGTATTGACTATGGTCACTTTCCCCTAAATTTTAATTTTCTTTGATAGTTTTACAAGAAAATATTAATAATATCTAAAAATCGTCCTGATTCACCCAGTTTGATGGTAGCTTAAATTTCAAGAAGGCTGAGAAGGGTTGAAGCAATACATTTATTTTTGATGTAACACCTACTTAAATTAGCAATAAATTATAGGCCTATCCCAAATTCGAATTTATGATTTGGATTTCCAGCTTAATATACATATATTTGAGAATACTTAGAACCATATAAAAATATTTCAAACAATTACCATCACATTCTTGTGTTAACATATTATATTTATCATTTTAATATCACAATGAATTGACAAACGCAAGAGGTAAAATTTATCTTTTGGAATACAAAATACACGTTTTAAATTAAATTAAACATTTTGAAGTTCTTCATTGAATTTATCTAAGGTTGTATCACATATTTGTACTAAATCTTCAAGACCTTTTTTTAAAGCATCAACAGCTTTTCCATTATGCATTTGAATTCTAAAGTGCATTTTCGACTCGGCTGGATGGGGAACTGTGTATCCACAAAACTGTACATCTGGATAACTAGAAATAACGCAACGTAAAGCATTTCCTAAAGTGTGTCCTTCATCCTGGAATACAAATGTTTTTGCTTTTGCTGAGTCGGAAATAACTTCATTTCCTGATAGTTGTGCTATAGGCATATTTGATCAATTGGTTTTATACTTTATGAAGTTATTAAGTACTTATTTAGATTTTAACAGCTTACTATAGACATCAAAACAAATAATCATGTCAATTCTAATTAAAAGCACATGTAATTGTCAATTGTCACATTGGCAGTTGACGTCAAATCACAGAATGAAACGCATAAGAGTTCTGTGCGGTTATTCCAAACCAAAAATTTCTCTATGGTTCTGACCATAAAGAAATAAAATGTATGATGCTGGACTTTGTAATCAACGTAGATAAGAGATATAATATATTTATTTATGTAATATAATCAACGAGAACATACAGTAGGATGGAGTCTTTTCAAATTTCTTTTCAGAGACAATGATCCACAGTACAGTGAACGTGTCCAATATAATCTCAACCACAGAAGTGTCTCAACGAAGAATACACCAACTGTTGGAGTATTCTGTGTCTCAAGGTAGGTAGGTGATCTGTGGTCTCAAATGGTGAAAAAACATAACCTCATTTAAACAATGTTTGTAAACACTAATCTTATTGAATAGAAGAATAAACATATAATTTCTATACATATAATATGTCAGGTAAACTAGAAATTCAGTGGTCGCCAATACACAACAAATTTATTACTTGGGGTGCAGAAATTTGTCTTTATCAAGTACAGCCTTTAACGAACGGGACACTGCCTTCTACAGGTATGTTTGGTGTTAAATTTATCTTGTAATCCTTTATAAACCATAAAATAAATCTAGTAACTGATTATTATTGTAAAATTCGAAATTTTGTTTTAGTTTTCAAAGTTTCTGATACTACATGTGCTCAAGTTATAACAACTAATACTAATCATCATTATGTTAGGAGTATTGATATTTATCCAAAATGTGAAAATGACTTACTACTAGCCATTGGCCTAGGTAATGGCAGAGTTGCCTTAACTTCTTTTGGCCCATCAGAGCATGATGTTTATGGATTTCCAGGAAAGGAACTTGGTATACCTTTACTAACAAAATAAATACTAATATTGAATTTTCTATTATTCAAATTTTTTATAGTACCCAGGCACAGCCGCCATTGTAATGCGGTACTGTTTAATCCCATCGAGCATAACTTAATTGCAGCTGGTCTGGACAAGTACAGATCTGATAGCTCAATTCTTATATGGGATATTAACAAATTCAATTCTAATAATGAAACAAGTAACAGTGGTAGAATGGCTGTGAATACTATGGCACCAGCTGTTGAACTAGTTAAACCAGTAGCTGAATTTGGAACATCAGAAGTTACATACAGCTTAGCTTGGTTTCATGGGACAAGCAAAATACTTGCATCGGGTATGAATGGAAAAAACATAAAGATTTTTGATATGAGAGGTGAGTATTAGTATTAAGTAATAGATTAAATATCAAATAAATATTTTATTACATCTTCAGATCCAAATAAAATGGTGAATTCAACTTTGACAAAAGGAGTTTTTGGTGTTTGCACAAATCCCAACGATGATATGCATCTAGCATCTTATTATGAAAATCAGATCTGTTTATGGGATGTACGAAATTTTGAAAAACCCATTGTTTATATCCCCCAAACTAAATCTATATTGAAAATTGGATGGTGCCCAACTAAGTAAGTGTTTTATTCAAAATTATTTTTATTTTGTAAACATTATGCTTATTTTTGTAGATACAGTTCTTTGGCATGTTTACAACGTGATAGTTCAGTTATTAATTTTTATGATATTAAACATACAGTAGTAAGTAATGAAGAATTAGAACCAAATGTGATGGAGAGGATTGTTACTCCAGGATCACCTCATAATATTACATCTTTTTCATGGCATTCAACAGATGAAAATCGTCTTTTAACCATTGCTCTTTCAGGTGAATGAATCTTATAATGAGTTTCCTTTAAATATTGGTAAAAATAATCAATATTTTTCAGGTACCATTAAGGATTATACAGTTTTTGATAGAATGACTGTTAACTGGTCAACTAGTAATTTGGTGTGGACGCAAGGTAGAAAGATACTTAGATTTGTGGAAGATTCTTTTGTAGTTGACATATCACATTATATCAAAGAGAGAGCAAAATCACGTTATGGTATTCAGGTATCTACTGATAATTAATTTTTGTATTTAATTTTATTTCAAAATCTCCAGAATTAACTACAATGTATTATTTTCACGTATTTACTAGGGTATTTCAAAAAAAATTTTTTTTCAATGGTGTTGAAAAGTTGAAAGTACATGTAAAAACTAAATTTTGGCGCCTATTAGATCCCTTAATATTAATATTAAGGTTTGCCTCAATTCATTTGTAATTTTTCTATTTAAATAACACGGGAAATTTTTTTTTTATTTTCGAATTTTAATTACTTCGGAATGGCTTGTTTTAGCAACATTCCAGAGAGAGTATTTATAGGAAATTTCACGCTCTACAAAAAACGTCTGAAGGTCAAAGTTCCTCAGATCAACCGTTTCAAAGATATCTGCGATCAAAAAAACACTAATCAAAAATTTCAAATATTTTCCAATAAAATTGCAAAAAAGAATCATACTCTATATTTATATTATTATTTTTTGTCAAATCACTTGAATTCTGTGAATCTGAGATTTCAAACTTTTTTTTTGCCTATTTACTCCATACATAACTCACAAAAACTACAAATACATAAATATAAAGGTTAAAAATATCAAATAAATGATTTTTGGGTTTCTTTTATAACAAATTTATTTTATTTACTACCAAATACTAATAAATTTTATTGAACAATCAATTCTTTATAACAAAAAACAATATTTAACAAGTCATAAAATTTTTTCTAACTTGAAAATATTACAGCTTTATAAAATTATTTTTATTGCAATTAGGATATCGTTTTCTATGTTCTGTCACTACTTGCAATAAATACTGAAGCTGTTCTTAATTTTTCGTTAAGCATCGATTATACTGCTCTATCAATGCCACGCCACGTTCTGCTACATCATTTACAACTTGTAGTTTCTCAAAATACTCCAAGTTTTCTATGAAATTTAGATTCTGAGGCCACAAAGTTACATCCTCATCAATTTATCGATCTCATAGATACAAATTGACTAAGATCTTTATTTAATAATTACTCTAAATTTTTCTTATCTATTAAAAAGTGATTCGTTATAGTTTCATTGGTTTCACAGTTTTTTAAAGCATGAACTATTCTTCTTTTTGTTTCACAGTTTCGTCAAAGAGAGATAAAACAGACAACTCGTTATTTAAATACCACAAGTGATCGGCTAGTTTTTCTGAGCATGCCCGTGAAATAGTATTATTGAATTTTTTATATGAAATTAATTCTTTAATAAAAGTTAAATCATTATTAGGTGCTGTTATAGCACACGGCGCAGTAAACCAAGCTTTTAAAAAAATATTATGGTAAATATACTAAGCTCTCGCAATTGTAACGAGTTATTTTTTTTTGCTTTTTGCAAGTTTAATTTTTTATTTTTTTTTTATTATTCCGTAATATATTTTATTTTACCACTAGGGTGTATATAACTCGTTACTTTACAACCCTTTCGACTACCGCAGTGATTTATTTTTTTTGCTATTACCGGTGTATATTTTAGTATAAGTCCGAGTTACGCAAATCCAACTTCTACCATACACAATTTATTCATTTCCGATATTTAAATTTTTCAACTGAAAGGACGCCCGGTATATACAACATTTTAATTTAATCGAGAGCCGTCTAGTATACTTACAAGTTTTTGTCGAAACTAGATAAATTTCACGTTTTAATTCCGACACCTGGACGACGGCCGAAAACTGTAACTAAAATTTTGGATATAAATTGGCTGTCGCGCATCATTCAGGGCTCTCAAGAATCAGTTCATTTTTCGGCTCTCGAGATTCTTATTCGCGCTTTGATTGATTCCGGCTCTAAGTATTCTCCGTTCAACTTTCCTCCGAAAAACCGATAAACCGTATTGTGAAAATTGAGTGCACCAAGATTTTGTGTGTAGGCTGTATTTATTAAGGTAAATCAATTTTAACAAATAAACTGTGTATTCTAAACTTTCCGTATCGCCGCTTATTATTAAACTGTTGAATGTATGGTCTTGAAAATTTTCCGACCGGCTATTTTTTTTTCTTTTGTTGTTGAACTGAAATTTGTTTTTTATTTTGTTTCTCTTATCTGGAAATAAAGATTTGTCAACCGTAATTTGATTTCGAATTTTTATTTACTGCGTTTATTATATATTAATTAACTGATATGAATTATTAGTGGATTCTCGAATTATTTTATGCTTTTGGTTGTCAGTAGTTTTAAATTAAATTGATATCCAAGTGGATTAGGTATAATATTTTAAAGTTTATGCTAGTACGAATATTTTTACTCTGTGTGTCGATAGTTGGGTACCGTTTAACTCGTGGGAAAATATTTTTTTTTTTTTGGAATAATTGTTACCGGCTTTAGTTAGATTCAAGGGTTAATCAGACTTGGAAGAGGCTTAGCCACAATTTGTTTGATTTCCCGGCAGATCTAATTCGTTCTTAAATTTTATTTTTTTCGGAATAATAGTTACCGGCTTAGTAGATTCAAGGGTTAATCAGACTTGGAAGAGGCTTAGCCACAATTTGTTTGATCTCCCGGCAGATCTAATTCGTTCTTAAATTTTATTTTTTTTCGGAATAATAGTTACCGGCTTAGTAGATTCAAGGGTTAATCAGACTTGGAAGAGGCTTAGCCACAATTTGTTTGATTTCCCGGCAGATCTAACTCGTTCTTAAATTTTATTTTTTTTGGAATAATAGTTACCGGCTTTAGTAGATTCAAGGGTTAATCAGACTTGGAAGAGGCTTAGCCACAATTTGTCTGATTACCCGGCAGATCTAAATCGTGCATTAGGGACCCCGTAAAACCCGGTAGATTTGAACCGTATTTGATAACCTGACCGTTAAGTCCGTTAAAATCCCAGATATAGGTAATACATACCTCATTTTCTTTTCCCGGTTAATTTGTTTGTCACTAAAAAGAATTATTCGTAAAATAGACCACAGAGTATTAATAGATCAAAGTTTTGAATTTCTATTATTTTCATTTTTAACCGCAATTTATTGATTGGAGAACCAAGATTTGGCTTTTCCCGATTTTCACTAGTTAGTTAAATTTAATTCAACAAGACCCCTGGAATTTTCCGTAACCTCCATCTGAGGCTATCTGGAACTCTTGACGCTAAGGGTCAAGGGGCCGTGGAGCAAACCACGTTAATAATCTGGCGCCCGAGATTTAAAAACCCGAATTTTGCATCAAGGGTGTCCATAGTGACGTGTTCTTGTGGCAGGAGCCACGTGTAAGAAGGGAGGCACGTTACACAATTCAGCTATTTCTGATTTACTTAGTAAGATGAAATTCATTTCTAAATAAAAATTTTTTTAAACTATACCTATATTGCTTTAGCCATCCACCTTGCATGATGGTCGGCTCCGAGCACCCAAAAATATCGATGATAATTGCAGAAGTTCACGGTAATCGTCTCGACAATGATCCATCTACAAAAAAAGTTCAAAGTCAAAATGAAATTAAATAATTACATTGCAACCTCAAAGTAATGAAAATTAATTAGGTATTATCAACTGATGTGAAGTAAAAGTTTCAAAATATTTTACAAATGCAATTGGAATCGTTAATGATGATTAAGAGTGTAATAGTCATGTGAAATTGATTTCCAATATTTTTAATTACAACGGGAAGTTAATAAATAAGTGTAAAATTGATGATTATACGGAACTTAGTACATTTTTATGTTTCACTTTAACATCAGTCCATAATTCTTTAGCACTGGATCAAAAGATTTTACTTCTATTTGATTATTAACGAATTTCAAAATTTCATCTTTAATTGGTGTTATAACTTCCAAAACTTCTTTGTCACAAATACCAGCCGTAAAGTTTGATTGATCAATTTAATCCCACTTCTTCTCAAATCTCTGATAAATTGGAACGTTTGGGCCAGATTAAGCAGGCCAGTATATTTCAAATGCACTTCGAAGAACAATTTCAAAAATATGGTGTCGACATGGCAAGTATAACAGTTTTCGATTCAGAGCCTTTTCTACTAATACACACGCACCATTTCTGATTCCTGTAAAAATAAAATGAGAATTTAGCTTTCAACATTACTATAATTAACCGCTTTATATTTTTATAATCAATAAGTTATTTACCCGTATTTGACGCTAGTATCAGAACACAATGCTTTGATGTTTTCAGAATTGATATTCCATTGTTTTACTGTTGTAATAATAGCTGAAGCTTGATTTTGTCCAGTCCCAGATTCTAGTTTGGGGACTCCTAACAGTTGAAATTTACCTGATGATGATAAAATAATAGGAAGCCGGTCAACTTGTTCTGTACCTGTAATATCTGATAACAGTTTTCCATTAAAATGTAGTACATAATTATCAGTTTCCAAATTAGTTTTCAGATTTAACGTCGCTTCTTTGCGGAATTTTTCCCGTGCTCGGTTAATAGTCAGATGACTGAAGTTTACGCTTGCGCAGTCAATATTTAGCAGCAATAGCAGCAATAATGTAAGTCGCCAATCTACTGCTCACGTTAGCTCTATCCAAAGTCGCAGCAAGTTCTGGTGTCATTATATCAATTTTAGGAACTTGTTCTTTTGGAATTTCATCTTCATAATCAGAGATTATACGAGAAGTATTACTTTCCAAATATTTCAGGGATAACTAAGATGTTTGAATTGATATTTCATGATTAACAACATTATCAGTCTCAACTGCACAAGAATAGTCAACATTGTCATTACCGAACTCTCCGTCATCAAATGTACCACTATCATTATTGTTATTATAATTTATATCAATGTTCTCTTCATTATTGTTATCACTATTACTGTAATTATTATTTTCATCGTTTACATCAACATCCATGTCTTCAACATCTTCTGGAGTGGGTTGAGAATTATATGAAATAAAACCACGTCGACTGGAAGATTTTTGTCCCAAATAAAATAATATTTTTTCTTTATCCAGTAAATTTCGGATTCATTTTTTTTTGAGATTTTGACTTTTTCCTCTTACAGTTTTTTTGTAAATTCCTCCATCGATTGTGATTTGAGGTTAGTTTTAAAAAAGCAGATCTTTTCTCTCTTGTCGGGATTTGTGCCACACACCAAATTTCGATAACTTTGTCGACAGTGATTGATATGCTTTCTTTCGCTGAAAAATTTTCCGTTTCAAGATAATAAACATGGAAACTATACAATAATAAAATAAAAGTGACATAACCTCTTTCAACGAAGGTAATTTTTTTCCACCAAATTCACTTAATACATCACTAATCAAGTACACTGTTTTCACCATTGTGATCATAAAATTTATAACTAATATATTTCAGCAAATTAAATTAATAATATAACGGATTTAAATAAGAATCAGTATCAATGAAGAAAGACAATGACGAGAAGATATAATAAAGCATTGAAAGCAGAGCAACAAAGAGAAATTGGTACTGAACGACCAGGCTCACCAACACAGAGCTTACTAACTACACTACTCAATTCAAACGAGTACACTACTTTTATCGACAGAGTTAAATAAAGCCCTGTCAATACTTTTTAAATGAAAAAAATTGATCAAATTTCATAGTTGATTAAATTGATTTAATATATTTACATAATTTTTTCAATATTTCTAATAAAATACAATGATGAGGGTTTGTTTAGTTAGTGTGATCAGGAACTTTACATTTTCATCTTACAAAAATTTATGAACTTTATGAAATATAAAATTAATTTGTTATAAAAAAGACCCAAAAATCATTTATTTGATATTTTCAACCTTTATATTTATGTATTTGTGCTTTTTGTGAATTACGTATGGAGTAAATAAGCAAAAAAAAGTTTAAGATCTCAGATTAACAGAATTCAAGTGATTTGACAAATTTGGAAAATATTTGAAATTTTTTAATTAGTGTTATTTTTGATCGCAAGTATCTTTGAAACGGTTGATCTAAGGAACTTTGACCATCAAACGTTTTTTGTAGAGCGTGAAATTTCCTATAAATTCTCTTTCTGGGATGTTGCGTAAACAAGCCATTCTGAAGTAATTAAAATTCGAAAACAAAAAAAAATTCCCGTGTTATTTAAATAGAAAAATTACAAATGAATTGAGGCAAACCTTAATATTAATATTAAGGGCTCTAATGGGCACCACAATTTTTGTTTTTACAAGTACTTTCAACACCATTTTTTTTTTGAAACACCCTAGTATTTACATATCAAGTAGACATGTTTTCATTTTTATATAGTTTTCATTGACACCCCGAGGTTAGCTTTTTGAAAAATCTTCCATAGTTTGTAATTAAATTCAACCAACTTTTCAATTCAGTTGATTTTAATGTTGAGGAAGAATTTTTTATCATTTCCAATTTTTTCACCAGTTTTTTCTCAACCTCTGCTTGTAATTTTATGCCCCAAATAGGTAATACATTCTTCAAAGAATACTTTTCCTGTTATGCAAAATCCAGCTTCCTGTAGGTGTTGCAAAAGTTCTTTGATCAACATTTCCTTCTAACATATCCTTATATTTTGATATCTTACTCAAACAAATCAAAATCTATTTAAGTATTATACAGTCACCTTTTTCCTGTATATATGCATTTTCTACATTCATTGACATATATGGAAGTAAGCTTCTCGGATATCTAGAATAGTGAAGATTTTTCCTCCAGCCATTGACATAGCAAAAATGTCTTCTATGTTTGAAATTGGATTTAGATCTTTGTTCAATGTAACATTAAAATCCGTGCAAAGTCTAATAGAACTATAACTTTTCATATGGGGAATTACCGGGTACCCCATGTTTTCCAATCTGTCAATTTAATTTTCAACCTTTTCTTAGGATACATAAGGAAGTCTTCCCGCATGTACATAAATATGTTGAGTGTTTTTGGGTAATAACAATTTTGCTTCATTATTTAAGATTTTCTGGAACATTTTCTCTCTATAATTGACATATCTCAGGTAAATCGATTTTTTCAAATTTGAAAGTTGGATACACAACATAGGCTTTGTGCACTATGATAACAAAACTATCGTTAATCTAATTTACAGGAAGAATTTTCCAAAAACGCCGAATTAATCAAAGACGACTTATCCCTAGCAAACGTATGGAATTGGCTTCATCTAACAGACCGACTAGTAGAGAGTGGAATCATAAAAGATTCAGAAGACAAACATCCGGGAGTTTTATCAGTGATATCAAACATAGATTCAGTTCAAAATAAATCTGATGTAATTACAGTCGCTTGGCGCGAAATAGGGTACCCTAATTGTCAAAGTTCCGTTGTGATGTACAGGTACAGACAAGATATTCAAAAGAGTGGACTTTGTATATACAAAAATTGTTTTTTTGCTAGGCACGAAGATAGAGACAAAGCTCTTCGTTTATGCAGCTGGCCTTTGGATAAAGACTCTCAATATCTTGTAGATTTTATCGAACATCTCGAAACTGCTAAAGCTTTTACAAGAGCAGCTACCATAGCAGTGTTCAATCTTAAGGTGCAATTAGCGATAGAGATATTAAGTAGAGCACCGAATGATTCAGATTACGGATCTAGTTTAAACGTCGTAGCAATGGCCCTTTCTGGATTTTCTGATGATACCACTAGCATGTGGAGGCAGAATTGTCTGAGTTGTTTGTCGAGATTGAGCGATCCTTACTTGAAAGCAATGTTTAGTTTTTTGACTGCTACAGATTACGGATATGATGAAGTGCTGGTGAGTATTTTTTATATACACTGATACACCAATAATTTTACACATTTTGAAAAGAGTCACTTTTTGTGAACTGTAGGTCAATTCTGCTGAAGCGATACTGTGGTTGAAATTTTGATGTGGAGATGTTTTTCACCCGAAATTTGAAACATTCTGTAGGATGTGGCTGCTACAATATAATGTGTCAAATATAGCTTCATTCTTTATCAACATCTTGCTTTTGTATTCGCTTTATTATATCTGTTGTAAAAGAAGTTACAGGCTTTTAACGCTTCAAAGCATTGGTCGCATGCAAATATTCTCCTAACAATTGAGTTTGTTTTGAATATCAGATGTCAAATTGAGAGTTGTCAAACACCGAAATAATGTTCGTAATTCAACTGATTTTGCGCGATTTGTAGCGTTAATTGGGGATAGCCGAAGTCAATGTTTTAGCACCGTACATAGACAATGAATAGTAGGTTCACTTGTCGTCGGCACTTTCATGTAGCGCTGATAAAGACGTGCTGACAAACGGCCGTTAAAAGACACGTGCATCGTATATACAAGGGTCGCGCGATTTACTACCTTCATAGCTTGTTGATTTATAGATGGAGTGTTTGGTTAGGGGGCTGATAAAAATGTACGTTGTTTGAAAACTATTTCAAAAAACGATGTTGTGTTGCTATGTACGGAACGTTCTAGTATTTAATTGGGAACATTAAATTATGAGAAATAAACTAGAATCATTGATTAGAATAGCTTTTATTACATTATATAAATAAAATATTTGTAATTCGTCAAAAATGTACAAATATGTATAAATAGAATAAAACAAATCCACATGTATAGCTTACAATATCAACAACTATTTAAAATCATTAAAAAGTATACCAGATTCTATAACATACATCAGAATTCGTTTTGCATATAAAAACAATGCTGAATAATTGAATTTAGTAAAAAATGGAATCCTAAACCAAACTTATAAAGCAAAACAAAAAAAGCAATAATTTTATATTTGTAATTTTGTATTAGGTTTATAAGATTTTTTTAATTTTTATGTCGCGATTTGCGATTTATTGTATAATATAAACGCACTCTTGTATAAAAAGATAATAAATAACTTGGAAAATTTTTACAAGGATGCGTAAATCATACGTTTTTAAAAATATCTTTTAATGTGGCTCCGATACAATTTTTACATACACACAATACATTCACAGTATTTTCTTTTTAATAAATTTTCCGTAATAATAATTGAATAGTTCATTGCAAAGACAGCCCAGCCTGTATATTTTTAACTACGCTCGTACCTTCAAACTACAAAAGACACACGGTATCTGTCTATCGCTCGATTGGAACTTCAAAATCCCGAAAAAGAGTAGCATCGAAGACCGAGTGAGATGAACATTGCGCCGGGAGGAGCTTAGAGTGAACCTACTATTCATTGTCTATGTACGGTGGTTTTGGTATATTACTAATACGTTGGGTGTAACATTGAACAACAGTCCAATATGTCTAGAATCGGTATATAGAAACAGGAAATTATACCAAACGGGTTGGCTCAGACAGAAAACGGAATACAAATTCATTTTTCGCTTTCCTTACCGGAAAACTAATCATATGAACACGAAAAATAGGGCGGAAAGTTTTGTTTAGCAGCCCAAAGGCGTAAAAAATTTAACGCCACTGTTTTTGAAGTTTTTCATCATCTGTCACTTAAGTACTT
This sequence comes from Lochmaea crataegi, assembly GCA_947563755.1. Lineage (NCBI taxonomy): Eukaryota > Metazoa > Arthropoda > Insecta > Coleoptera > Chrysomelidae > Lochmaea > Lochmaea crataegi. Next base: position 40,785,798 of record OX387427.1, on the reverse strand, counting down.
TGACGTTTCATGAAAAATTTTTAATTTAATTTAAATTTTTGGTTATATTTTCCGATTTTTTGGTCTATTCGGTAGGCGAAAAACAGTTGTGTGTCACAAATGCAGGAAACGCTTTAGCAGCCCTTAACTATCAACTGCCCTCGCTTCGCTACGCTCGCTCGTGCATCTAAAGGTGGGTACAGACATATTACAAAACTTCGTACCGTAACGCCGTCGCGTAACAATTGTTTGTTACGCATCGAAGATACGGCGTGTCAACAAATATAGTAGTACAATACATCGTCTTGTCCATACTTATCCATACTGGAATAACAAGTGGTGCAACATCAATGCGTATCATTTCTTTGATGCGACGCGAAAAAACCGACAACCTATGGGACGCCTCGATGTTACTATGTTACGCAGTGTCGTCCAGACTTGTTACACGACGGCGTTACGATACGAAGTTTTGTTATATGTCTGTACCCACCTTAATAGTCTCGGACTCTAAAGCTCATTTTCTGCCGTTGTGACACAATATACTATTTTCGCCTACCTTACCGGAAAACCAATCATATGAACACCAAAAATAGGGCGGAAAGTATTGTTTAGCAGCCTAAGGGCGGAAAGTATTGTTTAGCAGCCTAAGGGCGGAAATTTCCAGTGACGCTTATACAGTACTAGTCTTTGATGAAAACGAAGCTTCAAATGGACATCGATATATATTGAAGATATAATCCAGGAGGCTGTTCCCTATTCTCATTTTATCGGAAACGAATGTGTGATAATGCACGGCCGAACGTCGCACAAGTATCTGGATGAAGTGGGTGTTGAAAAAACGGTTTTGACAGCTTAAAGTCCTCATCTCAATTCCATTGACCAAGTCCAGAGACGCATTCGTCGCCAACCCGCCTTTCCTGACAGCATTCAAGATCTTCGAGTATCACTACAAGAAGAATTCGATGCAATTGCTCAGCCTTCCATTACTAACCTTATTAATTCGATGCCACATCGATTGAGTGGGGTAATTTAGGCAGGAGGAGGTCACCCGATATTAGCGTATTACATTTTATTATTTTCTCAAATTATGTTTTTATCAAATTTAAGAGATTAAACGTACGGTTCAATATCACTTTCAGTTCGTTTCATACCGTTGGTTTGAAAAACACTGAATCTTCTTTGAAATAATACCGTTACGACATACAAAATGTTCATTTAAGCACCAGTTGACACTTCCTGTTGTAGTTACTGCATCCTACAGGGTGTTTCATGTTTTGTGTGAGAAACGGGTTGCAACTAGAAAATTGCACAAAATGTACAGGGAGTCTGATTAAGAGAGGTAACCCGCTATATCTCAGAAACTATTTATCGTACAGCTTAGAGAAAACAATCTGTATTACAAACTCGCATACGAGAAACTAATGGAAATTATTTCCATGTTTCCTACTTCACCGCTAGAGGGCGTAGTGCACAATAATAACACAAAAACATCATTTCTTCTATAATAAATGTACCGTTATAGTACTACAAAATTTAAATATTCGTAATCATTGGATCATTTTACGTAAGTTTGCTCCAGTACTTTTTCCTCTATCTTGTAAAATAACGGTCGTGCTACAAAGTGTTCCTGCAAAAAATTCTACTTTCCAGACACGTTAGGTAAATAACTATTAATATCATAAGCTTCGCTATTTGTGTAAGGCATTACGTATTTTTGAATTACAGGTTCATAAATTCACTCAACATTAATTTTATATTTAAGTTGTCAACAATGTATGACATGCCTACTATGTTATGTAAAATTTTCAATTTACTTGAGTAAAACTCGATCCCCTAGAATACCTATTTTTTTCTCGTATCTTCGCTTAGAAAATAGATATTGAGATGCCGTTTTTACCATTTTTTTATTAATTTTCTTTCAAGTACCTAATGTTTAAAAAATATAGCATAGATTTACTTTCAATTGGTGAAACCAGTTTCACTATTCTTAGGCAATATACATCAATGAACAGCAGCATATATGATCCATTGTTAGTTTAAATGCTTGAGTTGGTGTGAATGCTGCTGCATGTGCTTTATACAATACTGGTCTTTATTTTCTTGAGAAATATTCGGATTCTAGTCTACAGCTGCTTCATTTTTTTGACCAGCCTTTCTTGTAAGTTAACAAGTTTAATTCTCAAAAACAAATCTTCCATTGGGCGGCATTGAGAAATATTTGTGGGGATCCGTTCTTTCGGTATAAACTATAGAACTGAAGCGTCGTTTTGTTATAATGGGGGGCTGCCTGGCCCTGTCGACAGGCAAGAAAGACAAAATAAATGAATCAAAATATTGGCCAGGCAGTCATTTGATACACTTAATGGTTGATTGAAAGACTACTTGGATTGAATTGATTGATGATATTCATTATGATACAAATTTTCATTATGATACAGATTTTTAAGCCAATAGGTATGCGACATTCGCACAATATTTAATATAGCCATGGATACCTGGTTGACATTTCTGAAATTAATTATATTAGGTGACACTTAATTTGACAGCTGTCAAATAATTTTGATTTTCAAAAGTAACTATATAAGATAATTATTAATTAAATAATTCTTATTAATCGGAGTAGAAAAAATATTGTATGCAACTTTCATGTAATGGCCATTAATACACTCGCATATTATATACGAAACTCGCCTGCGGCTCGTTTCGTATCCTACAACATGCTCGTGTCTTAATGGCTATCATTACATGATCGTTGCATAAAATACTATTTCGTGCAATTGCACGCGAAGTCAATATTTCGCGTTCTCAGCACAGTCCGCGAAATTTAATTTCGCGGCCGTTACCCATAGCAACGGCTGCGAAACCAAACGTCACTTCCAAATTTGAATAACACTTCCAAACTTGACATTTCTAAAATACTACAAAGACAAGGATTATTTTTTATTGAATACTAACAAGTACATAAGTACCTACTTATATTATTTAGGATGAATATTAACATTAATTGTTCAGTTTGTATTATTACTTATATTTACTCAAGAACTGTCAAAATATTTTGTATATATTGAAACATATCATTTCCATAGCACACGGTGACATTGTTGAATAAATTGAACTGCTGTTGATTTTAGAGCAATAATATATTTATTTACAATTATCTAAGTAGTTTAATAATTTTAACGATTGCACGAAAAATAGTGTGTATGCCATGGCTGCGAAACTTTTTAACGACCTCAAGATTATCTTGAGGCGATAACTGTTCTTTCGGTACGTTAAAAAGGTATTTCGCGGTATTTAAGCATACAAATAACTATTCCAGGCATTTGAGGTTTGCAGAAACTGAAGTAACTTTAGTTTTTCATAGCTTTTCAAGATGAAGGAAAGTCCACGATAATTTCGGTTCATCCATAGGCAAAAATGTCAGTATTTCAATCTGTTCTGATGCATAATCGGGTGGCTCCCGCTTCTTTTTAGGTGTAATTCTCACATTCTTAAGTGATTTTCTAATATATTGCTGCGTGCAGACGAATATGCTAGCCGCATCGTTCTGGCTAATACTATCCAAGTTTTTTTGAAATTGTATCTGTCCTAATTACGGCTTTTCTTCCGGTTCCAGTTTTTCTTCTGCACAGGCTTGTTATATTAAGTTGTCAATATGGTTCAATGGATTGAAAGGTTTGGTGTATGAACTTTTGTGCAATTTTCTAGTTGTAACCCGTTATTTTCAAATATATCTACATCAAAATCTCAACCACAAAATAATAGACCCACAGTTCACAAAAAAAACATCAAAATCAAATGAGTGGTTCAAGAGATAACCATTCTTGAAAATGTTTCAAAATTTTGGTGTCCAGATTTTTTTGACGATTGGTGTATATTGGATGTCCCATTTTTCGAATCGAAATTGAATTTTTGCACTTTTTAAATGATCAACTCTATTTTAGAACGAAAAAGGTATAGCGGTGGATGATAGAGTTGCCTTGGCGTGTTTGTATTTGCCGGATGAAAAATTATTGGAATATATGAGAAAATTGTCAGAGGAACTTTGCAACGAAGGCAATTTGGACGGACTTTTAGTTACAGGTGAGTAATCTTTAGGAATATCTCCAAATAATTATTTCTTTTGACCGTAATCCATTTATTAAACCTGAATTTGTTCCTCTCTACCACCACTTTTTTTATTTCGGCTCTTTAAATAAATCATAAAACGTCAAATTCAGTGTTAAAAGCTTTCCGATATTTTGTTCCATCGAAGTGTATAAGTCCATTTTATAGGTAACAGTTCTAACGGGTTGAAACTTTTACAAAAGTATTTGGATAACGTTGGTGATATTCAATCTACGACTTTAATTGCGACAAGAGCTTTCCATGACGATTTAGGATCAGAAACAGTGAAAAATTGGATTGAAAAGTAAGTCTTTTTTATTTGCCCACCCGTTACATCATAAAAATAAAAGTGATCACATTATTACTACCAAACAAAGCAAAAGTACTAACATTTCTCTCCGCAACACCATTAAAATCTTTGATACGAGGGTTGTTTTTTATATTTTGCATATAGAGCTGAAAAAACAGTAGATAACTTTTGAACACTACAGTTTTTTAAAAGTATTTTCCACGAAGAGAAATGCATTTTTGCATCCTTTGGAACCAATTCTGGAAGCAGTTATTCCACTCGCTTGTTGGTACATTAAAAATAGAGTTTTTGAAGGCGTTGACTGCTGCATCTTCTGGGTACTGGAACCTTTGACCACGTAGTTCATTATTAATTTTTGGAAAATTAAAAAAGTCGGTAGGACTTAGGTCGGGACTGTATGGAGGATGGTCCAACAATTTGATGTTTTCTTGCTTTAAAAATCAATTTTTTTTCGAGCTGCATAGGACCTTTCATTGTCTAGGTGGAGGTTGGTTTTTCGAAACTTCGCAATTACTTCCGGCAAAAAAATCGATATGTACCCGCCCGATATGACCCGCTTTTAAGACAAATGTTGCCACCATCTTTTTGGTAACAACAAATAACTTTCGTCGGTTTTGGAACACCCAAACAGCCGACTGACATTTATGCTCGGGTTCATAAGAGTAAATCCAGGATTTATCACCACTGACAATACTGTATATATTTTTTGAGTTTCCAGCGTTAAACCAATTGACTTTTGTTCTTCCGTCAACAGATGCAGTATCCAATGAGAAACTAATTTTTTGACAGATAATTCCTCATGTAAAATTTTTTGAATTGTGGTCTTTGAAATGCCCAATGATGTTCAAATTTCACGATATGTGACATGTCGATCTTCTTGGGTTAGCTTACATACAGCATCGACGTTGTTGGTGGAGTTGTACTTGGATTACCGCTAAGATTTAACTGTCCACGTATAAATTCTCCATACCAACGAGAAATTGTAGCCTGATGTGCTGCTTCATTTCCGAAAACCGAAACCAACTCGGCAAGGAATACAACTTTGAAAATTCAGCTTGGGTACAGCATTAAACGAAGCGGTCTGAAACTTTGGCGTTAAGTTATCTAAGCATGACAGTTAATTTTGACATTTGATATTTGTTGACAGGCGTCAACTATGTTTTTATATGCAAAAATTAGGGGACAACCCTCTTAAACAGCGGTGTTTCATATGTAAGCAAATTTGGTTAACAATGTTAGAAAGGAAATTTCCAATAATCAGTCACCCTCGTTATCTGGATAGTAACATAAGTTTTTATCCAGGTTTTCTTATGATTTATTGTTAAGCAATACTTAAAACTGAAAAACACATATTTTAAAACAAAAATAATCATAGCTCACAAAAAAGTTATATTTCCAATATAAGCAAAAAAGCTTTATCCTTAAAAAACCGTTCACTTTACTAGATCCCACAACTTCCTAATAGACTATAATACTATCAGAAAATTATTACAAAAAATATTTCCTTATTTACAATCATTTTCATAAAAAAAGTATCAGATAAGGAAATTTAATTATTTTTAATATCGTTGAAATAAAAATATAAAAAAAGGTTATGGTTTGATTTCCCATAAACATTAACTATCATTGAAAATCCAATCGGGATTTTTTTTATTCTAGTTATAGAAACGTCTTAAATAGTTGGAAAATGTTTCACGAAAGAGCCGATTTCGATATAATGTTAGCTTCCTACAAACCCGAAAAACCACCACAACAAGTTTACGTATCATGTAATTTCTGCGGAAAAAGCATATCTGCATATTTATCTAGTCACGATAGAAATAGACCTCCACAATTGCATAAAAGTTCTTCTACCAAATCAAAGGTGAGTTTCATTGAAAATAAATTGAACTATAAAGCTGAGGTGAGGATACAGTAGGCAGCTCAAAACAAATAAAAAATGCACTACGATCTGTTTTAGTTATCTTCATGTCCAAATTGTCGAAAACCTCTGCCTAGATGTGCCATTTGTCTGCAATATATGGGAACGACAACTGGGGAATCTTCAGGGACAAAAAGTACGCCGTTTGAATTGTGGTTTACCTGGTGTCAAACATGTAGACATGGAGGTCACGCAGGACATTTGTGTGAATGGTTCGAGTAAGTATTTTCTCATTTTCAACTTTGATTCATTTCTGTAATTTTTTTTCAATTGCAGTGAACACCAAGAGTGTCCCGTCAGTGGATGCAGTTGTAGGTGTTTTGCTATAGATGCTATGGCAGCTCAATCATGAAACTTACATTATTTTTAACAATCTATAAATATTTGATATAAAATAAGAAACTTGCTTGAAAAAAATTTAAAACCACCAAATATGCGTCAAATTACTAAATGCATTAAACTGCGCAGGTGCGTAAAGTACGTTTTTGGTTGAAACATTCCAACAGCAGCAGCACTTTTTATTAATTTTTTTATTCGATCAATTTTTAACTTTTACGCTAAATTCTTATTTCATCATCCCACCTTTTCTTGGTTTCCCTTTTTTCTCTGATTCATTTAACTTTGTTCTCTGGTGTACCACAAGGCAGCGTCATATGACTCTTACTTCATTTTTACAGTACACAGCGAAATTACCTGCGCTTATGATACTGAGATCAAAAACCCCACAAACTTTTCTTTAACGACCAAAACGGCCCAACGAACACTCCCAGAAAGGTCGAATGACAAAAAACTACAACATGATGACAATCAGCTAAAAAGAAGAATTCAGTGCAAAGAAAAAATGCTCTAGGACGACGAAGATGATCAGAGTACGTTGGACCAACAATCAACCAACATACAAAGGGAAAAGAAATACCGGGTACATATGTTGTGATTAGATAAAAGAAAAAGTTGCGTTCAACGTTATGCCGGAACTCAACATGTACCCTAAATGTTTCCAAAGTTTTTACCGAATGATCTACCTACATTAAGTTGTATCATCACCCATTTTGTGTTAATAACGAAAAACATTCGCCTTTGATGGCTATTAAAAAACTCGTATCCATTACGTGTTCTAATTTCAGTATTTGGTTTCTTAATGATCAAATGATCATTGCATAATATGCTATTGAACCACGATACCACAAAATTGCTTATTTGGGCCCAAATCCTTTAGAAGACATGGATAGATTTATTTTCTCCATGTCCTCGGTTGCAATCAACCTAATTATTTTTCTCAAGAAAAATCCACCGATTCAACTGTATTGATTGATGCATTTATATTGGATAAAACTCGAAAGTGTTCATTTTGTTCCTATTACAAAATTTTTGTAATTAGATTGTATATAAATATGATGTTTTAAATAAAGTTTAAATCGTAAACAGTCTTATGATTTAGTTGTTTAAAACAAAAGATAACTCAAAAGTTCGCTATTTCAATCTAGCGATTTCGGAAAGTAAAATTCAAGGATTTCCAGGACCGAAAATGTTATTTTTCAAGTGAGAATCTTTTCATCAAAAACAATAATTTATTTTAAGTGAGCATTCTATTTGTAAGAAATCTCAATTTACACGAGTTTAGTGATATAATTATATCATTTATTTTGAAATGGCGGACGGCCGCCATTTTGTAAGATAATTTTAAATGGGATCATATGGCAAGTAATATCTCATTTGAATGCTCGTTCCAAGTCCTGTTCAACGACACCATCAATCAATTTTCTTGATCTAAAGCTAAAGAGCTGACGGAAAGAGACCCTTCCGATTGTTTTATGTTCCGTGTCATTACCACCGGCTTAACAATACCGTGCAACACAAAATTTGCATTTAAACCCGCTTTTAGCTTAAACCTGGTTTAATAGAGGTCGGTGCAACAGTCCATAACCCACAGAACTTAACTTGTTTAAGATTATAAACCTGGATTTGTTAAACCTAGTTAACTAGTATGTTGGTGCAACGATCCCTTAATTAGTTTGTGAGTTGTTTTAAACGTAATATCCAGTACCTGTCTGTACTATTACAAAATATAGTTTATTGACCGAGAAGAGTTGATAATCTGTTGGGGTGGTGTTTATTTTTCAAAGGAAAATTTACATTACAGACCCAGTCCCAACGGTAATTGAATATTTGTCCTGGTATAATGGCTATGAAAATTTGCGTATTCGAATTTCACAAATTATCCAAATTATTACACCAGCATTGTTATCAAATACACAAAAGGCGACAGGTTTTTACAACCGATTAGGGTATTGCCTTGCTAAAGGAGAGGGAATTTTTGAGCATATGCTTCAATTTTGATATTTTCTCATTCCTTGTGTAATTACTTATGTTGAATTTTTTATTATCTTAGGGCAGGCACCTACTATGATTTAATTTTAGAATTTAGTTTTATTTTCAGAGTTATATATTTTCTTTTAAAAATTTACATTTTGTTAAGAAATACAATTACATTGAATTTATTTTTGGTAAATTTTAATAATTTCCTAAAGTGAAATATTTAAATTACCAAAAAAACATGAATAGTACATTCCTCAGTTTTTTTTTCAATCCGTCATGTATCAGTAGCAGCGAAGCAAACGTATGTAAATACCGTGGTTGTTTCAGCCTTTAATTAAATAAGGGTTTGCATTATTACAAAAATGGCTATCCCATGGTCGCCTTTTTTGGTTGGTTCAATTTGCTGTAGACCGGTCGGTAGTGTAAGCACGATAGTAACTAGACTTACTAAAACATAATTCCAGAGTACGCACTTCAGTGGGTGATGGCTTCTTAGAGAAGATAGGACGAAACAAAAAAAATGTGTTTGTAAAAATATAACGAATTTATGAACTTTATTGTCCTATGTAAAGCCGGTTCCTGCCGAAGTTTAGCAAACAATTAGAGAAGGTGGCTTTTGACAGAAAACGGATTGTTTGTAAAATGATAACGTATCTTTAAGTTTTATTGGATCCGGCTCCCAAATGGCTGCCTTTTGAGGGCCGTAACCCTTTTGCGGTTTTAGCTCCAGTTGAATATTGGAAAAAATTGGCAACGCCGAAAAGAAGATCTGAACAAATATATAGTAGGATAGACAATTAAAGAAGCTCCTGTGCATCAATTCTTGACGGCAATAAAATAGAACTTTCCCCGGGGATCGTTCCTCTATACTACTCTACTGCTGTTCTCTTAAGATCATAATTATGTATTCTGGAACATCAAAGGAGGGAGCATGAAACAAGGAACAAAGCCACAGCGATGCCAAATTTCTTGACCAATCACAAAACCGTATTTTTTTATAGACACAACGCGTATTTGAATCTGTCATGTGAATTTTCATAAGTTATTTTTAATTTGAAATGTTTAATAATTTACAAATACAATTATTGTTATACTATAATAAAAAATAACAACTCACTGTTGAAGTGATTGAGGTTAATGGTCCACAACGTCAAATAAATTCACAAAACTGTCAAATTATTCCGTATTCCCTGATCGCTATTCTTGACATTCTTCGCAATTGTACGAATGCGCATGGTTACGAATGGTCAATTTCCGAACACTTTCTGAAAATGGTATTCTTGACCTCGCTCTTCGTAGAGATTTTCATTCGCCTAGTGAAATGAATTCGACAACATCGCAATTTCTAGATTATTTAGTAGTTCTGTGTTATCAGATTATGGTTAGATCGTAACCTAGGTTGAGTTTCTAGTTTCCACCCATTAAAAACTTGCACAACTCTTTAGAAATTCTAAAGTTTCCACAAAATATCAGGAAGGGTCAATAGGATTGAAACGATTATATTGATTATTTGGTTTATCTCCAAGATTTTCTGAATTTGCGCATTAAATGACAAATCATTAATTTCGTAAAAAAAATTTGATAACAGTGAATTTGATTAGATACCTAAATATAACCTATAAATTCTGTAAAACGCATACGCAAGGCGTTTGCGCATGGTCAAGAGTACCAAATGCAAATGACATTCGCAAAATTAAGAGATGCGCACGACCTTGACACGTACGAACTGTCAAAAATAGCGCTCCCTTCAAATTACCCAGTAGAAGTATCCTTCTATTGTCTTTCGATAGAATGACGTTCAAGAATACCATTTATGCATTCTCGATAGAATCACGCCTCCTTTCTCTACTTCCCGGTTTTCAAGAATTGGGTCCCTGGGAAACAACAATCAGGTGAGAACAAATGAATGCCTGAACCAGAGTAAGACTGCACAAAGAGTTTTGACAGATATCCTGACAGGACACTGTGGCCCGAATGGGCACCTCAAAAAACTCAATCTAGTGGAGCAAGAAGAATGTAGATTCTGTGGAATGGAAGAAGAAACCACCATTCACATTCTTAATACAATACAGAATCCTAGGACAGTAGATTCTGTTATGGCTAACATTTTCTTTTAATTAATTGTGGACTGTGTCTTTTTATTACAACAATAAATACTTTAACAAACTTAAAAATGATTTTTGAATAAAGCAAACTAAAACAGTCGATACAAGTCAATGCACATGTTATCGGGGGACAGATCTCGCTCGATCTGCTTGTGGTCGTCCCTTCCCTTCTGGTAGGGTATGTAACGGTATAGTCTTCTAACGGCGATGCAGCGTTGTCACGTTTTGTAATATTTCTGATAGATCGGACAGTCTCTTAGGTAATAGAGGAGACAGAAGAAGGGCACCTACCTAAACTGAAACCTGCGGATATCCTTGAATTCCTTCGAGAAGTAGGTCTAAAGGAACTACTAGTCTCTGAGACTTTCATCAGGAGCTAAGTAAAAGGGGTCACAATAGATATTTTAGGTCTCGGTGAATGTCACCCCAATATAGATACTTACATACATTATTGGTATGTACTTTGTAACAATTTACAGGATAAATTTATTGATTATTTTGTCTTTTTAATGCCATCAAGTTATTATTTTTTTTTTCTAAAATCGACACATTGTATTGAAACTTCGGCCACTTTTGTCGATGTAATTTGGAGTAAATTAAAAAAGCCGAACGCAAAACAAAAATAATTGTATTCCACAAATAAATAAAAGAAAGTACATTTTTTTGACAATGACTATATAAATAACACTTAAACCATAGTGGTATTAAGGCAGAGAATTCATTGTGATTAGGTATAGCCAGTGTATTTTAAATGGTAGGACGGTGCGCACCGTCGGTCCTTCATAAAATATATACTCAGCCAAGCAATTATTATCTCAGATAATTTATTCTCACGATTTTTTAGAATAATAAATCGTGTTTTTAAAAAATGTTTGTGGACGACTTTTCTTTACCTAATGTAGATATTTAAAATACATTAACGATACTCTCAAGTCTCATTAGTGATTTTTTACGAGAACTTTGAAGTTTCAACAAATCTAATACAAAAAATTATAAAATGTTGAAAATAATAAAATTTTAAAAATCCAAAAAAATATTCATTACTTATATAATAACGGATATATGGTTGGTCGTCATCTAACTCTATCAGCCTGATTATCCTGAAAATTGGTGATAGCAAAGCAATATTTGTTCGGAATTTCAATAGTGTTAGTATTCAAGCCAAACGCAATGTCAAAAATTACAGAAATTAACCGACTTATTTTTTATATGAAAATTCATTTTTCGCTTTTTGAATCAAACGTTGGTCTCACCCAGTATATCAATTTCGAGTTGTCTATAAAGTACAAAATAGTGCTCAAATTCTCACCAAGAAAAAAATTGACAATCGATTTTTTATGAGAAATTAAAAATTTGATGTTAAATAATTCTTGTTTCTCCCTGAGTTTTATAAAAAACCCATTTGACATTTATTCCTCATGAGTTGGCAATATTAGTCACAAAAAACATTCGTTTTTAGTCATTTAAATTCAGCAATCGACGTGTCTCTGGAGTTAACCTAAAATTAATTTATTAGCGCTGGTTTCTCTATTCAAGTATATTCAACTTTGCCATCACAGTATATAGTCCCAATTTAACTGCTTCCTGCGTTTGAATAAATAAAATGCTAACAATAAGATCAATATTCACTTTTCATAAATAATAATTGACCGTAAACAACAAAGTACAGTGATGAAATAAAACAAATTAATTTGTTTAAATCTTCATTATTTATTTTGAACTGACGTTCAAATTAAAATTAGTGACGCGTTTCGCTACACAGTAGCTTTTTCAAACTAGTGAAGCTACAATGAAAAACTTTTAATTTATATAGTGCCTTAATACGGAATTCTAAGATATTGACAAAAGTATTAAAAATGGGGATAAGTACAAAAAGTGCCTAAATACGGAATTCTAAGATATTGACAAAAGTATTATAATATATTTAAATAGGTATAAGTACAAAAAGTGTCTAAATACGGGATTCTAAGAAAGTTACAAAGGTATTGAAAAAAGGTACCTGGGAAATTGATCAACAACTATCACATTTTCTAGGTAAAAAGGTTTAATAAGGGAGAATGATTGATATCTATTTGGTCGTTAAGCAGATTACCGGAATATTTGTTTTTGTTAATCTCGAGGGCTTCTAAAAGATTTAATTTAAAGGATTTGGGTTCTACATGCAAAATTTCAAAATTTGAGTCGAAAGTGTGTTGGTTTGTTAATAGATGATTTGAATAGTTGGAATCTAATTTGTTATTGTCATAGCTGCGTTTGTGTTCTGAAATTCTAGTTTTAAAGTTCCTAAAAGTTCTACCGATATACATTTTGTCACAGTTGTTGTTACCACATTTTAATTTATAAACACCTGACTTGTTTAATTTTGAGGATTTAGATTTGTTATTTTTAATGAATTTAGATAAATTGTAGTCAGTTTTAAAGCAAATATTCATATTTAAAGATTCTAAAAATGATTTGATTTTTAAGGATGGTGTTCCAAAGTATGTTAAGCTTTTAAATTGATTATTTTTATTTTTATCTGAAGGATATACTTGTTCTAAAGTGCGTTTCTTTATCTTTTTATTTATGATACTGTCAATTAAGTTTGGATCGTAATTATTATTAACTGCTATTTGTTTAATGATATTTAGTTCTTTGTTGAAATTATTATTGTTTAATGGGACTGTTAAAAGTCTGTGAATCAGGTACCTTTTTTCAATACCTTTGTAACTTTCTTAGAATCCCGTATTTAGACACTTTTTGTACTTATATCTATTTAAATATATTATAATACTTTTGTCAATATCTTAGAATTCCGTATTTAGGCACTTTTTGTACTTATCCCCATTTTTAATACTTTTGTCAATATCTTAGAATTCCGTATTAAGGCACTATATAAATTGAAAGTTTTTCATTGTAGCTTCACTAGTTTGAAAAAGCTACTGTGTAGCGAAACGCGTCACTAATTTTAATTTGAACGTCAGTTCAAAATAAATAATGAAGATTTAAACAAATTAATTTGTTTTATTTCATCAGTAGTATGGATCTTCATCAAGTAAAAGCCTCATCTATTCAAACAAAGTACAGACCTGACGAGAACTGTCAGTGGGACATTAGAAAAAGACGTAAGACACATTGCCGCTACGAAAGGAACGTCTGCATAGTATTTTGAACGATGTAATTTCGCCCGATTGATAAGTCGCGTTTGCGCGTAATCTAAACATCAACCAGTCAAATTTTTGTAAGTCAAAGATTAGGGTTAACGTTTGTACTACGTTTAAACGGTTCATTATTGTGATATTTTGATTAGGATTAATCACAGACCTGCCTCTTTTTCCATTTCTTCCAACGTAATGTGTTAGAAAGACATTAACAATCAATGACGCACACCAAGAAGGGTATTATAGTAAAATTAATACCTATTTAGAGGTACCAGCCGTTTTAGTAACTTAACGTATGCGGCTTCTTGAACCATCTGACATTAACATGAAATCAAAATTTGACGTAACTTCAAAAACGTGACATCTAATAAATTAGTTACGACGTTCATTTTTGTTGGTAATTTTTTGTTTCAACCGATTTATTAATAATAAATAAGGATGGTCTTATTCTAAATGGGTATAAAATTTACCATATATGAACTTTAATCAAGTTATATTCAAAGCTTTATCGTATCATTGACAACGGCGGTGCAACAAGGTTTTATGACATTTCATTTTGGCATTTCAATAAAATCATGCAAGATTTTGATATTCCTGACGATATATTAGCACGAAATCGAAAGGAGTGCTTGCTCGGTTATTAATCAGGCTTCAGAGAACATACCAATGATCCTGGACGCTAAAGGTAAAGGTGTATCCATCAAATTTGAAAACTGTTAAAATATTGTTTTACATGTTCATGAAAACTAGTTCTAATATTATTTGGTATCTAACGTATTATGCTTTCGTAACTAACGTATTAAATTATGTTAACTAACGTATTATGAGTAACTAAGGATTTATGTAGGTATTGGTAGGTTTATGATGTTTATAATTATTAATAAAGATTGCATATAAAAATGTCTTAATTTCCAATGATACGATAATGTAACATTTAGAACGGATGTGCATAATTTAAATTTAAGGTTCAAAGGATTATTATCTCCTCCACAATTTAAAACAGAAATATTTAGACGTTCATACAATTCTGTTCCGCAAGACTTTAAATATCTCAGTTTGTGTAATTTTAAATATAAATATAGATCTCTACTACTAAATAGGCAAGAGTGATTAATTTTAATGTTATACTCCTGATATTTTACATATTTTATTTTACTTAACTTACTTATTTTAGTCTTTATTTAAATTTATTTGATAGGCTTATTATTTGTGTTGTGTTATAGGTAAGGTTAGGGTTAAATGGAAGAGCATTTCCGTAATGAAACTTGGTTTCATTAATGGAAATGAATTTCGCCCTTTATTTCCATATTAGTGGGTATATAATTAATTTGATTTATTTGTAATGTAATATCATTGGGAATAATAAAGACTATTATTATTCGCCGATAGCGACAGCCGACAAGAAAACTGAGCTCTCCGTAAGACCCGTACTGCATTCTCAGTCTGAATACCACTATAGTCTTAATAAATATAAACTAGCTAATAATTTTAATGAACTGTGATTTTCCGATGCAATTAGTTAGGTGCATGCTCCCAAAGTGGTTGTGGAATGTGGGATGAACGCCTTGTGGAATTATTATTTATGTAAGTCCATCATGCACAGAAAAATAAGCAGCAGCCTAAAATAATAATCGAATAAATATAATAAGAAACTAGGAGAAGCAGCACATTACAGAAGCAAACAAAATAGCAGATAATATACAAATCAGATCCATTATGGCATACACAGCGAAAGAATCCACTAAGATTTTGTTTTGTTCTGGGCACCTGAGACATCCTATTAGACCAGGCTAATTAGCTAATTTTTTGGTGAAAAGAATAAAAATTGTTATCTAAAGTTTGGTTGGTGGAAGTTGTAGAGGGGGTTATTACAAACAAGGAGAAATAAATGCAACAGCTGAAAAGTGGGAGGGATGATTTGGGGGGTGGAAAAAGACATTATTGCGATTTCCGGCCAAAGTTGAGGTCCTGGAAAAAAGCTAAATGTAAAAGTTGTAGATCTCACAAAGATTAACAACTTTTGTATCGGCGACTTTTCCACATAACCTCAAAATTAGCTCGAAAAACGCAAAAAACTGCATTTTTCGATTTTTAGTTTCGGCAAAAATTGTTCGATTTTGATTGAAATTTTGTAGAAGGTAGCTTTTATAATCACAAACTGTAAAAAAAATTTCAAATTAAAGTATTGAAAAATTTTCGAGTTATGACGTTTTTCCGTTAAGAAACACTTTTTTTCAAACGAAAAATCTCTTTTGGAAAATTCTCGAAATAAGTTCCGCAGGTGCTAATTTTTTTCGTTTTTACATCTACTTTCAATTGAAATGAAAAAAAAAAGTAGTCACAATAGAAGAACATGCCCAAAAATGCAAAAAAAAAGGGAAAAGTACGTTTCTCAAGTGCTCATTTGTATGTAGCAAACGTTTTGAACTGATATATATTATAAAGAGCAAAACAGCTGCTTACACATACACAGTGTGTAAGAGCCAAATGGAATAAATTCGATAACGAATAAATGTGGGCGTGTTGGGAAAAACGCTTGAACACGTCGATTTGTATTTTTAAATGCTCATTTAAAAAAAATATAGGGTGTGTCATGTGATAGTGGCCAATACCAACTTTCTTACCTATGGTTATTTTGTGCAGGCAGACAACAAGTTGCTAAGGCTATGAGTTTTATACGAAAATAAATAAAACTGTTTTTGTATTTTTTCTTACTTTCTCAATATCAAGAGCTAAATGGGAAATAAGTATTGAGTGTCATGTAGCGAATTTGTGAAATAAAATAACTTTCATTTTTTAATGTTAATTTTTGTAAGAAATCTGAATTTTCTGAAGAATCCAAAAAATAAATAATATACAGGGGGTTGCATTTAAAATAAGACAGTTGGTACTGGCCACTGTCACATGACACACGCCCTCATTTATTTGTTATCGAATTTATTCCATTTGGCTGTTCCACACTGTATAAGATGTGCTCTTAAGTATTTCAAGGGCCGAATTGTCGGTCTTGGAGAACTTTAGTCCCCTTTTCTCGTATTTTTCAGCTCTTCATTCCGTTTCGAAGCGGATGCTCCGAAAGTATACGAGCAGAAAGAGGAAGTAGCAGTCTGTTTATATTAGTCTCATTTTGGAACAACAGCTGTGCACAACACATGAAGGAGCAGGTATAAAATTTAGTAGTCAGTGTTTAGTCTCAATGTTGTTGTGAATACCAGGAAATGTCTCATGATGACTTTAGATTTAAATAATATCAACCTTGACAGCCAAGAACACTTTTAAGTTGGAAAAAAACATAGTACCAACAGTTGGAGCCGCAGTGCAACATTCTTACAGAGCATATTTCCAATTACAGACCTGGCTCGGAAATTCGGTAATAAGAAAAATACAACCGAATGGGGTTGGAAACAAGTTACCGTTAATAAAACCGCAATTCTCATTCCTTGTACGACGGAAGCTCCGGTTATCCCCGAAGAATTACTAAAAATTATTTCTTGCAAGTGCAAATCGGTTTGGGTGTCGCAAGCATGGCCTGCGATGCACACATTTATGTATTAATTGTCACGATTTATGTGCAAACATCGATATTATTTTGCAAGATATAAGTGATTATGAAGGAGATGTAACTGATAATGATCAGGCTACTGGCATTGATTCAGAAAGAGAATTAGCCGAAGAAAGTTTTTGTGGAGAATCGTTTCAAGAAGATCAGAGAGAAACTGATGATAATACAACAAACGATGAATGTGTTGCAACTATGTTAAAAAGACGTAGATTAATGTAATATATAAGTAACTTTACATATAATTTTTCATATGTCAATACAATTTTGTACAATTTTTACAAATATATTTTTTTTCAACAAAAGAATTGTTGTTTTTCTTATTTTTCCTGAAGCCAGGTAACATACACGTTGATAACGTTTCTGAGTGCTAATAAAACTTTTATTGAAATAAGTTATACACAGTTTATTTTGTACCTTTTCCCGTAAAATTCAATGGTGAAGTTTGTTTTTTGATTTTTTCAAAAATTGAAAACAATTAAGCAAAAATGAGCACTTGAAAAACGTACTTTTTCTTTTTTTTGAATTTTTGAGCATGTTCTTCTATTGTGACTACTATTTTTTTTATTTCAATTGACAGTATATGTGAAAAAGAAAAAAACGAGCACCCATGGAACTTGTTTCGAGAATTTTCGTTTGAAAAAAAGTATTTTTTACCGAAAAAACGTCATAACTCGAAAAAATTTCAATATTTTAATTTGAAATTTTTTTTCATAGTTTGTGACTATAAAAGCTACCTTCTACCAAATTTTCATCGAAATCGAACAATTTTTGCCGAAACTAAAAATAAAAATCGATAAATGCAGTTTCTTGCGATTTTTGAGGTTATGTGGAAAAGTCACTGATATAAAAGTTGTAGATCTTTTTGAGATCTACAACTGTTACACTCAACTTTTTTTTCTAGGACCCCAACTTTGGCCGAAAATCGCAATAATGTCTTTTTCCGCCCCCCAAATCATCACTCCCACTTTTCAGCATTTATTTTTCCCTTGTTTGTAATAATCCCCTCTTCAACTTCCATCAACCAAACTTTAGATAACAATTTTTTTTCAGTCGCTTGGACTATATAAATAGGCTCAAGTTTTAATCGATTAGTTATAAAATTTGTGAATGCACCCCTGGTCTATTCAATTTTAAAGTAAATTTGAAAGATTGTACAAAAATAGCAATTTGTGAAATAAAAATTTTATTTACTTTGCTACGATAGTACAAACAGTGAAAAAAACTAAGCAATTTTATCATAAGAAAAAAGATTTTTTTCCAACATTTACAATAATATCTTACTTTAAATACTTTGGCAATATATGGAAACCCTCTAAAAAAATATGTTTGTTCACGTAACTGGAATTTTATAGCTTAATTAGCCTGTTTCCTCTGAATATTCAAAAATAATCCACCAGAGGCCGCACTAGTGGAGTGTACATAATGTTTTGATGTTCCATTTGACAGCAACGTTAAACTGAAGATGATGTACCTGGAGCGAAATTAAAATTTGCACTAGTTAACGATCATCTTGTTCGAGATTTGAGACGTTGCATGCCGTGATTTGCATATTTCAGGTGATAAAAATATACTTGTAGAATGGTAATATGTTGTCAGAGATTTAAATATTTTATGTGAATTTTGTTAACAATGATATTTTTCACCATTTGTAATACCACAGAATACACCAGCACATGACACCGAACTCCACCAGTCAATTAGCTACTGTCAAATTTCGCATGTATTGTTGTAAATATTTAACTAAATCAAATTTTAGTTTGTTCCCCTTCGTAAAAAATAGAACTTTTACGCTTCACCATCTTGTAGCCGTATAATAAACACAAGTTCGAAATATTTTTGTGGTTATCAGAGGGTTGTCTCTGTGGTTATATACGGTTAAAAACCACAGAAATAATATAAATTTCAGCGTTTAGAGAAATTGAATGAAGATGACAACAAAAAGAAAGAAGAAGTGATACCAAACGAAGTGTACTCGACTCCGACGCTGTGTATGCTCTGGTCCCATACTTCTAGTACGGTTTCGCAAGTCGAAAACGTCTAGTACCCATTCTAGGTATACCATGGTGTATGTGGTATAACAAGAAAAAATCGTCTACTGTCGAATAGAAAATCAAAACATATGTACCCCCCACTAGTGCGGCTACTGGCGTATTATTTTTGAATCTTCAGAGAAAGCGGGCTAATATATAGGGCTTTCAATAAAACATATAAATATCAAACTTCCTTAAAAATACTTTTAAATGAAATTGCGCACGCCACTGAATTATTAGAATATTTAGGGTGTCCTTTATAAAAATTGCGCCTGTATTTCAACTCTTCACTAGTCTTGTTTGCAATTTTTTTTAAACTGAAATATTCTTTGGCAAATCAAACAATATATCTTGAAAATGAAACAAAAAAATATGATTTAAATTTTTACCGTTAACATACCTTATCTCGGCTATACTTTTTTCAAGAGCCTAATTTTCGAGTTTTCCTTCAAAGCGTATTGATTTGAGACACCCTGTATTTACCCGTTTTACAATATTTGAATTCAAAAAGTGTATTTTGGAATGTAAATTCATAATTTTTGTCTGTGATTACTCTCTTGAACCACGCATTTGGTTTTTATGATTTTTTTGTAAACTGTAGGTCAATTGTTGTTAGCAAAACTGTGGTTGAAATTTTGATGTAGAGTTAAATTTCAAAATTTACGGGTTGCAAAAATGTGAAGATGTTTTTTACCAGAAATTTCAAACCCCAGTAGGGTGCAAAAGGGGGGTCAAAATGTAGCTCCTTGCTTTATACACATTTTGGTATCTTATTCACGTTATCATCTCTGTTATTACAGAAGATTCATTGTTTTTAAGCTAACGGTATAAAAAGAACTAAAAGTAATATTGAAACGTACGTTCAATCTCTTAAATCTGATACAAATATAAGAATTTTAAAAAACAATAGAATGTAATGCGCTAATATCGGGTGTGACCTCCTTTTGTCAAAATGACTCCATTCAATTGACGTGGCGTCGAATTAATAGGGTTAGTAAGGGAAGGCTGCGGAGTTACATAAAATTCTTCATGTACGACCTCGAAGATCTTGAAGGCTGCCAGACAAAGCGGGTCGACGACGAATGTGTCTCTGCAATTGGTCCCAGAGATGTTCAGTAGGATTGAGATCAGGGACCATCTGTTCAACACCTACTTCGTCCACAAACTCGTCAACTAATCGTATGACGTGCGGTCGTGCATTAACAAGAAATCGTTTCCTATAATATGCGATGTGCATTTAAAGCCCCTTTGTCAACAAAGATTAGTTTAGTATGAGCGCTACTGAAATTTCCCACTCACTCCATCACAGATTATCCATGGTAGCTTAGGTGTACTGGAATTGTACAGTACTCAAATCTTTCGTTTCTCCGCCCCCTTACTCGTTCTCGATCATCAGGGGATTGCAGACAAATCCACGATTCATCATCCATTGTTGCATCGCCCAATTAACATGAAAGCGCGCAAATTCCAGATTCCAGATGATGTCTGGAAGGTCTCTTTGAAAACAAGTCACTCTCTCGAAGTCTTCAATGTACTGTCAAATGTTGGTTTTGAACAGATGTAGTGCTACGATTCCTTAAAATATTCAGGCAAATACAGTGGTCAATTTCATTTGCTCTTGTTTTCTGCCTGAACCAAACCGCTTGCTGTAATTTCTTGGTTCCATATACATTTTCCAGGACTATTGTTTGAGGTACACCCAATCAACTAACAATATTAGACAACTCTTAATTTCAAATTTGATATTCAAAACTAGTTAGATGAGAATTTTTGCACGCACCACTGTTTTTGAAGGGTTTCCTTTAAAAGCGTGTAACTTCTTTAATAACAGGGATAACAACTTGAATAAAAAACCAAAATGTTCACAAACCATGTGGCTACATTTTGACACAATAGGCGCCCCTTTTTGTGGTTGCTGCATTCTACAGGGAATTTCAAATTTCGGGTGAAAAGCATCGTTACATTTATGTACCCCGTTTATATTCAAATTCAACTCTACATAAGAAATTTCAACCGCCGTATTGCTACAGAAGAAATTGATACAATTCACAAAAAAATCATTAAAATCCAATTGAAAGTTCAATAACTAACCACTTTCGAAAATTTTACAATTTTCGATGGGCGGATTTTTTGACGATCAGTGTATTTAAACATGCATTTTGACTTTTAGAATATTTCCAGTGTAGTTGAAAATTGCTTACAGGGTATTTTATCTTACCCATTTTTTGTCTCTGCAGTGAAGTTATTTTTCAATTTCCATAATTACTCTTTGTAGTTATGACTTACTCTGTATGAAATTTTTTTTCATATCTGTGATTTTCAACTTTTTTTTTTTCAGTTAACTAAACACAAAACATATGATTTTAATTAAATTTAGGGGAATTTAATTTTTTTTCCATAAATATTCGAGTACATTATTTTTAAATAAATAAAAGTTACGATCATGTAAAATTTGAAACATGATACTTACATAAAAACATATTGGAATAGTGCATTAAGCAACAAAATTTTAATAGCCCATAAAAGTACAAAAAACCACCTCTCTCTTATTTGTATATTTTTTATCATAATAGTTCACTTTAAAAAGTTTGGAGAGCTTAAAACACAATTTGATCTGCCAAAATTCAACATATATTCTTTTTAATCTGCCATCTCCAGATTACAAAATATGGAAATAAATTATGACTCTTCTAGATCCGAACCCAATTTGAATTCAAAATTGGCTGCCTCCACTCACTCCTTGCCATGTTTTCTTGAATAAATTATCTAAATGTACATTACATCATCCACAAAATGATATGTTTGTAAAATTTACATTAAGAAGCAAAAATTAATATCAACATAATATGAGAACTATTTTGATATAAAAATATTTAAATAAGCAAATGTTTTCTAATAATTTTGGTTGGTCAAATTAAGTTTTTCCAAAACTGTTGGATGTTTTAAAGTATTATCACAGTAGAGAGACAAAATTTGCATTAATTTAATCTTATGAGAAATAGCTTTCTGTGATACACATTTGTCCAACCAAAATATAAGCTAAAATAAATTATCAAACAGAATCCTTCAGATTTGGAAATCTTACAAGCTAAACCTGTTGTGAGATTACCAAAAGTTTTTTTTTAATAGAATTGGATCTCCAACATGTTGTTTATAAATATTACACAAAAAGCAATAAAACAAACACACATTAATACATATTAAAGCATTCTGCATATACGTTTCTTTTTCTTGCTGTTTTTATCCTTTCCTCGACCATTGTTGGTTTTGTTTTCTTCCGTTTTACGTTCTCTAATTTCTCGCATTAAATCATAGAATACCTAAAAAGTTTACAATATTGTAAGCTACTATATATTTTATGTTAATTTGTGGGTTATTGTCACAAAAGTGAAGTACAGTGCCTTTATCATAAAAACTTTGGGAAAATATTTGGGATGCTTTTGTTGAAAAAAGTCAAGTGGTTTTTTTTTAAATAAAATATACCTGAATCATCAGTCTCTTGCATTGAAGTTCTTATCTATAAATTTTTTTAGACAGAATGGAATAATTTGTTTATAAATATACTAGCATAAATATTTTATTTTACGACTCTATTGTGGAATTCACATTCAGATGGCAGCGTTAAAGATGTTTACTATAAGGAACGGAAATCCTAGAGAGACTACCTCTCCACGTCTCCACCCGCATCAGCATGCTTACTGGGCAGGCAGATCTACGGAGACTGCACTGGTACAACTGATGGAGGATATCCGGGGTACTTTTGACAATACTCCACTTGAGGCTGTCAAAAGAGCATTATATAGAAGAGGTATAGACAGCACAACATCCAAATGGATGTTGGAACTGCTCACCACTAGAGTAGCAGAGACGAGGACGAGTAAAGACATTTTCTCCATCGCACAACCAGGGGATGTCCACAGGGATGAGTAGCATCCCCATCAATGTGGAGCCTGACGGTTGAAGAACTCCTGTGTGGTTTGATTGACCTCGGAATATTATGTGTATAAGGGAACTATGACAATACTTCTCTTTAATTTCCTAAGAAAGTAGATGCTCACATCAGCATATAGCTGGTAAGGACTTTTACTGAGATCTAATTCATTGATTATGAATGATCTAATTTTCATTGCTCCACATATGAAACGATATATTTGCATAAGCGTAGGTGGATCTATTGAGGATAATAGCGAGTCTAGATCATCCGAAAATCCTCGAACCTTAATAAGATTTTCTCTTAGACTTTTATACATGGGACAGACCAGCAATATGTGTTCAAGCTTTTCAGGCATTAGCAAGTTACATATTGAGCAAATATTGGTCATTTCAATTTTATACAAATTGTTATTGACATAGGTATATGTACAAGTTTTCTTAATTTGTGGTCCCAAGTTGAGCTATAAGTATCTTAATACGTAGGGGAATTGTACAGGTTAAATAATTGTTTTCAATAGGTTCATTTTGTTGTAAAAGAAATTTATATGAAGCGAGATGAGTATTATTCTATTTTGATCTTGTTCAAAAGTTTTATTTATGTAACGAGATAATATAGTTTCTTCTGTGTTTAGGTCAATATTATTTATATCAAGTTCTATGTCACAATACTCTACCATAGCCTTGCAGAGTTGGTCAGCCCAGTTATATTTTGAATTTCCAACAGTAGATTGCTGTAGTTTAATAGAGCGAATTAGTGCCCTATTAATATATTGATTGGGAGTTTTACTTTTAATTTGTAAAAGAAGCTCTACGGCCTGCTTTATTATGAAGTACCCTATCCTACGTAATGCCAGTTCGGACCTAATTATATATGCAGCTGTTGATCTTTTCAGAAACAATAAGTGTTTCCAAAAGATATTTTGTATTTTTTCTGCTTCTTCCAGATGATGGAAGGCCCCAAATACCGCTTGCATAAGTATGTAGGTATTGCGACGTTATTATATATTATTATATTTCCATCCAGTCTAAAGATAGGAATTGTTTCACCAATACATAAAAAAGATAGCCTTCTTAGTCTTGACAATTATCGGCCAATAACTGTCCAAACTGTGATATGTAAAGTCATAGAAAAATGTATTTATAAACAAATGTTTTCTTTCCTTAAAAAGTATGATGTTATATCGGACCATCAGCATGGTTTCTTGCCTGGCAGATCGACGGAGAGTGCATCCATAGCTCTGCTTAATTTTATCCACGCCTCGTTGGATAGAAAGAGGTATGTGGGGGCGCTCTTCTTTGATCTTTCAAAGGCTTTTGACTCGGTTAGTACCGATATAACAATAAATAAACTACGAGATTTAGGATTTCGGGGAAAATTTCTATCGTGGCTAAAATCATACTTCGAAGCCAGAAAACTTATTGTTAGGATTGAAGATCAGAAGTCCCTCCCCCAACCTGTGGAAATTGGCGTACCTCAAGGCTCAATCTTAGGCCCTCTGATATTTTTATTATACATAAATGATCTTTCTAAATATGTTAGCACTAATCATTTGATACTATATGCAGATGACACCACGTTAGCAATTGATTCTGAATCTCCAGATGAGCTGCTTTTAAAGATGAATATTTTATCAAAAGTATTCACACATTGGTGTGAAAGAAATTCTTTGATAGTAAATTCGACAAAAACCATCCTTATGCATTTTTTTACGAGAACAGATATTCCTGAAAATAGCTGTATCTCAGTTAAGGGTACTGATGTTGCTTTTTCGAGTTCTACGAAATTTCTAGGAACCTACCTTGATAAGAATATGAGCTGGAATACCAATATCAACCACATTTGTAAAAAATTAAATAGCAGTTACTTTGCAATATTACAACTAAAAAATATATTTACAACTAGTCAATTGATCAATGTTTATTATGCAATAGTATACTCCCATATTTCCTATAATATCATTCTATGGGGGGGTGCGGTAAATGCCTCAAGGATTTTTATCTCTCAAAAAAGGATTGTTCGTCTAATTTTTAATCTAGATTTTAAAGAAACATGCAGAAATCATTTTAAAGATTTCGGCATTCTAACATTTTATTCTATTTACATCTACAAGTGCATATTATATACAAAAAGTAATTTCAGTGATTTTAGTCTTAATTCTGATTTCCATGATTACCCAACCAGATCTGGCAGGCTTATCCGGCCACCAAAACATGAAACTTCATTGTTTGAAAAGAGTCCTTTCAATGTTTTCAAACAAAAACTTAAACAATTTTTAATTGTCAAATGTTTCTATGATGTGTCAGAGTTCTTAAACAAACGATTTTAATTTAACTGTTAAATAAGTAAGTCATATTTTATGTAAAATCCTATTTTCTGTTTGACCTGTCCTATATCATGTACTATGATCAAAAAGGATGAATAAAGTATTATTATTATTATTATACAATAGTTTTATTGACTCTAGTGACGAGATTTTAGAGCAGACTATATTTTTAATTATTAAAACACCTTGAGAGAATCGGCTTTTTTGTTCGTGTTGTTTAAAATTGTTCAAAAACAGCCCATTGAATGTGAAGATAACCCCTTGATTACCATGCCCGACTATTAGCTCTTCGAGAAAAATAATCTGGAGCTTGGTTACATGCACTCCCTTCTACAAATTTAGGAACTCTTTTAGATAATTCTTCATTCAGAATTTCGATTTGTTTGCGGCTTGGAATTCCAATATGTGTTCCCCATACTTGCACATGTGGTGCCATAGTTGACAATGTAGGACATCATGGTCTTTCTTGCTACAGATGAGCTGGAAGAAAATCACGCCATGATATGATCAATGATCTAGTTAAGAGAGTTCTTATGACTGCTGAAATCCCTTCAATTAGAGAAACAAATGGTTGCTACAGAAAATATAACAAGAGACCAGATGGTATAACTTTAATACCTTGGTCACATGGCAAACCTCTTGTTTGGGACATTACATATACTAATACAGTAGCTCCCACCTATATACAATTTTCTTCTAAAAAAGCAGGAGAAGTTGCTAGGTTAAGAGAAAGAGTTAAGGAATCAAAATACATAACATCTGATAATAGTTACCATTTTGTTTCAATTGCTATCAAGACTCTTGGTCCTTGGGGAGATTGCGCAAAAAAATTAATTAAGGAAATTGGTCAGAGGATTTGTGGGATTAACAATGAGGCAAAGTTGACATCCTATTTGTCGCAGAAGATTAGTATTGCAGTGCAACGTGGCAGAAAATTGTATTGTAATTTTTTGATTAACATAGGAAATATGTATTATTACCTTACTTTATCATAACCATTACAATAAGCAATAAATATTATATATTAACATAATTCAAAAAAAAAATTTATGAGATTAAAAATAATTATTTTTTCATAATAAATAAATATTATTATTATTATATGGAAGAATAACCAGCAATGTTGCCAAATTATTAAATCATACATTATGATAGGTCTCCTTTGTTTCTAGGAATTTTCGGTTTTAGACCTTAAAAAAAGTATTTGCAAAATGACTTATAAAAGGCAGTGTCAGAATCGGAAAGTCTGAAAAAAATATACTAGAGATTAGGTATAGACTATGGAAGAAAGAAAGGCACAAACAAAATGAACTGTTAGCAAACAATATTCCACCCATTTCTGATGATGAATATGACACACCAAACAAAAATCTAGCTAATATAAATACTATGAAATGGCGCAGGGAAAAAAGAAATCATATATGAAGAATGAACAAACAAATGAATGTCTTCTATAATCTCAATCATCAACTCCCAATGCAATAGTAAATCTTATCATGAAACCTTCAATATCATGAACTTTATACGAGAAAAACAGGTATCTGGTAATGTTATGGAAATGTACTTATAATTTAAAAATAAAATGCTCCAATTATTTTGAATTTAAAAAATTTCCCAACTGTAAAATTTCAGATCTGCCAACTTCTTACAAGCAGTGAGATGGACATCGTAATTAACTAAGCAGTATAAAAAAGATGAGTTACTCAGTCTCACCTGCATTAAATATCAACGAACTTGACCTCCATTGTATTTAATATTAAATTCCCAGGAATTAATTGGTTGAATTGATGAAATCTTAGATTACTTTTATAATTTACAATGTTAGTAATCAGCTATTATTAGATGTGTGAATCAGAGCCAGATAAGCAAGGTATTTTAAATTTTACAAGCAGGATATGATAACCTTTCAAATTATTTCGATCATTAAAAAATATAATTATGAGCAAAAGTATTGCATATTTTCAATTTATAAAATAATTCATGAATCTCTCTTTGTCTTGTGAGAAACATAGATAGATGATAGACAAAAGATTTTTATTGGAAAATAATTTAAAAAAAAACAAGGTCATCAATTCAAAAGCAACATATTTTTTATCAGCTGCCGTTCTTCAATTTAAAACAATCTGTATAACGTTGGATTTAGTATAGCATATTGCCTCAACTACATTAAAAATATTTAAGACTTTTGCTCATCAGTATACCTATATAAAGAGTAAACAAATTTTCAATTTCAAGGGAAAAAAGATACTAGAATACCACTAACCTTATCAACATGTTCCCGGGTTTTGGCTGATGTTTCTACATATGGAACTCCCCATTGTTTGGCTCTGTCGGTAGCCTCTTGAATAGAAACTTTTCTTCTATCTTCTAAATCACTTTTATTACCAACTAGTAAAAATGGAATGGTTTCATCATTTTTTACCCTAAGTATTTGCTCCCTGGATAAAAACAAATATTACAATGATTTTAGACATTTGTATATAAATTTAAATAAAATATTGGTATAGATAAATATTTTATTATTAGAATGGTAGATGTAGGTACTTACATACCTAACTGGAGAAAAAAATAATTAATTTTTGGTATGGACTGCATCATTATTTGAGTTCTATACCTGAATTCCTGAGTAGCTTGAAAGCTTTCATCTTCAGTGATTGAAAAAATGCACAAAAATCCTTCTCCACTTCTAAAATAATTATCCCTAATAGCAGCATAATCTTCTTGACCAGCTGTATCAAGGATATCAATTTGAACATCTTCTCCATCTAAAAGTATCTTTTTTCTGTAAGAGTCTGCCTTCGTTGGTTCATAATCTTCTACAAATTCATCATACATAAACTGCAATGTAAGGGCTGATTTGCCAACTCCACCACTGCCTACCATTATTACTTTATGTAAAGCAGGTTGTACTGTTGCCTTTTTGGCCATGTTTGCACTAAAAAATCAAATTAAATATATGAAAAATAGGCGTGCCGTGTTTACTTATATTCTCGATGGTTATTGACCTTTTTAGAGGATCTCACCTATTCAATTTATGGATTTGCACTAAACCTAAAATTTATATTTCGTGTATAACGTAACTCTATTTAACGCACGATATTAGATCATACTAAGTACGAACTGGTATTATTTAATTCAAAACAGAACCCGTTTGATTATTTTTTGTTTGAACTCCCACTTTCTTCTGATCCAAGAGGAGTCAAGTCAGTCCAGTCCAACTCCTACTTCACACGTTACAAGTTGAGTCATCCACACAGAGGCGTGCAATTGTGAAAATAACTGTTATTATTTATAAATAAACACTAGTGGTACAAGTTTATAAATTGTAATATTCAGATGCATATACCCAAAACACAAAAACATTTGCTTTTTTCTGTGTAAAGTGACAGTACTGACAGTTATAAATTTGTCATTTGTCATTGCACCAGAGACACCATTGCTCGTAAGGTGATCTGTGCATTGCACCACAGCATATAAAACCACAGAATACACCATGTATTCTTTGATATAACAATCAGTTTTCATCCGATACATCGAAATACATGGATGTACAGTTCCGATTTATCGAATCGAAATAAACATCGATGTTTTTTCAAAGTGGACACCCCTAATTGTTTTATATGCTGTGATTACGCAGTGGGTGAAAGAGCTCCCAGTGCCCTCTTAGTGTGTGTTGTGATAACTAAATATTCGTAATGAGCTTAAGCCGGGCTCAGACGACTCTTGTACTTGGCGAATAATCGTTACTTGTGTATACTTGGCATGTCGTGTGAGTGGGTTACTTGTGCCTGCTTGTACAATTAATTGTCACTCGTTGGTTTTCCATTTCGGGTTGGTAAAAATGGTCCGAGTCAAAGGGATCAAAGATTATTCGTACACTTGCCAAGTACATACTTGTCTATACTTGTAAAGGCGCTCTAACTAAATGCACAAATCATTTGCTTTTACTAGTGCGACTATTCATTTAGTTTTCAAAGACTACCAGAAGCGTACAGACGTTTTTTGATTGTGATTTTTATGAAAATGAGCCGGTCATTTGGATGGCTAAGCATGAGGACCATAAAAATCGTAATGAAGTTAATGATGCGTGGAAAAGAATACAAGATAACATATCTATCCAGTGAACGAACTGAAACAAAAAAAAAGATTCGCCAATGGCCACATTTCGGCCTCTTATGAAAAAATTTAAGGCTACATCTGGAACTGCAACCGGCACCGCAGAAGTTTATAGGCCTAAATGGTTTGCGTTCGAAAAAATGGCCAGATTTTTACACTGCATATGTGAACCCAGAAATACACAAAAAACACAGAGGTAAGCATAAATATAACTTTTTATTAATATCATAAATTATTATTGATACTTCAACAATAACTATCTTGCCATGGGACCTTTCCTGCAGGTTTAAAATATTTGCAAAATCCTTTTCGTATTTCTTGAGCCTCCCGCCCAGATTTCCTTGGAAACTTTTTGAGTGACAGGAACGATGACATATTTTGGTTATCTTGACGCCACGTGGCAGGTACAATTTGACCATCCTTTTCCGTATCAAAAGTACCTGCTGGTGAATAAAGTGCGGCAGAATTTTTACTTTTTCTTAAATAATTGTGAAGAAAGACGCATGCCATGACTATCTTCGATACTTTTACTGGTTCAAGTAACAAAGGTGCTCTAAAAACTCTGAAAATCGATGCTTCTATCCCCAATACATTTTCAACGATACGTCGAGCACGCGATAAACTATAATTAAAAATTATTTCATCGCTGCCTTTTTCATGAAGTCCATGGTATGGTTTTTTGTAAATGAGTCCCTAAAGCAAAAGCATCGTCTGCGACGAATACATATGGAAAAGGTGAGTTAGTGTAATTAGGTAGAGGTTCATCTCCAGGAATCATCAAAGCATTTTTTTTAAGTTTTTTAAATAAAATGGTATTACGAAACACTCCACCGTCGCTGATACGACCTTGACATCCAACGTCCAAGAATGTAAAACAGTAATTAGCGTCAACTAGAGCCATTAAAACTACCCTAAAGGTGCGCTTGTAATTGTAAAATTCTGTTCCACTGTTCATTGGAGACTGGATAAGTACATGCTTGCCGTCTAATGCACCTTGGCAGTGAGAAAAAATTCCATTTTCTATGAAAGTCGTTGGCTACTTGTTTCCATTCTTGCGAAGTTTTTGGCACCTGCAAAAAATATAGAATATAGGGAACTTTTTTTTAATTATTGTTATAAATGAAACTAACTGTTTCTAATTAATTCCACTATTTAATTAAAAAATTTATGAAGGATATTGATAATTATTTCGATATTCGACCCTATTCTGTATCAAGTTATGTTATTTAACGACCATCGTTAACCGTGAATATAATATAACTGTAATATAACGATATGACCAAAAATGCATATTCTGTATAATCATAAGCATAGTTATTTGAACGAGAATCGTTATTTTATAATCGTTATTTTTAAAAAGCCTGTTGTTAAAATAACTGTACCTGTTCGGCAGCTTGTTATGTCTTAACGATCTTGCTAAGTGAAATAAATGAGGAGAATCTAATCTAATTTTGATATATAGTCGTGGTAGTGGTGATTTGTCATTTTTAGCAACCCAACATAATTAACATATTTGTGAAACAGTGCTTCTTTAATTAATTTCGAATGGCACACATTTTTTTGATGGTAGGTATTGGCATTTACTGAGTAGCTTCACTGATTTTATGACTAATCAGCTACTGGACGAATGGATTATATTTCCTAGAACAGAGGCTGAAAGAATTGTCAAGAAAGAAAAGTAAAAAGAATATACTAATGGTCCCGTTTCTTTCGTATTCACTTTATTGGCGAATTGCTCCCACAAATTGTTTATGAATTTAACCTCACATGGTTTGTTCTTCCCTCTAATCGCAATAGAATTATTCTCTAAGAATTCCAACAGCATCTCATACTGTGCCCTTGTTGTTTTTGGAAGACGTACTTGTTTTTCCATTTGAATATTTAGGTATAACACCTGAATTTAAAGTTTCCCCACGTTAAATTGCACAGTTGACGTACTATCTGTCAAGCGTTTTAATGGTATGTTATATAAGGGTTATACTCTAACGGGACCGAATCCATCTCTTTTTACATTCGTTGAAGGTGTATCACTCCATCTCGTTTCATAACAATCAAAACTTACTTCCTTTTTAACATAGGATTTTAACAATATCGTTAAGGAAGCTCGATACGTAATCATAGAAGGGTTAACAATATAGTAAAATACGATCGTTATTTTAACATAACAGACTATCGTTAAAAATAACATACATGTTACGGAATACGGCTGATTGACATATTGACATTCATAAATTTTTTAATTAAATAGTGGAATTAATTAGAAACAGTTAGTTTCATTTATAACATTAATATGAGTAGATTCCACAAAGTAAGGGTCCAACCAGTAAATTTTTTTAAATTAATTATTAACGTTATACCACGCAGTCAAAGGTAACATTGACAATATACAAATAGACAAAGTATGCTTAGTATAACGAAAGACTTCCCCCTTAAGATTTATTCTCTCTAGTTAATAATTTTAAACCAATTTGCTTTCTTCTAGGAAATAGAAAATTTAGACACCACGGAAGAAACTGAACCGTTTGACACCTCTGACGAAACCAATGAAGCAGACATGCCTACTGAAACTTTAAGTCCAAATACACAAGTAGGGCAAAGTAATACAACTTTACAAACACAATTATTCAAGGCACCAACACATACTGCCAAAAATAAAAAAAGAAAGGTTGTGGATGTAGCTGAAAAGCGTATGGATGAAGCGTATAAGATATTAAAAACAGCTGTAAATAGCCTGTGTCATGTTTACGGGCAGTTGGTTGTTGAGAAATTAGAAGCTTTAGATGAAAGGGCTCGAATTGTAGTAATAAATGACGTTGATAATTTGTTGTTTCGGGCTACCCTCAGGCATATGGAGAAACTGCAACAGCATCCCAATAATAATCTTGCTCAACCTTCTTTTACTACTTTCACACAACTTTCTCCCGTAGTTGCAGTATCTCCAAATTATACTTTGGTTCGTCAAGCTTCCTTTTTAGGACTAGACTCCCAACTTTCACAACAATACTCTTTTTCATCAGAATCGTA
This sequence comes from Lochmaea crataegi, assembly GCA_947563755.1. NCBI lineage: Eukaryota > Metazoa > Arthropoda > Insecta > Coleoptera > Chrysomelidae > Lochmaea > Lochmaea crataegi. Next base: position 40,752,931 of record OX387427.1, on the reverse strand, counting down.
TGAATCTCATCCATCTTCAGATAACAGTTATGCCCCAGCCATTTCGCGACCATCTTCCACACTTTCATCAAATTATTATACATCGCCAGAGTATCAGGTCGAAGGCAACTCAGCTACAGCTCCACAGGAATGCAACAATTTTGTGCCTACCCCACAATCATCACCATATTAGTTTCAGTTAACAATGATTTTATGAGTATTTGATACTCACACAAGTTAAAAATGACTGATTACAAATAAAAATAAATGAAAAAATTACTTACTTTTATTTGATCCCTCTTTATTTGTGGTGAAATTTTAAATAGATGCGACAAACTTTTAAAACTATCTACAGTCGCAAAAAATCTCAGAGCAACGCAAAATCCTTCCTGAACGAGAATCGCCTTTCTCATATTGGTATCACATCAGAGGACATTCTACAAAAATTTTCGAATTTCCCTGAAGGTTCTCGTTTGAGATCCAGCAGCATATGGGTGGCGCTGTATCTACAAAAAAGATTCAATTGTTTTTTTCACTTTCTGGATGCAGAATGCTGTTTTAGTTAAAGTTTTATTATATCTGGGTACTTACCTGTCTCGACTTTTATTTAATGATACCATCCACCATCTTCTTCTCCTCTCTTTCTTTTGTTTTGATTTAATTAAATAATAAGCAGAGCTCATCACAACAAACGCCGCGGAAGCAACAACTAAATTCTCCGGACGACCGCTATATGCATAATGGCAGCCACACCAATGTGCTCTATTCATTTGTACATCAAGTTTTTTTTTATTTAGCCAAATGTTCGCGTCCGCGTACTTGTAAACTGTACTCGTCGTGTGAGCGCCCTGCTTGCCATGGCAATTCGCAAAGCTCGTATACTTGCCAAGTACGCAAATAATTGTGTATTCGCCAACTACAGGAGTCGTCTGAGCCCGGCTTTAGATTAGAGGCTATGACAAGAAGAAAACATATGCCGTGCATGCTCAAGGTCGTTGAGCTTTAATAATCTTGTTGATTACATTAATTTTAGCTTTTAGTTTAATTTTAAAACAACGAAAAATTTATACCAATTTAACAGTTGCTCCAATTTGGATTATGAACAGGTAAGAATGTAGTAAACATTGTCCGAAACGTAAACACACCTGTTAAATTATACGTTTTATTATTGATTGTTTAAAATCGATTATTTAAAAGGTGTATATACACTATAGTACGTTCCTACGCTTAATTATTCAGTTGATCATTGCCTAAAATACTTCGGTCATTTAAATAGCCACAGAAAAATGTTCTTTCAGAGATGTTATCACTTTTAAACCTGTGAAGGCATCCAGTTATTTTAACATTTTATTTTGAATGTATGTACCACCATTATTTAGGTTAAAATTGCTTAGAACTTTAAATAACTTATTATCAACCGTACAAAAAAAACCAATTAGTGAAAATAAAAATCAAAAATTATGTTTTAGACTGGGCGAATGAATTCCTAAATTTGTTGAAAAATTAAATCACAATAGGTAGCAGAAGTAGAAAATTCAGTGCTAGAGGAGCCATGACACGACCACCAAATGAAAATTTACCAACAGTCAAATTAGTAGTTGTTGGAGATGGAGGTGTTGGTAAAAGTGCCATTACCATTCAATTTTTTCAAAAACTATTTGTCACTGATTATGATCCCACTATAGAAGACAGTTATTTACAACATGTAGAAGTAGACGGACAATGGTGTATGCTTGATGGTAAGTTGTATTGAATTTTCTGTCAGAATGCCATTTCGTATAAAGTTGGGAAACTTCAATATTTCCTCATTTTAAGTTCTCGATACTGCTGGTCAAGAAGAATTTAGTGCAATGAGAGAACAGTACATGCGGAAAGGAGATGGATTTCTATTAGTATATTCAGTAACTGATAAGAATAGTTATGAGAATATTATTAACTTTCATACTCAGATATTACGTGTAAAAGATAGGTAAGTGTAAAAGATAGGTAAGTGTAAAAGATAGGTAAGTGTTACTATAGTTTTATTTATAATGCTGCCAACAATATTCATTAACTCAATATTTGTGTGTGAGTTATTACTCTCAAATAAGCTACTCCAAATATTGAAATGTGTAACAAAACTGTGTATAAAGGGTGTGTCAAAAATAAATACTGAATTACCAAATTAATTATTGTCTCAACCCTCACTACGTGCAATCAATAAGTAACAAATTCCACAACAGAAATACCTATAACACAAGTTCGAACATATTCTCTACTAGTTGAACAAATTACATTTGCACCATCAGAAGTACAATTTATAGAAATTGACACATATAAACAATTTATTAAGATACTGCATTTTTATATGTTGTTGTAAACTCACACAAATAGTAGGTGTTAGAATAAAAAGGCAGTAGTTCAATAGTCCGTCAGTTTATTGTAAATTTGGAACTTAATACATTTCTAATCTTAGGTACAATGTTACCGCTTTCAGGTCTTGTTAGAGAGTCCTCTCTTTTTCACTCCAGGAGGTATATCTAAAGTTGCATTTATTAAAAGAAATAAGTATAGAATAAAAGTCTACAATTATTGTGTGTTTCCACAATAATACTAAATGCACTTTTAAAACTTAAATCAAAACTTGTTTCTATAAAATACATACTGAAACTGCATTCTGCGAATTAAATAGTATGTGACAAAAAGGAGACTTAATATATTATTACAAGTAATATTAAAATTCAAATCGTGACTTAAAAAGCTTTTATAAAATGATAAGGGAAGGTTTTATGTTTCTATAGTGTACTTTCCTTTGTTAAGATTTAATACCAAGAATTGAAAAAGATAAATGAAACGAAAACTAAATAATACAGTAATAATAATATCGTAATTATGAAATAAATCGATAGTAATATTGTTTAAATCTACCAGGTCACAACAATGTCATTAATATATTTCATGATCCAAGATAATAATAATAATAATAACTTTATTGCTTCTGAACACATACATGTTATAGCAAGGGTTTGGATGTTTTTATCCATGAGTATACATAGTAACTTAAACATAAAAATAACAAACAATAAATGATGGAAGAATTAATCAAATTAACAAAGTACATTCCAATATAATAAAAAATAAATAAATATAAAACTCAGTATCACAAATTACAACAAAAAAGAAAGGAAAGGTTTAAAAAAAATGATCCAAGATATCAGGCAGTAGGTACACTATATCTTTTTCCAAGATTACTTTGTGTTTCATCTATATAAACTGCACCTTATTTCATCATCATTTGTTGAATAAGATCCAATATTTCTTTGAATCATGTGTTATAATCTTTGAAATTTGAGTTGAAATTTTTCCAAAGTATGTTATTGATTTAAGTATACTATAAATGAAAATTTTTTATAGGGACACATATCCAATGCTACTTGTAGCAAACAAAGTAGATCTTGTACATTTACGTAAAGTGACTGAAGAACAAGGACGGGATTTGGCTCATAAATTAGGGATTCCATACATTGAAACTAGTGCGAAGGATCCACCTTTAAACATAGACGCTACTTTTCATGAGGTAAATTGATTGTTTTTTTTAAATATATTTAGTTAAATATTCAGATGCTTTTGATACATTTCGAATGTTTCATTTTCAAAATATAAATACACCTTAACCAGAAATGAATACAAATTGGTATTTTATAGTTTTTATTTCTTATCGAAAATAGAAATACGAACAGTACTTAGCATAGTTGCCAGACTGTTTTTAAAATATGGATGGATTAAGACAAGAAATTATTAATAGTAAGAAAGAGCTACAAAATAGTATACAAGCAAGCGAAGTAAATATATTATTGAAAATTGAAACAACCCTAAATGAAAAAATGAGAAGACTAGGAAGAGAAAATTTGGAACTCAAAGATAAAATAGAAAGGTTAGATAGAAATAGTAGAAAAAATAACAATCATATTTGGATTTCTGATAGCAGACAATAATATTCCTATGGACGACGTGAGTAGTAAATTGGATAGCTTATTAGATATAAAGATTAATACACAAAATATTAACAACATTTACAAACTTGGAAAAAGCGAAAAAGCTCCGAGTAAGGTAGAATTAACATCTACTCTTTCGAAAATTGACATTTTAAAGAGCTGCAAAAAGCTCAAAGGGAGTAACATATCAATAGTGCCTGATTTGACTAAAATTCAGCAGGAGAGAAATAAAACACTCAAGAATTATCTGAAAACATTAAGAGACACAACCCAAGATCGTTGCTATATAAAGGTCGAAAAACTATATAGAAAAAACATACCATACACAGTTGAGGATATTATTGGATTTGAAGAAGATCAGACAGCTATTGAGATAAAACAAATGCACAGCGAGCCGGAAAATCCAAGAAAAAATTACCCTGATAAATTTGAAATAGCTGAAAATACAACAGACTTAGGTGATAATATAATAAAACAGACTGAAGAAAAACAGGAAGTACGAAAGAACGTAGGACTTGAACTGAGAAAAAATAAAGAAGATGAACTAAAAAATAAGGGTAAAACTAAAAACACCCCGCCTACCCCAGTTAGAGGGAGAAAGCCTTCATTAAGAAATAGAAATAATTAATTTTAAAACTGGATCCATTTATTGCAAACTATGAAAATGAGGAAATATTAGGAAAACTCATATATGACATACAAGATTTTAACCAAAGCTATTTTACTCATGAACATCCAAATTTTAAAATCTTACATCTGAATATCAAAGTGTTGCAAAAAATTACGATGAGTGTCTAATATTTCTTAATCAGTTTTCTGAGCAATATGAAATAATAATTTAACGGAAATTTTCACTATTTTCGATAAAGATGTATACACTATTCCAGGTTACAGCAATGTCTACAGTGAAGGAACATTAAACAAAAATGATGGGATCTTAGTATTTATTAAATCTAATATAAAGTACAATTATAATATTGTTCAGATTGGTCAGAGTACTGCCATTGAATTACATATTATTGTTTACAAAATTAAATTAGTCTTAACAGCTATTTACAGATCACCCCGTACAGATAAAAATAACTTCATTACAGAGCTATTGTATATGATTATCTTCAGTAAAGGAAACAAAATAAATTCCATATTGTCATTGGAGAACAATAATGATACTGATGATTATAAGAATGTGTTTAACTCATTTAATTTCATTCCTTATATAAATCAAATTACAAGACCTTGTAGTAAAACATGTATAGACCACATATTTGTTAAAAACAATTACATTCGAAATCAATTTAATTCATATGTTTTCAATTATGATATAACTGATCATTTTCTGATCACAGTTATTTACAATTATGAGTCAATTTCTATCGACAAGATTCAGCAAAATACATATAAAAAATATATCAACTATCAAAATCTAAGAAATACTCTGAAAGATGAACAGTTGATCAATATTTATGACTCGGAATATGTCGATTTCATTATGGTAAACTTTATAGAAAACCTAACTAAATATATCCAGTTGCACACAAATACTATCAAAGTAAATACGAAAAAAACTAAAAAGTCATGGATTACCCCAGAAATACTAAATATAATAAATTCCCAAATTGTTTAAAAATTGGTATCATTAAACCACTACACAAACACGGTAACAAACAAAAAGTCGAAAATTACCTCCCTATCTCACTGTTATCAGCGTTTTCGAAAATACTGGAAAAACTTATAAAGAATAGATTGTATGAATTTATTGAAAAGTTTCATGTACTCTCTAATAACCAGTTCGGTTTTAGAGAAGGACGTTCTACTGAAGATGCCATATTGCAGCTAACATCGCAATTATATAAGGGGTTAGATAAAAAAGTCCCACTTATATGCATATTTGTGGATTTATCAAAAGCCTTCGATACAGTTTGTCATAAACGTTTATTAGAGAAACTGAAATGTTACGGTATAAGAGGTCAAGCTTATTTTTTATTAAAAGACTATTTATCACAGCGAAAACAAATAGTAAGTATAGACGGAGTTTCAAGCCGTTCCAGTCCTGGGACCTTTATTATTCACGATTTATACAAATAGTTCATTGCATTCCCAAACATCAGGAAAAATAGTCAGTTTTGCAGATGATATGGCCATAATATATGAGGGTGAAAGCTGGAAAGACCTCAAAGTATTAGCAGAACAGGATTTAAGACAAATATGCAACTGGTTTAAATATAACAAATTGAGTGTAAACAGCCAAAAAAACAAATTACTTACCGTTCACATCCTACTCCAATCACCTTCCAGATTTGGAACCAATAACAATTGATGACCAAAAACAAATTTTTGAAAAAGATTGAATCAAATACTTAGGAATTGTAATAGATAGACATTTAAGGTGGGACGTACAAGTTAACAACGTCAAGAATAAATTGAGATGGTCTGCAGACTAAATTCAGATTCTTAGTTGATTTCTTGACAATGAAAAACCTTAAAATTTTGTATTTCTCGTTGGTGCAATCTCAGTTGCAATATGGTATCCTAGGTTGGGGAGGTGTAACAGAAAGCAATTTGCAGGGTCTTGATGTATGACAAAAGTGGATACTGAGAATCATGAATAAAAAAATATAAGGTTTTCTAGCGATAAACTTTTTTCACAAAATAAAATATTTGATGCGAGACAAATTTTCTGTGAAAAGATATTCACAAATATACATAAAAATAAAATAAAAATACAACCAGTCCAACATTGTTACAACATGAGAGCAAAAGAAAACTTCAATATTCCAATATGTGAGAAAACAATCGGTCAACGCTCAGTGATTCAATGTCTGTCGGGGCATATAGCCCGAAAAGTAGTTGTTGCTTCTTAGTGGACGGTCTGCTCTTTGGAAATTAATTTTTCTAATTTTGTAAAGCGTTTAATAGTATTGAACTATTATTTTTTGACGTCTATAGATCACGCTTTATTAATATGACAATTATTTACAGTTAACTGTAATTAAGTAAATAATTCAGACAATTAAATTTCCAATAATTATATATGCTGAAATTATAAGTATATGTTTTTTTATCCTTTTAGTAAAATAGTTATATTTAGATTTTATATATTATATATTTTATGGTGTTTTATAAATGTATTTTTAATTATGTGAAAATATCACGTACAAGCGTCTTTGGAGCTTCAGTGATTTTATGTTTATTCATGTATTTTTAACAATAATTACTTTTTAAATTATTTATTATATTGTATTATATTCCTTGAATAAACAGTATTATTATTATTATTATAGGTAGTAAGAATTATAAGAAATCAACCCCAAAATGAAAACGAAAGACGAAAAAAGAAGAAATTACAAAAATTGGGCAAATGCGTATTGTTATAAGTATTTGTTGAGTTTCAAGAGCTTTTATTATAATTATTTTGTGGTATATGTATACAGCTTAGATGTTATATAAAGTGTTCAATGTTGTATATGTTGTGCCTTTATTGGTTTTATATAATTTAACAGCAGTACATTTGTTATAAAACAAAAATTCTTTAAACTTTGGTCTAGTTTGGAATGAAACATCCTGTATATCAACGTGGCTGTGGATGGATTTTGATTTACTATAATACTATAATGATTTGCCTATGTTGAATTTACAACTCACGTTGATTGTAAAATTTTAAAAATATACAGGGTGTACTATTTAAAGTAATTTTTGTTGATATATTTCCTTAAAGGAAAGAAAAGTGTTAAAATAGTAGTATGAAAAAGTGTTGCAGTTGATGAAGTAAAAATATAGGGTGGTTTTGATATATTTATTTGAAATCTGCAGTTACCAAATATTAATTTTAATGGCTCTACATATTAAGAATAGGTGTTTAAACACTTATAACCCAATTGGCAGAAAATAATTGATAATATTAGGTAACTTTTACATCTTGAAGTTGGTTTTAGCAAATGTTATTATATTTTTAGAATAAACCATTACAGACTGACGTCACTGACAGGTCGGTCATATTGTTCTGGAAGACACATGTCATATTATATTTACTTTTAATGATTACTGGTAAACAACGGATGATATTTAGACTTTAATCAGTAATAAGTTCTTAAAATTATCCAAAATGCCATTGTTTTGTAGTGTTGGTAAGTGTGGAATGCGGGGAGCAAGAGATAGGGTATCTATTTTTCGATTTCCGGCTGTTTTAACCAAGCGAGATGACTATTTAATTGATCTATCTGTGCACCTGTATCTGTTGAATCACATAACTCCTCTGTTGATTGTTTTTCTTCGTCGTCTGGCATTTTAATTATTAGGTATTTAACTCAATTCAGAGACAATTTACTGACTGTGCCATGTGTTATTTGTAAAGTTTTTATTATTTAAATAAATTTTACATTACATTGACATTGTTCTACAAAGTATGTCTGACAACCAACTGACTTACAGCACATGCCAAAACACACAAGCTTCAACTCCAACTTATCGGTTGTCCTTCAGAACAATATGGCCGACCTGTCAAAGTCAGGTGTTCTGGAATGGTCTATAGGCACATATCTTTTTTGGCATTTTGTCAAAAAAAATTTTGTGATCTAATAGAACAATTCACAATTATACAAATTAAAATGGCTGTAACGAATAGAAACGTCCTTTCTATGCATACCACCAACGCACAATATCGTGTAGACAGTTTAATTTTTAAAACCTTTGCCTTTTTTGGTAAATTTTTTTTTGATGTGTTCAGTTTTTGAAGAAAAGAAAAACGACGTAGTATATGTTTTATACACTCAATAAATATTGAGATTTTTACCATAGACTCCTGTTCAAAATTGACGCACAATTTTTATTGAAGCATTTAAAATAAATTCGATACAAAAAAGTTGCTATCTCCATACGTGACAAGTGACATTCTCTCAGACCTAAAATATCTATTGTGCCCCCTCCTTACTCTCAGTTCCTGAGGAAAGTTTCATCGACTAGTAAATCCCTTAGTACAATTCCTTGGAGGAATTCTAGGATATGCACAGGCTTCAGTTTAGGTAGATATTCTTCTTCTATTCCGCAGTCTCCCAGGTGTTTTTCCCTGAGATTCTGTAGTACCTTGCATTCTGGAAATATGTTAATGAAGGTTTCTTCTTCCATTTCACATAATCTACAAACATTCTTCTTGTTCCACTAGTTTGAGTTTCTTGAGGTGCCCATTCAGGCGGCAGCTTCCTTTTAGGTCACATGTTCTCATCTGGTTATAGTTTTCCAGGAGTATTTTTGATTGTCTTAGCCCTACTAGATCTTTCCAATGGTCAAATCTTCTCTCTTCTACCCATTTCTTCCAATATAACGTTGGTGCTGATACCGCAAAAAGGTTTCGGTCCCCAAAAAGGTGTTTCAGCCTCTTTCTTTGTTAGTTAATGTCCTTCTATTCCAGTGTGTCCTGGAACCCACAGAAAGGTGATGATGTTCAAGCCTTGTCCATTAAATTTTTCCTAGGCATTCCTATACCATTTTAGGACTGACTTCACAAGAACTTAGTGTTTTAAATGCGGCTTGACTATCCGACATGATAATCATTTGCCTTTTATATTTTTTATCAATATTGAAGTGGGCAAACTTTCCTAGTGTGTTTGTGATATCTGGCATATCCCAATACCTTCTGTCGCTTTAGAGTCATCTGTATACCATTTAATGGCATTCTTTCCAAGTCTGGTAATTGTGTTTGGATCCCATTCCTGCTTGTTACTGAATTTCTTTAAAAAGCTATATTTTTTCATCACTCTTTCCTGTGGCATATCCCTGGATTTCTGATTATGAAAAACGAGGAGGAGAGAGTTTTGTTTTAAGATTCCCTCTACTTAGCCTGTATCTTGATCTTTCTGCAACACTTTCCACCACCATATGTAGTGGCGTAGATAGAACCACTTCCATAATCGCACTTAGGCATGTTTTCATTGTTCCTGTAATGTGTATACAGGTTAGTTCTGGAAATATCTCTCGTCGTCAATAGGTTAGTCCTACTACTCCACGAGATGGCTCCATAAATAAGGATTGGTCTCACTATGGCTGTGTAGATCTACCTCAATTCTTGGTTTACAACCCCAATTTTTTTGTATTGTTCAGAGGTTGATTTTTCTTTTCTTAGTGAAGGCTTTTAGAATGGTTTTGGTGGGGTTGATGTTTAGTCCCATCTGCCTTCACCAGCTATTTGTCTAGTTGATAACACTTTGTACGATTCCACAAAGGGTATTTTCAAATTTTCCCCTTGCTGTTATGACTATTTCATCAGCATATCCTAGGCAGAATATTCCGAGATCAGTCAAACCATACAGGAGCTCGTCTACCATATTAACGGGTATACTACGGATATCCACAAAAAGATATTCTCTGGTTGTGCAGATGGAGACGATGTCTACTCGTCTTCGTATCTGCTACTCTAGTGGTGAGCAGCTTCAAAAGCTTCTTGGATATCAAAAGCAGAATCTGTCTGATGTCGGAAATAAGAGATACATAAAGATTTTTGTTCCCCTGGAAGTAAGGAGAATAGTCCAGAAATACGTCTGCAGTTTATGTTCAAATGATGGCTTAATTATTTATGAATATGAAAAGATGAAGCAATTTCAATCCTGGTTGGGTTCCTGTAAAGTTTCGTTGAATTTTCACCACATAGTTTTTAGATAATAAAGAATATTTTCTTTTTCTTTTAATGAATTTAATTGAAATTTAATCAATACTGTGATTATAGTGTGACTAGAAATTTTCTTAATTTGGGGCTGCTTTTCTCGAAACCCATAAAAATTAAATTTAAATTAAATTAAAGTTCATAGATTGAAAATATTGAATGGTACAAGAATTTTGAACATAAGTTTATTTAGCAGTGTGTGTAAAGCCACTGGACGTTTTTTTTAACTGAAAGAATGATGAGGGTACAAAATTGAAAAAACTAGGTGCTGTTTGTAAAATTGTCCCATAATTGTTTATAAATTGTATTGAGTTTTTTTTATTACGTTTTTAGCTTGTGTGCTTTAGTTGTTTTTTTCCGAAAATCGTAACTTTTTAATTGTTAAAATACGAGTAAATATATATATTTTTTATAATTTCACATTGTTCCATAAAAAATGTTTTCTGGCTCAAATCGGATAGTTCTTTTTAAAAAGAAGCACATTGTGTTTTGAATAATAATTATTATTGTAAGGCCTAAATTATTTAATGCGAACAAATTTTCGTTTATTGACAATACTAAAAGTGGCCATATTTCAACGAACATTATTTATATTTATTGTTTTTTATTTTTTACGAATGTTATATATATTATTGTAAAAATATGTTAATATATATGTTAAAAATTTGAGTGACTTTTTGTTTGTTTTTATACTAATACTTCCTAAACTACTTCTTTTTATATTTCAGTAAGCGGTGTTAGAGAAAAGATGTTTATTTTGAAATGTTCATGCAAGCTGCGTTGCCTCTACTATCGAAAGATAAGGCAATGGAATTCTCACAGGAATGAAGTAAAATTGTTGGCAAAAATTATTCATTTGCCTTTATAACCAATTCAAATACGTATAACAAAAGCGATTTGACTTTAGCTATAATTAAATCATTAAAACATTACTCTATTCAACAATGAATATTTATTTTATTTACTGTAGATGTGAAAACTGAAATTGTGCGATAGCAGTAACGGAAAATCGATTTGGGCTTTGGATATTGAACGGACCTGACAGTAGATACAAGCGATGGGTTAGATTAGAATGGTCTTCTTTGCCTTCTTAAGTTAATTAGTGATTCAAAAAGGCCCGGAATTGAAAACATGTGGAAATCAATTGATGTTCAGTTGAGGTTGCATATTTAAAGATATATGTAATACTTTCCCACCCTCACTCTACTCCATCTCTATCATTTCATTTCCAGAATCGGAAACATTCGAGTAGTTATCCGTATTGTAGGAATTATCTGATTTACGAGCTGAAATAATAACAGGTGGAATATCTTGAAAAGTACAATTTCCCATGTATTTTGCACAGTCAGTCAACATTATTACTTCGACGTATCTATAAACATCTGTTCACATTTATGGTGCCTATTTTGAAAGAGCCTGAGACCATGAAGAGTGGACGGAACTTTCTTATTGTAATAGTTATTACAAAATCCCCATGATAATTCAATATTGACAATTATATGGGGGTAGTTTAAGAACATGATGCTTATACTCTTTCAAATTACTTCTCGCATACAATACCTACCGTGAAACGTTTACCCTCTGAACGAAATTTGGCTGGCTTGCATTGACGAACCTGAAAACCATTTATAAATATTTTTCTTAACGTGATTCAGAAGTTTGCCAAGAGTAAAAAATTCTGCATTTACTCCTGACGATGCAAATGTTATTTGTAAAACCGGTAAAGTAATATATGTTCTGTTGTGGAATTTGTTATCTATTGATTTCATTTAATGGAAGAAACCAATCATCTTATGTTTTTACATCATGACAATACTGGTATGGATGGCAATAAAAAGACAGGAGGAAAGGTTCCTTTGTCGGAGAGGGTGCCGTAGGTAGTTTTATCGGACGTAATCTGCAATTGGCATATCTTATATTAAGTTTTGCCAAACAAACGTTACATACCTGGAGAGCAAAAAAATTTTTAGATTTCTGGCATTTTTTACCATATTTTACAAGGAATGGTTGATTCAAAGTTTTTTATATATTCTTATTTATTTATTTTTGTATTTATTTAATTACAATATCCTCGGGCAAGCCCAATTACAGGATAAGGACAAACACAGGACAATAAAGACAGAAGAGAAAAAAAAATAATACAAAGCAGTATTTGCAATAAAGCTATTCATGAATGCCCACTGGCGTTCACAAAAAAGAAACTTACACAAGCATTATATGCAAAGCGAAGTCTTTCCTATGAATTACCCCGGAGAAAGATTTGTTTTATTTGTCTATTATTTGTGCAGAAAATATCTATGTTTGACTCAATCGAGGAGTACTCAATGATAAGCTGGTTTAATGGTGAAAATTTGTAAACGTTTGTCCTATGTGGTAATTCATAGAAAAGGCTATTGGTTCTAGAATTTGTTCTAGGAACTCTGAAGTTCAGTAACGATACAATATTATCACATTTAAAAATATAATTACCAATTTTATATAAAAACATAACTGAATGCATTGAGCGACGACGAAGTAAACTACTGCTATTAAAACGAGAATAAAAGTGTTCTTGAGGTGTGCCTCTAACAGGATAAAGACCGTCCAAGATATAAGAAGCCGACTTAAAGTATCTTCTTTGTACTCGTTCCAAAGCGGAAATATGAATATTATAATTCGGGCTCCAAATAACACATGCATACTCCAGTTGCGATCTTACAAATGCCGACAACAAAATATTCAATGTGTTAATATTTTTGAAACATTTCGCATTTCTAACGATGAAACCCAGCGACCGGATATGCTGCAGAGACCGTTTTTTGTATATGTGGAACAAAAGACAACCTTTGATCAAAATAAACACCCAGATCTTTAAGGACATCTGGTCTGTCGAGGACAATGTTGCACAAGGTGTAATCAAATTGGATAGTTGCTTCTTTTCGACAAAAGGACATTACGTTACATTTATTTGGGTTATTTGGGAGCTTGTTTCTGATACACCAATTATTGACCAAATTAAGGTTTCTCTGTAGTTTTAAGCAGTCATTAACGGAGTTTATTTCACAGTATAGTTTCATATCATCAGCATATATGTCTTTATCAATGTCAACATCCAGATCTTCGGTAATGTCATTTATAAAAATGTTGAAAAGTAAGGGACCCAATATAGAGCCCTGTGGGACACCGGAAGTTTGAAGAAAAGGTTGAGATTTGTATCCTAAAGTTTGAACATATTGAGTGCGATCATGAAGATAAGAACTAAGTATAGCAATTAACATGTCATCTACACCAAATAAATTAAGTTTATGTAAAAGTAGGCCATGGTCAATTTTGTGAAAAGTCAGTGTAGATAGTATCGACTTGACTTTTCTTCTCCAGCACTTCACAAATGAATTGGGTTACGCAAAATAGATTCGTAACTGTGGACCTACCAGATATCAAACCATGTTGTTTAGGTATGATGATATTACTGACATGAAACGCAAGGTGATTATGGACTACTATTTCGAACACTTTGGCGAAATTGTTTAGAACAGCTACTGGACGATAATTACTTATGTCATTCTTCAAGCCTTTTTTAAATATGGGGCAAATCCTAGAAACCTTCCAACAATCGGGAAACTTCCTAAGATTGAGAATGAGATTAAAAATTCTATAGAGAGGTTTGCACAAAGTATACGCACAGTCCTTGACTAAGAAGGCCGGAATTAAATGGGGTCCATTTGTCTGTTTGGGCTTAAGTTTCTTAGCAGCCACTAAGATTTCGTTTTCACAAATTTTCTGATACTTGAGATATTTTGACCGTTATTATGACTGTCGTGATGAGAGAAGGTGCCCGACGGAGTAAAATTATTGGAGAAAAATGAAGCAAATCCATCAACCACCTCCTGTGGGCCATTATATTCAAAATTTCCATATACCATTTGAGCAGGAATAGAGGAACTACTCCTTGCGGAATTAACAAACGACCAAAAACGATTAGGATTGTTATTAATGTCGGATTCAAGATTTTCGGTAAAATTTTTATAAGCTATCTTAGATTCTTCTTTAGTAGTTGATCTAATATTACTAAATGATAAATAATCAATGTCAGAACGACTTTTGCGGTATTTTTTCCAAGCCTTAGATTTTGCTGAAACAAGGTTGATTAGACGTTTGTCAAACCAAAGAGGATAGCTCCTATTATTTATAATTTTTGGTGGAACAGTTTTATCAAAAATGTCATTTAAAATATAGTCAAATATATCAACTGCGCTATTGACATCATTGCAACCATCAAGCGGAGACCAATCAGCAGAGGCAATACTGTGATAAAGAGAGTGAAGATTGCACTTTTTAAAATTGTAGCCACCTGAGGACTTCGCGACTATAGTTGAAACAGAATTATCAAGTTTGAATTCTATAGATATTGCTGGATGGTGCTTGTCCTCGGGCAATAGCGGATCAACCGATTTAGAGACATTGCGTTCAATATTGGATATGACTAAATCAAAAGTACTTTATTATAACTCTTCAGAATGTAATTGTATTGTTTAAAGTCAAAGAAGTTCATAAAGTTAATTAGTGAAGGAATATATTTTCCTGGCATAACACCATTTGAAAGATAATTGGCATATTCTGTGATATTGAAGTCACCAAAGATAATAATGTTTTCGTTGAATATAGCATACAAAGACTCGATTGCGTCATATAAGTTATCATAGACATCTGAGTTCATTTGTGGGGGAATGTAAATGTTAAATATAAATAAGTTCTTTGAGCCTGCCTTGATCTTTACTGCAATGATATCTATAGCTGGTATGACTTGAAAAGCATCCACAAATGAACTATGGTCAAATAATGTAGCATTAGGCAATTTATTCACAGCCAACAAAGCACCACCACCTCTTGTGTTATTTAAGAGCTCATATTTCCTGTCAGAACGAAATATGTCAAACTTATTAGTATCAAAAAACTCACTGTTGTAAAAATTATCGTTTAACTAAGTTTCAGTAAATGCGAGTACATCAAAAGGACAAGCAATTGAAGCATTAAGAAGTAAATTATTAGTTTTAGTGCGAATACCCCGTAAGTTTTGATAATAGCAAATAAGGGTTGTTGATTTATTTATTTTTTTTTTCATAAGTATTAACTTTGCCGGAAAATTCGGTTGATTCGGTTTATTGCTATGGCGATATTATATTTGATCTCAACTTTTGAAGTGCTAACTTATATACATGACAATCTTTATCCCAAGCGGCATGATTAGCAGCAACACTTTGATCAGCATATTTGTTATGATTGTGACAATTAATACAGTATTTAACTTCATTTTGAGTACATTCTTCAAGTTTGTGATTTTTACCACAAAGAGGACATATATTTGATACAGATGAACAATTTTTAGACGTGTGACGAAAACCGCAACATTTGTAGCATCGAAGCAGGTCAATACCATCATACACATTACAATAGTCATATCCAATATAAACTTTGCCTTGATCCATCACTTTTTTGTATGTATGAGAGGAGCACTGAATTAAACTTAACACACGATGATTCTTCTTCAACGGACCCACACTAATAACTTTCAAAGAGTTGTCCTGAATAATCAAATCTCTATTTTGAGAACTCAAATAGTGTAGTAAGTCAGCTTCGCTTAAGTTTTCAGACATACCAACTATCTTAAAACAAGGATTTAGAGTAGGAATTTCTTTTATATTATAATTATTAGCAAGTTTTTGAGTGGCAAGATCTTTAAGTTTTGTTCTTTCATTTGAATTTTCACAGCTTATTATAAGACCACCATCACGTACATTTTTGACTTTTGTGATTGCTACACTAGAATTTATTGGATTGATATTGGCTAACATATCATTCTTTGTAGCAGATAAGGTTTGTTTAGTCTTCGGTTTAATAACCAGGGAGGGTTGTTGCTGGACTGCTGAAGAGTAAGAGGGGATTGCCGAAGAGAGATGATCAGTTGAAGTACTACCAGTGGCCATTTGATTAGACTTGACAAACGCAATGTTACCAAATGTGTTAGACTATAGAAATTATGACCTACACGTTGCCTAACAGTCACTGTCGTCTGGATCATCTAATAAACTTGGACTGTCTAATTTGAAACACGGCCTTTTACATCAGAAACTACCTTTGTTTTACGAATAAAGATTGTCCCCTAATATATCAATGTTGACAACCCTGTTTTTTCATATCAATACGCTATATATGCTATACGAATACAATCAAAGATATCTGATAATGACATTAACCGATATGTCAAGGAACAGATAAAATTTTGTGAAGAATTATCTCAAAATAAAAATAACAGACAGTAGATAAATCGGCTAACAGCAGCCTAAGCATGTGAGACCTCTTCAAGAAGAGAGGGCATACGCTGAAGACACGAATGAAGACCAGTGCGTGGATTACTATATATTTACTTTTGCTATTTTATAAAAATGTACATATCCAATTTTGTAAATAAAATTTTTGGTATTCGGTATTTGGTTCTCGTCCGATCACCGCAGTGTAGCAGTGTCGGGTGCGGTTAGTACTTGGATGGGTGACCGCTTGGGAACACCGCATGCTGTTGCCTTTTTTGCATTTTTTTGTTAATGTGCCCCTTTACAGAAATGATAATATGGTATTTTCATTACAATAAATATTTCAGTTTTAAAAACTAAATTTAATCCAATTGTTGTTAAATATCATAATAAGAGTAAGAGATTTATTACATCAACCTTCACTTCCACCATAAAGTAAAAGAAAAAAAAAAGGTTTATTTATCGAAGTGTTGAATTTATAATAAGGGCTAGTGCCAGGGCCGGTCAGCAACTTTTGGGGGCCCTGGGCTAACGATATCCGGGGGACCCACGAAATAATTAAAATATTTAGCATTTTCCTAAAAAAAAAAAGGATTATGCGGGAAAATGAAACGTTTATTTTTGATTTGTATTTTTTAACTGGTTTATTATTTCATTATTCGGGACCCCTGGGCTGGAGCCCATTAAGCCCATACGTAGATCCAGCCCTGGCTAGTGCCCAGGTCGGCAAATTCTCAAATGAGATGAAATTTCAGTTGAATTTTCTAGAAATTTGCATTATTGTTGGCAACGGCCATACCACACTGAAAATACCGGTTCTATTACCGCTATATGCATACAAGCAAAGATATCTGATAATGACATTAACCGATGTCAAGGAGCAGATAAAATTTTCTGAAGAATTATCTCAAAATAAAAATGACAGACAGTAGATAAATCGGCTTACAACAGCCTAAGCATGAGAGACCTCTTCAAGAAGAGAAGGCATACGCTGAAGACACGAATGAAGACAGTGCGTGGACTACTATATATTTACTTTTATTTTATAAAAATGTTCATACATATTTAAATTTGTAAATAAAATTTTTGGTATTTGGTTCTCGTCCGATCACCGATCGGGTGCGGTTAGTACTTGGATGGGTGACCGCTTGGGAACACCGCATGCTGTTGCCTTTTTTGCATTTTTTTGTTAATGTGCCCCTTTACAGAAATGATAATATGATATTTTCATTACAATAAATATTTCAGTTTTAAAAACTAAATTTAATCCAATTGTTGTTAAATATCATAATAAGAGTAAGAGATTTATTATATCAACCTTCACTTCCACCATAAAGTAAAAGAAAAAAAAAAGGTTTATTTATTGAAGTGTTGAATTTATAATAAGGGCTAGTGTCAGGGCCGGACCGCCACCTTTGGGGGCCCTGGGCTAACGATATCCGGGGGACCCACGAAATTATTAAAATATTTACCATTTTCCTAAAAAAAAAAAGGATTATGCGGGAAAATTAAACGTTTATTTTTGATTTGTATGTTTTTACTGGTTTATTATTTTATTATTCGGGGCCACTAGGCTGGAGCCCATTAAGCCCATACGTAGATCCAGCTCTGGCTAGTGCCCAGGTCGGCAGATTCTCATATGAGATGAAATTTCAGTTGAACTTCCTAGAAATTTGCATTATTGTTGGCAACGGCCATACCACACTGAACATACCGGTTCTCGTCCGATCACCGCAGTCAAGCAGTGTCGGGTGCGGTTAGTACTTGGATGGGTGACCGCTTGGGAACACCGCATGCTGTTGCCTTTTTTGCATTATTTTTGTTAATGTGCCCTTATAGAGAAATACATTGATATTTTTTTCATAATAAACATTCAGTTTCAAATACTGAATTTAATCAAATTGTTGTTAAATGTTATAACGAGTAAGAGATTTATTATATCAACCTTCACTTCCACTATAACGTAAAAGAAAAAAAAGGTTTATTTATTGAAGTGTTGAATTTACAATAGGGGCTAGTGCCCAAGGCAGCAAATTCCCAAGAGAGGCAAATGATACCAAATGTGAAGGGCATACGCTGAAGACACGAATGAAGACAGTACGTGGACTACTATAATATTATGTATATTAATTTGTGTTAGTTGTTTTATATTCAACAATTTTTTTCTATGCCCTATCATTAAAGTACCTCTCATGTGAGCCTGTAACGGCTGTCAATGGTGCGAGTGAAAAAGCGTTAACAAAAGTGCAATAACGTTAACTTTATTTCACGCTTTCCCTAAGCCAATACAGTTGATTAGTGCAATTCGTTCATACCTTTTCCGGAAAGAAATACAAAGTTACCTTTGACATTACAACAAGTTTTCATTGAATCTTCCAGACGACAAATATTTAATATTTGAGGTAGAGTTTTAAAATAGTTTTAATTTGTTTTTTGCTTACTTTATTTATAAATTTGTATGTCACGTTAATACTGCGAATAGCTGGAGGTTGTCGAAGAGAAGAGTTGTATAAAATGAAAATTGATTTCATTGACAATCATGACGATTCCAGATTCAAAAACTCATACAAGTCGGCGTTTTACGGTTATTGGAAAATCCAGTACAAACATTAATTTAATACATTTATATCAAAAATATCTGAGACCGAAAAACGCAACCAGCAAATGTACAAAACAAGTAGTTGGTATAAACACTTTATCGAAGATTCCATCGCTAATTGCGCAATATTTAAGTTTACCGCATCCAGAAGAATATACAGGTCACACGTTTCGACGTACTTCGGCATCGCTTCTAGTTGACTCGGGTGGAAACATTCTTCAATTAAAGCAACATGGATAATGGAAATCTACTGCTGTTGCTGAAGGGTATGTGAACAATTCTCTAAATGTAAAAGTGAATTGTGCTTCACGAATTTTACAAGGGGTTAATGTCAGCAGTTTTTTAATCTTCAACATTATATGAGAATCAAGCAGAGACGAATTTGACTGTTCCAAATATTTACAATTTAATTGACGCAGAAACAAACGAGACTGGGTTAAAAATTCACATTAGTCAACCAAACAATTGCGTTTTCAATATTCACATTGCGAAATAAAACTAAAATACATAATATAGTTGTTAATTTTTCTTAATATTATTATGTTTATGTTTAATTAAAATGTTCCAAATTACTATTTTGATTTTATTGTTTTTATAGGGCTGTAGAAAATATATTGTATGCAACATATGCATAAAGTGTCTTTTTTACTCATGAAATTTTTCCATTCGTGAAAAAGTACCACTTTAGGCACTTGTTGCATAAATTATTATTAATCTTAATTTTACCAGCGATAGATTTACCTGGTTGATGTGCATATCAACGGCGACCGGCGAGTTGCATCCCAAAAAGTAAAATTTTACCTGAACGAAAAAAGGCAACCGTCGAATTGTATCCGTAATCCAAAAAGGTCTGTTCATTAATAATCGCCTATCATGGTCAAAGGCTGGTCAAATTTTACAGCAATTTTGCCGATACCTAACCTAACCTAACCTACATTGAATATAATTGAATAATGTTTAAATTAAATTAATATATCATTTCACTATATTGTTATAAAACTGTATTAGACGCAGTTTCGGAAATAAAATTTAGTATCAATTACGATATCAGAATAAACATGACAACAATGCCCGCTTTTATTTAATTATCTACCAGTTTTAGACACAATATTAAATTTGTTGACGGGATGCAACTCAGCAGTTGGACAGATGCAAGTCAGTGGTCAAAAGTTTGGCCTGCTCAAACTATTGCTTAGGGATATATCCTTTAACACAGAATTAACAGGATAGGTATATTGAGATGAATGACTTCCATTTCAGGTCAGATACTTTACCTACCTTGTACATGTGGTATTAGCACATAGATTCCCGTTTGTGATTGAACGAGATATACAGGTTGATCCATTATTGCGATAAAGTCCAATATCTTGTAAATCCTCGAATATATTCGAATAAAATTTTGACCGATTGTAGTCAGCCTAGAGGCTTACATTTTAAAATTAGTCGCAACTGCACAGCGTGTTCTAGAACGCCGTACCAGATCACAGGTACATTTTTTTAAATATGATACCCTGTATTTTATTTCAAATTTAAATTCTGCTTGACTTCGCTATTGCGATGATATGAGATTGTAATAGATTATACACTGTATTTAAAAAGTTCTGACCACTTGTTCTTGAAAATCGTAATGAGTTTAACGCACTGTTTACTACAAACTGCACACTTAAAAAACAATCTTTCACTGCCATACGTCTGTGATGGTCGTCTAATATCACAATTCACTGGACTTTCTTCCATATCTAAGAAACATAATCTAATTTGAAGTGGAATACAGGGTGTCCCATTTAACAAAATGTACCTATTATCTGGCACGGCGTTCTAACACGCTATAGAACTGCAACTAATTTTAAAATATGAGCCTCTAGGCTGGCTAAAATCGGTCAAAATTTGATACTCAGTTGAAATTTTTTTTATATTATATTTGGTCTGTCTGTCCCCCGCTCTCATATGGCAGGCCTAACTGCGTCGGCGACCAGAGTTGATGAGGCCGTGAAGTGGACATTTATTAGTTCCTTCAGACTCTTCTCATGGGATTTGTATAGGTACCGTTCGCATTCCTAACGAATCATACTTCTTTCCTGGCTGTCCCATCCTTTGTCAAGACTTTGTGGATTCGAGAGCATGCGGGGGCATCCGAGATGTCCTCGCAAAGTTTCCTTCGTAAATTACTTCTGGATTAATGTATTTCATATTCGTATTGCTTGATATTACACCTGTAGGTATTCCAGTCTTGCCTGGTTTTGGCCTTGTTAAACAGACTGTGGACTTGGCCATTGTTCCACCAGACTCTGTTACCCGTTTTATTTTCTCGGCAGATGGCTTGGATAGCAATGCTGTTATTTTCTATCACGTGAACAAATTTCCACTGTGAAACCTTCCAAGGATACCCCAGCAAGAGAAACTTTCAAAGTAAGATTTTAGCTCATTAGGCGATAGAATAGTGAAATTGTATTTCCCAAATTTCCAGCTTATTTTTTAGTTCTTACTAAAACAAATTAGATGAATTTATTAAAAAAAATTCTTTGTGAAGGTCTAGCCCCTACCAACAATTCTCCAACAAGCGTATTTTCTACGTCGCGACGCAATGTTAGCTATCCCGTCACGACGCGTCGTTTATCGTTATCCACAGCTCTCTAGTCCCGATGCCGGGAAAATTCTAATCAATATCATTTCATTGCGAGTACGGATAACAACTTTTCCTCCGGCGTAAATTTCGCGCATGCGCTCAAACATATTTATTGTTGTGCAGGGTGAATTTCCGAAAATAATAATACCATGCGTTTGGTTGGAAAACTGGTCTCGGGGTTAAACGTGAATAAACGGCATAGTTGAGGTTGTTTGATTCGTTTCGGGTTTTTTGTTTGTGATGTAGTGCTTGGTAGATTAAATATTGTTTGGCGAGGAAGGAGAAGTATTAAGAAATATTTCCGGGTAAACAGTTGGTAAGTTGGAAGTTTGTAAACAATATATTATATATAAACTAACAACTTGTTGTTTCAAACAATATAATAATCAAACTGTATAGATTGATTTTAAACTTTATATTCTCTTATAAGATTTCCTCACAATTTTTATTTATTGAAGCAGGTGAATTACTCACACTGATTCAGCAAATGGTTTTTTTTGTGGAAACTAGCCCTATTTTTCCTTTCAATTTTTCTACATTTTCCCTCCATGAGTTTACTGCTCTTAACCTCCACAATTCTCTCACGTCCCAGTCACCTATTTTTTGATCTCTTTCCGCAATAATCTATCCAATATAAGCTTCCCATTTTTCCATATTCTGAATTTTTTTGGAAACATGTATGTCTATCATTTTTCTAATCATTTGCCAGCTTCCCCTACTTGTTTTTCATCTAGAAATAACTACATCTTCTGAAAAAGGTCTTTTCCCTGTCTGTCTGCAAACGGTTCCACTGCACACGGATGGCGAAAACAATAATACTGGTAACTATCGACCAATTACCTTATTACCGATCTTACCGAAACAATAATGAAAAACCGCTTACTGCCCTTTCCATAATAAACATGATAGCTTCAATTTGGTTTTCTACCTATAATAAATGTACTGAGTAGTGACACAATGTTCGCTGTTCTTAATGAAGTACATACCTCATTTGAAAATAAACTTTTTATGGTTTCAGATTTTCGAGATTTGCTTGGAATGCTTAGCATAAGAATGTGGTCTCAGGAAAACTAATCTTGTTCCAGATGAAACACACTTATCTTGCCTATTTTTCTAAAAGTTATAATGTTGGTGGTATGACGTTAGTTACGTTCTTAATTTTCAAGTTCCCATTTTTTTGACACCATTTTTAGTCAAGGACCATTTTCTGTGCCTTTTCCATTATCTTCTTTTATATTCTCATAATCTGTCTTCTTTCTTGTTTCTTGTCAGCATAGGAAATTAATTGTTGATATGACATATACCAGGTTACATAATGAAAATGAGGTATCTTTGCTTGGCCTCTCCGAAAATTGTTTGTCTCCTCGATTCCAGTGTTCATAGTAAGACAAAATATGGGTTACGGTCTCGTTCTCCATGCCACAAAGTCTGCAGCTGAGATCCCCGTTTTATAGCCCCATTTTATGCAGGTGATCTTAGCTGGTTCCTATTAATATTCATTAGTTCTTCGGCCCGCTTAACACATGTGTACCTATAAAGGTTTTAATGTGTACCTGCTTTGGAGTGCTCCTCCACTGTAGCCTATGTAGGCTTTGTGCTCATTTTTGTATTTGTCCTCGTGCCATTTTCTTTGGATTGGTTCTGGTCCAACATATATCGTTGCTGAACCTCTTCTCGCGAGCTCATCAGCTTGTTCATTTCCAGAGATATCGTTATGTCCCGGCACCCAAACTAATCTTACTTTACTGTGGTCTGTCAGTTCATTTAGTTCTTTCTGGCATTCCACTACCAGCCTGGATGTTACCTTGCGGCTATTAAAAGCCGCAAGGGCTGTCTAGCTGTAAGTTAATATGTTTATCATATGAGTATTAGTCCTGAATTTGTTAATTCTGACACATTGTAGGATAGCAATCTCCAGCTGAAACACAGAGGTATGTTTTTCTAGTTAGGAGGAACATCTCGTGTTCCTCATTGCGCTATACTCCCCTGCTCCTGCCCTTTCCCCAGTCTTTGACTCGTCTGTATACCAGGTCTCACTTCGTATATTTTTATACTTTTGTGGTGGAATTTGTTATTAATTGTTTTGATTTAATAATATTAATAACGAAATATACTATGATATTATTATCAGTCTGGTAAACTTATAATACTGTGTTCAGTGAGAACACCTGGAACAACTTCTAGGCCGGCTTTGTTAAGCTAGAGAAAATATTCAGCATTCTTTGTTATCCTGTGATTTTTTGATATTTATTATAGGATTCGGTTTTTGGTTTGTCGCTAGCCTAGATGCCTCTACATAGAGCATTCTATTTCTTGGAAGACTGTTTAAATAGAGTTGCGTCTTTTTTTCAGCTTAGCTCTCTCTCCCTTAATACCAGTGGTGGTAAATTATGACCAAGTCAATAGGCATTTCAAGTTTAAATCACCTTCGCAATGAAATGCACTTGAATTCCTAATGAATGAAAGTACAATTTGTGAAATGTAGATAAGAAAGGAGTTATGTCTGTGGAGACTAGTTGCAGCATCCCCCTTATTTAGAGAGAAAATATGATCGTGATAAATGTATCTTATTACGAAAGACAAAACGTATACCCCAAACAAAAGACATTTTAGGGTGATTTGTAGAAAGTTCTTAGTAGTGAGCTTCTCAAAGGGACTCAAAATTGCTGTGCTCTAATGATACATTTGAAAAAATATATTAAGCAGCTGGGTTAAAATGATATAGAGGTGTCAAATTTTTTTAATTGTTTTGTATTTTAAGATAATTTCTTAATATTAAATTTCACTACCCAATAATAAAATTTTTTAGATTCATAAACATTTTCCTTTTAAAAAACGTCCTTGCACTAACATATACAATTAGTTCCGCCTCGGTACACTTTCATTATTATTCCTACTATCTAGCGAGTTTCTGTATTAAAGATTGGGTCATTAAACTTCCTAAATGGTCGTATGGACGTGGCGTTTCCAATATTCTAACGTACAATGCGTAGGAATAAATTCTAATAGTAGTGCTTAGAATGTACTGGGCGGTAGTAATTTTAAGTGAACTCAGTTTACTGCGGTAAACAACTTGCAATTTCTTATGTAAACAAAATTCACCGGTTTTGGTATAGTTATCGTATACAGTAGTGTACAGTTATCGAAGAATTTTTTCCTTACCAATTCGTTAGTAGGTGTTTGTTTGTGATAAGTTTGTTGCTGAAAGTGAAAAAGGATGTGTGGGTGCTATGGAACAACATTTTTATGTTTTTTTTGTGATAGTGACTCATTTTCTAAGTGGCAAATTCGCGATAAAAATAAGTTTTTCTGATAAAAGAGGAAATCATAAGAATTGGTATAGAAAAATCGAAGAAAAAACTCAAAAATGTTTATATTTACCCAATTTCATTCGTAAAAAATGTAAGCACATTTACCATTCATATACAAAATTGTTGCTGAAACTGAATTTCTGTTTCGTATTTCACGCAAATAGAGCAAATTTTGCGTTTGTTTTGTTGAGAAATTGAAACCCAATCTTTTTATTTCCAACGTTCTGGTAGCGCGCTCCAGTTACCGTTATCAAGAAATATTCTATTTTTTTAATTTTTTCTCATCTAACATTTATAAAAAATTCGACAACTAGACAATCAATGAAAATATTTTGAAGTTTAAGCTTGCCATGAGTTTGTCAAATTTTCTTATCCATTGACAGTAGACTATATTTTTGGTAAAAATGATTCGCGAAAAAAGAAATTTTTTGTGTAATAACGCCTCTAATGGTCGGTTCTACAATTTGAGTATAAACCTGGTATTCGCTATACGAAGGATAACGACTCTCTATTGCGTTCTAAATTAGAGGTATATCTTTATTCCAAGTATAAACCAGAGTATAAGTTATCTTTTCCAGTTTGAAGGTATAACCGAGGAATAAATTTCCGTATTTCTATTGGTGAGTTTCGCGTAAAAATACCAGCATTGCTGTCGTGTCTCGCGTCAGAAGGTGAGGAAATTGAAGAGATAATATTATACCGATCCTAAAGTATTAAAGTTAGGTACAGTATAGCATAAGTTGAATGAGGTTCATAATTTGAATAATATGATGAACTTTTTCAACCTCTTCCATTCAGCTAAATAGCATATCCAATAGAGCGTTTCCAAGTGACGTCATCAACCAGCTGATCACGGACAACCTTCAGAAAGAAGCTTATATGGAAGTAGCACTTTTTACTGATTTAAATATAAATCGAGAACAAAAGTTGATTGGTTTTGGTAAATTTGTGTACTAGTGAGTGTTTATTAGTTTGGATACTTTAATAATTTAAGTGTAAAAAGGCGATTGTTAGGAGTGTTATCGTGTTGTATTATTCGGTTTGAGGTTATATCAGAATTTAGTGTGAATGCTGTCCGGTGACAGAAATTCGTCACGATGACGTACTTGGAAAAGGTCAATTCATTATTGTGAAAATTCCACACCTGTAATTTTTAACCAATCAAAACGTGTTTTTTTGACAGATCACCATGGCAACGGATGAATTTTATCGGAAATTTTTTCATGGTGGTTACCCGCCGAGAATTATACTGGAAATTTTTTTTTGACGTTTATAATGTCAGAATATTTTTTTGAAACTCTGGTTTATCTTTGCAAAAAAGCAATTGTACACCACTGTAGTTACTCAAAACTGAGGTAAAATTAAAGAATATACTGTGTCGTGCAACGAGTAGAAATCAACAATTTAAAGGTCTTTTTTACGTCGAGCCGCTTGACAGCTTCAAAACTGAAATAATTTTTAGGTTAGGATTTCACTTAGTTGCCGTGGTAACTAAATAATCAAGTCGACCAAACCTCAAACGTCTAAAATTGACGTTGTTGTAAATCGAAAAATAAATTTTAATTATTTGATTTTCAAACACAATTCGGTGTGGAATTTTCTTACCGAATACCACTCGAGTTAAAATTAAATCCGGAAATTTTGTCTCGCTCATGAATATTTTTAGAAAATTAATTTTCAAAATATTCATGAGCTCGAAAAAATTTCCGGAAATAATTTGACCTCTAGTGGTATTACTAGTGAGAATTAAATTTAAGTGTCATCTGACCCCGCGTCTGACACTTTTTCTACGATTTTAATTGGCTGAAATAGAGTAGTGAGAGGCTATCAAACTGATAATATTTCTATGACCGCATGCTACTACGTCATTGTTTATTATTATGGCCCACTAATGAAGAAAATGAGTACTGTCAGGTCTGACATTCAAAATACTGTTGCGTAAAACCCACCGAGAATGCATCTGATGGCATTCATTATATTCTCTTCCCAAATATTATCGGAGATCGGAGATACTACTCGTTAGAGCCATCAGAAGATTGAACTCGTGCTGCGCACTCGTTCAATCCTCATCGTACCACTAGTTATATTATCCCCGAAAATGTTACTACGGTATCCATATTTTCGATACCAAAAAATAAACTAATATTCTGAATCCAGTGAATTCAAACAAGCCAAAAAATTGGGAGTTATTATAGAAAATGTCAGAAATTCCAGCTTTTCTAAGCGCCAAATGTCAAAATCAATGCTGGTTGATTGGAACTTCCAGCGATATATTCTCGGAATAACAGAAATCTATTGTAGAACTGACAACCAGTTATTCTTGGTATAAATCTAGGTATAAAATATCGAAGGAATAACTATACTGACTTTTAAACTAGCATTGTAGAATCGGCCTAAATATTATAGTTTATTAGGAATGGGATGTAGTGAAGTTCGTGTTCCAGGAACTGTTTTTTGAAGATAATTATTGTTTTTTGCTCACCTTTGGGCCTATTCTACAATGTCAGTATAGTTATTAAGTATAAAGATCGTTGTGACATCTTCACATCGATGAAATTAATGTGATATTTAGCTGGATGGAGAAGGTTGAAAACATTAATTTTTGATGTAGGTATTCAACTTTCATCATTAAGATTATTTTGGAATGCAAAAACCTCACACCTTTACCTGCAGACAAAAGCACATAAGAAATTCCAGTCCATCATATTCTTCCAATTAGAAGCCTCATTCAACTTATGCTATACTGTAGGTAAACTTTAATACTTTAGGATCGGTGTAATCGTATCTCTTCAATTTCCCTCACCTTCTGACGCGAGACACGACAGCAATGCTGGTATTTTTTCCGGAAACCCACCAAAAGAAATACAGAAGTTTATTCCTCGGTTATACCTTCAAACTGGAAAAGATAACTTATACTCTGGTTTATACTTGGAATAAAGATATCAACAGAGACTCGTTATCCTACGTATAGCGATAGGGCCGGTTTTACAAGAGAGATCTATACTAGGTATAAATAGCAGTATAGTTATTCTAGGAGTAAAGTTATACCAGAATTTATACTTGGTAACAAAAGTAGTTGGTTTTACTATGCTTTTTTACACCGGTATAGCAATTCTGGGAGTAAATGGAAATTAATTCATATAAATTGATATTTCCTGTCATTTATGTCATCTTGTAAGGTTTTCCAAGAACTTAACCAGCAATTAGAAAACTGTCTAAAGGAACGGACGTACTTCTCACTCTAACCAATTTTACTTTCCTCGGTATTGAAATTACGTTCAGGGATTTAGATTTATAGCAATTTTAATTATATTGACAATAACAATATTTTATTCTGACAAATTACAACAACTGACAAACTTAAAAACTCCTCTATAAATACTAACTGATATCTTGAACACATCTTTTTTTTCGATAACCTTAAAACGAAAAGTGTTTTTATTGGTTTTTATCAGTTTTTTTATTATTCCCAAGTTTTGCTGTTCTAAGCGAGGTTTTTTATTATTGTAAAATGGATTTGAATCTTTCGATGAAGAAGATATGGTTACGCTAAGAAGGAAGCCAAAAATTAAAAAAAAGTTAATTTACTGAAGATATTTTTATTATCTTTCTCTTATCATACATTTTTATCAGAGGATTGATTTGGCTGCTTATTTGATTCTTGAGATGTACAAGGAACCTCTTGAGAAGCAATATATTGCATGGTATTATAAAACAGAGAGAAAAAATAAATAGTTTTATTACAATAAACTATTATTACAGTTTCCTGTAAAATTCTTGTATTTAGTAAAGCGTGTTACCAAGCGTTAGAATAATAAATTTTATTACATTTAAAAGACTGTGTTTTTAATTAATAAGTTAAGATTAAAGTAAATGCATGAATATTTAAGAAAAAAATCATGTATACATATATTATATATTAAAGGTTCCTTATAGCTACTCATTAGTAGTCACTATTTCTGTAGCTCCCAGTGAAGCCGAAACTCTTTTCGTAGAATAACTGACATATCTATCTGTTTGGCGACGGTATAGCTTATTATAGTCTTTCCGACAATTTTAATGCGGCGTACGAAAATATTTATAAAATTTTCATTCGTCACTTATCAGATGGGGATATAGAGTAAAAAATTCTCCTTCCTGTTTTCGTAATTTTAAACTCGGGTGTATCCAGTATCTCCTTTTTGGGCGTTCATCATTCCCCTCTCCATTTAATGATACAGGAATCACAGCTAATTCTAAATTTGAAGACCAGAACATTTCCTAAATAGGTCTAAGAACACACCAATCTACTTCTAGAAACAAAACGCAATTGCTATAATAAGTGAAGCCTATAGTGGGGTTCCGCGGCGGTGCTGATCCCGTGTCGATGCGTTAAGTGAACTCATACACAACTATCAAGTTGACCACTCGACGGTGCTGTGACGATGCTTGTCAGGTGCTGTGCTGTTAAGTGAGTTACGGACTTTAGTTTATACTGCGAGTAGGCTTACTCTTAGTTTATACCGCTGTTGTAAAACCGGCCCTTATACTCAAATTGTAGAACCGGCCCATAGAAATGTTGATGAAATGCGTTTTTTTAGGGATATTATGATTATTTTAGTTTTAAAATAATGTGGTAATTAGTTTTTTGTGCATTCAACTGTATATAGGTCTGTTAACGAAGGTAATGTAAATCTCTTCAACATGTGACCAAATTTATCTGCAATCTGCTGAAATACTAGCTATATATATTTCGGCATTTAATTGTATCAATACACTTTCTGTATTTTTTCGTTTTTCCCTCTTTAAATCTTATGTGTGCTGAATCTAATTAAACGATGCCCCTCTTCTCAAGCAGGATAGATCTTAAAGTATTGGTAGATTTAAGCTAGTTCGAATATTGAATTGACTATAAATTTCCTAGTTCCTTCTGGTGAACCCTTAATATACGGTATGGTTAAGTTTTTAAAAATTATGTAGGTTGAATTATTATTCTTTATGTTATTATTATTGGGTACCAAAGATGATTTATTTTTTGCTTTTAATTTTTTTGTTCATAAATTCTGTAGGATAATAATAATTATTCAAAACTGATTAAAGTGAAGTTTTGGCTTCGTAAATTCATTATAATTAGAAGAGATATTTTTGGCTCTATCGTTCGGTGATTTTTCCACTTTTAGAATAATTGGACTCAAACTTTGAATACCTATTAGGTTGGTTTATATGGTTTATTTTTTCATCAGAAATCAACAAAATAATTAATATTATACCACTAGGAACGCACGAAAGATATTTAGAGAAAAAGTAGCGAACACAATTTTAGCATTAGAATCTCGTCCTATTAATGTATTACCTGTTTACCAAAAGATACTGAAAATTTCGGTTAAAGATCAAATAATGAATTTTGTGTCTCAAAATAATTTATTGGTTCAGGATCAGTCAGGTTTCAGAAAATCACACTCATGCGAAACTGCGTTGCAATTCATAGTGTCTTCTTGGAAGACAGAGTTAGTTAAGAAGGGGATTTTTGGTGTGGTATTTTTAGATTTCAAAAGAGCATTTGAGACTGCTAATAGAGAGCTATTGCTACGAAAACTGCGTAACTACGGTTTTGTGAGTAAAGTTTTGGATTGGTTGACGTCATATCTTGAAAATAGAAAACAATCTGTGAATTTTAAGAGTTCATTCTCAGAAATGGCAGATTTGGACGTAGGAGTACCTTAAGGTTCCGTTTTGGGGCCATTACTTTTCTTACTCTACATTAACGACATAGTGAGGCATGTTGTAAGATGTAAAATAAAATTATTTGCAGATGACACAAGGCTATTCTTTGCTGGTAGTGGAGACGAAATAGAGAAATGTTTGAATAAGGACCTAACTAACATCTTTAAGGGTTTGATAATTAATATTCAGAAAACTAAATTTATGCTATTGGGGAAAAAAGACAATCTCAGTAAATTTAATAAGTCATTTAATATTGCAATAAATGATGAAAGTGTTGAGAGTATTTAAGTTTAAATATTTGGGAGTTATGTTAGATCCAGAATTAAATCTACATGAGCATTGTAAGTATATAGAGAGAAAAATTGCAACTAAAATATATTTCCTGAATAGAGTAGCTAATAAAATTTCTCAATTCGCAAGACTGACTATATATAGATCAATTGTAGAGCAATGAGGGCAAGACTTAAATGTAATAGGCGCACCTCCATTAAATATATATGTTGGATACATTATCAATTATGTCTGTTAAACAACGACTGACGTTAAATTTGTCAATATTCATTTTTAAACTTAAGAATAAGAAACTACCAAGTTATCTTTGTGACCAGATGACATATATATATACGACATGCATGCATATAACACAAGAAATAGTGCACTTAATCTGTATATTAATACTGACTTCGTGAGTATTGACTCGCTGTTTAGTTCTGGGCTAGTTTTGTTTAATAGCTTACCAACAAAACTTAAGAAATGTCAGACATTAGGGTCGATCACAAGAAGAATAAAGGAACGCGTACGTGCAAATGTCCCTATAAATTGAGACTGCCTACATTATAATTATATTCGAAAATGTTTTTAAATAATTTGTATTTTGAGTGTTTTTAATGTTTCTTTGAATTCCGTTTTATCTTTTACTTTTTATATATACCATTGGACATACATACATATATTTCACTTATACTTATACTTGTACAAGAGCAAGTTTTTGCTAATAAAGAGTGATATAATATAGAGCAATTTGATAATATTCCCAATGCATGCAAGTCTTTTATATTTTCTTAAAATACATTTAAATAGTTTTTGGTTTATCTTCTTCACCAAATTGTTATCAGAGGTTCATTCTTTGAAAACAAGAACAACAACTTAAAATTATCATTGCTTTGATATTTTTTTAATCTTTGAATACATCTTCGCTCTCAGCTTTCACACAAAATAATAAATATACGACAAATTAGAGCTTTGACTTGACTTAATCAATGATATTTTAAACCGATGGAGTCTTTTTCGGGAAAATGTCTGGAAATTATGTGGTCGGTCA
The DNA here is from genome assembly GCA_947563755.1 of Lochmaea crataegi. NCBI lineage: Eukaryota > Metazoa > Arthropoda > Insecta > Coleoptera > Chrysomelidae > Lochmaea > Lochmaea crataegi. The sequence goes on along the minus strand of OX387427.1, from coordinate 40,720,479 downwards.
TTTTTTAGTTATATATAACAAGGTAACCTTTGATGAAAGCATAAATACAAACAAAATTAAATTGAAAGGAAGATGGAAACATTTATGGTGCGAATATTGCTTCAACAAGCCTACAAAATATACTTTTCTTTATCCAGAAATTCCCAATAAACACTATTAGTAGACGCTTGCTAATCCTGTCCATCTCAGTGAAGTAAATGTAGTTGATTCGAACTCGTGCGACAGTTACAATAATTGTATTATATGATTCGTATAACATTTTCTTGGCGTGTGAAAAAGATACACGGCATGAAGAAGAAATGTATAGGAAACTAATACAAATCCATATTCCCCCTCCCTTCAATTTAATGCTGCTAGCATTAAAAAAGCTGCCTGTATACAACTTATTACTGACATTTATCAAAGCGTGCAATCTAAAACTCTAATATTAGTTAGAAGTGATTCCTCTGTTACTTATCAAAGTTAATATTTCTAACTATTCTAACCATCCTATTCAACTCGTTACTAACAAATTCGTTATTTTCTTGAGAAATAAAACCACAATATTCTTATATCTTTCCTTTCAATGTTTCGGTAGCATTCCAGCTATCGTTATCAAGAAAAATTAGTTTTAAAAAAAATGTTTGTTCCTATTTGACCCAATGGAGTAAAATCAAATTCAATATGGCGACCCAGGGCTAACAAAAATATGGTTTTGGTCTTTTGGTATACCTACACAAGAGAGTTTATTTTGGAGAAAGGTGATTTTATTTGGCTTTAAGGATTGTTTTGTGTCATGATAATAATGATAAACAATGAAAAGTTTATTTTTATAAAACTTTCGTTTAGCATATGTGGATTTTGGACCAATTTTTGGTAAAATTGTGCCTACATAAAAACATGAATTTTTGTTAGTTTAGTTTAATTACCATATCTCTTTGTATTTAAAAAAGCTAGCGAGATGAATATGCTTCATTGTCAAGGAAAATCAAGATAATTTCATGAGCAAATTGATCTAAAAACTTGAACAATAAAATTAAATTATTCCAACACTACATGGGTAATTCAAATATGCGATTATTGTATGTATTAACATCTTTTAGATCACACAAATTTAAAAATAATTTTCAATCATTCATTCACACTATCTAATAAAATCGACGAAAAAATTATTGAACACTGTTTGCCATTGAATAGACAATACAAAACTGACCAGCTGTTCAAATTGTTTGCCCTGGATGGCCATATATTAGGTCACGTGATTTGGATTGCCTAATTCTGTCACCTTTGACAGCGCTGAGTAAACAAAGCGTAAATAATAGCTGCTGTTTAAGTTGAGAGTTGACAGTCAGCAGAACGGCAGAATCCCGCCGAAACGCAATTGCTAACTTACCAGCTCAATATGAGAAAAGTAAAAAGAGCGGGACAATTGACGTTAGTTTTCAAAGTATTGGAGTTTTTGAGTTCTGTGTTCAGAAAGTAAGACGTGATTATTATTGAATTGTAAAAGTTGAAGTCAAAGAAATAAAGAAAGTTAAAATAGTAAAAGTGTAATATTGGTGACAGCGGTCGGATGGAAGAAGAGAAAGAAAGACGCGGAAAGAAGGAAGAAGAGAAGAAAATACGCAGAAAGGGGTATAAGAGGAGAATGGAAGGCGCAGATAGGGGGAGGAAAAAGAGAAGGAAAAGCGTAAAAACAAGGAAGCAGAAAAGAAGGAAAGTCGCAGAAAGGAGGAGAAAGAAAGTCACAGAAAAGAGTAGAAAGTACACCGGAAGTAGGATGAAGAGGTAAAGGAAAAATGTAGGGAGGGGAGGCGTAGACAAACAGATGTAGAAATTAGGAATTGCCTAACACAAATTTAGGAAACATTGAAGCTAGAGGTAGGAAAGCTAAATAATAGGGTAGACCATTACAGAACAAAAACAAGAAAATTTAAAATCTAAACGTATATCCAATTTAACGGTCAGAGTGAAAAATACTTCAAATAAAACGTCGATTGATGGTAGGAAAATGACCGTGTTCTCCAACCACACGCCTATTTATGTCTAAACGTAAGGAGCGCTGCACGAACTCGTTGACGTTACAGCACTTAGACTGTAGCAGTTGCTTGATAGCTCAAAAGGTTATTGGATTATAAGGCTAAAAGACTTTCGCCAGGTTGTAAAGCTACAGTAATTGATGCCTTATCGACTTCTGTCGCTATGAAATAGACACTTTCAGATTAAAATAGTTATAAATAAAATATGAAAAAACACTACAAATGCTAGTCTCAAAACTTGTCCTACTCCCAAACAAAGTGAATGTTAATTAAAATTGATTACAAAAAAAAAGAAACACTCGCGAACAGAATTTGTTGACTAATGGTATTGGAAGTACGATTATTATCGTTAATTATGCTCTTAGCACTGTTTTTTTGTGGGAATTTACTTCCGCTCAAGGAAATCTACTGACTTTTTCTGTTTGAAATTTCACTGACAACTCCCTTACCTTTCTCGAAAATCAGGTTGGCAGTTGGCTGGTTTGCTAGTTAATTGTGAATGAAAATCGATTCTAAGAATCGGAAGATCATCTACTGGTTTGAAAACGATGTACGATGTACAGCGAAGACTGGTGAAAACCAAGTTTGTCCCTGTAAGAAATAGTGTGTAAAGATTAATGTCCCTTCCATCAATAGAAATGCTGCTAAAGCTGTTGTCAAGTAAGGATATTGTTTTGACGGAGCGTAAATGGAATTTGAATAAAGTATAATATCAGTGTGAACCATTTTCAGGAAATCATAAATTTGTTGTATTGGACAACATTAGAGATGGTAATGGGACAGCGACAAGAACATCGCCCTTCACGTAATTATTCCTCACTTACATTTCATTATGTTGATAAAAATACAGATATAAACATAAATATAATTAGAACCTCTTGAGCGTTACGAACTCGACCACTCCCAATCTCAATCTGATAACCCTCAAAAAATATCAAGAAAAGTATTCAAAAGCTAGGGAACAGAGCTTCGAAAACCATATGAAAAGAGAAGAGAAAAAGCTACGCTCTGACTTCGAAGTTAAGCCCGACCCAAATTAGCAAAGCAAAAAATCCCATCACACAGTCAGTGATGAATCACCTCAATAATCTTCAACTTCTGTTAAAACCTTCTACCTCAAAAACTACTCGTTAAGAGAACAAAGTCGATTCTGCATTATTGAACTGTTTAATAAATTTTTATACTCTGTGAGGTTTAATATTTTTCAGGAGGTTTTAAAATAAAAACATCACATCACCGTCGAAAGTATCGAAAGTTCATACATGACGTGGAATAGTCAAAAGATCATTTTTCTTGTGTTAGTGTGTAACGATACGTCGTCACATTACGGATAAATCTTCGGATAGACATAAAACGGGGAGAATTACACTTGGGGGAGTTTAGACACTCGCCCCTAGAGGATGATTATGCTCGGTTCTAGGTTTTAAACAGTAAGGGATTCCAACGTCACCAAAACACTTTCATATCCTTATTAAAACTAATGACAAAATAAATATATCTGCTTTTTTTTAGGATAATACTCAATTAGACTTTAATTTGTATGAAAATGTTATGCTTATCATTTTAAGCTGAATTTTTAGAAAATATTCAAGTATAGGTGCTAAATTAATAAGTGATCATTTTCCTGGACAGCTGTAGCGTGCAGATGTCATAGTAACAGGGGTGTGATAGTTATTTGTATAGCTAAGGAGTGAATTCGCTTTTTGCACATGCTACACACAGGATTTTCTGTACGATCGAATTCAATTTATTATTGTTTAAAATTTCATTGGACTAATTTAATTACAAGAAATATGACTCTTAGAATAGTTTTAACAATAATGTTCTTCCATAAAATTAGTTATGTAATTTTTTGAGTCGATTCAAATTTTAATATCGCAGTTAGAGCAATTAATTATAGACAAACCTCATTTTCAGTAATTTTTCAATTTTGTTTTCATTTTGATTGCGGAGGTCTCAAGGTCAGTCAGTCAGTCTCAAGGAAGACATAATACTTTGTAACCATTTACCCTATTAGGTATAATTTAATGACATAATATTTTTAAATGTATTAAACTATTTGTGTCGCCTTCTGAATTCTAATATATGAATTGCTGTACGTCAAGGTTGAAATACAGTTTTTACTTACCAGGCTACAATACAAAAAAGCTCAGCTTTAACATTTGTTGATTGAATTCTATATAGGGCAAGTCCACGTGACGTCATGTGACAGTCGCCCTGATGAATCTGATGATAAACAAGCGTTCTTTGCACAACACACGTGGTTCTTATAGTTATTTTGATCATGTTTGAGTTAATTTAATTTTGATTTGGTGCTTTCTTCGACATTGTTTTAAACACTAAGGTATTTTAAAAGCTATATCTGACTGTTTATTATAAAAAGGATCTTTAAATCAATATAAATCAACCAAATTACAAATAATTGTTTATCATCAGGACGACTGATCCATTGATAAAACCATCTCATTCCCAGCATGGAGTAGAATTAGTCCAAGAGGTACATAAAACAGTATGGATAAGGTACACGAGATTTGAACACAAAACAGACAAACCTATAGAAGTGAAAGTTTATAGAATGACCTTGAATAAAAATGGGATTTCACACGCATCCATCTGAAGCGCTAGTTGCAACGGATTTGTCGACATAGGCCTGGCAGCTAAGGCCCTTAACCCGAAAGGAAGGAAATCTGTTAAAATTATTGTTCATCTTAGCTGTTGTCATGTTAAATTTCGTACGTCAGTGACATTTTTATATTTTGAAATTTCCATTTGAAACCATTTATGTGTTTTATATTACTTGTTACTTTATTATTTTTGGCCTTCGTGCATTACCTATCACAGGATTTATTATGATAAGTAAGTTGGAAAAATCGATTTTTTTATTTCACATATTTGAGGTTAGGTATTCATAATGAAAATATTGTTTGCTTTGCAGTTCAAAATGATGATTACCCAAAGATTTTCATAACACTAATACCCATACAAACCATATTAGGTGTCTACCCAAGGCACCTACGTTTGTGAAAATCAAAAAATATGGTCCTATGAGTTTTTATTCGTGGCTGTTTCAGCACTATTTCAATTTGGCATTTTCTTTTATTTTTTTCTTCAGACCAAAACTGATTTTTTCGATTATTTGCCCAAGACTGTTTATTTGCTGTTTGCTAAGATAAAATCTTGTGCTTTTTGTACTTAGATAATAATATGCAACCAAAAAAAAATTATTTCGTTTAATTTAATATTTATTCTTTATCCATCGTTTTGAGTCGGTATGTTTTTGTATTAAGTATCTTTAGATAATATTTCACTTATAAAAGATTTAAAATTAATAAATTATAGTTAATTTCACTTGCGGGTTTTTTATTTCATTTTCCTATTACCATTCCTTATACCTACTATACAATATTTGCAGCTGGACTATTTACCACAATACTGTTATTAGTAAAGTGCAAAATCATTCACTTGCATATACTGCACAATATTACGCGTATCCTTAAAGTTCGAAATTCAAAATACCGCCATAAATTAGTTCTGAACCCATCCACTGCGATCGCTGGAATTCTTCTTTCTATCCTTGACACAGGACGTTCACTTCTATAGGTTTGTCTGTTTTGTGTAATTTTGAATTTACTTAATTACAGTTACCTGTAAGAAATTGTCATATTTTAGTAAAGCGTGATCAATAGACGTCAAAGTTAATAGTTTAATACTATTATAACGCTTTACAGAGTTTTTGAAAAATATTTTTCAAAGAACCGTTCACTAAGAAGCAACAACTACTTCTCGGGCTATATGCTCCGACAGACATTAAATTACCCTTCTAAGTTAAACGGGGTTGGTATATCTGCAAGATAAAATATTTTTTAAAAACTTTGTAAGGCGTTATAAAAGTATTAAACTATTATCTTTGACGTAATTTTGAATGTTTATTAATATGATATTTGTCATAATTACAGTTAATGCATCATTGACCGGTAGCGTAGCATATTTCAATCCTGATGGAAAAAATGGCGACTGCTATCACAGTGCTCACATCTGACCAGTTGACAAAACACGAGTTCAGCAGGAAATTGATGATCGCTCCAATAGCGCTACGTTGGGATGATCGCGACCATTAACAAATCACCAAATAGCTATTCTGCCTGTTTGCCTAGGGCGGACATGTAAATGGTGGCCAGTTTTGAACTTCGGAAAAACCTGCCTATATTCTATTATATAAGTATAAATTTTAGCGTTTAATTAAAGAACCCTGTATTTCGCAAAATGGTAGAAATCACTAAATTGTTATTTTAATTTTACGATTTTTACAATAATAATTTGACTTCAGCAATACGTTATGTTCACGATTCCGCAAAACTTTCCTACGAGTCCCGGTAGCGCAATGCGTTGGAGCACAGGTCACTGCTCGTGATAGGCCTGTAGGTGTTGGATCGAATTCCGACGAGGACATTTTTTTTCAAATTCTTTCATAAATAAATTATTTAAAAATGTCTTGTTATTTGAGGGAGGCGGAAAAATCATATGTATAACATGGGAGTAAGGTGCCTTTTCCTCGGGAGGAAAAGTAGCACTTTCCTCCCTTGTTATACAAATAGCTATTTCCAGACATTTTTAGGGCCTCAAGGAAGAGTAGTGCGATAGTGGCAAAAAATCAGCAGGTCTGAAAACCCTTCGCAGAAGGAACTGAAAGTCGAGTTCAATTAACTTAACGTGTGATGTTATGATGATTGATGGCTTCTTTTACTAACATAGAATACCAGAGACCGATAGTACGTTTTCTAAATTAACGATAAACATTTTGAAAAAAATCGTTAGTTTGAAGGCTCAAGAAATTCATTTGTTATTTGACCAGTATTTTTCTCCTTCTATCGAAGATTGTGAAAGAAATAAAAGAGGCTTAGCATCTTATCGCCAATACATAATCACACCTGATATGAGATTGACAAGCACTTTGTTAGGTGAATTGCGAAACACTAATTTCAAAAGAGCTTCCGTTGAATTCTTGATCAAACATGGTTTTCCGACCTTTTTTGAAATTAGTGTTTCTCAATTCAACTAACAAGGTGCTTGACAACCTCATATCGATAGTCGATAAGTTAATTGAACTCGACTTTCAGTTCATTCTGCCTGTCAGAATAGCCATTTGGTGATGTGTTAATGTTTTTACAATCATTTTTATGAATATAAATGTCGTGTACCTTACGTCCTTACATACCCTTTTATGTAGCCAGACTAAATATATCTTTAATAAATAGTTATTTACATTACAAGCTGCGAAAACTTACTTTTAGGTGCGAGGTGTATTCAAATAGCCGAGGCGAAGCGAAGCGTAGCCGAGGTTATTTGAATACTTCCGAGCACCTGAAAGGGCTTTTGCAGCGTGTAATGTATTAAACTTTTCATTCTTCCCCCGATTTTATTATTAAAACACACAATTTAAAGTTGCAAAAAATTCTCTGTAGACTGTAATAAAATGGGTAGAAGGCGTGAGTTAACGTTACTTTGGTAACATTCGTGTCAACAAAAACTAATATTTTGACAGTTGTCAAATAATTATTCTTCCATAACGTCTACATCTTTTAAGTTTAATATTTGGCTAGAATCTAGTTAAAAATGAATTCCATTGAAGAAGCAGCAATTATTGCGTGCAGAAGTTTGTTACCGAAAAACCTAAAGACCGTTACAATCAAGCCTATGAAAATTTCATCAAATGGTGTACAACGAAAGATGTGTCCACAATAACTGAAGATGTATTATTGGTATTTAAATCGACAAGCAAGTCAAAATTTCCAGTGACGTTGCTTTCAAACAAGATTTCAATCAACATTTGCCGTTAAATCTTTCAGGAACATACAACAATTGTAATTTTACATTTAATTACCAATCTAAATAAATATTTGACATTTTATTTGTTCGTTGTCCAGGGCACGAAAGTTTTTCATACTTAGCAACCGATAACCTAGCATGTTTTACTTTCGCTTTCGCTTGCGTATTTAAAATAAAAAAGTCAATTTTCGTAGGGGGGAGAATGAAAAATAATTTTACATACTAACATATTTTATACAATCTACTTTTGTAGTTTTGACGCTAATTATCTGGATTTTGGTATCCAGAATTCATCAATAAAAACAAAATTATACAGTGCGTCCATAAAGTAACGCATAAATTCATTATTAGCTAAACAAACAATAAAATTATAAATTCCCGAAACAGGTCGATTTTTGTTTTTAATTTACTATTTTTTCAAATTATAATCTAATATACAAGGTGAACCACCTTCATATGATGACGTTATCACCATTTATTTTGGAACCCCCCTTTTTTTCGATCTTCGGATTTCCCTTGCTGAGCTTATTCCAAAAATGTATAACACGTTGCTTCAAATCGGTACAGGGTGGGCAAAAATATGAAAAAAAAATATGAAAATTGTTTATGGAAAGTTATACGTTACTGAATGTAATAAACAAGTTACTCTACCAAAAACAAACAAACGAGAATTCACAATAAATGTTCAAATTGTTCTCCATTGATCGTTAGACAATGACTGAACCTGCCATTACTTTCGTCTTCAACATTCTGTAGCATATCATGTGTTATGTTCTGTATTTTTTGTCTAATTCGGTCTTGTAGTTGAGGGATATTTCCAGGACTATTTGTGAAGACTTTAGATTTTGAATAACTCCATAAAAAGAAGTTTAATGGGATCAGATTAGGTGATCTAGCAGGCCATTCCACTGGTTCTTCTTCCGTTGTGGAAAAGTTCTGTTTAAAAAATCTCGCACAGTTACTGCGAAATGTGGCGGTGCGCCATCCTGTTGAAACCAGATTCTGCGGTCTAAATTAGTGGGTTTTTGGATATCAGGAAAAAGCTGGATCAGATCAGGAATTAATGCATTTTGTAGGAAATCCAGATATAATGCTCCTGTTAAATATTCATCAAAAAATATGGACCAATAATTGTATTTCTCACAATACCAGCCCATACGTTGTTTTTTTTGTGGTCTTTGCAAATGGTACTCTTGCATCCAGTGTGGATTTTCATCAGAGCAATAACGGGTGTTTTGCTGGTTAACATGACCTCGTCCGAAAATAAAACGTTATCAATGAAATTGTTATTTTCGTTCATCATATACTCGCAGAATTCCGTTCTTCGTTCAAAGTCGTCTTCAGCCAATTCATGGATAAGATGTACTTTATAAGGATGGTATTTCACCTTTTTAAAAATGTTTGATACTGAAGACTTTCCAATACCAAAATCCTTAGATAATCCTCGCACTGTACAGTGTGGATTCTCTACAGCCGACACAATTATGTCTTGTTGAATATTTTCATTAATTTTTGGTCCACCTTGCTTTGCTGCATCCCTCACATGTCCTAATTCTCTGTATTTTCTCTCTATTCTGCTTACCGTAGATTGTGAAATAGGTTCACTATCTGGGTGCATTTCATGGAATAATTGGCATACCTCTTGTTGAGTCCGCATCTTATAGCCAAGCATCATTAATATTTCAATTATATCACTTTTGGTTGAAAGCATTTTGTAAAAAAAGTTGCAAATGATAAATTGCTTGGATAGTTTTCACGTGAACGTACCTTCTCTAAAGCGTTATCAACACAGAATTGTACTTTAATGTTTCTGACAGTTTTTAACGTCAAATGAAAAAAATTATAAACAATACTGTCAAACAATAATAGTATATTATTTAACGAGCGTATAATGTAGGCCATTATACGCGAGTCAAATACTATGCTTTATCTACGACTATTTATTTTGTTAAGAAATATAGGTCATATTTTGCAGATTTGTCAAAAAAATTGCAATGTGCAAAAAAACTATTTAAAACTAGAAATTTTCACAATGAATAAATTAACATTGACGTAAGTACCTACATAAGGTAAGTAATAATTTTTATTATTAACTATTTATTTATAAAATTAATTGTTACTTAACGTTTGCTAAAATTCATGGTTGCAGGTTTACTTGCAGTTTCAATATTAATATCGGTGCTTTCATTGGTAATCGAAGAATTAATTGCAAAATTGCTGACTCCATCAGCAGACGTGGATGGACATGTATCGGCATTCGAAATACTGCAAAAATGTGGATTGATTTAGTGCAAAATTTTATTGGCGGCTTCCATTTTATGTTTCTTAGAGTCAGCAATATAGCCTTCAGCTACAGAGGCTGATTTCTAGTCCCCGTGACGTTTTAGGGCTGTAATATTCGCCCCTCCATCGGCATACAAAGTGGCAGAAGATCTCCGAAGGAAATGGTCTATGTAACTTTCTCTATTTGGTAGTTTCAAAAATTCTGCTATTTCTTTACCCATTCTTCCTAATTTATTTATACCAATAATAAAATTTGTTTGCGCATTTTCCATTTTGAAAATTTGGGAAGAAGGAACTTGATACGCCCGATGGTCTGAGATCTGCATATTTTTGGACGATATTATAAAAATCTCCGGTACTTAATAGCAAAATATCTGGGAACTTTCGTCTTCGTAACTGGAACAAATACATTTATGAAACCATCAAAAAATTGTAGATTCTCTCTTTTCATTTTATATAACTCGTTTGATCGGCAAGCTCCCATCACTCCCATTATTAATGCAACCTATAAAAAATAAAAAATCAATCATATTTAGACTATTCAGTTAAATTCAGACGTATATATTGACTTATTTTTTTACCTTTGTGGCTGAGTATTTAATATCTGGCGCTTCAGTTGTATGTTGTACAGTTCAGTTGTTCAGTTGTAATTTGTGTATGTCATCACCAGTAAATGTCTGTGATTTCTTCGGTTGGTAGCCCTCTGACTGTCTTTTTAATGAAGCACGAACTTTTGGGTAAGATCCTATAAGTATTCACATTATGTTTAAGATTAAGTGTGCTTTTGAGCATGGAGTAATGGCTCCACAATGTGGACGATTTATATTTATTTGTCAATTCCTTGAAATATACTAACAAATTGTCTTCGGAAAATGAGTTGCTGCCATTTTTTAGTCGCCAGTCTACAAAGCTGTTGTATACATTTTTGTAATTTCGTTTTCACTGTCGGAATGCATGAGAAACACGCGCTAAACACAATTTAATCTCAACTGAAAACTGCAAAATTACTGCAAACGTCTAATATACTATTTGTCAAAATCAATTTATTTTAGTTGCCCTAGTAACAACAATCCAAGCAAGATCGATTCTATTTTGTAACGAGGTCATGTTATGGAATACGTATAAAAAATTGTATTCCACGGGTGTGAAATATGAGATTCATATTCCACAGGTGTGTAATATGAGTAACATTATGTAGTTACTACCACCATTGTATAAATATCACAAGCATAATGCGTCAATTATTAAATGGTCGTACATAAAAATATTTTTATGGCTTGGATCACTAATAAAAGCTGTTGGATGCAATGTTTTTTTTTGTCGGTTATTTAACGTCGGTCTATTTCTGCAACTCAGGCTAATCACCGACGCCGGGAGCACTCTACCCCTAACCGGAAATTTTGCCGAACCCACTAGTGTTCCAACCAGTGGTAGGGATCTTTATCGAGCCCAACATCCATGGACTCGGGTCCTCGGTTTTACGTCTCATCCGAAAGACGGGATACAATGTTAAAAATAATGTAGGGCGTTTTTAATGGTTTAATAAATTAGTTGTTTAACAATACGGAATTTCATTGAATGTGTTTATTATGTTTATTCTTTATTTATTATTTTGTAAGTAACTTGAAATTTTTGCATTTTTGCCCACCCTGTGCCAATTTGAAGCAACGTGTTATACATTTTTGGAATCAGCTCAGCAAGGGAAATCCGTAAATTGAAAAAAACGATGGTTCCATTAAAAAAAAATGGTGATGACGTCATCACACGAAGGTGGTTCACCCTGTATAGTAGAATAAAATTTGAAAAATCAAAAATCGACCGGAATTTCTAATATTATAGTTTATTTAGCTAATAATGAATTTATGCGTTACTTTATGGAAGCACTATATAGTGCTGTTTCTTTTTCTTTAAAATTGTACTCCTTTTACAGCTATATTTGAAAGTTCCATGAGTACTCTGTGTGGATGTGAATATTATTTCAATAAACTACTCAGAAACATTCTACTATTCTACGTTGAATAATTGTTTTTCCTTCATTTGATGCAGTAATGTACATTATTATCTGTAAATAAATTTTCAGATATGATTGCTGAACATTATAATGATTACTAGTAGCGTCAATGAATACATAAAACAGGCAAAATTTGGTCCTCAACAACAGTTCCGATCTTGATAACTTTTTTTTAATATTGTTTTTTTATATTATTTGAACCTTTTGGAGGATGCAAACAATTATTTATATTGTTTAAACGATATTTGTGATATTTATTAAAAAAAATTAAGTTTTGTACCCATTTTTTTCTGGAAATCTCTTTAGTAATTTCAGATTAAAAAAAAATGCTAAAATAAATTCTATATCAATAATAAATATTTACATCATAAAAATTTGCTGTGTGGGCAAAGATTACAAAATATATATAAGATTGTTCACTCGTACGAATTCATCGATGAAAGGATTCATACCGCTGGTTACTGTCTGGTGACTTATGGGTTGGCGCCATGCTACAGTATGTCGCTAAATCCTTACTTGCATTTAATTTTGCATATTATACGGGTTGTCGCCTATCGAGCGCTGGTATTTTAGAATTCGTTGTTCGTGTTTATGTTTTATAGATATTTTAAATGATATTCATATTTTCCTCTTCAATAGCAAAACTTATAAAATAAATATTTTGTGATATTTGTTAATAGTCTTAGTTGTATACATAATAAATGGTAGTTTATCACTTTCCCACGAATTCTGAATGCAGTCTTGATTTTAAGTACTTATAATGTAAACAATGATAAAAATATAGAGAAGCAATTAAGGGCCAGAAATGTGCCTACAATCTCTAGAAACTTTGTAGAAGTATTTCATTTAGTTTTTCGGGAAACGTTCCGGAAGAAAAATTTCTTGTTCGCATTATTTTAACTCCTGTCTTCCAAAAGTAACATTAATAATATTATAATTGTGGTTTTAAAATGCCTGTGTGTTGTGCTGTGATCGGTTGTTCCAGCAAGGTGGGAAAACCAGAAATATCCTTTTATCGTTGTCCCAAAGACGTTGAGAGGTGGGTATTAAATTAGTTATTATCAAATACGGAATTCAACTTTTTTAAACTATTGTAACAAAGATATTAGATAATAATAAATTAGTTAGTTATTTAGTACTTATAGATACTGGGTATTCATAGAAATTTGAAAATTCACATATCTAATTTATTAATAAATATATCCTGCAGCTGCATAATATGTTTTTACTGTTTTAACCTTGTGAATCTAAAAAATACGGAGTGTCTAATTTAAAGATCAAAATTGTTTTAGAGGTCCTATTATTCTGGTGGCCAATAAGTATGTATAATTTAATTTGTGATATTCTATATAAATAACCGCTAGATCATCAATAAGCATCACAAAATTACTAAAATGTTGAATTAAATCTGTCAATTGATTCATTTTAAAAATTTTAATGTATTTTTTACTTATACCTAAACTTTCCTTTTCAAATTCATATCCTGAACATTTATCGAAATAATTAACATTTAAAAACATTATATAAAAAAAACCTTTAATAAATCATCCTATTTGAATATATATTTCTCAAGTTACCCCTGTATAGCTTGGAATAAAATATACTCTTCTAATTCCCTGGTACGTAGCGGTGTCGTTATTTACAACAAAAGGGAGCCGTAAATATGATTTATGAGTGCGGCGATCGTTTAAAACACTAAGAAGAATCAGACCGCCTTCAAGTGAACTATCTTATATATATTTTGTAATCTTTGGTGTGGGTCAAGAAATATGTATGTGTTGCATACATACGTTGTATGTTTAAATTAATTGGCTGTTACTAATACATCTACACAATATTTTTATTGATATTTCACGTTGTATTAAAAAATTTACTGACTTAGAGCCGTATTACACAGTGAAGAATTATGCCGAAAATTACTCTGAAATTTACCACGAAAATTTTGCCAGAAATTTCTCCTAAAATTTTATAACATTCTCTTAAAATTTGTATTACACCGGCAATAAATCTTTCAAACATTTTCGGAGTAATTCATACGATACGCATGCGCAGTCGGGTTATTTTGTTACAGCTGATGTATGCCAGCTGCAAATTGACCTTGAAAACCCTTTAAAAACTTAGCAAACAGAACAAATATACATTCATTAACCTCATTTAATTTATTTTCAATAATAAGATTTATTTTCTTCTCAAAAATAGTGAACAAGAAAGAACTTATAATGTTAGATGTTGCAGAAATTTGTTGTTTGTTCGTTTATAAATTATCTAAAAGCAAATTAATCAGTGTAATGTCAAACAATCCGATTATGCGGTTCTGCGCCGATTCTCGCGCACTTTATAAAATTTTGTCTAGAGAATATAGAACATGTTTTATATTTTTACTCCGAAAATTTCCGCAAGAATTTTTGGTCGTGTCATACAGCATATTTTATTGACGAAAATTTTCGTGGTAAATTTCAGAGTAATTTTCGGCATAATTCTTCTTTGCTGTGTAATACGGCTCTTACGTTATACGCACAATAGAAATGGGCCTTTTGCTGTTCAGATACTCCCTACCAGGACAACCTGGTAAAATAATTCAAGACCCAACGCCAGGTGCTGAACTAGTTTGATATTTCTATTGCTCACATCTCTCAGTATTCCTTTGATTTTAAGAGTAAATATTTCATTTCATTCTGAGTAGGTATTATTTTTATTATATGAAGTGTATTTATCAGTGTAAATTATTTACAACATTAACTTTTATTCAAGTAATCAGTGTAGACCAGTATAATGCAGAAGGTATATATGAATTATTTATTAATAAAGTATTCTAAAAAGAATTTAAAATATTTATGATTTTATAGGTTAATATATTTATACATTGTCAGCTATTTTACAATTATTTTTTTTAATGAATTGGATTCTTAGTTCAATTATTTTAATTTATTTGTTATAGGAACAAGAAAGTGCTGTAGATTCTAGAGCTGTATTTGTGAACAAGGTGAAAATAAAGATTCTCCAGGTACGTCAACTCAAGTGAAAGAAAAATTGACTAAAGTTACTCAGTGTTAGGTTAGGTTTGTGGAGAGTGGGTCTATAAGGCCTTTCACTGCGACTCGTAAGAGTCTATTGTGGCTCATACCTATTCAGATTTCACCAAACAAATTCAGCTTCTTAACAAAGCCGATTAGTTTGTTTCATCATCCTCCAGACAGAGACAAGTCGGATCTTCCGACGTCCAAGTCTTAGCATATGATGATTCAGATGACAGTGGCCTGTTAAAAGGCCTATTAGACAACGTAGGTCATGCCTGCTATAGTCTAACATCTGTTAGATGTTCGAAGGATGTATAAAAGCCTTTGAATGAGCCAATCCTAGTATTTTATGCCAGAAGTCTAAAGCTCTTCTTGCTGTCCAGGTATTTAGTATTTGTTTGGCAACGCTTATCGCAATGCCAATTGAAGGTTCTGGTCCGATAAAAACGCGTGTGGCACCCTCCCTCGCCAGAGAGTCCGCCTTCTCATTGCCATCCATGCCCGAATGTCCAGGGATCCAGACCAGCAATACTCTATTGAGTTCTCCTATTGAGGAAAGTCTTTTTTGGCAGTCTAAAACCAGTTTCGACGTTACACGGTAAGAGCTAAGTGCTTTCACTGATAATCCGCCTGCTTTTATAACTATTAAACGTCGATTAGAAGAATATTATGATGAAGATCTTGTTGTTTCAAGTTATCAAGGACTTTCGACTCTTTTTACTTAAAAAAAAACAATGACATTTCAAATAAATCTTTTGTAGAGTCCAATTTGGAGGCCGAAGATGAAAATATTAAAAAATAAAGTAGGTTGCAGATTTAAGTGGTTAGTGCTGGTTAGTGCCGTATCTATTTTCGTTAGTGCTACCCCCTGTTACGGGGTACCGTTGGGGAGGCTGGGGAAATGCTAGTCCCCCTTAATGCCGTTAGGTGCTTGAAATTTGCTGTATCGTTAGTGCTGTTTAGTGCTGGCACCCCTTAAGGTGGGTAGTTGGGGGGGCTGGAGAAATGCTAGCCCCGCCTTTCAAAGGCAGAGGGTTCTAATTTGCTGTGTGGATAGTGCTATGCGTATTTTGTTTCGTTAGTGCTGGCCCCCTGAGGGGGGGAGGAGCAGTTTTTCTTTCATCTCTTGGCCCGTGAATACTTTTCACGAGACAGCCGTGAACAATATTACGTATCTGTGCGGGTGGACAGTCCAAAAGGTTGAACCAACTGTGATCTCATTTTATTACCTAATACCTACCCTATATCGATGTGCAGTTAGCAAATGTTTGGTGGTGAATTAGAGTTTGTATGATTCGTTTCATTTTCATTTATTGCTCAGAATAATCTTTGTTACGTCAGGGTGAAAAGCACAGTCCCATAAACGCTGCACTTCCAACTAGAATATTGTGGAAAATGGGACGAGACTTCCTAAGAGGTGGGTGGACTTTAACTCTTCATTCCTTTCATATTTTTTTTGTTCACCAAATTGTAGCTATAAGTTTTTGAATCATCACAACTCGCCGGAAATTGTCCTAATATTTTGAAAAAAAGTGTTGTGGTTCTTCTGATTTCCTATAATCTATTATGAAAAAAACTCAAATTTACAGCGAATGTGATGTATGATTTCTCAATTTCAAAAATTTCACATTATTTCTAACGAAACAAAACACGGCACTAAACATCACTATCGTAGCACTACTCACACAGCAAATAAGAACCCTCTGCCTTTAAAAGAGGGGGCTAGCATTTCTCCAGCCCCCCAACTACCCACCTTAAGGGGGGACGTCACTAACGAAAATCAGTACGGCACTAAACAGCACTATCGACACAGCAAATTTCATGTTCCTAACGGCATTTGGGGGGCTAGCATTTCCTCAGCCCCCCAACGGTACCCCGTAACAGGGGGTAGCACTAAAGAAAATAGATACGGCACTAACGTAGCACTAACCTTATACAAAATTTCATCACCCTACCTTCAATTGGGAAATGGACCTAATTAAGTGCGCTGTGAGACCACTTTCTTTTTTATCACCACTTCAAGTTGGATTGAGTCTAACATTTCTAATTGTGTTATGTATATTAATTTTATGTCACTGCTGATAAGTAATTATTCGACAAATTTTTGCTGTATTTTGATTTAATTTTTAGCTATTTATGACTGCAATATGAATAAAAAATATAAAGTTTTTGAAGAATATCGTATAAGAATTTTTTTTCCACTTAAATATTATTACAATTGTTTAAAAAATGGAAATACTTGTCTAACCCCTCCAAAATGTTACTGATTTTGAATAATAAAAAAAAACAAAATAAAAAAAAAATGCTTCGTTGACGCTACTAAAGGTATTACTGCAAAGTGAAATTCGGGAATTTGATTCTATTTAGAAATAGATTTTGTTATCAAACTGGAAATATCTCCATAAATATTTTCTCGGCTCCGAATTTTTTAGGAAAATTTTCGAATAATTCGCATCTTCAAGAAAATTGTCGGTAATAATTCAAGTTTTTCTTTTACTCTGGAAATTCGTTTAGTTCAATTGAAAGTAGTTTTGTTGCAGGCTGAATCGAGAGTTAACGGGAGGAGAGGAGGATTTGGTTCGATGTGAGATGTGGAGCAGTGTGGCGCCTGATAACGTCAAAAGTCCGGCGCCGTCCGCGAGGTCAAAGCACAGTTCAACATTAATAGGGGAATACGTTTATATCCTTGGGGGTAGAAACGGGAATTTACCCACGAAGGATTTCTGGAAATACAATTTAGGTGAGTACCAATACGGAATATAGTATCCTCTCAACTTAAAAAGAGAAGTACTGTTTAGTTTTTTTATTAGAATTTTTTATTTTAAGTTTCACGGTATGAATCTTGACAATCCATCATGCAAGATGATAAAATTTAATAAATAAAAGTTAGGATTAAACCCAATAAACTCATTATTAACCTACACTCTTTAAAAAATGATAACAATAACTAAGCCGGATGTCGCCTCATTTAAATTACTGGAAATCCCTAATATTATCGATGTTTCCAGATTAGCACTTAAACATTGAAATAATTTCTAAATTTCCATGCTAGTACATGGCAAATATGTTTATTTAATTTATTATATCAAAAAAATATGTATTATACTTAATTTGTTGTACAGTGCCGGTTATGCGTTAATAAACAAAATATGGAAGTATGGTCACCACACGACTTAAACGATTTAAAAGTGAAAATTTAGGAGAAAAGATAGAATATTGAGAATTGGACTTTATACATTTTTATTTATTTAATTTAGTTCATAAAACCAATATAGTTTTCAAAAAAGGAGAAATAAGGAAACCTGTAAAAATTTTTAAACATTTTCTTTAAAGCACTTTTTGTGACTTAGAGTGAATATATGAACTTTTTCATATAAATAAATTCATAATTGCACCACATTTTTTGTACTTTTATTTCAAATACCTGTTTTATATTAAAATAGGTTTTGTAAAACCATTTTGCATTTTATATTTCAACTACCTTTTCAAAACCGAAATACCCAACTCTGTCTAATAAAATGTGTTCAGTTTTCTTAAGATTGAGATATATTTTTGAAAAACCAAAGTGCATGTATTTACCTACTTGTATTTGCTTTAACACCACAGACATCTCCAAGAGACAAATTTTCACTATTTTAAATGAAATTTGCTACCATAAACATATCAACAAAAGGCAGTTTGTACCATTGCCACCTGTAATATCCTCTATCAATTCAAACAAACACGCAGACACACAGATAGACAAGGCGATGATGGCTATTTTAAAGAGATACTTTTCTTATCACATGTAAAGTACGACCAGAGATCTGAGAAGGTGGTAAATCAATATAAGCCTCATTATTACCTATTGTTCGAAATATAGATAAGCAATAAAAGTGTGTGACACTTAAACGATTCCCAAGTCCGGATTGAAATATCTTATGGAATAGTTAGACATTTTAATAATAGTAGGTTCTCTATTATTTTTGGCTTTTGTTAACAGTTGTGTATTTAAATTTATTTGACAATCAAAAATCTCCGAAGGTTGATTTAGAACCCTTGGTAACGATATGTTTAAATGTGTGTAAATAATAAAATTTACTTACCTGGCCACCATACTTTCTGTACCAATGGGCTATTAACGAGACTATAGCGATAATGGTCTATTTAACGTTACAAAATAAATTACTTACCAGATTTGGAAAACAAGAACTGACCACTTTCCAATTCCAGAAATAAAAGGGGGAAAGCTGAACATTTAGGCATTACCTTCCTAATATTGCGTTGTGTCAGTTGTGTTTATTTTGAAGTGTCTATTCGATTATTTGTGTCCTGAAAAATGTGGCGTCCAAGGATTCATCCTGAAGCTGTACTTCAACTGGTTGTCGTAGTACCACTAGTCGACAAATTTTGCACCCTCATGTGAAACAAATTATATTAAATGTTTATACTTCCCTTCTGGACCATGGAATGATATTCCAAACAAAAGTTGGGTAGGCTCATCTGACTTGTGCCAAACTAATGCGACGTCTAATAAAGGAAAACGCATTACGATAATTCACGCAAATGCGTTGAATTTATTGGCAATGAATATAAGACTGGTTCCAAAATAAACTCATACCAAATATTCCAGCCAACAGTATTATCGTCATGGATAATGCTAGGCTACCACAGCCGAAGACTAGATAAAGCACCATGTTAAAATGACACCAAAGCCACTATACAAGAATAAAAAAAAACAGTTACTAGATGTTTTACGCAGTTATTCGATAAAGAAGAAATATTTTTGTGATTCATTGGCTGAAAGATTGAGACATGCGGAGCTCAGACTTCCTCCTTATCACTGTATGTTTAACCCAATTGAACATCAGTTTAATTCAGCAGTTCGAAGAAAAAATACTTTTCCAGCCTTTAGTTTAACTGTTATAGCTCTTATCCAAGCTGAAAATGCAAATATTCCTGATAGCAGCTGGGCCAAGTGTGTTTCCCATATTAAGAGGATAGAGAAGTCATATTATATGGATATAGAAAAAATTCCCAAAGAAAAGTTTATTATTAATTTGGATGACGACAGTGAAAGTGAAACTGATCTTCGTGAGTAATTTTGTTTATAAAGACCTTCAACTTAAATATATACTTATATGCAAAGAACAGCAACTTCACAAGTGTGTGTATGTTAAATTTATTTCTAAACAACTTGAATTTCATAAACTTTCTGAACTATAATCGCATTCATTATCATGATGTTTATAAATGTTTTTGTGTTATATACCATATATCATACTATATACATAAATAATTCACAATTATATTCAAGCGATTTTTCTTAATAATTATCTCAACCTAATATCATTATACCTACCTATAAAACAAAATTCAATGGCTAGGAAAGGTACAACTCTGCGTAGACTCGATCGCCTGCTGACAACCAAAGTGCTGGGTGATTTATGACTTTCTTAGATCTCTGGTCGTACTTTGCCACGGGATACCCGTGGTTGTACTGAGATCATACGGTTTGACGTCACAAGCAATAGAAGAGCCTCACTCGTCGTGACCAAAAAATAGTTTTGTTAATGACAGACGTTTTTATGCAATATATACTTATGTGTTTTGATATTTAAAAATGTTGTATATAACTACTCCTTTTCAGAACTCCTATTCATTCAAACCCATATATCCAAAAAGCTGATGTCATGATGACATTCAATCTTTCCCTTCCTTCGCGTAATTAACTTCATGTATAGAAGACTGACGTCCACTTAATTTTTACATTACCTCATCCCCCAAACAGTTAGCCCTTTTTGATCGAAATTCGCTAAACTATAACCAATTCTTGTTCATACATCCCTAATCGAACCGATCACTATCTAGGGGATTATCTACCAACTGGATAGAGATTAATGATTCTATAGGTAGTTGTACGTGTCGCAGGACATGAGGGCACTAAAAGCTATTGGGAATTGAATAAGTCAAACATAATCGATAACTGAATATCGTTGATAAAAAATTTATAACACTTTCACTGACAATCAAAGATTGCCTTAAAAAAAGTAGATAACTAAATCAAGAGAACCGAAACGTTGGGTATATATATATATATATATAGGTCTAACTACTATATATATATATATATATATATATATATTATTATAATAATGGTTAAATAATATAAAATAATATATATATATATATATATATATATATATATATATATATATATATATATATATATATATATATATATATATATATATATATATAGGAAATAGTTCGTTGCCGATACTAGTTAGGTCTAACTATTATTGTGGGGGATGCGGCAATGTGAATAAGTGAACTCTTTTTAGTTTGTTCTGAGCTTTCGGTAATTTATTATCACCATTATCAAAGAACTACAAAAGATACATTTATAGATATTTCAAACATGTATAAATAAACTCAGTTTAAAAGTAAAACATTAATTACTTACAACTAAGCGAGGTTAATCACAATATCTATATATAATATGTATAATATGGAGAAAATACATGGTATAAGATATAATTTTCTTTTTCAAGAAATTAAATTAAAAATAAAACTATCAAAATTGACATTACGACATCGATGTTAATTTTTAGTAGTTATAGAAATGTCTTCAAATATGTTTAGTATATTAGTGAAATAATAGTTGGTAAGTTAATATAAAGGAACAGAATTCTCATCTTCAATATTTGAATTTTTTGTTTTTTTGTCAAAAGATAATAAATAGCTATAAATTGTTTTTGAATATCAGTTCTTTTATTTAAGCAATTATCTTCTTGAGATATGAATGCCATTTCCAGGAAAATTCTTTTAGAGTAGTTGTTTTCTTTATGTAAAATTTCAAAGTTTTTATAATCTATTATATGATTTGTAGAAAAAACATGTTCAGCTAATGCTGATCTTTCTGGATATAATCTTGCATCGCTCTTATGTAGAGCTATACGTTTAGTTATTTTTTGTGATGTTTCACCTACATATGTAGATTTACATGTAGTGCAAGTCAATCTATATATTACATTAGAAAGATCAGTAAGAGGAGAAATTTCTTTCAACTTACTATAAACACAATTACGTGAGAGAACATTTTTATTTGCAAGTTTTATATTAGTTACTTCTTTTAATATTTTGGAAATTCTAGGTGTAAGCTCTCTAAAGTAAGGTAAAGATGCAAAAAATATGTTAGTTGTAGTTGTATTCGTTACATTTTCTGAGTTCGTAATAACTAAATTTGGTTCAATTGCAGTATATATGGGATGAGGGGTGTTAAACAGAATTTTTCTTACTAATGTTTTAGGATAACCATTATTAATAAATAGGCTAGATAATATATGTAAGTTTTTATCATGCATCGTACTATCTGAGATAATAAGTACTCTATTTTTCATTTGTTTTATCAAATTTATTTTTGTTGAAAATTTATGGTATGAAAAATAGTTGATATATCTACCACAACTACAGGGTTTTCGATACCAATCAACTGTAATAGTATCATTTTTCCTTATAAGTCTGGTATCTAAGAAAGGAACGGATTGTTCTGTATCTTCAGTTTCAATTGTAAACTGAATGTGAGGGTCATAACTATTAAATGTTTCTAATATCTCATTGATGTTTATGATAGGTAGTGCTAGGATAATATCGTCTACATATTTTTTTATAAAATGAAGATTGAAAGAAAGTACTGGAACAACAATGTCTAACAAGTCATCCATAACGTATGCAGCTAATATGGGAGATATATTTGCTCCCATTGGGGTACCAAAAGTTTGTTTATAAAAGTTTTTATTAAATGTGAAAAAAGTATTATTAAACAAATAAGTGATAATTTCTAAAAAAGTATTTTTGTTTATATTACAATGTAAACGAATACAATCCCAATGTTTATCAATAGATCTTAAGCAGGTTTCTAAGTATACATTACTAAATAAAGATACTACATCTAGACTTGCTAAAACATAATTTGGAGGAAGTTTCATATTATTGAATGTTACTGAAATTTGTAAAGAATCTTTTACAAAATAATCATTATTGCAATCATATGCATTAGTAAGTATATTAGTTATAAATGCAGATAAATGTTCTGTAGGAACCCATAGAAGCTACAATAGGTCTTACTGATAAATTTGGTTTATGTATTTTAGGCAAACCGTAATATTTAGCTATAGTACCATTATAAGTGGTTAATTGTTTTTTCGTATTTTTATCGATCTGATGTGAATCAAATAACTTTTTAATAAGTTTATTACAAGATGTTTGTAATGATGCAGTAGGATTAGAATTTATTCTTTTATATGAATTATTATTTTCAATTAGATCTAATGATAATCTTGTATATTCTTCTTTATACATTACTACGGTAGTATTACCTTTATCCGACCTTGTTACTACTATTTCGGGATGTTCTTTTAAAAAATTTTTTGTTTTGAATAATAAGTAGCGAAAGAAAGAGGGTTGTGTTTTCTCTAATGTTGAATGTACATAATTAGTTATTACATTAGTTATTCTTGCTGTAGTGACAGAGCGAGTATTAGTATTTTCAATAGTATTTATTGTATTTTCAACATCTGCTAAAAATGATTTCACTGGAATGTCTAAACCTAAATGTGGTTCTATAGAAAATTTTGGTCCAAGTGATAGAAATTTATTGATATCATAAGGAATGTCTACATTAGTAAGATTTTTTATCCAATTAGGTTGTGTTATTAGACATTCTTGGATCATATTATTACTTAGTGCAGTTAATTTTTTTATTCTTGAAAAAGAAAATTATATCTTATACCATGTTTTTTCTCCATATTATACATATTATATATAGATATTGTGATTAACCTCGCTTAGTTGTAAGTAATTAATGTTTTACTTTTAAACTGAATTTATTTATACCTGTTTGAAATATCTATAAATGTATCTTTTGTAGTTCTTTGAAAATGGTGATAATAAATTACCGAAAGCTCAGAACAAACTAAAAAGAGTTCACTTATTCACATTGCCGCATCCCCCACAATAATAGTTAGACCTAACTAGTATCGGCAACGAACTATTTCCTATATATACATATATAAACAGTTATAGTAGATATTTGCCGAATAATAATGTACAAGGACAGGAATATTGGGGAAGCGGCAAAATTGTAAAATGAGTACTCTTTACACTATTTTCCAAGCTTTCGGAATATCTTTATTTCCATTCTCAAGGACAGCATTCGAGATTGTATTACAAGTTGTTTCAAATGGTAAATACATCTAATAATAATAATTTTGATTTGAATTTTTTTAAAAAGTAAATGTCAAAATGGTGTCAAACAAAATCGTTTGCTTATAGAAAAAGAAATAGTATATAATTATAACTAACTTATATCTAAAAATATCAAGTTTAACGATCAAATCAATTTATACAAGAGTTAAAGATAAAACTGATATTCTTAATATTTCAAATGTAGTATACTGTATCCCTTGTAGAAATTGCGAGGATAAATATATTGGTCACACTAGCCAAAAATTAAAAAACCGAATTTCTCTCCATAAAAGTGATTCCAGATTATATCCCGATAGATGTGCTTTGGCCAAACATATAATTGATAAAGACCATATCATGGATTTTGATTCTGTCAGTATTTTAGATATACAATCAAATACCAAAAAAAGACTTTTCTTGGAAATGGCTCACATATCTCAAGAACAAAATATCATCAATAGAAAGAGTGATCATAAAAATTTGAGTGATATTTATTACTACCTTTTGGCTATTGATAGGGAGCATGAGTGTCATCAAATTTCAAATTCGTCTATTTCAAACATTTGAGGTTAAAATAACATCAAACAAATTAAAAAAAAAAAGAAGACGAACCTAGCCAATCTTGATATTTTTAGATATAAGTTAGTTATAATTATATACTATTTCTTTTTCTATAAGCAAACGATTTTGTTTGACACCATTTTGACATTTACTTTTTAAAAAAATTCAAATCAAAATTATTATTATTAGATGTATTTACCATTTGAGACAACTTGTAATACAATCTCGAATGCTGTCCTTGAGAATGGAAATAAAGATATTCCGAAAGCTTGGAAAATAGTGTAAAGAGTACTCATTTTACAATTTTGCCGCTTCCCCAATATTCCTGTCCTTGTATATATATACATATATATATATATATATATATATATATATATATATATATATATATAGGTTTTATATATCTTAGGGATTCCGTCGTAAGGAGGGCTGAATTAAACTCTTATTTACGACGGAATCCCTAAGATATATAAAACCTATTGAATTATCTACCGTCAAGAATTCCCTTTTGTTTATATATATATATATATATATATATATAAACAGTTTACTCCCAAGTATTCTAGTTGTTCCACTTTCCCAAATGTATAGATGCAACCATCGCATTTTATATTCAAGTCCGTATTTTTATCTCTCATACTTAGTTTTCTTTCCATTAATTATTACCAGGACATATTCCTCAGTTTTTTTCCACTAATTTACACATTCTCTCTAGTTCGTTTTGTGTTCTCGTTATTAGAACTAGATCATCAGCATATGCCTGACATTGGTGTTTGTTGTTGTAAATTAGTCCAAGTGTCCTTATCGAGCTTTCTCTTGAGATGATTTCCAATACTATATTAAATAATGTCGTGAACAATGGATCACCTTGTCTTAGACCTTTTTCTACTTCAAATTGCTTTGATGTTTCCCCTTCCAATAAGATTTTGTTACACGTGTTTTGTAGAGTCATTCTCACCAACCTGCAGAGCTTTTTGGGTATACCCAGTTTCTTCTTAGCTTCGTATATCTTAATTCTTACAATTGAATCATAGGCTTGCTTACAACATATGCAAGCACAAGTTTTGTTCATAACAATTATGATGTAACTGTTTCATTATAAATATTTGATTTATTGTGTATATTCCTGACTTGGAACATCCTTGATATTCACCGACTGTTGTCTGCTGATATATTTTCAAACGATTATTAAGTATATTGACCAGTATTTTATATGTAACGTCAAAAAGGACGATTCCTCCATAGTTATTGCATTGTTGTTTATCCCCTTTTTTAGAAATTGGGCACAATATGGCTGTATTCCAATCCTGTGGCACATTTTCTATATTTTTAAAATTAATTCTTCTATTCTTCATCTTCCTATTATTCCACAGTTCTTTAATATTTCTGCTGATATGCCATTTTCTCCGGTACTTATATTATTTTTTAGTTGGTCTATGCTATCCTGTATCTGTTGTTCAGTTGGTATTCTTACGATTATATCATCCTCTCCTTCCTCTAGTTCACAACACATATTATTATCCCCTTTATCGTTGTTCAGTAATTCTTCAAAATACTTTGCAAACAGATCTAATTTTCCTCTTTTATCTTCAACTATTTCTTCATCTTCAGTCTTAAGGTACAGTATTTTATTAACACTTTGTTCCTTACTCCTGTTAGCTTCCTAATAAAATTTTCTGATTAATTTATTTTTGTATGTTTCTTCAGCTTTGCTTAAATCCCTATCCTACCTTTCCCGCTTCTTCTTTCTACATATTTGCTTTGTTTTTCTTCTCACTCTTTCATATTCCAGTCTGTTCTCTTCGGTTGGAGTACTTATCATTTTTAGTCGTGATTTATTTCTGTCTATTAGTACTTCTTTACACTGTGCATCAAACCAGTTGTTCCTACATTTTCCTTCAACCTTCCCTATTACCGTTCATGTTACTTCCCTTCATGCTGTTTCAATATTTCGCCACTCTTCCTGTATGTCATTAAGTTGTGGTTTCCTGTTTAATATTTCTATTGTTTCCCGTTCCTTGCGTACAATTATCTCTTTGCTTTTCAACATGTCCAGATCATATTTTGCAAGCTTATTGTTTTCTTTATTTATGTTGGGCACTATTTGTCGCATCTTTACTATTATCAGAATATGGTCACTATCTGCTTATGCTCCCCTGTAGCTTCTAACATTCGTTACATCTTTTGAGTGTTTCCTATCTATTAGGAAATGATCAATTTGGTTCCTTGTTTTACCGTTTGGTGCTTTCCAGTCTCTTTGTGATCAAAAGACGTACTGACTATTTTCATGTTGTTTTCAAGGGCAAATTCTATTAGTTTTTTTCCCGTTGTTATTACTTTCTAGATGTTTGCTTTTCCCTCCTGTGATCATTTGGTGTATGTCTTCTTTTCCTACTTTTGCATTAAAATCTACAGCTACAATATTTATATCATATTTAGGTATTTTATTTAGTGTGTTTTCGATACTTTTATAGAAGGTTGTTTTTATTTCTTCATCTTTATCTTCTTAAGGAGCATGTGCGCTCATTACATTAATTTTCCTAAAGGTTCCATCAAACTCTACTACTTTATGTTTATATTTCTCATCAACTATAAACCCTTCTACCAGCATACTATTTTCTATACCACTTTTGAAGAAGATATGACCATCTATTTCTGTTATTATTTTGCCCTTTTGTTTTGTTTTTTGGATTGCCATTTTGTCTACTCTGTACTCCTTCATTACCTGAACTATGTGTTTTAAGGCTCCTTCTTCATAAGTTTCCCTTACATTCCATGTTCCCATCCGTATTTCTAGTTGTTTTTCTTCTGTTTCCCCTTCCTATCTATTCTATTATACTTTTTTTGCTTATTCTGTATTTCCTAGTCCATGTTCATAGCCTTGTTCATCTTGCCTTTGGTGCCTTGGTTATCATTACTCAGTTTTATATGTTATATTTATTTTCTATTTTCACCAGTTTTCCGGTTACAATATCCCATTTCCATTGTTGTCCGTTTACATATAGTTTTCTAAATCCCATTTTAACGTTCTTTCCCTTTTTTCTTTCCTCATTTCCTACACCTCTGATTTCTTCCTGTATCTCTCTATCTGTTTTGGATAGGTCATCCACGATATATATATATATATGTATATATATATATATATATATAATAGTTACTAAATAATAAATTTAAATATTTAATAATCATATAATTTAATTGATATTTGTACAACCAACTCTATCATTTGATATTCAGAATCATTTATTTTCCATAGTAGGAGAATATAAAATATTGAATAAGTCCGTCACAAGCCTAAAATAAACATATAAAAGTTATAAACATTTAGAAAGAAAAATAATAATATGTAAAATTAGTTTTTATACTAAATAATTCATACAATGACAAATAGTAAAACAGGAACACAAACTTTAAAATAAAAGATTAACAGAGTACCAACTTAAAAAGTGATGATTGTAAAATCGAAATATAAATAAAATGGCCACCACCATATAGGAAATTGTAACCTAAAATTGAACTATAGATAAAATAAAAATAATCATATAACTTAACATAAATAAACTATCAATATAATCAAAAATACAAATAATAATTTAGTAACTAAATTTTTCAAAGACAGTCATTGGTAGAAATAATTTTAAAATAAAATCTAAGAGCGTGAAAAAACAAAGGAAAAAATCAACAACGGGTTGAGATTTTGAGAGGGAAGGAGGAGGTTATTCGAAGTAAGAAATTAAAATTTATGCAGAAATATTCAAAAAGAAATAAAAAGTTGTAAATATAAAGTTAACTAAACTAATATAAAGGGATTATAACAATAAATAAGTAAGTAGAAGGTAATACTTACCATAAAATATTTGTTGATAAGTGAACACTGGTATATGCCATATATACCTATATCCAAGGCATGTTATCAATAAATTACAAGTGAAAAGCAGAAAAATATTGAAATCGTTTATCCAGCACAGAAAAAAACTTTCCAAGTGACCCAGAATTTTGATCTAGGGCCACCGAACATTGAACTTCGGTGTGACCTTCAAGAGAAGAAAAGAAATGAATACTTTAATTACGAAAGACAATCAGGTATCATTTATCCATAAAATTTTATATTGAATTTATTAATGTATAAAATTTAAATTGTTCAAATTTAAAAAGTATTAAATAAGATTATACTTACTGACAAAAATTTTCAAAAGAATCGAAGAGATATTGACCATCATTGACTCCATTTTATTCTAGAAAGTTATCGAATGTCATTTCTTCACGTATAAAATTAATCTTCATTCCTGTGGTTTTAAAACCATAAAAATATAAAACCATAGACTCTGATAAGTATAATCTTAATTTTGTTGTGAATAATAGAGTGAATGAATTTTAGATAAGAAATAGTGTTAATGATTTTTGAATATTTTTGAAGTTAATTAAGCCGTTAAACAGAATTAAACAATAAACTAAACTGAATTTACTGTTTGGACCCTTACTTCGTGGAATCTACTCATATTAATGTTATAAATGGAACTAACTGTTTCTAATTAATTCCACTATTTAATGAAAAAATTATGAAAATTATGAAAGGATATTGATAATTATTTCGATATTGACATATCATCGTTAGAATGGCAGAAGTTACATTTTATGTTATACCTACTTGATGTTTAATATTTTGGCTAGATCAATATATATATATATATATTTTTTTTTTCTTTCGTCATATTCCTCAATATAGCTTTATTGTTCATTAGTTATTTTTCTCATTGCTATTTTCCATTTGCAGCAAACATGATTTTCCTCCCAATTTCTTGGCCTCTTTTACTCCTACTTTTATCTCCAGTTCTTTTCCTATGAATTTCTCCATCTTGTTTTGAGTTGATCCTCTTAGAAAGGACTGGGATACAGGGCCTCCTATAATAGCGAATCTCAACTGGTACACTGATGGCTCTAAAACAGACTCTGGAGTAGGAGCCGGAATATATGGGGTACAAGAGAAGATCACGATCTCTCTAAGCCTTGGGAAACATGCCACTGTCTTTCAGGCAGAGGTAATGGCGGTGCAATGCTGTGCAGAAGAGTTGATGAGACGGGAGGTAGATAGCCAAAGAATCGTCATCTACTCCGATAGCCAAGCAACACTAAAAGCGATAAGCTCATATCGGACGACAACAAATCTGGTGTGGGAGTGTCGCAAGGCCCTCAACAGACTAGGTAGTCATAATAGAGTGACCCTAGCCTGGGTGCCAGGCCATCAAGGAATAAAAGGCAATGAAAAGGCCGATGAATTAGCCAAGCAGGGAGCGACGGAGGTCATGATAGGGCCAGAACCTTCCTGCGGAATTGCTAAATGCCTCACCAAGGAGAGCATCTACCAATGGATAAACAACCAGGCGTTGCGCTGGTGGCATGAAACTCCGGGGCAAAGGCACGCTAAGCTATTCCTTAAAAGCCCTTCGGTCAGACTGTCACGCGACCTACTATGTCAAAGTCGAGAAACGACGAGGATGATGGTGGGAATGCTGACAAGGCATTGTAGGCTAAGGAAGCATATGCACACAATTGGCCTAGCAGATGACAGCCTATGTAGGCTATGCCAGGAAGAAGACGAAACCGCGGAGCACTTACTCTGCGAGTGCGAAGGCCTAACAAGGGTGCGGTTTCACCTATTCGGAGAAGAAAAACCGAGGGCAGAGAGCTACGCAAAGGAGGCGGTATCCAGGCTAATAGGTCTAATAAAAAGAATAAAGCTAGATATCGAGCTCTAAATATGGCGGAGGACCACAATAGATCTGCAAAGGTCGCAGTGGGATAGGACAAAGAGCCACTCCAATTCTAATCTAATCTAATCTATATTTTTTCTTTCGTCATATTCCTCAATATAGCTTTATTGTTCATTAGTTATTTTTCTTATTGCTATTTTCCATTTGCAGCAAACATGATTTTCTTCCCAATTTTTTGGCCTCTTTTACTCCTACTTTTATCTCCAGTTCTTTTCCTATGAATTTCTCCATCTTGTTTTGAGTTGATCCTGGCCATTTGTATCGACTACCTATCACTGAATTTCCACATTATTTTTTCTTTTATCCTTTTCCAAATATTCAATTTTTCCTTCTACCGTTTCTAACCTATTTTTCAGCTGCTTATTTTCCTTGTTTAGCTTAGTATTTTCAGTTTTTAGCAATTTAATTTCTCCACGGTACTCTCTATGCTCTTCCCTTATTTGTTTACCTCATCTGCTAAATTATTCATTGTCATTCCCATTCCCATTATCATTTCTATATTTTCTTCCATTTTCTCTTCAGTTTTTTCTGGGGATCTTCCTATTTTTTTATTCTTTATTAAGGTGTTTTCATCATCATCACTATCCTCAATTCTAATATTTTCCCTTTTCCTTTCATCTGAATTATACCCATTACTTTCCATCTTCCGACGTATTCAATTACACAATTTCCCTTGTTCCTGTTCTGTCGTTGATTGGAAGAATTTGTGGGACTTCAAGTGTCGTTTATTCCTTGTTCTTATCACCGCGCAAAAATTCGATAAACCGGTCAACCCGTCAGATTTCTGACTCTTATCAGTGTTGGTTCTTTCAAAACTAGTGAAAAATATAAATTTTTACCTCTTTTATCTCTGGATGCGTTTTTGAAAAAATGTCACTTGTAATCTCCCATAAATGGCGTAATGGTACCATCTGAGACCTGTGGCAAATTCAGCCCTACCTTGATGCGAAAAATCTTCACGTTGTAGTTTTAACTTT
This sequence comes from Lochmaea crataegi, assembly GCA_947563755.1. Classification (NCBI taxonomy): domain Eukaryota; kingdom Metazoa; phylum Arthropoda; class Insecta; order Coleoptera; family Chrysomelidae; genus Lochmaea; species Lochmaea crataegi. The sequence goes on along the minus strand of OX387427.1, from coordinate 40,688,787 downwards.
ATAAATCTCGAAGTGATATTATAATTATTGTGTGCATTTTTGGTTAATTCTCTATCTATAAAATTTTGATTTTGAGAGCTGAGATATTATATTGAGAGGAAAAAATATTTCTAGTAAAATATTTATTATTGAAATTTCTTTTTTTCGGGCATTATATACAGCAAAAGTGTCACAATATCAAAGTTCAAATTACGAGCAATAGAATTTTCGATGAATAGAATAGTCAGGCCTTCTTCCATAGAATTACTTAAATAAGTTTTAGTGTAATGCTTGTATCATTTCCTTTCCAAAGTGTATCGGTCTGAGTACTTGTTAGTTCTCACAGAAGTAGAACATGTGTGTGGGTGTTTCATCCCTTAGTTCACATTTTGCTGCACATAGTTTCACTGACTTTTCCATTTCCTGTAGATGTTTCCTCAAAGTACAGTGCCAAGTGACCGGGTCGGTAACTGTCTTCAAATGTATCTTACACACAGTTTCAGTAGCCTGGTTGGTTGGTTCCTTGTCTACCTTATTCAGCGTAATCTCTTTGTATGAAGGTGACCTTAGGTCAACCTCCATTTGAATTGGTGTTCTTTATCTATCCAGTTCCGGATTTCCCCACCTATGCAATCCTTTGTGATTCCACTGAACGGTTCCGGACCTATGAAGTCGCCTTCATAGCCTTCTTAAGCTAAATGGTCCGCTAATTCATCACCTGCAATCTCCTCATGTCCCGGTACCCATACTACAGACACTATGTTGTCTCTTGCCAGCCTATTAAGGGTTCTCAACAGCTTTTTACCAATCTAGACTTAGTGGTTGGATGGCTGCTAGCCTTAAGCAGAGCCTGGCTGACAGTGAATATTTCAATTTTTTGTTCGGTTTATCCTGTTTTCATCAATACAGGCTATAGTGGCAATCGTCTCTGCTTGAAACACAGACGTATATCGACCAAGGCTAAATAACATTTCCTTTCTAGGTTCGTTTATACCAACCCCAGTGACATGGTTTGTTTTGAAGCCATAGGTCTAGATGATATGATGATGTCCACTGGCTCAGTGAATATGTTTTCCGGTGGCATACTATCCAAACTCCAGGTGTCTCCTCCAATTTAATTTGAAATCAAGAGTCACTACTAGATATTTGAATTATTTGACCTATTTGGATATTCCTAGTTTTCTCCGAGCAGTTGTACTCTGTCTTAAAGGAGAACTCTTCTATTCGTAAAAGTTGCTAATTTGGTATTTTTAGATTAACTAAAAGGTCCTTTTCAAGGCACCAGTATTCCATTAGTAGGGCTTTTTGTAGGACATTCATAACTATCTCTGGGAGTTTTCCATTGGTGACAATTACTATATCGTCTGCAAATCCCAGCCTTTACTATTAAACCTGCAAATCAAGTCATTCACAATTAGATTTCACTAAAGTGGTGAAAGTGGACATCCTTTAGTTACCCTAGCGGTAAGTTTTGTCATGCATATGTGTCGTTATCCATGCTCAAGCATGGATCCTATCCATCTTCCATCTAGGATGTGTACAGTGATGACATCGATATATTGTCAAAAGCACCTTCATTGTCTAGAAATGCTGCAAGGGCTACTTCTTTCGGATTCAGACTCCTTTCGATGCCTGAAACCAAAAAATGTAGGACAGCTTCTGTTATGTAATTTGTTATTAATAGATTTTATTTGATAATTATGGAAATATTCTACATGGTAGGAGTTGAAACAGTTAATTTGTTACTTAACATTATGTTGATTCAATATAAAATATATTTTTTACCAAATTTTATAATAAATCATGGGCTTCTCCTGTCGTTGCGGCCTCTCTGGTAGGGCCCCATCATGCCGGGAGCACGTGCCATTTTTCCCGATTTGTAATCCTATTGTATCTTCTAGAGACGAGCCAAATCCTACCAAAGTAAAATTTTCATAACATTTACTGCGACTCTGCTTTGTATTTACTGACTATTGACTTACGCAAAATCCAATTTCGTAGCTTAAGAAAGGAATTTCTGTAAATGGTCGCATTCCCGTATATTTATTGCTCCCAAAACATGGGGAATTTCAAGGGTAGCCATAAGGGCTGGACAGACACCGACGAGGGATTACGTTCAATTTTCGAGGCATTCACGATACGGAAGCGGACGTTAAATAGTAATGATTAGTGAATAATTTAGAGTGGCGCGCTGTGAGCAAGGCGTTGGAAATCGCAGTTTTTGTATTGTTTTGTGTTTGAATAAATACGTACTGAAAAAAATCTGGAAAACTTGAACGTTAAGTATTCCTTTTAAGCCAATTTGCTCTTGTTAAACGAGCACTCATAAAAAAAAGAAAAGCATCTGGGTCCGACAAAATTACAGCGGAAATAATAAAAAACATGATCTAAAAACGAAGAGATATTTTGCTGCATATATACAACAGAGCATGGCAAAAAGAGTAACTTATTGTTCCCATATTTTAATAGGAGACCCTTTGGACTGCAATAGCTGATAGTATCACATTATCAAGTACAGCTATGAGAATACCGAAAAAAGATTAGATTGAAGATCGAGGGGACACTGGAAAAAGTGCAGAGAATGTATTAAGAAATAAAAGAAGTACTTAAAGCCGTTGCATTTTTTACGGTGTTTACAGACAGAGAAATAAATAGTAATATGATAAGATTAGTGCAAAACATCTACGAAAACAACGAAAACGCAATTTTAAAAAACATTATAATGTTACAAACATTCACTACAAATACAGGGCTAATGCAATTAGGTATCTTGAGCTCGTTGCTATTTATAATTTTCATGGACGGGATAAAAAAAATGCATGTCACTAACTAAAAATTATTGTGTAGTACACGCACAGTTACAAAAGGAACATATGATATCATAATATTGACAGGAAGTGAGAAAGACTTGCAAATAAATATAAATGAAAGGCAATAGCATGAAAATAAACAAAAGTAATGTTAATAGGAGTGGTCGTAATAAAACTATACATCAACATTGATGGAGAGAAGATTGAGCAGGTGAATAATTTCCATAATATGGTTTTTTTCCTGCGTAACCAACTCTATTTTCTAGTTGGTCTCCTAATTGATCAGCAAAGATCACATGCGTTTGTCGCTTTTTAGTTCATATATGAAGACACAAGTGGATGAAGGATTCATGTAACAAAAAAATTATTTCGGGTAAAATGATTTATAAGTTGATCGCTTGGTACTTTTTTTGTATGGGACTAATCAAATTCATTTATTCAGCATCAAACAACTTTATTAATACAAATTTAGTGATAATATTTGGATAACAAAAATTAAAGTGAAACATAGAAAAATAAGAAAATAAATATACATAGATCCTTTATGCACTAATCTACCGTTAACTAAAATTAGAATCACTTTGATGAAGGGTTCATCTATGTTAAATCTTAGGTAGTTTTTCGTTTTTTCTTTTTTGATTCTTCTGCATTTTCTATATTGAACTTTCCTATTATGTTGCGATAAAACACTTTGAACGGATCTTTTACAAAAACTAGTTGCCCTTCCAAATTCAAAATTTTTTCTTTCGTCAAAGGGTGTGTTTTATTTCGAATGTTTGTGAGTTCATATTCTCCGGGCTGAATTTTGTTGTGACCTACCTTTAGGAATGGTGTATAATCATCCAAACATGTCTTATAAGGATAGCTACCATATTCTTCAACTCGAATCCACACCACACTATCTCTAAAATTAACTCTCTCATTGAGGGTATTTTTGGTTCTGTTGGTTAAATGTAGTTTAAGGGCAATTTCCTCTAAATTTTGAAAGTGGTGTGTCATATCGGTAACAATGGAACCTTTCATACTTGAAGACATTATTATATCCCGATAATGATCTGGTAAGAATACAGTTTCTGTTTTTCTAAGATTCTTTTCAAATCTGCCAAAGTCTCTATCAGAATCTAAGAAAGAGTGACCAACCACGGGAAATTTGTGGCCAATTTTCGTAAAAACACCTTTCAAAATCATATATTGATATAGCGTGATAATGTTGAAATTTTTATTTTGGCCACTACAAGAATCGGACCATAATATCAAATGGGTTGGCGTTATGTCATTTTGTAAAAGCTTGGCAAACGTGTACAAGGAACTTCCAACTTCAATACTTCCTTTTCAAGCAATATTCTCGGTCCAAGTAAAAAAGTATGCTTTTTCGCCACTGGCAGTTATGGAATGTACGCTTTGGTTATAAAACCAAAGTTGTCGAAGATAAAAAGCCTTTGAAGTTGTTAACCTTGGTAAAGGCATTGTTTGTTGCAGATCCATTGTTGCATAACGTACATTATTTTTACAACGGGCTTTCTCTCTATCTCTCTTTTGTTGTTCGAATGCAAACTTATATGATTCTCGATGTTCATCAGTATTGGCCCCTGAATCACAAATACTGCAGGTATCGCTACGTGGTTGCCCAAATCCAAGATTAAATCTTCTTGAAAATATGTTGTTGTAAGAACATCTTTTTATCTTATATGCCTCAGGGAGATTTTGCTCTTGACATTCCTCGATATAAAGTTTATACATTTTGCTCAGATTTAGAAGAGGAGATAAGTACTTCCTATTGATATTTTTATTTCTCGAATAATGAGATGTTTCAGCTGGAAATTGACTAATGTGACTTTCAACAGCAGCACATATCTCTACGGGAATATTATTTGGACGACTTGTGTGGTGACCTCTTTTATCCGGGGATGGTGCAGAAATTCCCGATTCTAGTTTACGCTGTACAAGTTGAATTTTTTTTGGCGAAATTTGAAACAGCGAACCAAATGCAGTTTTGCACACTGTGACTACTCTTTTGCCGCAAGTCACTGTATATTTGAACGAAAAACCCTTTGGTCTTTTGACGTTCTTCCTATGACGGGCCACAGGTTGAATAATAATACTTTTGAAAAGAGTGCATTTTTTGAATTTATATTAAGATTATAAAACTTTTCAAATATTGTTGTTCTATTTTCGGCATCAAATTTAGTATCACATTGTAGCTTACAATTTCTTTTTTTACACAGAGAACCATTGATCTCTGGTGTCTTTTGTGGCATCTGTTTACCTTACTGTGATACATAACACTCACCTTTCGCTCTTAATATTGCAGCCTTTCGCCTCTTCCAATTTTCAGGGTTTCTCATTCGTTTTTCCGATATTTTTTCCGGGAGTTCAAATATTTTCTTCTTTTTAACTTCAGATCTTATATCATTCTGATTGCCTGGAATTATATCTATTTGGTGAATTTGAGTTGGGTTACAGATGTCTCCAACTTCTCCATTCTCTTGAGACTCTTGAAATAAATTTTTCTTAACCTTTTCAAGTACAGTTTTAACCAATTGTTCGCCAGATAATTCTTCGCTGGAGAATTCGAGTTATCGCAATCACTATTAAAATCGCTACTTTCTTCTGATGTATTTGGTATATACTCATCCGATGTGGCATCATGTGATTAATCTAAAATCAAAATAATTATTCTTCAAGAGAAACATTTCTCAATTCAATAAAAGATTGCTCTTCTTCCATACATTGGCTGCGAAGAAATGTTTTACTAGTTTTCGCTTCATCAAATACTTTACTAGTGCAGGGTTCATCAAGCGCTTCAAAAGTGGCAGGTTCTTCAATCACTTTACTAATAGAATAAGGTTCATCAAATGTTTTACTAGTGCAGGTTACATCAAACACATTATTAATGACGTGTTTATCACACTCATTTTCAGTGAACGATTCATCAAACACTTTATTATGGGACTGTTTATCAACAGAATAATTACAACCTACGAGATAATAATTTGTGAGTCACACATTATAAACAAATCCTACATATTATTCGGGGTAAACTGTATTATTGGCGACATACAACTGTAAAAATTCTAAACTAATTTTAAATTTATAATGAGTGAAAACATTTGATATATTGTCTATCTCAATACAATAATCCTAAATCTTAATATACATTTTCTAACAATTTGATTTTTTACTTACTTTTAGCAAATATTTGGTTCTCGAACTCATTTTTACAATAAAATAATTAATCCGTTCTTTTAATATCGATTTATAACAATTAAAATGAATGTAAGACACAACGACTCATGAACAAAACAGAAACATAACCTTACTTCAGATGTCCATGTAACGTTTGAATATACAAAAAGAAACGTCAACATTTATTGGGAATGGATGAAGGATTCATGTGCACTTGATGGGCGCATCCCAACTCGTGCCCACTAATCCCTTAAAAGGTACAAGAGTAAAGGTCTCAATAATCTGTATACCTAACTCGTGCTCGATTGAAAAATTTACCTGTTCAAATTACCATCCCATCTATAGGAACAGGTATTATTGTTAAATTGGGTTTTCCTGAAGTACACAATTTATTATGAAAAACGTAAAAAGTTTCCAAAACTTCCATCAAATGCCGAAGAGGTGTTTGAAGTTTTAAACAATATCAATACACGCACTTTACAAGATGAGAACTTTGACCAACCTAACAAAACCTAACCCCAACCCCAGTTAGATTCGACGGCGGACCGAATTACGAAAAATTCGGAGTGCGATTTCGGAATTGGGTCCCATGTACCTACTATTTGTTTAATTTGACCAACCTAACAAAACCTAACCCCAACCCCAGTAAGATTCGACAGCGGACCGAATTACGAAATCAAGTGATATTGGAAAATGGTTGCGTTATTTCAAATAAATGACAACTGTATATGTAGGTCTTGAATATTTAATTATAATAAATAAGAATTAAAAACCGCAGTTCCGATGCACCCGGGCACGAGTTGGTGTATTAATTTTCTACCTGGTTTTTGAACGGGCACGAGTTGGTCAGTGATTTTCGGGGCCAGGTAATAACGGGCACGAGTTGGGAAACGCCGGCACTTGATAGACCCTTCATGCATTCTCTTTCTCTCACGTTCATTACATTTTGGGTGATGAAGGATTTATTGACAGTAGTGAGTGGATGAAGGATTTAAGTGCATAAATTATTTGTACATAAACCCTTCGTCACGTGATCATTTCTTTATTTTGATACATAGAAGCACGAAACCCATCGCAAACGAATTTGATGCACTTAAAACCATCATCCATTGAAAAAAACGTATTTTTCAGAAATTGTTACATAGATCCTTCATCCACTTGTGTCTCCATATGAGTCATAAGGAACTGTCATACTCCTTCCTCGAATTTGACATTTTGGCGACGTTTATGGGAATCTGTGGTATTGTCAGAATTTCAGTTTCAGTGATGACAGTATAATTATTATAAAATATTCAAATAGGAAAACTTCCAAATTCGTAGTAGGTCTGCTAACGAGAAACATATTAAGCTTAATAGATATGCAAAGCTAATTATTCTGTGACTTGAAGGAGGAAACTGCAGAAAACATCCTACGCCAGTCTTATTACCTGGTTAATGTGCGGTTTCTTTTACTAGGCGAAAAGAAGAAACAACATTAAAGGTTTAGTCTCCAGTCTAATTGGCTGGATAATAAAAAAATCGGGCTGGAGAATGTAATCTAGACTCAGATTATAAATTATAAAGGCTCGTATGGGGAATATAAAATAACCATTAAGAAGTGTCTGCTTCTATATTGTTTACTGATATAATTATCTAATTTTTCAGACAATGCTAATTTTGAATAGAATTTCTTTTGGTCATTACTTTTGAATGGTAAATTTTCTCATATGATATGTTGCACTACTATCACCTTATTAACAAATTCAGGATCGGTCTTTAAAAGTGAGTTCGTTTTGTTCATATAAAAAACTTCATCCTGTCAATGTTTTTTGAATCTCTAATGAATATTTAAGAAAGTATAGGTATAAGAAAAAGATAACAAAAACGGCGTATTAATTTTGTCCCTTATACGATCACTAAATTTTTACAAAAAAAGAGCAGACTTGACTTTAAATTAAAACTTGAGCAAAATGAACCATAGATTCCAGCAAATATAACTTTTTTGCAAAAATTGAATTTTTTGTTCAAAAATCTTATTTAATAACTGCTATCATCTCAGCTCGTGTTATATTTTTAACAATACATCCGGTTTAGTTAATTTCTAGAACCGGTTTTCAAGAGATACATCTGCTATGAGTAATACTATAACATTACCCTGTATATAATATTTCTTTAGTAATTAATTGTGAAACATTCTGAGAATATGGTTCCGGAAAAAAAACAGTTTGATCTTTTTCAAGAAAAGAAAATAGAACACGAAGAAACTGATAATACACAATTAAGAATAGACATTGCCCAAAACAACTTGAAGCACAAAAAAACAAAACGATATAACGAAAACCAAAGAGAACATTGTTGAGATCTATAACAGATTTTTGAGGTGAAATCTATACCTGGTTCTTCGAGGGTTGTCTTTTAAGTGTTGCATATAACAACAAAGTTAGTGCCTGTCAACGAATATCAAATGTAAAAATCAACTGTCATGTCTAGTTAATTTAAAGCCAAAGTTTCAGACCGCTTCATTCAGAGCTGTTCCTAAATTGAATTTTTGAGTCAGTCTAAAAATGGAACTAAGTCGAGAAACTTTCAGCGCAATAGCAATTCTTCTGCAAGATCAAAGTACTGTTATTGCTGACTGGTACATATCATTTGGTTTGCCGGAAGTAATTGCCGAGTTTCGAAAAACCAACCACCAATGACGAATGATCCTCCACCAAGACAATGCAAGTTCCCACACAGCTAGAAAAACAATTGAGTTTTTAAAGCAAAAAAACATCGAATTGTTGGACCATACTCCATACAATCCCGACCCAAGTCCTAGCGACTCTTTTACTTTTCAAAAATTAGGAATGATTTGCGTGATCAAAGATTTCAGTCCACAGAAGATGCAATCAATGCCTTCAACAACTCAATTTTGAATGTATCAGCAAGCGAGTGGAATAACTGCATCCAGAATTGGTTCCAAAGGATACAATAATGCAATTCTCTACGAGGAGAATACTTTGCAAACAATAGTGTTTAAGAGCTATCTACATTTTTTTTCTAGCTCTATATGCAAAATATAAAAGATAATCCTCGTATAGGTACAACTTTTTTGTAGGATTTATCGATGTGGAATCAACTTGCTCTAATAATTTTGTTAATCAATTCTTGTTGTGTATTCATATTTTCTCGATAAACCACTAAATCCGTAAACAAAAAAATGTCCAGATATTCGACTATTGAGAATGGATGTGTCATTTTGCAATTCATTCAAGTGATTCAAATCACTTATACTACCTCAAAAACCAATATAAAACCGTCAAAATACTGTAATAAACAAAAGCAAATGATAAATATGGAAAACGGAAAGTCATATCATTGTAATGTTTTTGTTAATTATTTAAACAATTTTAAGTTGTGGGATAAAATTATACACACTTCTATTGCTAATTACTATTGATTTATTTATAGAAACACACACTATATTAAATTTAATTCATATACACACTTTACTTTATGTCTACTAATTTATTTACACTCGGTATAAGAGTTCTAATTTATTTTTACCACTTAAATATTCCACTATTTATCTTCACTATTTCATTCATTGTCCGATTACTAAGAACTTCTGTAAACTGTCTGTGAACTAACTCTTTACTGTCCGTTTCACTAATTGTATTTTTACTAACTGTCAACCCACTCAAAAACCTGCGTATATATAGTCTTTAACAATTCTGGAAAATTCTTGTATTTTCCACGCTCGTCAGATGCGTAAACAAAGCGGTTTTTCTAGAATGTTCTCGAAAAACGCGCATTCGACAAAATTTATAGTTGAGTGACAGGGTCGGCTTTAAATTGGTGACTTCGAAACATTATCATAACCTCATGAGATTTACTACAATTTTCAACATTAATAAATTGTGAGAGTGTAGTGAACTAAATGAGTTAACAATAAGTCCGGGCGAACGTTGAGTCGCAGTGTGACGCAGGGTGAGGTGAACTGCGTGTGTGAATTGGAATGCCTGCTGGGATTGTGCGAAAGATGTAACGCACACTCCAGTGTATGAAACGCAGTTCGTCGCAAAGTAGGTGCCTATATATTTGTGTAATTTATCAGACAAGGAAACTGATACTGATTTTGTGGAGGAAGATAATGTTTGGAACTATTTTCAGTCCAATATCCAACGCAAATTATCTTCCGTATAGCCACTCTGTGATTGAAAGAGAGGAAGCTATCAGATAACAGAAAGACCATGTCTAGAGAAGTGGGTGTTTCATGGAGGGGGAGTATGCTGTTCCCTCTTCGACATATATATTTTTATGTATAGTGCTCACTGCTGCTCCTATTATGAGATTCTACATATAGAAGATGAATATTTGCCAAACTTGTACAGATTCGGCAAATAATTATCTTCCTTATAGTCATTCTATTAGTGGAAGAGAGGAAGCTATATAATAACAGAAAGACAGTGCCTAGAGAAGTGGACGTTTCGTGGAGGAGTAATAAGCTGTTCTCTCTTAGACATATACAAAGCATTTCAATGAAAACTATCCTTCCCACATAATTTTGAAGGCGTTACTTTTATCAAAAAAGGAAGTCTTTTTGCTCACATGTATATGTTATAACTTCAACCCCCTCACCCCTAGGGTCACCACTCCCAATTTTTCAAATGGAACACCCTATACATTATTGCATTGTTGGATTGTCCTCTACAAGAGGATTACAAAAATACATAAGTGAAAAGTCAATCAGTTGGGAGTTAAGGATAATTCCAATTCGCTAATAGTAATATTTTAATTCGTAACAAATCAGCAAAACAATATTAAATTATTTTATAAGGTGCTCAAATTGACTTCCATTTCTTCCCATACCTTGATACAATCGAGCCCCAAATGAGTTTAGAACATTATGTAATCTTTCTGGTCTTATTTGTCGACATTCTTGAATAATTCGCTGACGTAAATCATCTATAGATGCTAGCTGAGTGGATTTTGGTTCTAAGATATCTCTATAAAAAAGTCTATGAGGGTTTAATCGGGTGACCTAGGTGGCCATTCCAACATTGGGCCTCGTCTACCTATCCACCGGGCAGGAAATGATTCGCTTAAAAACCGTCTTACATCGAGAGCGTAATGGGGGGGTGCCCTATCTTGTTGAGACGCTAGCAAAGTTTCTGACATGGAATCATCATTTCTTAGTATTCGTGTTATTTCGGGATCAATACTTAGCTTCTCTGGCTGCTGCATATTCCTCATAAACGAGACGATCTTCTCACGTAAATCATTAATAGTTTTGGATGGGTTTGTACTGCTGGAGACTTTCTCCTTTAACATACCCAATACGTAGGCATCCGTTGGTGTAAGATCGGGGGAATGTGATGGGTAGTTGAAATTAGAAGCAATGCTATCGATTGTCGGGCAGTGTGACTGGTCGCCCCGTCCTGTTTAAACCACTGGTTTCCCAATCCCAAGGTTCCTGGCATGACAAAACCTTCTGAGATCCTGGACAAATGGCGTTACCACCATGTTTCTATAACGTTCCTGGGTTTGCCATCATTATCCTTGATGAAATATGGACCAATCACACCGTGTGCTGAAACTGCACACCAAATCGTCACACGGTCACAATGCAGCGGTTTTTCTATAATAACGTCTGACTTATCGAAACCAAGGAAGCGAGTTGTTTGCTTTCCAATTTAACCTTCCAAGTGAATGTGACTCTCGTCTGAGAACCACACACGTACAGCATAGCTGAAAATTGTCCACAATAGGCAACCCTGGCATTTATATCTTGGTTTGTCAATCGTTGTACAACTTGAATTCGGTACGGAAATCCACCTACGTCTTTGAACAACCGCCTAATCGACGTATTGCTGATATTCAACTTAAATGACGTTCGCCGATTGCAAAACCTAATTGACGACACATCCATGGTTCCCATTTGTTCTCACAGTTACTGGCCTACCAGACCTTCACTGCCGTTGGCACTCCCAGAACGACGAAATTTCTCAACAATAGAAAGCATGGCTGCGTTGGTTGGTGCCTCTTTATAAAATGGTTCGCGATATTTCTCCGTCACTAACTTTAAACTCGGTCCACCTTGTTGGCCATTTCCAAACGAACAAAAATAATGCTCAACAATAAAAACTTTTTCTTCAGTTGTGAGACCCATTCTCAACTATAACATCACATAACAACGTTCTTTGCACTACTAAAAACACATAAAGCTGCTACTATCTACTATACATCAAAAAGCAGACATGCGCATAATAGTGGCGCGCAATTCAGTATTGTATATCATGGCGCATTTATAATTCATTCTGCTCAACTTTCAATCTAAAGCCAAGTTAGATATTTTTATTAAAAATTGACGAAGAAAAAATTAAATACGCTTTTTTTGTTATCTATCAGATCTCTCTCTCAGATCTTTATCAAAATTTTTTATATGAATAAAAACGGCCTAATTTTCAACTAACCGTCCAAAAGTTATGACCAAAAGAAATTTTAGTCAAAACATTTCACCCTGTATATTAGTAAACAGAGGAAGCAGAGACCTTTGAATGGTCATTTGATATTCTTCACAGGAGCCTCAATATGACATAGGAGTATATACAGTTCCTCAGAACTGTAATGTTTAGTAGGGAGCGAGGCTAACTAATAAAGGCAGATAATTATTTAGTGTGTTTTAATTCATTTGTAGAGTTTAGTTTTACAGCGTGTACTGCACGATATGAACATGTGTAGAGTCTAACACCAACTGTCAAGTATTGACAAGAAGTGTGTGCAGGGTTGCCGCACTTGGCAAGATATAATACATGACACGCCCCTTATCAAAATTAAAAATTAAAATTCCTGAAACAGAATGAAGTGAACAAGTTAGAATGTAAAATATCGGCTAGAACAATAATAACGTGCTTAACACAGGATTACAAGTTCAATTTTTCAGGCCGCTTAATTAACCGACCGCTTCTTGTTTTGGGCATGTCGTTGCATACATCATGATCGACTTTAGGCGATTCTTGTGTTGCCGATGGTGTCTCTACAGGGTGCTCGGTTAAGACATCGTTTCCAGAAACAACTGGATCCTGAATGTTGTAAGGATTTTCCTCCTGTCTCTCCTCTCTTTGTCTAAGGGGTCTTAGATGAAGGCGGTTCCTTCGATATTCAGCACCTTGTTCGGATCGGACATGGTAGTCGTTATGATTTGCTTTAGAGACGACTATAGCTGGTTTCCAGTTTCCATGCAAGTCTGGCAGTTTTTTAGCATGTTTGTCATAGTGGAGTTTTTGTTGTTTCTGTCTGTATTCCAATTTTTCTTCCACTGCCTTCGTCGGAAATTTGGGTTTCAGTAGACTGCGTGTAACCGGAAATATTGTTCTTAGCTTTCAACCCATTAGCAAGTATATATTTTTTAATGAAGAAATAGTTGTTGTCGCTGTTTTATTGGGGATTTTGTTGATTATGATGAATTTGCTAAAGTAGTCACAGATCACATGGATCCATGCCTTTGTGGGATTTAAAGTCGGTACCGATTTTTTCCCACAGCAGTTTTGGAGCTTGGTGTGGCATCAAAGGCTCCTTTTGATTACTGCGGGAGTATTTCTGACAAACCTGACAGCTCAGTACCATTTCTTCTATGGCTTTTGTAATCCCTGGCCAGAAGATCGTTTCCTGAGCTAGTTTCTTGCAGGACACAACCCCTTGGTGACTGCGATGCAGAAATTCCAATATTTCAGGTCTAAGAATGTGCGGGACTAAAATTCGTTTTTTATAAAATAGAATATCTTTGTGTACATGAATTTCATTGCGTATGGTCCAATACGGTTTTAATTCAGGTGTTTTTAAGTTGATTTTGTGCTTTGGCCAGCCCGAGATTGTATAGTTTTTAACCTTCTGCATAATTGAATTATCAGAGAAAGCCTCTAAAAGTATTTGCTTGTTTTGTTTGGATGTTGCAAGGACAGTGTGTATTTTTAATTGATTTTCTAAGTAATCGGAATTAATTGAGTCACTGACCGGAACTCTACTGAGTGCGTCAGCTACTGGCATTTTCTTTCCTGGTACATATTCAAGAGTAAATTGATATCCTAATATTCTGATTGCCATTCTCTAAAGACGGGGTGACAGATCATCAAGTGATTTTTTAAGTAGGCCCAAGAGAGGTCTGTGATCAGTTTGTAGCAGAAATTTGTTTCCGTAAAGATAAAAATGGAATCTCTCACAGCCAAACACTTAAGCGAGTGTTTCATTTTCAATGTGATTATACCTTTGTTGAGTTTGGGTTAAAGAAACTGAAGCAAACTCAACTGGATGATTATCCTGCATTATAACAGCACTTAGGCCATAAGGGCTTGCGTCGACCGACAAAATAGTCTCTTTCGAAGGATCAATAAATTATAGAACCGGCGTGGATAAGTTTTTTAACCGATCAAAACACAAGTTTTCGTTTCCTGACCACAGCCATTCACTTTTTGCGCTTAACAGTTTTCTAAGGAGCCCAGTCTCTTCCAAAAAATTAGGGATAAACTTCGCGACGTACGTAATAATTCCTAAAAACTGTTGCAAGTATTTTTTACACTTGGGTGGTTTCATATTTTTTATTGCTTGGGTTTTATTAATGTCCGGAGAAACCCCACTTTCACTTATAACATGTCCGAGAAATTTGACAGATTTTTGACAAAATTTCGATTTTTCTAGATTCAAAGTTAGTAATGTATACATTGAACTTTAGCAGATCTCAGTTAGTCCAACAAAATTTCACCGCAATCGTCACCATTAATATCAATTTTGATTTTCATCTGTTTCTGTTATCTTTTCCTGAATAGAAATGATAATTTTCATGGAAGTATCATTTGAGCACGTCAAACAAAAGATATTTTTATTCCTGAAACTTTTGATATTATTCCTCGATTTGTAGACAAACATTTTACATACTCAATTTTCCTTTTTTGTTGCAGTCACGGGAAAATGGCACCAAATAAAGCCAGTGGGTGATAAATTACCCTGTCTCCAGGAACACACATCAGTAGCTTACAAAGATTGTTTGTACGTTTTCGGTGGAGAAGTGGGATTTTCAGCAGGCACTGAAACGCCATTGTGGATTTACGATATCAAATTAAACAGCTGGAAGAAGAAAAAGACCAAAAAAGGTACGTGTTAAATCAGACGAGATTTATTACATCATGCTTTTACGTTCACAAATGATAAACGACGTAACGAAATAACAAATACAAATTTTTTTCAGGAGTTGCTACTCCTAAGGGACGAAGGGGACATACAGCGTTAGTTACAAACGGATCTATGCTAATTTATGGTGGATATCAAGATCTAAGAGGATCTACCAATGAACTGTGGGCCTATCACTTCGGTAAGATTTCTACAAATCAGGGACTTAATTTTAAAATAAGTCCATATATGGGGAAAATCGAATAAAATTGTGGATTTGTATTCTTGAAATCAGTATGCGGATTTGATTTTCCGAATACGTATTGTGAGACTTTACAGATCAAGAATGATTATTTACTTTTATTTATCATGCCGGGAGCACTGCAACCCACCTTATTCCCACATTTAGTCCATCCACCCAGTTATCCCCGCACTATATGCTTTAGGTGGCACATTGGTCTCTCCGCGAATTATTTGTCTCCTCGACTTCAGTGCCTCACAGTCAGATCAGATATGGGTTATGGCAACTGAGATCCCCGTTGTAGAGCCCCATTTTATCCAGGTGATTTGAAAGGCATTGTCCGCTAGATAACTTGTAATTATTTTTACGAAATTCCTACTGATATTCTTAGGCCCGTTTAACACATATATCATAATGATAATAATAATAATATAATAATAATATATTTATTGCTTTTAAGAACACACATACAATTACATAGATATAGTGATATAATTAATCAGCTAGACTGAGAATATTAAAAGAATAAAGCTTATTCATTTAATATAAAGGATCTTAATTTGAGTATATTCCAGATGTATTGGCTTCAGAAATATCAGAAATACTTTATAAAGACATATGAGAATACCTAGACATAAGATTGAAATCCACTTTGTGCAAATGTGTGTAATATTTAGCTAAAACATCTTTCTTTAAAACAGAAAAGTTGAATGATGAAAAATTATTCCAGTAATCTAATACGTTCAAATCAATGAAAAACTGTCTTATTTGCCTTGACCAATTGTAGTTGATATCGCAAGACTCGATTAGTTTTAATTGTTGGTTATAACACAACTTTGGATAACGGTCATTTTCCATTTTTGACAGTTTATGCAGTCAGTGAAAATTTAAAAAAAATGTAAGCCAATTTTACTCCTTCCGTTTCTAATCGAAAAATAGCATCAGGTGTATTTAAAGGTATCAAAAGTATTTTTTTAACAAAATATAATTGTACCCTTTCAAGAATTTGTAGATATTTAAGTCCCCAAACAGAAACACAATTAAACATGGTGCTACGAGCAAGGCCGGATTTGCCTTAGGGCAAAAAGGGCAATTGCCCTAGGGCCCCACAGCAAACGCAAGAAATTATTAAAATAAAGTTTATTTATGACTATTTAATTTTTTTGCTTCTTTTTTTCCAACTGATGCCTAGGTCTAGGTCCTACCTAATATATATTTAGTTATCAAGTAACAACTCAATAAGAAAAAACTGCGGCAACGGAGTACTGGTCATATTTTTTTTGTTATATGTATTATTTTCGTTAATCTATGATAAGGAGCCGGCAAGGAACGAAAAAAGTTCACTGGCAATATTTAATTTAAATTCTTAATCACGAAAATGGCGTGTTTAATAATAAATAATTATTAAATTTTATTCTACTGAGTTTTAACAATATGTTAATATATACGTTTCAGTTCAATTAATTAAAGAGGTATTTATACATATATGTATCTGCATAATGTTCGTTTCTTGGTCAGCGCGTATATTTGTGAACACATTTTTTCGAGAAGGGCCTCGATTTGGGTTGAGGATGTCAGATACATGCAGTCTAGAAATTGTTTCTGCTACTTTATCTGCGAGTTCAGCAGTGGTAGTTAGATTAGCATTCATCTGCGTTGCTAAAATAGCCTGGAAGACGTTCAATCCAGTCAGATCGAACTATGTGATCCGGTAATATCGAGCCTGCTAAACTTTGGAGATGGCGTAAGAACTGTGAGGGTTTTCTGTCACCTACCTCTTCGTGTTCTAATAGACGTCGTGTTTTCTGCTCCTGGGATGCATTGAGTCTTTTTATCACAGAGATACTACAGATAGAGGCTACAATCCAGCTCGGAACCCGTTAGCTTATAAGAGAGAGATAGAAAGTCATGCTATAGACGAGAAACAAAGACAGAAAAACCTCTGACGTCTGACTTTTTCTCTCTCACCGGAGTTCAGACGGACATTCCCACTTACTCAGCGGCCTATGGCCTCTGTCTGTAGTATCTCTGTGCTTTTTATTATCTCTTCTTTCAGCTTTTTGTACTTTCCTGTTGCTGGTGGTTGTGTAAGTATATCACGGACTTCCATTGCGTACTTGGACTCTAAATTTCCGGCGACGTAACTGAAACGTGTTTCGTCTTCGAGTGATGCCAGGAATATTAAACTGGTTTTCAATTTGCGCCAACCACATTTCTGGGTCAGTAGCCCAGGAAGCACGAATATGTACGGAAATGCGCTCCAGCGTTGGGGTTGGATCGTCCGGTATTTTGATTTTACACTTGAACACGTAATAAACCACGTTAAGTGCATGTAACTTAAAAAAAAACACTTTTTTATTCGGGGTCACCAATTGTGAGTTTCGGAAGATATAATTTAAGAAAGAAAAGTCACATGTAGAGCAATTTAGCTTTGTGTGATAACTATCAAAATCAGACTGACATTTTTTTACCTGGAGTTCACTAAATAGCGTAAATACGTCGAAAGTTATTAATTAAATATCTGTGCTACTTATATAAATGAAATAAATATTGTAAAAAGATCTATAATAAAATACCTAATAGGATCTTATTCTTACCCAACTACACTGTCACGGCAAATTTATCACTTCTAAATATATATGAATGGTAATGGTATTAGGGTTCTATTGTCCTCGCTACCTGCGGTTCACTATACAGGAATAATAGCGAAAGTTGCTAACTGAACACTTATTCACATGAAGAAGCGCTTACAATTCTAAAAAGATCTATAATAAAATACCTAATAGGATCTTATTCTTACCCAACTTCACTGTCACGGCAAATTTATCACTTCTAAATATATATGAATGGTAATGGTATTAGGGTTCTATTGTCCTCGCTACCTGCGGTTCACTATACAGGAATAATAGCGAAAGTTGCTAACTGAACACTTATTCACATGAAGAAGCGCTTACAATTCTGTTTAATTCTTTGAATCACCCTGAAGTATTTCAGACACGTTTTTGAATTTATAATGAGCTCTTCAGCTATCAATATGATAAAAATACTCTATAGTAATGAACGATTTTCTATTGATAAACTATTTTGGTGTAGGCAACCAAACATACACTTTTTTATATTATTCTACAAAACCATGATAATTATTAGTGTTAAAACATTTCAAATAGAATTGAAAAGAAACGAAGACACTGAGATTTGAACCGACGACCTTCACTGTAGTTTCCACATGCGTATTCCATTTCACCAAGATACCTATGACAAATAAATATTCATAGTTTTCAAAGATTGAGAAAACAGGATACACCTTGTACAGTAGACGAAAAAGTTTTGTAACTAGCACGTGTATTAAAAGGGCAAACATAAAATATCTCGATTGTTCTTAGCCTCCATTAATACACTTGATGGTTAAATAACTATTAATCTGATATATTGATTTTTGCTTTATTCCTTACAGACACAGAATCCTGGCACTTAATATCGACTGTAGGAAAAGGCTCGTCGGAATGTCCTCCGCCGCGACACAAACACTCTGCGATTCTCCAAGGTGACGCCATGTGGGTGTATGGGGGAATGACCGATCTCCAAGAAAGGTCGGATCTTTGGAAGTGGGACATTCCATCGCGTACATGGCATTGTGTCAAAAATAAACTTAATCCAGGTCCTTTACACAGTCATGCGGCTTGTAAATTACCGTCGGCACATATGTTGGTTTTTGGAGGTGAAAGAAATGGACAGGCTAGTAACGATCTGTGGAAATTCAGCTTTGGTATGTGTAATAAATTACATTTCCTTTTTGTATTCTCATAAAATTTTCCATCGTTTCATTTTTACTTGACTAAATTTAACACGAATGTTAAGACCCTATTTTCTCCCCTTTATAAAACATGCCGGTTATAAAACATTGATTGCCACTACAAACGCAGTGCAAGGGAAGAGGTGGCAACCACAGTTTGCATAGTTTATTTTGAGTGAACATTGTGTAAGGAAAAAGGGGAGTTCAGACGGGTAATATTTTGCACCTTTAAGGCAATCAACTGAAATACGGTTGGATACTTTTCAAAATGAGAATAAACAAAAAACAGTATGATGAAAATGTCCAGAATAAATTTATTGTTTAAAAAGAAATGACTGGAAAATATGCTGAAACACGTTATGAACCATCACACGTTTTACTGTAGTCAATATTACGTCATCAGTGTTGGCGTTATGACGTAATCAAAGATTTTTCAAACGTTAACAGGTGCCATGAAACATCTCATTTGGAAAGTAATCATTTGAATTTCTATTTCCACAAGGTTAACCAAAACTATTTGTTTATTGAAATATGATTATAATGAAAAATACAATGAAATTATAATAAATGTTGAAAATGATGACCTTCACCAATGATGCAATGAGAAAGTTTTCGAGAAATTCGGCGATTATTTGTGCAATCGGTCCGATGAGCTCTTTCAAATGTTCTTCCGTAAATTTTCCGGACTACTTTTCATTGCAAAATACTTTATTTCACGATTTTTCAATGTTTTCTTCAATGAAACTTTTTTTTCTTGTGTATAATATGTCCACCCAAGGCGAGAGTAAAAATTCCACGATTTTGACATGGTCTCCGCGAAAACTTTGATTCTATATTATAAACAAATTGTAACTTTCACTTGGGACACTGTGTTAACCCTGGAGTACTGGCGCCAAGTCTCACAGACCCAGCGCTCTTCCCTCTCTAACTGATGTACAATCTAAACAAAAAGGAGATAGCGATGTTGGAACGACGCAGGTACTTAGTGATGTTACGAGCACACGTGGTGACGTTGAAAAACCTGAAAGGGATAGTGATGTAGAAGAAATGAATATGAGCGAAGACGATGCATCAGCTCCTATACCGGTAGTTACGATGGAAAAAACTAGAATCCCGTCATTTATTGGAAAATATGGGAAAACAAAATGGAAAAAGCATATGGGTCCCAGAAATGTAAGAACACGGCAGTCTAATATAGTATGTCGTCTGCCTGGTGTACGAGAATATGGCAAGTCTGCAAAAACCGAGCTCGAATGTTGGAAACTTCTTTTTTCTAACGATTTGTTGGCCATTATAGTCGAAAGTACTAATACGTACATTCGTAAAGTCTCGATCAATTACGGGAGAGCGCGTGCAGCTGAAGAAACAGATGTTTTGGAAATAAAAGCTTTGTTGGGCGTACTTTACTTGGCATGATGTCTCAAAAGTAGCCGTCTGTACTCAGGAGAAATCTGGGACAGACAAAATGCCACTGGTGTTGAAAGATTCTGGCTGACGATGGCACAGGAACGATTTTTGTTTTTGTTGAAATATCATCGTTTTGACGATTCGACACCAGAGAGGATGGAAGAAAAACTGACAAATTAGCTCCGATTCGTCAAGTTTTTGAAATATTCATAGCCAATTGCAAACGAGCCTATACTTTTAGTGAATATGCGACTAGACGAGAAGCTGGAGGCATTTCGGGGCAGGTGCGGATTCAAACAATATATTATAAATAAACCAAATAAATAGGATGTGAAGATATTTTCCCTAGTATATGCTATAACGTACTATACAAGCAACCTTGAAATTTATGCCGGTTCACATCCTGAAGGACCATATTGCTTCAAAAATGACCCAGCAAGTATTGTTGAGGGGTTGGTGGATCCTATTTCCGGAACTAGTAGAAATTTGATGTGCGATAATTGGTTTACTTCTTTTAACTTGATCTCGAGCTTATCCAAAAATCATAACCTTACCTACGTGGACTAGTATTATTATTTTTTTAATTCCGGATCTCACAGACTTGGCGCCATTGTTTGTGTTCTATGGAAGGGCGCTAGTACTCCTGGGTTAATTTTTTTATATCTTAAGTACCTCCTTACGAAATTTTGTGAACGTTGTTATTCCTGTGCTAACACGAGAAAAAGTTATTTCCACTTCATAAATGGCCCATTTCATGTTTTTTCAGCTCTAGAAAGTTGGGAAAAAGTAGTGATAAACGGCGTTAAACCTCAACCTCGTTCTGAAAGTATAGCCGTTATAATCTCGGAACTTATTCTCAACGGCTCTTCAGCAACTTCTTTAGATTCAAAATGCTTGAGGATTCGAACAAGGACTTGCACGTCTGCAGACAGAAGCAATCGACATTCATCGTATTTACCGAACAATAAGGTTTGTTACGATAATAACTTTTTTCAGATAAAAAATGGATTGTTCCAAGAATTGTTAATAATATATTTCTAGGTGGCTCCATGTGAAAAAACTTACGTTTTTCACCCGACACAAATGAACTATAACGATGGTAGCGACTTAGCACAACAATTTTCCGAAACAAATAGGTCTTCCAGGGGCTTTCTACAAGAAATCCAAAAACTATCCCAGATGAATATTCCAAGGATGAGTAATAAATGCAGCTACACAGTTCTTACTGGCTGTGCTGGAGATAGTACCGAAAGCTTGTTAAGACAACACGCTAGTCCACAGACAGAAATTGAAGTTATTGATACCGAAATAGCAGATATTGCAACTCCACGGAGAGGTGAGTCTATAATACAGGGTTGAGCAAGCCAAGTAAATAACTTTGAAATAAAAACATGTATGTTTTTGTTGATATTTTGGTTGACAATGAAATAAATGATTTATGGTGTGGTGAGGGATGAAACAAGACGATTCAGTCTCGAAGTATAGAGGGTGTGTCACGATTGGCAGCAATTCATCTGTCATAAATATGTTGCTTAACAAGTCAAAGGTCGTGGGGGTAATCGGGAAAAATTGATTCTGAAAAATAGACCGGAGAAAACGCAAACTTGGAAAAATGCGTAAAAACATACTTAGTTTATTCAATTCATAATAATAACTCTCAATCTGTCACAATTCCGTCAGTCATCCGTGAAAATCTTGTATTTCAAATAAGCTTCATCGACAACTTAATCGGGTGAAATTTGTTATAATACTTATAACCTAGCATCCCTAAACTTTTTATCAAAACTCTTCGTGACATACCCTACAACGTGTATAATTACATAATCTTTCAATTGACAGTAATACAAATCGAATTTGTGTATTTTTTCAAAATTTAAGGTTCAATGATCAAATCAAAATCAGCCTACGTGATCAAGAAAAAATTCAACACGGACACTTCGCCAACGGAAGAAGTGGAATTAAGAGAAATTAACCCGAAAAAACGAGTAGAATTTGATAGTACTGCAATAAAAATTCCTAGAGAACCAATTTCAGTGCCAAATTTCACTGTACTAACATTACCAACTCCAGTATTAACCCCAGTAGAAGCTACCAAATTAGTTTATTTAGATAGCGAAGATGAAAACGACCTTTTAGGAAAGAACCAGTCTAAAAATGATAAACAGAATTGCGTGCAAGTGAATTTAAACAACGAAAAGAATATTTATGAGAATTTCAAACCTATTAATAAAGGCGAAAGTTACAGCTCGCATATTGGATACGCTGATAATCCATTATACCAAGAGATGATTAAATCATTAGAGGAAAAATCTAGGGAAAACGTTTCGTCTACGTCAGATTATGCTAGTATTGAAACCGTTAATAGGTTGTCGTCTGCCAGTAGCTATAGCGTCAAAACAGGTAAATATACTTTTTGTAATTTCATATTTTAAAGGGCTCACTGTTGACCAGATAGAAAAATTTAGACAGAAGCTATCTACTTCTTCATTTTATTTGCCTACATCCATTCTCAACGAATGCTGCTTTCGTATCGTGATCTAGTTCAGGAATATCACTAGTGTATTTCAGATGGAGTAGTGGACCTACTACACTGTCTTGTGGTACTTCTATTCCTATGGACTTGATCTATTGTTGAATATTCTTCTCTGAAGCCAAACTGGTACTCCAAAATTATTTTTTCTTAAAAAGCTTCTAGATTACAGGAAGCAAAAAAATTGGTCTGTAGGATAATACCTCATTTGGTCCCCGAACAATGTTCGAGAATGTTTTGGTAGCATGACACCGGAGAACATATTCAATGAGCGAGTGAACATCATCATACCATCTAGGTAACATGTGGTGCACCCAGGTAACTTTGGAAAAATTTGCTGGTTCACCGATGGTTCCAAAACAAACCATTGCACTGCGGCTGGCATAAACGAACCTAGAAAGAGAATGTTCTTTAATCTTGGTCGATATACGTATGTGTTTCAAGCAGAGACGATTGCCGCTATAGCCTGTATTGATGAAGAGGAGATACCGGACAAAAAATTAAAATTCTCACTGATAGCCAGGCTCTGCTTAAGGCTATCAGCAATCCAACAACTAGGTCTAGACTTGTAAAAAACTGTGAAGAATTCCTTAACAGGCTGGCATAGTGTCTATAATATGTGTGCCGGTACATGATGGGATTCCAGGTAATGAAATGGCGGACCAGTTGGCCGAATAAAGTTATAAAGGAGACTTCATAGGTTCGGAACCGTTTTGCGGAATCACAAAGGATTGCATAAGAGGGGAAATCCGGAACTGGCTAGATAAAAAACTCCAATTCAAATGGTGGTTGACACAAGGTCACTTTCATACAAAGAAGGTGGACAGGGAACTCTCAACTAGGCCGTTGAAACTTGATAGGAGACATTTTAAGACAGTTACCGACCTAGTGACTGGACACCACACCCTGAGGAAACATCTGCACAAAATGGGCAAAGTTGTGAACCTATGTGCAGAAAATTGAAATATATGATGAAACACCTACTCACATACGTTACTTCTGTAAAAACTCACAAGGACTCAAGAAGAAAGCACTTTGGAGAGGAAATAATACAACCATTACAAATATGCAGTTCAAGGGAATGGGTTGTTGAGCACAACCCAAACGAATGAATGAATGAACCTTATTTGGTGGTTTGCCAGATTCAGGGATCATCACCACTTCGGCTACTTTCCATATTGTAGGCATGTGATTTAATCTGAATTAAGCGTTAATAAGATGGGTGAATTATTGCTTGGGGAGGCAACTGAATTCCCCCGTAATTAAATTAATGTCAATATTCCCTTTTGTGTTGTATGTCTAATTTCACTGTTTGTCTGATTAAAATCGTTCTAGTTGAGTATGGCTGCGTCCTTGATCAGCTGAAAGGATTTTCAAGATATTCAGCACATCTATTGAATTCTTGTTTATTAGTTCTTCCCCTTCAGCATCCTGGATTTGTGTATATTCTGAAATAGATCTTTTTAGTCGTTCAGTGGCTCTTAAATGTGAATAGTCAGTAGTACTAACATTTGGGAGTCTACTTGGTTACTCACTACACCTTTTTGGATTTCTCTTTTTAACTGCTATATGGCGTTAATATGGTTTTGTCTTCAGGTAATCTCGTTCGTTACCAAAGTTTTCTCAGTCTTCTCTTGTCAGAGACTCACATGGACTGATGGTAGTAGAACCCCATTTTAAGCATGTCTTCTATGATATTTACAGCCTCTTTTCATAAACAAAAACATTATTTATAGGAACGTTATTAAAATTTTTAGGTACACCTCAAGAAGAAAACCAAAAAAATCCAGACAGAGATAGAAACGGACCTTTTGGCTTTTGTAATCCCAACTACATGGGCCCCGAAATAAAGGGCGTAATCAATGAAAAGACGGAAAGAAAAAGCATCGTTAAAATTCTTTCAGCTGAAGAAAATTTCAGTAATTCCGATGAAGAAAACGTCCTAGAAATGCAAAACTACGAAAGTACCATAACTAGAAATACCAAAGTGGTTTACAGACATTCCAGTAGAAAAAGACCTCCAAAATCTTTGTCGATAGATTCAACTCACAGATCTAAATCTACCGACAAGTGTAGAGCGCATAGTGCGGGTAGGGTTGAAACTAGAATAGAAAGGATAGTCAGTAATAAGCAGGAAGCTTTAAGTCCGGGATTAGATCCCGCTCTAAAAGTGTATCTTTACATTTTCGGTGGAAAAGAACAAGGTCATATAACGGTTTTTCAAAGACCGATTTCGATTTGGAAGTTAAAATTATTTTAAAATTAATGCTAGTCCAAAAAATGTGCCAATGAAACGGGTAGAATAGTCGGTAGCACAAATTTTTTTATTTTTTTCAAGATTATGAAAAAAAGAAAAATTCCTGACAAAGTAATCAAAGTTGTAGAGGGTCGAAAAAGGTGTAACTAGTGCAGGAAAAATATGCAGCATCTGAATGGATGCAGTCGAGGAGATGTGGCGGTTGAAAGGGGCCAAAAATACAAACAATTTTTTCACATATCCTCAAAATTATCTAGTGAAATGCAAATAACCGATTTTTATTCTTTTTTTAGTAAATTGATTTAGTATTACCAAACATTGTAGGATTGTAGCATTGTAACGAGTGAGCAGATTTTGTTTTGTTTTTATTAGGATACTTAAAATTTGTTATGTTTAACCAATTCCTGTTGTTCTTAATTATCTTCCTTCTCCTGCTGTTCTTGTTCATCTTCTTGTGCAGATTCTAATTTGCTGGCATTATCTAGCTCTACAGGTTCAGTGTCAATTTCTTCAAAAATGATTCTTTGATATTCATTTTTCAGCCCTTGATAATTAGAACGTACATTTGAACACCGCAGACCATATGCTTCCTACAACTGCATCTCAGGAAAAGAAAAGGGGGCTCCACTTAAATTACTGTTAGCTATGAATAATTTCATTGATATCTTCGATATTTTTTATAATAAAAATGCTGATAAAAATAGCTGCCTAAAAAAGGCAGTTTATTTATTGCATCTATTTATTGTGCAAAATAAATTAAAAGCTGCACGATTTAAAATATGGAATGTATTGAAAGGCACTAACAAAATCTACAATTATTAAATTTAAAAAAAAGTTCCTCCTACCGAAGAAGCTGGAATGCAGCTTTCATTTAGAGCTTATTTTCAGCTCCAACCATGGCTTGGAAATGAAAACTATCCCACATATTTGGAAAAAATTATTTCTGACAGTTTGCTTGAAAAGTTGTGAAGTTGAGAAGTAGTTGTAGAGAACATGATTTGCAGTGTTCAAATTTATGTTCGAATAGTCATGGGTTGGAAAAATGAACTATTGCGGGAGCTGAAGAGCCAGATAATGACAGCAGACTGGAATCACATGATGGAGAGGAAGAAGAAGACGAACAAAGGGGAGAATAGGAGTTAGTTAAACACAAAAAATTAAAATTGAGCTAAAATTTCAAAAGTAATTTAAGTGGAAATGAAATATCTTTTACATATTTTAAATTGGATTGCAATAATCATTATCCTAATCCCATAGTAAGT
The DNA here is from genome assembly GCA_947563755.1 of Lochmaea crataegi. Classification (NCBI taxonomy): domain Eukaryota; kingdom Metazoa; phylum Arthropoda; class Insecta; order Coleoptera; family Chrysomelidae; genus Lochmaea; species Lochmaea crataegi. The sequence goes on along the minus strand of OX387427.1, from coordinate 40,662,196 downwards.
AAAAAAAAAATCACAGCCTACTGGATTATCGTTACTCTGCCTATTCTGTAACTGACTAATCATTTCATGCAAGTTACATAAACCGAATTTATTCAGTACAGTATTCATAAATAAAATTAATAATGAATATGTGCAGACTTTCTAGTTTTTCGCACATTGCACAATCTTTTCCATTGTGTATGGTTTCCATGTAGTATGGTTTTTGTTTTCGTATAAAAGTTGAAGTCTTAACAAAAAAAGTGGGTCTGCCAGAGCTCTCTGTCTCTAAGAAGGAGCTTAAAAGCTTTTCAGGGGTTTCAAAGAAATATATTTTTCCCAAAAACTATTAAACTTTTGGATAAAAAAAAACTACTTATTCGGAATGAAACAAGCTACAATCGTACCAGGTTTGTTGATCCTGAAATCGTTTTGTAAAAAGAATGAAGAACGAAAATGTATTTAACTCAACAATTTTGAGATTGTGTGAAAAACTTGTTAATACAAAAGTTGTAGATTTTTTTATTATCTACAACTTTTATAGTCAACTTTTTCAACGAAAGACAGTATTGCCGTAGCAAATCGTGAAAACCATTTCTCACCCCTTTTAACCTCCACCCGTTCTCAATAACATGCATTCAGATGCTAAGTTTTTTGGATTAGTTATATATTTTCCTCCCCTCTCTAATTTCGTTTAGCCTGTTTTTTAAGCTAATTTGCCTGGCTTAATAGGGATATAACGTCTTTATATGTTGTTAAGTTACTGAAATTGTGAATATTAAGGATTAAAGAGATGACGTTTCCCGTAAAATTTCTCAATTAGTCCAACTTTTATTCTACAGTGTGTCACAGAATAACTATTCCTAATTTGTAGAAACGACAGAGGGCACTTGAATAAACATTTTTTATCAATAAACTAGTGTCCGGAAATTTGTCGTTGTCAAGATAAACTAGAAATCTTTAAAAACAATTACATCAAGAAAGAGTAGTTACTTACTAAATTGAAGCAATTAAGTTAAGAAACATTATGTTAGAAATAATGCGGCATCAAACTTTATAACAATTGTTACGAAAAAGTTACGACCACCATTTTAGATACACAAGTTATAACGATGAGTAGACTGCCGAATTCTTCGAAATAACTAAAGAATTTCCGGACACTAGTTTATTAATAAAAAATGTTTATTTAAGTGCCCTCTGTCATTTCTGGAAATTAGGAATAGTTATTCTGTGACACCCTGTATATGTGCTACTGGGTAGTTTATAGATCTAATAGATACACAATTTTGGATTATTCTGATTACTAAACTTGCTAGTTTCTAAAAAAAATCTATTTTCAATCGATATGTCATCTGTCATTATTAATTGTCGATCGTTACGATGTAAATTCGTTTACAAATCAATGGTAATAGCATATGATTTTAGGATATTCTTCAGAAGTCTTGGACAAATCTAAGATTGTGTAGATAGTGCTTAGAAACAATCTAGTTTTTTTAGTACAACTGATTAGATTTTATACCTGTTTATTAATAGAAAATTCGTCCAATCATATATTTATCTGCTTAAGTATGCAATAAAATTGTAATAACATCGGGTTTCAAACGAAATAAAATTTTCCAGGTTTACAGGCTGCTGTTCACTGATATTTCTAGCATAAGATATTTCACGTCTATGGTAGACATCTTCTGATGGTTCATTACTTTCTTTGGAGTGGCCTCAAATGATATCTACCCCCTAACTTGGCTGTTCCTTAACACTTGCGTCAAAATTTTGCTCAGTTAAACTTGCTTTTCCTCCGAAAAATTTTTAAGACGTTAAAAGACGGATTTCAATAAAAAATAACAAGCTGTACACTTGGTAGAACGTGTTAAGGATCAGACAATAGACGAAACAAATAAAAAATGACATTTGACAGAACTAGGTAATTCAAACCATGAATACCTACTAGATAAAGAGCACTAACCCAAACCAGATAATTAACAGAGTTTGTCCACTAAATCGTGTATATGAACTATTCCAAAATGACATCACTAACAGGTCGGACATATTGTGTACACATTCACGAATTGCGGCAGAGTAATAAATCTTCGTGACCCTTGCACCGGGATGGTCTCCTTCTTTTAGGAGCCCGTCTGTGGCAAACTAATGATTCAGCCACTTCTTGCCGAAAAGCTAATAAATTATCAATTCGTTTCTTGTTGATACCTAAAAGAACTGCCCTTGTACGATATTCAATCCACGAGTTAACCAGAGCTAGGTCTATTGCATGAGTCATCATTCTTACTATCAATTTTTTTGATCTAACATAAGATCGGTAAAGACTAAGCAAAAATCCAATTTATCCACGCCTCCCATGTTACTATTATACTTTCTTATCACTTCAGGCCTAGGTATCTGAATGTATTCCTTTCTTGTTTTATCCCATCTTCGACAGGGATCAGGCTCGTCAATTCCAACGAAGTTAGAGGCTGTCAACACAGTTTTGTTATCATACCATTTGGTTATGACTATCCCATCTTTGCTGATTGAAACAGCGGAATAGCCACGTCCATTATTTTTCATTTCTTTATCACTGGGTAACCTGGGATTGGCAAAACGATTTACTCTAATGGTTCCTACAAAATATATGCTCTTGGACTCGAGATATTGGAATAAATTATAGGTGCTGAAGTAGTTATCAAAAAATAAACCGTGATTTTTTTCAGATATCCTTTCGCTAAGCTTCATTACTGTAGCGGCTGCTGATCCATAGTTTAGGTAAATAGGGTTTAGTGGTGTTGTTGAGCCTTGATAAATTATAAAGTCATAGATCATCCCACTTGGCCCGCCAAGACCAAAATTTTTATGCCCCATTTTGTAGATTTGTTTTTTACATATTGCTTGATGTTTATCTTCCCCTTGGAGGGCACTATCTGTTCATCGACGAACAAGTTTGTTTCTAGTGGTAATTGCAGGCATCTTTTTCTGACTGAGTCGTGCAAGCATCTGACTCTCCACAATCTGTAACAAAATAACAATAGAGTGAAAAAGGAAGAATAATTTAGTAGAATTTATTCTATACCTGTCTTTATTGTTTTCTTCCCGACTGGTAATATCAACTAAATGTATTGCCTGGCGCAACTTGTAGAATCTTGTTTGACTTAGAGCATCCTATTCCCATACTACGGTGCCAATACATACAGACTCGAGGAAATTGTAGATTTCCCATTAGAATATGGATACCAATGAAACTTTTTATTTCATCTAAATTTGTTGGTACAAATCTAGTCATATTTGTTTGCGTTGCATATAAATTCGTCATATCGGCCATTTGTTGTAGTAAGTTATCAGGAATATATTTGGTGAAGAATTGGATTGGTGACGGTAAATCTGTTGTTTTAGTAATTGGAGGATTTTAATGCCACCGAATATTTTTGGTTTCGTTTTCTCCCTGTATCCACTTTATATTTGACTTTTCGGTAAAACCATGAGTTTGTCTAAATTCTTCTACATCCTGTGCAAACTTCATTTTAGCAGCCTCATCATTTCCCTCATTTACAATTTCTTGTTGTTCAGTAATCAATAATTCCTCAGCTTCATTGTTGACGTCCTCAATTTGATCTCCATCCTCTTTATTTGCCTCTACTATATCATCTAAAAAGACGTCATTCGGTTGCTCCCCATACTTTTCATCCCAATCGACATCATCATCCGAGAGAAAGTCCACATCCGAAACAGCATCATTTTCTAAGTAACACAGCAGTTCGTCTTCATGCAGAACCCTTTTTGGATTTTTTCCCACTTGCCATCTGTAAAAAAAGATAACAATAAGAATAAGAATAAGTGCTAACCTAAATATGAATAAATTTACAACTTTCACAGTTTTTTTATCTAAAGCAAAATTCTGTATTTTAGGTCGGCGAACTCTGTTTGTACATCCGTGTGTACACTAAAAAGCAAACTTCATTTGTGAATCTCATGACACGTAAACCCTTATGGAGATCTAAGATAGTTATATTTACTTACCACAAAAAAGTCTAAGAACCACTAATATTTAATAATTTTCCAGTTATTGTGGTTAAAAATTATGATTTCCAGCATATCATGAAATGAGTTTTGATGTACATGGTGATGTACAAAAATAGTGGAAGGGTTAAATATTCATTGTTCGAGCAAATATATTCTGCTCACTTGATAACTATCCAATTAATAACTAATTTAATTCATGCAAATAAATGACTTCAAAGATTGACTACGTTCAATTGCCTAATAGTGCTCCTTTGACATTTATATCTAAGCTGTTCCGTTGGCATGTGGCATAGCCTCATAATTGAAGTTGTTGAAGTAAGCTCTACTTATCCATGAAGTAAATAGAGAAAACACATCTCCAAAATTGAATAAAGAACATCCAGCTAGTAATTCTACTGAAGTTAATGAAATGAATTTTGATCTCATAGGGGCAATCGTAGGTAATTGATAATTATGACACATCGAAATGTCAAAACAAATAAGTTCTTCGCATATCAGAGCAAAATATTAGCTGGAAAGCAGGAAAAAATTCCGCTTCAAGAAACTCGCTACTACTGACATCCAGCTTCTAGTCAACGTGTCGCTAACTCAACTTCTTAACTGTTGGTGTGCACCCACTTATTACATTCATTGTACATGTCCTTCAAAATTCCATACCGAAGAGAAGTGTTTTTGACAACAGAAGACATGATGGATTTGTAATAATATCAATACATTCACCAGTACCTAGAGAATACAACTAATTTTTACCACCAACCGATCTCAGTCCTCAATATTCATGAAAACAGGGAGAAAAGTGGATTTTTTAACAGTGAAATTATCTTCTTCAATTTTTGACCTCACTTACCTCACATGCGAACTATGAACTAACACAGGACCTAGCCAATCGTTGAAACATCATAAAAACTGGAAAGTCTATTCAATGCTTAGGGTTGACTGGTATTGTTCTGCCAAGACGTTTGGTACAAATGACAAATGGGACGCTCTCATTTTTAGAATTTATTTGTATACATGTAGTTCCTGCTCCTTATCTAGTCTCTATGATTCAAATGATGATGGAACATATTTTATATCATTTAAGGAATTTATAGATACCTTTTTCGTGAAATTTGGAATATTTCCACGAACTTTTATTCTAAATTTCGTGAAAACCAATCAAAATTACATATTATATTTTCACCAAAAATTAAAATATATTCATATTTTCCTAACTTAAAAATGACCGTTTATATGAAACAAGACTGTTACAATTTCATTGCATACCTAGGCAGTAAGTACTAAGGCAGGCAAAAGAAAACAAAATTTCAATAAATGTTGATATTCATAACTAATTTGAACAGCAACGGTGGATTTAGGACTTTTTGAAATCGAAACAAAAACTTTTTCGGGATTCCTTCCCATGTATTTTTTATTCAGGTAGTTTTTTTTGTAGAATGGTAGGACACGAGACTGACAAAAATCGTACTTCAAAGATATTTATATCTTACAGAGGCAAGATGCAAAAAGTATCTGGAGTGCTGACCAGTAAATGACAAAACACAAGTGGAGAGAGACTCATTTCTTATTAAAAAGTAAAAGATCGGAAAAGGTTCACATCACCTATCAGATAGATGGTGTTCATTTTTGTGATTTTTCCAAGATTAATCAATAGTTGTAGATAAATTTTGGTATTTTTTGGATTATTACTATTTATCCACTAATAAAAACATTGTTAATTTGCCTGCCCTAGTTAATTCTTAAATAGATTTAACTAAAAGTTTCTAGTGGGTTGAAGAACAAATATTCATTGACAACGATTGGGTATATTTTGAAAATCTATATAAATAATTTGCATATTATTTTGTATTCAATATAGTCATCAACAAAATTTACGTGAAAATATGCGAAGATAAACAAAAATACATTTAACCTTCCAGTTATATTATCCATCTGTCTATTGAATGTCGCCGAAACAATATATCTAATTTCAACGGTAAAACCTTTTTTCCGTCCTAAATCGATCTAGGGGTACCAATTTCCAGTTCAGTTGGTTATGTACAATAGATAGTTATTCTGAATTAGGTGATTCAGTCTTCATTCTTGTTAAAATGTTTGCTTCTTTGGGTGGACATTCGCTGGCTTCAGATTAAGCAAGTTCTTCTTTTATATGCATTCCGCAACTATGTGAATGTATGTTTCTTCTTCAATTCTCCAATAATTTTTTGAGGTGACCACTCAGGCGGCAGTGCCATATTAGAGAACCTGTCAAAACTGGTAAGTGAGGTCTGACTCTGGTTATGCATTCGTAGGTTTGATCGTAGTTTCCCAAAAGTATCTTTGATCTCAGCCCCACTATATCTTCTCAATAGTTCAATCTCTTTTTTTTTTCGGTTAGGGGAGACTGAGGATACATTGGACAGTTTTAGATTTTTTTGTGATATTTTTTTCTGTAGGTAATACACCTTCAGAAAATTTTCGGAGATATTTTTTCAACCCATTAGTAACGTTATTTTGTTTAAAGGCTATTTCTAATCCAAGTACTTTGACTTTGGTAAGGCTTGAAAAACTAGTAGGCAATTGTCCTCTCTATCCTCAGATCTGGGGCAACAATGGACATGCTAAGGGGATACCTTGGACATATGCTGATTTAACTGAAATTTGTTATTTAGAACCTAACAAATCAAAAAGATATTTATTTCAATACCAGTATAATAACAAAATATACATTATATAAATAAAAAATATATAACATACATAGAACTATTGCAAAAAAACTGAATAAACTTCTAAAAAAACTAGACTAAATGGAAAATCTTGCACAAAATGCTGAAAAACTAAGCTAGGTATGGAAAGTCTTGGAGAAAATACTTAAATTAATGCAAACTAAACTCGGTAAGATCTACGTTAAAATATATCATATTTTTGAAGCTCGGTCGTGTATCTTCTGTTGCCTTTGGGAGTATTGAAAAAACTTCCTCGTTAGATATGAAAGAAGAATCTTGCTCCGTTATTTGAAATCTATTTGATGGAATAAGCCTTTTATAAAAACGAACTTCAAATTCTAGCTCCTCCTTCTCCGGAGTATCGGTAGCAATCATGCATCATATCTACCTCTCTTCCTTCCTCTCGAAGCTATTTTTCTCGGACCAGCCTTTGGGTATGAAGTAATTGAATCGGGGGGAATAAAATAAGTCGATGTGCTTTCATCGTTATTTAAATTTGGTAAAGTGCCACTGGTAGAAGGAAAGCCCATATTTGTTGGTGGGATACTTTGTGTTTCATTTCATAGTTCTGGTAAAATGCTACTGGTAGAAGAAACGTCTTTATTTGTTGGTGGGGTACTTTTTGTGTTGATATTTTTAGTTTTTTCTTCATTATTTGGAGCTGGACGGTCTGAGACGGAAGAGCACATATATTCATGGTCTTGAAATATATTTCTGTCTAATGGAAAAATTCCACTTTTGCGAAAACCTGACTTGATCGATTCAGGTGTAGCAGCTCAGTCCCAGGATTTGAAGCATAACTCAGGTAATGCATAAATAGAAAGAGTTTCATTAGGATGGGATAACATCCAAGTGTGCACTGCTTCGCTAAAATATTTTTTGAAGGGGCCGAACACAGACCTATCTAGTGGCTGCAATTTATTAGATGTATGTGGGGGCAGTTTAAGGATTGTTATTCCATTTTGTTTGCAAAAATCAATTCCCTCAATACTAAGGTGAGACTCGTGGTTGTCTAATATTAATAATACTGGGTTTTCCTTAGAGCATTTAACATTTTTTTAAAGAACTCCAGAACTTTGAAAAAATTCTCGGATGTCGTCCACCCAGATTTGTATACCAGTCCCATGGATCCTTGCATTGCCCCTGACATCATATGATGTTCATAGAAACGCACTCTAGGGAAAACCCAAATAGGTGGTAATGCGTTCCCATTTGCACATATAATTCCAACTTGCGTTACTAATTCGCCACGCTCTCTGGACGTAACTTGGCCAACCTGTTTTTCACCTTTTTTTCCAACAACCTTTTCAACTGGTGGTACAGTTGTCACCCCAGTTTCGTCTAAATTATATATCTGACATGGTTGATAATTGTGTCTTTCGGTCACTTTTTCGAGTTTATAAACAAATTCACCCACAACGGTTCTGTTGAAGGCAGTCATTCGAGCAAGAGATGCGGCTTCTGGATTTCTCACTGACAAAGTTGAATTTCGCCGCAAAAAATCCGAGAGCCATTCTGAACCTGCCATTTCACTTGTTTTCCGTGAATCTGGGACTTTCAATGAATTTCTTATTGCAAACTGGAAGGCTAACTGTCTGGTTTTTTTGGGCGTGAGTCCATAAAACATACTGGAACTTTTCAGTAGATATTGTGCTAGCTAGTATTTTCTTCATAGTATCAGGAAATATCTGTCGATTTTCAAAGTTTGGCTTAAATGAAATATTTTGAATTTCATTTTCCTTTGCTTTTTTACGTAAATTGCTAACCGGGACTTTTTAACATTATGGAGTTCAGCCACTTTTATGAGGCTGCCTACATTGTTTATCACATCTTCGACTGCCTTCCGAATATCGCCTTCAGGAAATTCCCTGTTGGTTTTTTTCTGGTAGACTCTGACCATCTGAAAAAAAATTATAATGCACGGAGAGTTGTTTGTAGGAGTTGACAAAAGTACAAGTAGGAGATACAGCGGACACTGTCCACTATATCCCCCATTTACATTTTATTATTTTTTTATATTTATTTGAAAAAACAAAAACTATTTTAATAAAATATAAACATGAATGGCTCTTAAATAACTCACATTATGTAGTCTCAAGGTCACATTGAAAAAAAATACATAACCGAAAGCATTGCAAAACGTTAGCACTTACTTTAAATCTTATAACAAAACCTTAAATAAACGAAAATTCGCTATAAAAACGACAAGCTTCTTCACATGGCAATGAGCAAACTGATTCTTCGCCAAAAGAATACTCGAATGCTCGCACTGTGGCAGCAGTATCGCAATTTAGGCGGAAAATTTGAAGGTGTTCATTTTATCCACTTGTCCAATGTATCCTCAGTCCCCCTATTGGTAATACGCAGATTGGTGGATGGCTTCTTAAACGATTTTTTCTGCATTAACTTTTTACATAATATACCTTACCTACTCAGATTGTTTAGCGATTATTCAATGCTTAACTATTTTTTTGTTTCCAAGGATTTCAGTTAATTTGTTTGTTGTATCCGAAAAAAAGGTTTTATCATGGATATTGCACCTTGAAATCGAAGTTTCACCAAGAAAACCATCAAAGTCAAATATAAAATATATAATGATTGAGGTATTGTTAGGTTTATGACGATTCCAAAACAAAATAGGCTCCTAGAAGACTAGAATCGGGGACGTACTGGGTCTACCCATCACTGAAAACACAGTTAACTAAAAAGCATGAATTTAAAAAATTTAATAATACTTATTTGTTGTTTTCTTCAAAGTGATTGAGAAATTATTGTTTACTAGCTGAAACCCGGCTACGCGTTGCTGTTGCTCAGTTGTATATGCCATTTGCATCGAAGTTAGATTTTTTTATCACTTGTTGATTCACTAATTGAATCGAAAATCGCTGTTTGCACTGGAAAGTTTCTATAGATAACTTCTCTTAAATGACATCTCGTGAAAATAACTATTCATTGATGAAAAGGAACAAAATTCACGCTTGTTCTAACATTGATTCATCGATGATAATAATTTTATTGTGTTTGATTTATAAGCTCCAAAGTTGATGTGCCGTTTACTGTTCTAATTATCATAAAATTACTGTAATTGTGAATTATTATTGATTTACTGTTTGTCTTCCCAAAAAATGTTGAATCATAGAAACGTCACACACGTTGCCGTGACTCAGCAACATATGCATGCATCGTAAGTGAAGCAATTGGATATGAAAACAGACTATATGGCCACCAAATTTCTTCCCGGCCCTAAAAAAGTGGTCAGATAACAAAAACAAAAATGGGTGAAGAGCCAACATAGACTACAGTGTAGGAGTAATAAGAAGCAGGTACACATTAAGACCTTCATAGGTTATATTTATGTTAAACGGGCCGAAGAACTACTAAATATTTGTAGGAATTAGATAAGAATCATTACAGGTTATTTGACGGATCATTCCCCGGTAAAAGACCACGTGTATAAAATGGGGCTGTATAGCGGGGATCTCAGCTGCAGACTTTGTGGCATGGAGATCGAGACCGTAATCCATCCATATCTCATCTGACGGTAAGGCACTGGACTTAAGGAAACTGTGATGTTTAGAATGAAAATATTATTTAAATAATTATGGTCACTCACTTTTATTATTAACGCAAATATTAGAAAAGAAAAAAATATAAACTTTATTGAATTATTTCTCAATTAGATACCTACATTAATCTGTCGAAGATACATAAATCTGACAACATTGCTAATAGTAAACAAACTGTAACTAGTCATCAAAAAACAAAACCAGCTCAACCTTAAGATAATTATTCTGGATTCCTTACAGAAACAAAGCAATTTTCGGATAGGCCAATGTGCCAGCTGAGACATATGGCAAAAATCTAATGGACCTACCTATATCGTCAACTCGAAGGTAGGGATATAACTGGGTGCGGCGTCACCAAGATTACCTGTTCCAATAATCCGACATGTAAATTGGTCGCCGGATTTTTATATCGGAACCAAAAAGAAAAACAAATGGTGCACTTTACTTTGACTAGTTTATTATTCAAAAACATACGTTTCAATTTGACATTCTTTTAACTTTTCAAGGAAGACATATATGGAAGGATGTGTTGCGTAAAATGAAGAATTAAATTTTGCATTAAACACAAAATTGATCCAAAAGTTCACTTTCTAGTTTGTAACACATTAAATCTAAGACGAAACAGTCCTCCACTTCATTTGGATTCAAATAAGTCAGCCCGTGAGTGTTTTCGAGCCAGATTCCTATTTCGGTCTTTGATTGATAATCAGAACTTAATCCAATTGACTTAATCTATTGATACCATGCTTGTTGTAAGTGGAATCGGCAACCACTTACTTTTTCATCTGACCAAACCCACCTTAATGCTAGGTGAATGGCCTATCCAAAATCAACTAAAATTTGCCGTAAATCAAAAGTAAGACCATACTTTTCGTAAATCTTGCATCGTAGTAGGTATAAGCAGGTTTTATAGCAGTCAGTTGTCCTACTTGGTAGCAAACAAAAAATTAATGGAACATAATGGCCATTTTGGAGTTCGTGAATAGTGAAAAAATGTAAGAAGAACTTTGCGCAGAATGAGAACGATTTTACGGCGACTGTTATAGATATTTCTTCTAATGCAGCCAACATCAGTAGCTGTAAGAGACGGTGGCAAATTTGTTGCTAAAACTCTACAAATAATTTTTGAATGCCTTTCACTGATATCTTCTCTTGCATGCACTTGAAATAGCTTTTCTGCTCACTTCCTTTTCGAATGCTCCGTGATTATGCGCATCTTCCCTAATGGATATCAGGTTCTCCGTTCTAAAAGTATAAAGCCTTGCTTCACAATGCAGCTTCCTTTGGCAACACCTCCATGAGTTTCTCCACTTTTCAAGACCTTGTCTTTATAAAACGTAAAATTTTCGCACAAAAATAAACTTCTCCCACGTTCACTTTCAATAACTGACACCGACATTTTTCACTATGATTCACTTCGCTCGAAGGTAGAAATAGCAATGAATAAAAGCAAATTGACGAGAAACTAAAAACAAATAGATTTCAGATTTGAGGTATATATGCCCAATAACCATTAACATGCCTAACCTACCGTACCTACCGATACAGGTAGGTACTCACGAAAACGCCGGCGACCCTTTTCCAAATGCAGGTGAAGGGATTACCTTGGCGACCAATTTACATCTGTCCACTGGGTGGGTGGAGTAAATGTGGGAGTAGATCACAATAAACAGGCTGCAGTGCTCCCGGCATGAGGAGGGCTCAGAAAAATTAAAATGAGGTCGGAGTAAAAAAATGATAAACAAACGAAATCAAACTATCATTGAAATGAAATTGGAATTATGAAATTACTGCTGTTTGTTATTGTTGAGCAGGTTATATTACTGACAGAAAAATGAAAGCGAAATGGAACTAGGCAGCTATGTGGACTACCTTGGTTCCGAGAAGCTGTTTATCCTCTGTACCGGGCCGGTCTGCCTGCTCAGTATAAATACTAACCCATTTCACTGAATTAATAAATAGACAATTAGTAACAATTGATGATTTCGCAAATTTTTAGGGTGGCCCGTTTTCCTTGACGCGCAGTGTATATCTAAAAATGTAATTAAGTAATTTGTCCAAACTTCGTAAAACGGCCAAGTCCTTCTATTATTTCCTGATTTGTTGTTATGAACATTAGTAGATTTACATGTTTTTTTAGACTTCGTAGCTTAGAAGAACATTGCGGTCCAGTCACATCGTAACCTTTCTTTTTCATTTCCTGGGATATTTTTTTCCATACTTGTACCTGAGACCTTTTTCCACTATTGAGGACTCTTTCCATGGACCTATATAATTCTAATAATAACACTACAGAGGGTGAACTCCATCTGTATGAAGAAACTCCACCTGTATAAAAAAATACGTATATAACTGATATTATCGCATAATATATAGCAAGCAGGATAAGTGAAATCTCCTTAGTCTTCACTCTCAAGTACACCTTCGTCAATGAAGTCCTCTTGATTATAGAATTCAAAATTCTCATGGTCGCAATCAGTAGATGTGGAAGCTCGAGGTTCAATATTCATTCCCAAATTCGTAATGAAAGACAAATTGTGTACTCTCGAGCTGTACAAAACATGAACTGCTAAGATGCAAAATCCAACTTTTCTGTTAAAAATTCTTATGAAAAAAATTTGTTTTCGTTATTTCTTTCTCCACATTTTTGATATTCGTTTCTTCAGTTTCTCGTGGAATAATAATAGTAATAAGATTTCATTGAAGCTGATTTTGTAATGAATGTTGGTATTTGTATGGGTGATATGGGGGAGTGTATATAACAATTGATACATACAAAGTGAAACAACAAATAAATATTAAATATAACATTTATTTTATTCCTTCTAGTTATCTGTTTTAGTTGAAGTCAGTTTTTTTAATAGAATAATTCAATTCTTAGTCTTTCAGTAAAGTTTACATAGCTGGTCTTCTCACAGAAAGAATTTCGGATCTCATAGTTCAAGAGTTAAATATCTGTGAAAGCAGATACACTTCCCCATAAATCTGGTTGAAATAAAACTTTCTGAATAGTGATGCAAGAGTTTGTTCAATCATCCTCTTTTTTTATGGAGATCTCCAACACAAATTGGTTTTAATAAATGACAAGATAGACTGATTGCTCCAAAAAAAAATTATAACACGTCAATAACGTTGAAATGATTAATATTACGTTATATTAATTTATTATGTTATAAATATTAGTAAATAAGGCGCCATAGGCGAGATTAATTTCCAAACTTATCTCAGAATGAAATGAAAATTTTTGTAAAGCGTTATGAGTTTTTGTGATTTTTAGTAAATATGGTGTTTTTCAAAATGCGTGTTCGAACAGTTTTACCACTAATCCAAATTCCAATATGAATAACTCCAAAGGCCGAGTCGTATGATATTTTTCTACTTCTACATTTATTCAGCCAGTGCGTGAAGAAACACCATATTGAAGGAGTAGAATACTATATTTGCTTAGGAATTATTATTATTGATTTTTTTTTCAATGAGGAAAAGAAGTGTGATACCATGCATTTCGAAAGACACCATAAATTATTGTTTTGTGTAAATTGTTGTTGATTTTTAATTAATTGATTGTGATGTGTTTTTTTTGGTATGATATATTGAAAGAACGATAATCAATTTCGTGAATATTGTGTTCAAACCTAAAACTATTTTTGTAAAACAAGTTGAGTGATTAAATGTAAATTTTCAAATATTGTTAATAATAAAGTTTGTAGTGGATGTATGTTTGTTTATTTTATGTTATTTATGATATCCTCAATCGATCATTGAAATAAAAAAAACAAAGACGTAGGTAGTCAAACTTTGACAATTTTATTTATTTGTACAAGAAAATAAGTTACAAATTTCAGACGTGAGAAATATAGTCTAATTAAAAAATGTATCTCAATTGTCTGCGCCTTGAGATCTTCCTCATTTTTCTTCAATTGATATTAAACGAGAGGAGAACAATTTTTATTTAACAACTGTAAATATTTATTTGAAAAATTATATCAAATCCGCCAACAATTTTTAAACATGTTCGTCAATAGAGGAACAAAAAGTAGAACCAGATAAAACATCGGATCCGTTCTAAATTTGAGCAGTCATTAAATTTTACTAATTTTACTATCTATACGCTATTTAATATTTCGAAAACACAAAAGCAGATGTTTACTGAAAATAGCTTGATTGGTTTCCAAAACGAATATCTTATAACATTTTTTCACGTTTGGTAAAGTGGAGTGAGAATGGAAAGAAGTTGTTTGAAGCAGTCACAGGGTGATCCGTAAGTTATGCTACAACCAGGAATGGAAGATGCTGGGACTCAAAATATTACTATCTGAGAGTAATAAAACCTTTTTACAGAATTAGGCTTTAATTCACATAACTTGACTGGAAGATTAGATATTGACAGTTTAAAAATATACAACAGAATTGACAAACATTAATAATAATTAGGAAAACTATACAGTATGTTTGATTAATAAACTAATTAGTATAACATTCACCCGGTACTATTTTTTTTTGAATAATATGTTAAATACTGCGGCTTCTGTTTATTTCTAGTGGATCTACGCAATGACTGATTTTGATCCAAAAAATCTTGATTGCCAGAAGTGCAAGGCTCATTGGTAGAATTCTGTTCTTCAACGTTTTCATCGTTTATTATTGAAGCGTCTTCACCTTCTTCCATATTCGGTTGGTGGTCGTCTTCGTCTTGATTGTTCGTTATTAAATTTTCTTCATCATCTTCTGCCAATCGTAAATCGCCTCGAGGCGCTAAATGCTTCGTCGCAACTGTACTTTCTTTTCCATTGTTATATCGTATTAGTGCGTAATCAGGATTTACTTCTAATAGTTCTACTTCTTCAACGAGCGGATCAAACTTACTTCTACGTAAAAACTTTTTAAGTAATATATTATCGGAATTTTTAAGCCAGGAAGGATAGAAGTTCCACTCGTAGATCGACGTTGATATGTAAATAAACGTTCATGTGGAGTATGATTAGTTGATGTGCATAATAAACTTTGAATAGAATGTAGAGCATCGGGTAGAACCAATTCCCATTGATTTGTCTCAAGTATTCGGGATTTAAGAGAAAGGCTGACAGCTTTCCAGATAATGCCCTTGTATTTTTCAACTTGACCATTTCCTTGGGGATTATTAGGTGTTGTTCGACTTGAAGCAATACCCTTGGAATGTAGGTAAGTTATGAATTCTTGTGATGTGAAACTGGCTCCACGATCGGAATGTATGTAATTAGGCATTCCAAACAAACAAAACAAGTGGTTGAAGTATTCTATTGCAGTTTGACTAGAATTATCTGAGCAAGGGAACGCCAATGGAAATCGTGAATATTCGTCTACAACTGTGATCATGTATGAATTTTTAGAACAAGTTGGTATCGGACCCTTAAAATCAATATTCAATCTCTGAAAGGGCGCTGCTGCTTTTATTAAATGTTTGTCTTCATCTTTTTTGTAAAATCTAGGTTCAATTTCAGCACATGTCGGGCATGCGGCACTCATTCGTTTTATTTCTTCCAAAGAATACGGCAAATTTCGCACTTTAACAAAATGATGCATTCGTGTTACCCCAGGATGACACAAAGACGAATGTAATTCAAACAGTTTGTAATATTATTACATATTCTTGAAAAAGCATCAGCTGCATTATTCGACTTCCCAGGGCGATAGACTGTCATATTTAAAACAAGAAAGTTCAATGCGCCAACGCATAATTTTTTCATTTTCAATTTTACTTGTATTAAACATAAAAGATACTGATTTCTGATCAGTTACTAGTTTAAAGTGTCTTCCAATAAGATAATGTCTCCACTTCTTTAACGCTTCATCACATGCATAAGCTTCCTTTTCGATTGCAGGGTGTCTTTTCTCAGATTCGGAAAGTGTTCGTGAGAAAAAGGCCACAGGCCTTCCAGCCTGACTCAACGTAGCGGGTATAGCAAAATCAGAAGCGTCTGTTTCTACAATTAAAGTCTAATTCTCGTCGATACTCCACAGAAGCGAGTTGGCTATATCAGTTCTTATTTGCTCGAAAGCGTAAACTAATTGTATGCTAAGTGGAAATGACTTACAGATTATTAAGCATCTTATTTTTTCAGAATTTTTTTAAATCCATTTTGAAGACTTTTTGTGTCATGTGGAATTGGCATTTCTAAAAGAGGTTTAAGTCTATCATAATCGGGTTTCATAGTATTATTTTCTATTGTATAGCCTAGTATGTTAATTGATTTTTGATTATAGTGACATTTATTTTCATTTAATGTCAGTCCATATTTTTTAGCAGCATCAATAAATTTTTGTAAATTTGAGTCGTGATTCAATTGGTCTTTACCACAAATGGTTACATCATCTAAATAGGCAAAAACGCCTTGTAGATTTTCTTTTTGAATAATAGAATCAATCACCCTTTGGAAACAGGAAACTCCATTAGTGACTCCAAACGGAATACGATTAAATTGATAAAGGCGACCGCCTGCTTCAAAAGCTGTAAATGATTTATCTGATTTTTGAATTGGCACTTGATGGTAAGCTGATTTTAAATCAATGGTACTAAATATTGTAAATTTTGATATTTTAGCAACTAAAGTTTCAATATTAGGCAGTGGATAAGCATCTAAGAGAGTGAATCTGTTTATTGTTTGTGAATAATCAATAACCATTCGACGTTTGTGATTTTCATTTTTGGTTACTAATACTAGGGCTCTCCAAGAAGATGTACTTTCTTCAATGATTCCTTCTTTAAGCAAATTACTCACTTCTTGAGTAATGAAATGTTCATCATCGTTAGAGTGTTTACGGGATTTAATAGCTATAGGATGATAATTTTGTATTTCAGATGAACACGATGTAGATGCCATTAAAACTTGTCCATTGGTTTGAAAAATTTGTATTTTGTTTTTAAGTACAAAGTCGTAATCCAGAAAAGTGTCAGAGCTTCCAGTATCTAGTAAGGCTTTCGCATTGATTTTGTTAATTGATACGTTAATAATAGCTTTTGAGAGTGAACTTGGTGTTTTTGATGAAGAAGCTATAAAAAATGTAGATGCAGATGTCGGTTTTGCGGATATACTTGAAATCTTCTTAGATTTTAAACACACTTCAGCCTAATGACCAGATTTTTGGCAGTTTTTACAAATTGCGTCTCGTGAGGGACAGAGAGATCGTGGATGTCTAGGATGTCCACAAAAATAGCATGTCTGAGTAGATATTTGTTTAAACGAAGCTGAATTCACCTGGACTGCGTCATTAAAATTTGAGCATGTTACATTATTTGCATAATTTGACTGCGACTTATATGAATCTGACTGCTTTTGAGATTCTTCTAAAGATTTGGATGTAGATACCGCATCATCTAACGATAAATTGTTAAATTCAAGTAATCGTTGACGGATATTAGCTTGCAAAATGCCGCTTATAAATGCATCTCTGATATAATCGTTTTTGTTTTGTTCACTGGAGACAGCTTTAAAGTTACAATTCTTAGCTAATATCTTTAGTTCCTGAATATACTGATCATTGGTTTCATTGATGTTTTGCTTTCGGGTACTTAGAATATGTCTTACAAATTGCAAAAATTTCATTTGTAGGTTTAACATACAGGTCTTTTAAAATTTTTAAAGCAGAAGTATATGTTGTAGCTTCATTTATATGTTCATAAACTGTATGTGATACGAAATTTACTAAGAGCATGTACTTATCTTTATCTTCAAGTGGTTTCTCTTTTGACGAGTTACAATCCAGAAAATTTTTGAATGTTTCATACCAGTGATTGAATTCTTTACTAGCAGTTGCGAAGTTTGGATCAGCTTCTAGTTTATCAGGTCGAAAATACTTTTCCATTTTCTTTATGTGAATTAAATTGTAATAAAACCTTTTTACAGAATTAGGCTTTAATTCACATAACTTGAGTGACAGATTAGATATTGACAGTTTAAAAATATACAACAGAATTGACAAACATTAATAACAATTAAGAAAACTATACAGTATGTATGATTAATAAACTAATTAGTATAACACTGAGGCAACTTGCTTTAATAAAATATTAATGATAAAAAAGAGGGTGGCAACGTGTAAATTGACAGATTTTGAATAAACGAACGTAAAAATTTGAAGATACGGGTTTTGAGTTATTGAAAATCATAATGTAATATCCGTTTCGATATGTTTTCTAGAGGACGCCAGACGAGCTATGCTGGTGTAATTGTGCGTTATACTTTTCCATCGTTATAGCTATCGAGCTTTTAATTGAAAAATATCAAATCATTTTACTCTCTACATGATTTTCATTTTATGTATTATCTCAAATATTAACGTATAATAGGCGCCTATGTTGTGACTAATAACATCAGTACACACAAAGCAAGCAAATCAAAATAATTAGAAGGTACCGATATCTGGATAGATGAAGATTATAGTAAGGAAATATTAGAAAAAAGAAAAACACTCTTACCTTACTTGAAAGAGGCCAGGAGCAAGGGATGCAAGGCTTCTATAAAATATAATAAATTGATAGTTGATAACGAAATATTCCAATGCAAAGATTTGAAGAAAATCAAACTCAGAGTAACGAAGAATCCAACACAAATAAGAAAAGATCAACAGCAGATCGGTCACCCGATAACACTAATGTGTCGGAACAATTAAGTAAAGGATTCAATAAGATTACAAAAACCAATAAGAACAGATGAAAACAATGGTAATGAAAACGACAAAGGCAATGACATTGGACATGATGAAGGAGTACGACTGGAAAAGTTACGAGCAAAAGAAATTCATTGGAAAATAGGGACATGGAACGTCAGAAGCATAACAGGCAAAGCACATGAATTAAAAGAATAGTTTGAAAAAATAGGATTAGATCTATTGAGCATAGCCGAAACTAAAAAAAAAGGAACAGGAGAAAGGTTATTAGATGGAGGACATATGTTAATACATAGTGGGGTAGACAAAAAACATAAAGTCAGAGAAGGTGTCGGATGCATTATAAAGCAAGATATCCAAAAATATGTAAGGAATTGGGCGGGGGTTTCAGAGAGGATTCTAAAAATAAAATTAGAATTAGAGGGACAGAATTCAAATACAACAACGTTAATAGTGGCATATGGACCAGGCGAAGATGAACGGAAACAAGGAAAAGACAAGTTCTGGGAGCATTCTCGGAATTAGTAGAAGATAATAACAATAGAATAATAATTATCGGAGACCTATGCTAGGGTCTGAAAGAACGTTGAAGAATCAGGACACACAGTAGGGACTCATGGCTAGGACGTCAAAAATAACAACGGGAAAAGGTTAATCGACTTCTGTTTGACAAATAACTTAATTGTCACAAACACATTTTTCGAACTCAAATTCACCAGAGTAGTAAAGACTCGAAACGAAAAATCAATTATTGATTACGTCTTAACCAAAAATACAGGAAAGCCATTCTAGATACGAGAGTCCGAAGAGGCGCATAATTATTCACAGACCATTATTTAGTAACGTCAAAAATCAGAAAGAAAATAGTGTCAATTGCAAGTGAGGTGACCATAACGTATAAACAAGCACATAAGGCAGTAATAAGAAGCTTTAAACTAAGAGACAACGAAACAACAAAAATATACACCCCAAAGGAGATGGAGGTCATTATCACAAACATGGACAGTTACGATTTAGAAGACTTATGGAGGGAGTTCAAAAATAGAGTACTAGCCGCAGCTAGAAAAACATGCAGAATTAGTATAAGCGATAAAACAAGAAAGAAATCAAACTGGTGGTCGAAAGCTATCAAAAAAGAAATAAAAAAAACAAATGGGAAAAATACTTGAGAAATATGTCAAGCGAAAACTACAAATGTGAAAAAGATGGTTAAGGAAGCAAAGCAAATATCCAGGAAAAAATTTGGGGAAAATGGAACAAGACAACCAAAATCTTTTTTACAAAACGCTTAAAACAATCAGGAAAGGAGGACAACAGAAAAATACATATCTTCTATCTAAATATGGTAAATTATTAACCGAGACAAATGAAATAATGGAAAGATGGAAACAACATTTCTAAGACATAATGTCTGTATAATAGATCATCAGCTAGACGACTCACAAAGCGGATTTAGAAGAGGAAGAGGAGTACAAGACCATATATTTACCATAAGACAAATGATTGAAAAGTATCATAATAGCAATATGTATGTAGCAGTCATAGATTCAAAAAAGCTTTCGACAGTATTTCGAGGAAGACAGTATGGAACAGTTTAAGACACAGAGGGGTCAACGAAGAACTAAGGACTAACATAGCCAGCTTATATCAGCTGGCTAACTATATCAGAACAAATAATGCAGAGTCTGAACAGTTTGTAACTAGGGAAGGCTTAAGACAAGGAGGAGTACTAAGCACTACTTTATTCAACGTGATACTGGACGATGCAATGAAGGAATTCAAAACAAAAGCAAAGAAACTGCTGGTGGGCCACAGAAAGCTCGAACCAACATACATAACTGAATGTGCCTTTGCAGACGATTTAATGATATGTGCCAAGGATCAAAAGGATCTGCGAAACAATTTAGAGCTATGGTATGAAGCGCTGAAGAAAAATAACCTGAAAATAAATGTGAATAAAACAAAAATAATGGTGATCGACAAAAACGAAATTCAAACTGTTGTTAGCCTAAGCGATAAAGAAATAGAACAAACGGATAAATATCTAGGTGACTTAATGAACAAAAACGGGAAAACAAAGCGGAAATTAACAACAGGATAGAAAGCGCAACCAAAGTATACTATTAATTAAGTAACACGATGGTAAGGAAGAAAGAAGTGTCGACGAGGACAAAACTAATAGTTTACAAAACAATATTCAAGCCGATCCTGATTTATGGCTGTGAAAGATGGGTACTCACACAACAACAAAAAAGCAAAATACAACCCATTGAAATGAAATTTCTACGGGGCATAAAGGGCATCACAAAAAAGATATAGTGAGAAATGATGAAGTTAGAAAGGAATTAGAGGTCGAGTCGATCATAGACAGTATAGAACGTCCAACTAAAGTGGTTTGGACATATGGTAAGAATGGACAACTCGAGACAAGTCAAGTCTATATGGCAAACCAAATCATTAAAAAGAAGATCTAGAGGCAGGCCTCTAACAAGAACTGGAAGGAAGGGAAAGAGCTCGCACAAAATAGGAGAAGATGGGAAAAATTTGTGTATAAAACGGACTGAACCATCCATGTTTAAACCTTATTATGTTCCAAAACACCTTAACACCTCAGGGTATATTAAGGTTTATGATTATATATATACACAATGCTCAGGCATAATAATTTTCCAACCCCGGAAAGGAGAGATATGATAGCTATTTATTGCCAACAAAATTTCAATGGCGTGCTTCGCAATGAGAATACCTATGAAGGTTTCCCAACAGACTTCAGCCTAGTAATTCACTATATCAACATCGGTAGGTATAGGAATTTAGGTAAAAATGGATCATTTCTTGCTAACCTTTCATATATGTGATATTTATATATTTAGTGTCATCTTAACTTATTGTTTCCTATAAGACTAGTTTCAATGATCAGAGTTTAATGAATGATGTTAGATTTTGGCATGAATAAAATACTTTTCAAAACTAAGCATTTGAAACGATCGAAATAATACCAAGTCACAAATCAGTGTTAGCTTTGTTTGATCTTAAATTGCCGATTTCCATTAACTGTGATGCCAATAAAGATGGTTTGTGACCATGTTTGCTACAAAATGCTACATATCTGTTTGGTATGCTTCACGAAGTCTCTCGCCTGTTAAACAGAACTATGCCCAATTGAGAAAGAAACAACATCTTTCGTATTTGGATTTAAGAAGTTCCACTTTATTGTATATGGTCGTATGGTAACTGTCCACTATATCACGGAAAAGAATATTAGTCTACTGAGTCCTAGACTGCACCGGATTATTATCCAGTAGTTTCGATATAATTACGAAGTTCACTATAAACCTGGGTAAGAAATGTACATTTCTGACACATTAGGGCGTGCATATCTCAACTCTCCTGGCCAGAGGTGATGGCACATTCAATTGAAAACTGTTATTTAAAATATGAAACTAACGTGGATGCTATGGTTGTAAAAGCAATACAGTCGAAGTGGCCCAATCAGTTGAGACCAGAAGGAAGAGTGTTCCAGAGACTACAAGATGTCTATATGCTGCTGATGAGATAATGTTTTTTTTTAAATCGAGTGGTCATTTCACAGAAAATGCGTCCTTACATTTTGTCTCTCGTCCATTAACCACGCCTTGGAGTGGTGAAAAGTCGCATGCGAGCTCGAAAAGTTACTTTTTGATCAGGATTATTAAGATATTGTTATATATTTTATGGACTCATGATACAATTGTATAAACCGAAATTTAAGATGTCACGTTTTCAAGACAAATTTGTAATATTTTATATCAACAGTAAAATTTATAATTATTGGTGAACGATTTTGTATGCATATTTTGTGTAAGGACAGAATGTTAACATTGAATATTTGAAGGTTGATTCACAGTAACAATCATTTGAAGTATACTGTCAATAGTGCGCACACAATCGGAAAATAATGTTTGTATGTCACTATTGACAATTGATTTAATTTCGATTATTAGATTTTAATCACGTTCTGTACAAGTTATAAAGATACTCTGATTTTGTTTATGTTAGGAATTATAATAATATTGTAAATCACTAATTTGTATAAATGTCATGAAGTGTCAAAGTTAAAAAATAAATAAGTACTTACCTGAATTATTATAATATATGGGTTGGTAAGACATTTTGGAAGGAAGTGGAATTTAAAAAAAATGGAAGACGGGCTGCTAACGGGAAACTAGGAAGGTGTGTATTGGGGACGCGAAAAAGGTGCAACACATATTTTTTTGGTGGGCATTTTTCTGGGAAAAAAACCAGGAAAAGTGACAACGAGAGTAGAGAGTTACGAGAGTTCCTACAATTGGCAACTATTCTGCTAGATCGTCAAGTGTTGCTGACGAGTTGTGGATAATTGACCACACAGAAAAATCATCACGCCGAGTTTACAGAATTGGTGAGATATCCAATTTATACATTTTTCATTTATCCCAATTATTTGTATGAGATATATTAATCTTGCTGATTACTTTGAACGAGATTCAGATTCCAGTATCCAGGAAGCTGAGATTAAATCACAAACATTAATTGTGGATCTTAATATAACATAATTTTTTGAGGTTAAATTTTGCTTTATATTTAAAGTGCATAGATACAAGTTTATTTATAGGTTGTATTATTTAGTATAGTAATTGCATACTTACATGAAATTTGATATCAAATTTCACTAATATTCGTATAGTACTGAGCGTAAATCGTATTAATGTTTTATTAGTTTACGTCCCCACATTTCTGTGAGGAGAATTAAAGAACAGCTGTTTAGGCGGAGCGGAAGTCGCGTTCCGTAACCATATTCGGAGAGGTGCGAATATTGGCGGTAAGAGTATTTCACAGTTCTATAATAAAACAATAATTGTTGTCGACACGACAAAATATTATATTGTTGTTTGTAATAGTCAATTTTATTGTTGACTTCCGTATTGTTTTGTTGGTAATTGTTTATTAAATCAAAATCAGAGTACATAACTACTTCATTTCTCACATACATGAGAACATAATCTATAAATTCGATTGGAACTCCATCTACGAACCGTCATCTAAAATAACCCTGAAACACGACCTTGAGGTAAGTAGTCGAATCTCTGTCTGAGGAGCCGTGGAAAAAATATATAATCCTATTTTGACATTTAAAACGAACCACACCACAAAAAAACAGTTATAACAAATCAAATTAACTAAATAACATCACCCAATAATTTTAAACAAAAACAACACGAAACTGTGAAATTTGTGACAAATTTGCACCCAAAAATTACAGAGAAACAACACAGCCACAAGAAATTCCACAACGTCCATTTGGAATAATTGGCATGGATATAGCACAAGTAAACATGTGAAGATATTTAATACTTGTTGATTAATACTCCAACTGGATAGAGGTAGTGACTTTGCGCTCTTCGGAAATGAGTGATATTATTTTACAGCTAAAGAAATTACGAAACCATTACTAGGGAGCTCTCCACTATTAAACTGACTTCTTAAGTAATTGTAAAGATTAGCGGATATAGTTTTCCTTCATTTCCTATATCATTGCACAGTTATACTGATCTTAAATGGGAAAAAGATATCCAATAGGACTAATAATTCCTAAGCTTTAATATTTGTAATATCATATCTTCTTTTTTGTATTCATATATATTGAGTTAATCACAAGATAGGTCACTTTTAGGCATCACATCAAATGTAACTTCTGTCAATCTGACGATGATATGTCAATATCGAGATAATTATCAATATCCTATCATACTTTTTTCATTAAATAGTTGAATTAATCAGAAATAGTTAGTTTCATTTATAACAGTGAGCTGAAGAAAATCTTTGCGACATATGGAATCCCAGAAATTACTATTTCCATTGTCTTTTAGACAATGCTATTTCGGATAACAGTTTAACGTTTAACAGTGAAACGTATAGAATGTTTGCAAATGAATATGGTTTCAAAGCCACTTTTAGCAGCCCATACTACCCCAAAAGTATTGTATTAGCTAAAAAAGCAGAGGACATTGTGGAAACAATGTTGAGAAAAGCGACTGATGCAAAGGCAGGCTTTTGGTCAAAAATGTTGGATTACCGTTACACTTCTAACGGACCTTGAAGTTTCACGGGCTTAGTTAGTATTTTCCCGTCGATTACGCACAAAAATACCAATAATAACCAGGCTGCCTGAATTAAAGAGAGTCAGTCAATCAGTCTTCCCAATCATAGGAAAGGTATTTGGGAGAAGGGATTGGTTGTGGAATGTCTTCCACATTGTTCGCATATGGTAATAGAAAAACTCTTAGAAGAAATCGAATTGATCTTCGTGCATCAGTAAATGCGCCAACAAGCTAGAGAGTTTTGGAATTACCAAGATCTGAAAATTGAGCTTTATACCATCTGTTCAGGCTGCAGTATGCAAACCTGAGCAACCCCAACTTTGAAGAAGTACCCGTACGCGTCAAGTCCCATAAAGGTTCACAGATTTTGTTCAACCTTGAGAGGGGAAAATGTTATATTATATTGTAATGGTTTCGTTGTTTTTTTGAACCAGTTCATTTAAATAACATAACCAAGCCAGCGATCTCTTACCTCAGGGGTGTTTCAGTAGGTATTGATAAATATAATTACTCATTGTATTTTTTGTATATTATAAAATGAAACAATATGTCTGAGAAAACAGTGTATAATAAACAATTCAATCGAACAAATGCAATACTAAACTTCACAAATAAATATAACATCAACTACTATCAAAACAATTACCATATATCAAAATTTTTTTGCACAAAAATTAGCTGTTCTGAAAATAGTAAACTAATTATTTTAATAACACCCTAATTATTACTAATTCTAATGACTTTATACTCACACGATGGAATAAAACAATTCAGCTTGTTTAAATCTTGTTGAACCTATGTTCAATTTGAACTTGTGACGCGTTAACTTTATCAAACGGGTGAAGGTATAATGAAAATTTCATACTGAGCTGTAATAAGCTATTTTCCGGACTCATTTAAGTCCGGAAAATCACTCATTACAGTACTGAGTCCGGGAAATTTTTACTTCCCGGACTTCTTTAAAAAAACACAATATTCACATTTTAAAAAGATCTTATCTTTAAAACTACAAAATCAAGCCTACACAAACTAATCATAATTAATATTAACAGTAACTGTGCAATGTGAATTTCCTTGCAGGCTGAATGAAGGAATACCTTTAGAGACAGAATCTTCACTAGACACGGTATTGGTGGTAGATATAGTTTGTTGCTTGGTCTGAAGAGCCTGTATAAATTTTTTTCCATTTTAATCATCCTTGCTACACAGTATGAAATAAAACATTGTACGATACACGACCGTGAAATGTCATTTAAGTACTCGTCTAGAAATTCTAGACTCGGCTCCTTCGTCGCCTCGTCCGTAAACTCAACTCGTACTTTAATAAGCCATTTCCCGGACTTGTGACGTAAATTAGTATAATTTATACAGTGCATCAATATGGAATTTTGAGGATATTGACAAAAGTATTAGAAAATGTTTAGCTGGAGATAAAGTGAAAAAAAGTTCTTAAATGAGTTTTACTTCTATTAACAAAAGTGTTGAAATTATATACCTAGAAATTCATTCACAACAATCCCTCCTGAACTATCTTATAGGTAAATAAGTTCAATGAGGGTGAATGGTCACTAAGAAGATTACCTGAATATTTGTTTTTATTAATCTCAAGGACTTCGAAAATATTTAATTTAAGAGATTTAGGTTCTACATGTAAAATTTCAAAATTTGAATCGAAAGTTTGCTAATAAATGATTTAAATCAAATTTATTGTTATCGTAGCTACACGTTTTTGTTCTAAAATTCTAGTTTTAAATTTTCTAAAAGTTCTACTGATATAAATTTTGTCAGAGTTGTCACTACCACATGTTAATTTATATACTCCTGATTTGTTTAATTTTGAAGATTGAGATTTGTTATTTGTCTAAGAAGTTTATAGACTTATTTTGTTCAAGTTCTACGGTACATTTGATATTGTTATGAATTGAGTTAATATAAGTAATGAAGCTATCTAACTTTTTTGTTCTGCCGGTGAAGCTAGCTAAAATGTCGTCCACATATCGGTGCCAGTATATAAATTTCTTACTAAGGGGGTGTTTATGAATTATTTTTTCTATATTATCCATGAAAATTTCTGCTAGTAGGAGACTGAGGGGGTTGCCCATGATCAGAGCATAAACCTTTCCATTGAAATGAAAATAATTTTGATTTAAACACACACTCAATAATGTTATGATATCGGAATGAATTACAGGATTTTATTATTTCGCACTATTTGTCAGTTCAAAAACGAATGTCAAATTCCGTCTTAACCCTTTCTAATTTTACTTCAGTTCAATGCCTATGAATTTTGATAATAAGTTCAAACTAAATATGTGTTGTAATAAATGGGACCCTCTATGGTAATATAGTTACTTCAATGCAAAAATTTTGCGAATAACTCATCAACTGTATCTAGATTTGGACGTTTCATACAAAAACTGGTCCATTCACTGCTCACATTATAATCGTTGCGTATCCTGGTGGCTACAAATTATTTTTTGAATAACTACACCTGAAAAGCATTTTAAATTATTTCTTTTATGTAAATATGTTATTTAAAATGTTAAAATCGAATAAAATGGCGACTACGCCTTAAGGCGTCATTAGCGTCTGGCTAAGAATTTCTTATTGACGGCTGATGACGCCTAAAGGTGTTCTTCCTAATTTGCAATGTGAAATGACAATAAAATCATTAAAGAAAAAAACATATATTTACAAACACTTTACAGCAAACTTGCATGTTTTAGTAAATATTAAAACAAATTAAATTCATAAACTATGCATGACATAGTTGGAAGCAGGGATCTGGTTTGTTAGGACATGCAGCACAGTGAAACACTGATTCTTTTCTAATGTTTTTTTGGTGATAACAATATACACATCTACTGTGTGCATGTTGCCTTTTACCTTTAGCTTCATTCTTCACAGGCGTATGGTCTTTGAAGTGTTCTGTCAGGTAGCAGTGTTTCTAATACTGCTAACCTAAAACAGTAAAGGGACATTCTAGGATTTCCATACCTTCTATAAAGAAAAAAAGCATTTAACAACTGCATCAGAAGAATGTGAAGACCGATTTTCTTATTTGACATCACTTGGTCTTTTTTATCAATACCTGCCATATACTTATTATATTCAAATACTGCATGTGGTTTCTCTTTTTGCTGGTTACGTTTATTTACATAGGATACCATATTATTCGTAAACTCCGTAGAAATAAGGTGGACATCACGTTTATCTCGCCACTTTCCTACCACAACCCCGTTGCAATAACGCGCTATTGTTTCACTTTTCTGTAGTCTGAAATTTTTCATGTCAACTAGAATATTTTTACGATCTATTCGCAAGGTACTTGCGTGTCCCTTTCCACCTTGGTCATCCAAGTTACCAGTATAAATAGAAAATTTCAGCATTGTGCCGTCTGGTTCTGTGAGGAAATACATCTTGACACCATACCTATGGCGTTTATTTTTGATGTACTGCCTAAATTGAAGTCTACCACTCCATAAGACGATTCATCAATAGACAATTGTTTGCCAAGATAATAAATGCTGCTCATTTTATTGTTAAAATAGTTGATCGTACTTCTCACTTTGAATAGCCTATCAGTCGGTGTAGATCTGTCGCGCGACATGTATGACGAAAAAATTGACATACAGAAGAGTCGCTGTATTTTACAATAGTCTTCTATTCGATTCAGCTTCACTGTACCCATATGAAGCAACAATCCTATGAATGTACGCATTTCTTCTTTTGTAACATCGCGCCAACGCGTAATCCGTGATTTTTCTTTTGTGTTTTCATGTAGAAAAACTTCTTGTGCATATTTATTGGTTTCTGTTACCCAGAGTTCGATAAAATCATCAGACACGAGCAGATCAAAATAGTCTTTAGGACCATTTCCTAAAATTAAATATAACTATAAGTATAAAAAAATGTGAAACTTACACGGAACTTTACCACTTGGTTTTTCCAGCATTTCACGTTGTTTCGTGAAGGGAATTTCGCGCAGAAATTAAATCGGAGTCCACTTTATAGTTTCCTCTGTTTCAACAATAAGTATATAATCCACAATATCAAAATTAGTAACCCGCGGCTCGTCCTAGTCAGAGCTGCTATCGCTGCTAAAACTATCCTCCCTAATATCTGGATCATTTTCAACATTAAAATTATCATCTGACTCATACATGCATTGTTCCAATTCCACTCGTGTCAACGAACGTTCATCATTACAGTTTCTACGTTTTTTGGGCACAGACGGCCCTGCCTTACCCTCCGCAATAATGAACAAAAACGGATGATATTTTTCCAAGAACGATTTCATAAAGAAACATAAAGGATACTTTAACTAACTTTAAAGGATACTTTAATTAATATTGTTGATTTCATAACCAACTTAAAGTATTCTTTAAGCAAAAGGCCAAAGCCTTTAAGGTAAAAGTGTCGATTTCTCGACTTTAACTCGCTAACGTGTCATTTAACTACAATATAACCCCAATATTTATATTTGTGATTTTTTGTGCCACCAGCTACACGTTTGGTAGTTTTGTGTTAGTTTAGTCGTTGACCATAATATGAATAATTTTCAAACGTCTAGTTCTAGTTCAAGTTCATCTGATGAAAAATGTATGTATATTAAAAGACCAAAAGTGTATAGGAAAGGAACAGACTGTTTTGAAAAATATGATGAGCTTGACTATTACCAACGTTTTCGCTTAAAAAAACAAACTGTTTCGTATCTACTAAATGAAATAGAAGAGCAAGTCGCATTACCTACTGATAAGTAAGTTGTAAAATCTTTATTAATAATAGAATGACCAAAAACATTTATTTAATTTTTAGAGGTGGGTGTATTACACCATTAGAACAAATATTGTTGACTTCAAGATTCTAAGCAATAGGAAATATGGAAATAACAGTATCGGATTGTATGGGAGTGTCTAGAAGTTCAGCTAGCAGGATTATCAAAAAGGTGTCTATTGCTATTGCCTCACTAGCCCGACAACACATTCGCATGTATGAAAATAATCGAGAAATGGAAGAAGCAGTTGAAAAAGTTTATGAAATAGCTTCATTTCCCAAGACCATTGCAATTGATTGCACATTAGTTAAAATTAATTCTCCTGGTGGACATGATGCAGAAATATTCAGATGTGGAAAATCTTATTTTGCAATAAATGTTCAGACAGTAAGCGGTGCTAAATTGAAAATAAGAGACATTGTTGCGAGATTGCCAGGATCGGTGCATGACCAAAAAATTTTTAATAATAGCAGTTTAAAGCAAAAATTTCAAAATGGTGTATTTGGTCAGTATATGCTATTTGGTGACAGTCGATATTCTCTAAAGCCATATCTAATGACTAAGTTACAACAAACTAGAACACCTGCTGAAAATCTATACAATGAGTCTATAAAAAGGACTCGAAATGTAGTAGAGCGTCAATACGGAATATGGAATATGGAAAAGACGATTTCCCGTCTTGAGGTTTGGAATGCACAGTCGACTTCCAACACTGATACGAGAAGGTTCGTTAATTAAGTGTTGGTTCCTAAAAAGTGCTTAGGTGGTTTTTACATTGAACGATAAGTATCTAATTATTGTACATAAACACTAAATAATTATTAAAATTTTGGTAAGTCTTGTTAAATAAATAATGTCCGATCATAGGGGCAACCCAAAAGGGCCGCCCAATAAAAATATCAAAATACTGACAAGGGACCGTATTACGTTTATCTAGAGCATGTAGATGAAAATGTTGAAGATGAAAAATGTGAGTTGGATAAATTTTTGTATTCATTGTAATAGTAACGATCACTCCTCCACTTCTAAGATATGTCCTGGTTACACCAAACAATACAATATTAAAAAAACCATGGCTTTTCAAAATACAACTTTCAAAGAAGCTCAATTTTTAATAGAGAATCCATCATACCCAAAAATTGCTACAAATAATAGGTTTGATTTACTGAAAAACGATTAAAATTACCCTGAATTATCCACGACCAATGAGAATAACTTCCTTTTGAGAAAACCCAAAAGTAATTCTTTTTCAGATAAAAACATTTCTAAAACATCCAAAAAAAGGAAATACACCTCCCCTCCGGTCTCGCCAACCCTGCACAGTCCTAGATCGGCTCATAAATCACCAACAACATCTCTTAATAACACCAATCACCAGCCAAAAGACATTTCAAATAAACCTGCATTTCCATCTTACATTCCTTCTAGTATGTCCAAAAATCATGAGATAGATCAAAATCAATTAATTTGCCAAATTGCCTTATTTATTTATGAATTCATGCAAAAACAGGAATCGGCCAATGAAATTAAAATTAAAGATCAACTTTGTTCAATATTTAATACCAAAACCAATACCCCTCGAAGTAATAGTATGAATGATGAAAATAGTATGGAACATATATCAATTGAAAGTGATGACGAATATTAATGGTAACATTAAAATTATCCAATGGAACATCATATTCTTTGTTCAAAACAAAGGTAGCCTCGAACATTTTTAAAAAGACAAAATAATAGATATTATTATATTATCCGAATTATGGTTAAAACCCCAAAATAAATATTACTCAAAAGGTTACAAGTTTATCCAAAAATGACATGACAACGGATACGGTGGTATTGGAATTCTTATTAGAAACTCCTTAAACCATGAAGAAGTCAATGTTAATATCAATTTTAATAATAAAATCAAAGTGTGTGCAGTAAAAAAATTGTAGCCTTGCTATTGTGTCCATATATAAACCCCCAAATATTAACATCATTAAAGAGGACTGGCAACAATTATTCCAACAGTTCCCCTCATCCACTATCTTTTGTGGAGATTTCAATCTTCATTTTAGCTTGTGGGGCCCACACCCTGATACACCACACGGGAAAATTTCAGCTGAAGTAATAGATGATTTAGATATGGTAGTTCTTAACGATGGTAGTCCAACCAGAGTCACCCCTCCTAATCAGTATAAATCGGTAGTGGATTTAACCATAACATATTCTTTATTAGCAAGTAAAATTAACTGGGAATTACACAATGATTCCATGGGATCGGATCATTATCCAATTACTATGGAGTTACAAACCACATATGTACCCAATTTAATCAATCCAACAACTAAATTGAGATATTCTGGTGCAAACTGGCAGATATTCAAAAGTAATATAGAATCAAATCTCAACTACTATAACCCAAACTGAACTTCGAATGATGATGAGATTTCCTTTTTCTTTGACATACTTTCCAATTGGGCAAATCAAGCTATGCATAATAAACATCCTTGCAAAAGGGTCAATCCTAGACCTTACTGGTGGGACGATCACTGTTCAACAGTATTTAAGGAACGTAAAATAGCATTAGATAAATATAAATGCCAAGGTAACTTGGAGAACTACTTATATTATAAAAATGTTGCAGCTAGAGCAAAAAAATTTTTTAGACAAAAGCAGAAACGATGTTGGCTTGATTACTTAAATAACCTAAACAAAAGTACACCTTTAACAGAAATTTGGGAAAAAGTTAAATCTATTAATAATAAATATCATCAAAATAAAGGTCCCTCTCTCTCTCTCAGGATCTAATTAATCAAGTAATAGATACTTTAGCTCCCCCATCATGCATGAGTCCACCTTTTTTGTCAAGAACAAATAAATTTTCATTTCATTCAAAATCAGATTTCCTAAGCAAATCATTTACCATGAGAGAATTGGAGGCTGTCCTTAAAATGTCACGAAATACTGCTCCTGGTATCGACAGTTTCACCTACAAGATGCTATATAACATTCCTGATGCTGCTAAAATATTTATCCTAGATATATACAACAATTGGTGGGTTAAGCAAGACTATTCAAATCCACTAAAAGAGATAATTATAACCCTAATACTTAAACCTTTAAAAAACCTGATACACCTTCATCTTATCGAGCCATATCATTATTATCATGCATAACGAAGACTTTTGAACGCTCAATTAAAAATCGACTTGAGTTCTTTGTAGAAATTATTTCTTTAGCCTCAAAAAGCCAATATCGATTTCGTAGAGGTCAAGGGACTCTGGATGCGCTGAGACAACTAGTAACTGATATCCAATTAGCATATTCTAAAGATGAATACTTACTATGTCTTTTTATTGATCTTAAAGGAGCATACGATGTGGTTGATCACAATATTTTGTTCTCTAAATTGAATATTATGGGCATAGATAGAAAAGTGTCCGCTAATATATTGGAACTTTTTAAGAATAGAAAAATTTTTATTCGCGATAACAATAATGTTTTACATGGTCCTAGAATAGTAAATAACGGTCTTCCTCAAGGTTCTATTCTCAGTCCATTACTTTTTAATATCTATACTGCAGAACTGCATGACATTATGGAATATAAAAATAATTCAGTACGCAGATGATATCTGTTTTTACGTCACCCATAAAACTTATGAGCGATGCGTTAAAGACCTCAAACACGTATTATACTGTATTAAAGGATGGTTACATGATCTGGGTTTTAGTCTTGCATCTGAAAAATCGGCGGTTCTGTGCTTCACAAGACACCGGCTTTATCTGGCGGACACAATTGATATAAATAATACCTCCTTTCCGATAGTGGATCACTACAAATATTTGGGGATTATCCTCGACAAAAATTTGCTTTGGAGTTATTAAGTATATAAAAGAGAAATGTGAAAAGAGTTTGAATCTTCTTCGTACTGTGACTAAAACAAAATGGGGAGCAGATGCAAACACTTCACTTATCTTTTATAGATCCTGCATACGCTCGCTCGTGGATAATGGTTGTACGTTATACGGTACAGCTTTTAACACAAATTTGCTCATCCTTGACAGGATCCAGTACAATGCTATAAGAATTAGTTTAGGCCTTATGAAATCATCCTCGTGTCATGCAATTCTGTCTGAATCACAAGAACCAACGTTAAAAATCAGAAGGTAGTACTTGGCCAGAAAACAGTTAGTCAAATATAGAGCTTTTAACACAGTACTAATGAATAAAATAGCTAAATTAAATTCTCAAAACTTAACCAACAAATACTGGATACAAAAAATTCTCCGCCATTAGCTGATGCTTTCGTTGATACACATAATATAAAAGTTAGTAACAGTCAATTGTACCCTATTTATAGTTTTAAATTTGAAGACATTTTCTACAAACCAGATATAATATACCCCAATTACACTGAGAACCCCTCACTAAACAACACCATTATGAATTTCATATTGAATGAATTTGCAGATCAAACAGTGATTCATACAGATGGTTCGAAAAATGAATATGGTACAGGTTTGGCATTTTATTTCTCTAACACAGACATGGTATGTCCTTACCGCATTCCGGATGTATGTTCAATATTTACTGCTGAAGCATTCGCAATAGAAAAAGCACTTACATGGTGTTTAAAACAAACAATAACAGGAGTACAAATAAATCGCTTCCACAAATAATACAAACGCCACAACTTTCAATAAAACTTAACCTTATTCATAGATATTCATAGATAAAATACTTTATATACGGGAAAGAATGGACTAGTCCGAAGCCACAAAGTTTTGTCGAGTGCTGCGCCATCTATTATGGTGGAAGGTTAGTATTCACTTACGGGGAAAAAATAAGGGAGGAGACCTGCATGATCAGTCACAGTTTACTAGTTACTACTAGATGACAAACCAAGCAAATACTGGTGGGTTTTTTAAATTATGCCTATATTATTTTTTCTTAAATAAACCAATAAAAACAGTCGCACAAAGTTTAAACACTTCTTGAAGCAACCCGTTATTTTATTTTGGCTCAAAAGTAGAATAGGTTGTTTCAAAAAGCCGTTTAAACTTTGTGCGACTGTTTTTATTAACCAGGACAATTTATTAAAAGACGTATTTCAACAAATATTTTGAAAACATTCATTATACATTTTTTTATAAAATAATACAGGTGATTTTCCTTATTTTCTAATTGAACTTGAAAGTTACACATTAGATCTAAAAAATAAAAACTATGAAATAAATTGCTTATATTATGGGTTTATTTTACAGCTTACCTCGACAAGTATTAAATAGGATTAAGGTTCATTAAATTGTTTGAGTATACTATGAAATCAACCAAGAAAAAGCAAATACGTTTATTATCAACAACTTTCCATAACTTTTGTCATTATTTGTTATTTTTTCAAAGACCTCTACAGATCTTGCTTTCCCCAATAAGCTTCACCACCTGAAAATAAAAATAGAATTCTTAATTGAACAAAACCTTATTCTATAATTTTTACATAAACAGCTTTATTAAAAACTTACAAAATGTAAATAGAACCAAGAAGTGTCAGCAATCAATCAGCTGTCAGGAATATCTTCTTTTATAAGCCATCATCAGTTACTGGTTCTAAAGATTTATGGAGGGTAGAAGGAAGGAGCACCATCTGAATGTATTAAAAAGTGTCCATCGAAAGGAAGCAAATTAAGGTGGCGCCATAGTAGCAAGTGGAAAGATTTTAAAAACAGCGCCATGAATTATTAGAGTAAGATACAAAATTAAAAAAGGAACTACTACGTAAATAATTGAGATTTTAAATACTGCATATTTCTCAACTACACAAGTCACGAAAAATACTAAATTTTTCAACCCAGCACACTTCACTCAGTTTATAACCCTAAATTCACATCATTTCCATTAGCTACACGAGCGCCATTTCGGCGAATCTTCGAATTATAATTTGCTGTTTACAGGTGGACACTTTTTCAACTTGTCCCCCATACAAGATGGTGCTCCTTCCTTCTACCCTCCATATAAAGATTCTAGAAAATATAAACAAATGAATAAATGTATGCTAGTCAGTTGTTAGTTTTTTTTTCTTTAATTATTATGGATTTACCTGGTAAATTGACCGATGGGCAAACTCCTCATTTCAGAACTTTATTTGGACCAAAATTTTCGGTAAAAAGTGTAAGGTACACACTCTACAATTGTCATAAATGTTTTTGGATGTCATTTTCTCCTTCAACCTTCTATTTCCACATAAATTTACCCATTTGTCAAAAAATGTTTTACTGTTCGTGTCAGGATTGGGAAAACGATGCTTAGAGTAGATGCTTTTATAACAACCACTAACACAGCATGCGAGTGAAGGCATGACTCAAATATGCTAGCTGGATACTCTGGAACAGAAATTATTTAAGTTGTACAGTGTTTCTAAGATGTCTTGACAATGCTCCACCAGATATAAAATGGTTCAAAATAAATTTAAGTAAACTTTGGAAGATATAAGCAAAAATGTTTATGTAGCTTCATTACTTTCAATTTTTGGCAAGTTTACTTATTTTGATCCTTTTTATATTTATGAAGACTTGTAAGGAACCACACAAACAATTATAAGAATAAACGGAATAAACATAGTTTAAACCTGATCACTTTCAAATATCTCTCTTGAAAAAAATTTTTATATATTTGGATAGTTCAAATTATTTACAATCCCCGCAAGTACCCTCATGTTGGATTGCTCTGCCTTATTATTCATGTTAATACTTACCCCAAAAAATGCAAATATAAAACTAGGAAATAGTCTTTAAATTTAAAATGATCAAAAACACAAAGCACAAAATAACTCACTAACAGTCACTGAACAATGGCGAATGCCGGCATGAATAAGATGCTATGGAATATAAAAACTATTTTTAGCATAAACATTGGTTTGATTAATTCACAGATAACGGTATTACAGCAATCTGTAAAATAAAGTTTATTAGTGACCTTCCAGGCGGATAGATGGCGTTAAAAATGCAGTCCAATAGTGGTAATAAGAGATCGCAGGGCATGACCTTATTAATTTATTTAAGCGGAAAAACACGCCAAATATCAAATATGACAAATTTTTCTATTTCATGTCAAAATCCATGAATTCCAGGTTAACCAACTCTTTAAAAATTACTTAAAAGATACTTTATGGAAAGGGCACTTTAATACTTATTATGAAACCAAACGACAGCAACAGCTACTTTAAAGGGGACTTTAGAGTAAAGTCTCCTTTCGATAAAGAGGACTTTAGTTATTCATTATGAAATCGGCCTTAATACAGGGAGTCCCAAATAAGAGTGACTGATTTTAAACATAAATGCCCAGCTTATTAATTGCTCCAAAGAGATGGGGTTTTCACTAGTTTCACTAGTTTATCAAAGAGATTTTTTTGAGGCTTGGCTGGCATTTCATCTCATCAACCCAGGGTGTTTTACTAATGTTGGTCAAATTCAAAGGGCAAAATATGTTTATTTTAAATGGAACACCCTATACTTTTTGATCTCATTCGAAAGAGCAATCATTCTCCTTTCCAAAAATGTATAGTTTTCTATCTTTTGTTTCATTAACATCAAAGATATTCGAGGTTTCATGTACTAGTACATTTTTAATTAGTAGTTTTATATGAACGTATTTTGATGCCTAAAATCAACTCATGCTGTGACCGTTTGACGCATAATAAAATCATTTAAGTCGGTTTCATGTAGTATGTATTTTCAATTACGTAAATCATTGCCAACAAATCTGACAAACAGTTTATTTAGTAAGAAAACATAATAACATTATTCAATACATATAAAGAACGAAGAACAAAAAAGTTACAATAAATGCTGCATATGCCTACCCTCTTCGTTTATGCATAACTGTAAGCAAAATTTTAAATTTTCAAATGAATTTTCTAACATTTCTTGCGGAATGTTTTCAATAATGTTCCTGATATTATTTTTCAGTTCTGCTAAATTGTTATGCTTAGGATTGTAGCACCTATCCTTCACCAATCCCCAGAGAAAAAAAACTGGAACAGTTAATTCAGGAGACCGCGGTGCCCATTCAATCGGTCCAGCTCGACCTATCCACTTATCATTAAAAAACGTTTTTAATGAATCTCGTGCTATTAACGAATAATGTGGTGGTGCACCGTCTTGTTGAAAGTAAACGTCGTCGCTAATTCCATCTTGAACTAGTTGCGGATAAAAAAAAGTTTCCGACATATCCGTGTAATCAGTACCCGTGTGGCAAAATTAAACAAACTAAATAAGATATTTAGCTTTACTTTAAGTCTATCTGACTGAAGACACTGAATTTCGCAACCTTCGACACAATGGTCTCGATATGAGGTAACGGGTATGCGTCCAATTCTGTAAACTTGTTTACGGTCAAGGAGTAGTCGATCACGAGCCTTTTTCGGTATGCCCCTCCTCCTGCTACTAAGACCTGCGCACGCCAAGGAGATATGCTCGGTTCTATTACGCCGTCTTCCAGTAGCTTCGAGACTTCTTCCGTGATGAATTTTTCGTCTTGTTCACTATAATGTCTGGATTTCACGGCTATAGGTTTGATATCCGGAGAGAGGTTAGTAAATATTGAGGCGGGGGGCACTGAAGCTTGCATTACATTGCAGACCAAAGGTTCTTTAGATCCTCCGAAGTTGAATTGGAGACTGGAGTGTTCTTTAAGTATATCATGGCCTATGATAACATCAGCACAAAGGTTGCTGACGACGAGAAATGGCCTGTGTTTGTGTGAGCATTCGTTCATAGTTACAGTTGCAAAGCAAACACTTCTTACGAAAGATACGTTATTTTGAGAGGCTAATGTGACAGTCTGTTTGTGAGGTTTCAGTTTCAGCTGCATTAGTCTTGCTATCTTCTCGTCTATTGCTCACTGAACTTCCCGTGTCAATTAACGCGTCGGCGTGATAGTTGTTGAGAGTTACGGGGATAGTAGCCTTTGAAAGACTCGATGGAGAGGCAGCTGAGACAGCATTAGCAACCACTTCAGACTCATCCGAGTCCGAGACACATTCTTCAACGGTAACGGCGTTATTAGTAACCTTCATAGCTCTACATACATTAGCAAAATGCCTCTCTTGGAGCATAGTTGGCACTGGGCGCTGAGAGCTAGACATTTGAGTCTTCGGAGTGATGTAGTTCCTCCGCAACAGAAACAGGTCCATTTACTTGGCTCTTCCAAAGTAGCTCGGGGATTCTGGGAGTTTCTAGTCGTACGTCTTGATAATGACGGCACTGGTAAAGCATTAAGATTTATTTCATTCACTCCGCTGGTCATGGCCCGGGAATTCCTTTCCGCAGTTTCCAAGGAGAGAGCTTGATCGAGAGCTTTATCTAAGGTGAGAGAGTTTTCTTGAAGTAATTTTTCCCGGATTTTCAGTGATAGTATTCCAGGTATAAATGCACCTCTTATAGCTTCTTCTTCATGCGTTGTAGCAGAGACAGCTTCGAAGCTACAATCGCGGGCTAAGAGTCTGAGTGACCTTCCGTAGTCGGATATAGATTCGTCAGGCTTCTGCTTACGCGTGGCTAGTAAGTGACGAGCCAGTATAACATTCTTTGGTGTGAGGTATATTTTATCAAGTACCTTCATAGCATCATCATAGGTGAAAGAATCACGTACGTGCGGAAAGATATGCGCTGATAAATGATTCATCAAAAGTTTAAGCTTTATGGAGTCGGTACCTTTAGGAATCTCTTCGAGTATAAAATTGTCAAAAGTATATTTCCAATGGGTCCACTTTAGGTCCGCTTCTGTTGCGGTGGGATCCACATCGAACTTCTCGGATCGTAGGTACCTTGCCACATTGGGCGGGAATTTCGTATCAGTGTCGGTTATATTAAGCTAATTAAATTGTGGCAAAATTAAACAAACTAAATAAGATATTTAGCTTTAATTAGCTTCAATCCGACTTAATATAAAATACACATGACACGACTTGTCAATCAATGTAAAGAATAATCATAGACATTAATAGTCGGTGACAAGGAGGTTTATACGTCAACCCGTCACTGTTGGTTCGGAAAAGAAAAAAAGGACCATAGATTTTTCGCCGAGATAATGCACACCAAACGTTTACTTTTGGACTATCTCTCTGAAATTCATTAAAAGAAATTGGTTTTTGAGAACCCCATATTCTACAATTGTTTACAATGTTTGTTACACATGCCATTAATGTGAAACGTTGCTTCATCAGACATAAATTGGGTTCGTTTCTTAATAAGTCAAGTAAAGTCTCACATACCATTACTCGTTTTTCATAATCTGACTCGTACAATTTTTGATAAGTCTGAATTTTGTATGGAGTTAGTTTTAAAATTTTTAGACCTCTTTGAACGTCACTCTTGCTAAGCTCTAAAATTCCAGCAATTTTTCTAATTGAAATTTTATGATCGTTATCATGTAGCACTTCATTAATTGACATCAACTTGTTTAAAAGACCATCATTATTTCTTGGTTTTTTTAAGTGTGCAATGCAACCAGTTTCGATAACTTGTACATATCATTTTTTAATTATATTCACTGACGGCGGATTTTTCACAAATTTCCTTCTGAATATCCTCCTTGTTTGAATTATTGATTTCGTTTCTGCATAAATTATTACAGTTTAAGCTTTTTCACTCACTGTATAGATCATTTCTTGACTATTGTCAAAATTGCTGATTTTGTTGTTATGCGTCAAACGGTCACAGCATGAGTTGATTTTAGGCATCAAAATACGTTCATATAAAACTACTAATTAAAAATGTACTACTACATGAAACCTCGAATATCTTTGATGTTAATGAAACAAAAAATAGAAAACTATACATTTTTGGAAAGGAGAATGATTGCTCTTTCGAATGAGATCAAAAATTATAGGGTGTTCCATTTAAAATAAACATATTTTCCCCTTTGAATTTGACCAACATTAGTAAAACACCATGTGTTGATGAGATGAAATGCCAGCCAAGCCTAAAAAAATCTCTTTGATAAACTAGTGATAACCCCATGTCTTTGGAGCAATTAATGAGCTGGGCATTTATGTTAAAATCAGTAACTCTTATTTGGGACTGTCCGCTCACGTAAATGCATACACTTTGAACGAGCGGTCGTACAACGTACAATACTGAATCATTGAATGTCGAGATACAAAGTACGCCCAAAGCCGTCATGCGCTAATCGCTAATATCTCTCAGTACACCTTTAGGCGTCATGCGCGGTTAAGGTGTTAACATATACCAAGTCCTAGTATTTTCATAACTCTAGCTATTCCACTATTTGGACGATTATAAATATAAATTTTCCGTTTTTTATTCGGAAATCTTTTTTTGACTTCCTTCTTCCGCCGACAGAAATATTTTCTCCCAAAAAAAATTGCGAAGACGAAATATTAGGTCGCATAGTGAATGATTCGTATTATTTTACACCTGTACAAAACTTATTACAAATTAGTATATCACGGACCAAGGCCAGTAAAGTAAGAAATATCTCAGATCACATGTAATTGTCGGCCGAAGCGAAGCTGAGGCGCAAAAAG
This sequence comes from Lochmaea crataegi, assembly GCA_947563755.1. Lineage (NCBI taxonomy): Eukaryota > Metazoa > Arthropoda > Insecta > Coleoptera > Chrysomelidae > Lochmaea > Lochmaea crataegi. Next base: position 40,620,869 of record OX387427.1, on the reverse strand, counting down.
TTTCGATTGAAAGTAATGGCGGATGCAGTTATGTTGAAATTACGAAGCTGTAGGTTTTGCATGACGCTGAGTTCAAATATAATGTTGTCCTGAATGTGGCACTTCCGGTTATACCTAAAGTAGACGTCAACTAATACTTTTTATTGTATTTTCGAATCCTACATGAAATTTTAGATAAAATTTGTGCACAATGTCCTATACCAAAAATGAAGTATTTTCGAGATACTTAGATTTTTTTTCATAATTTATAAAAAATCCTAGATATCTCCATTAATAACGACGCTAGTGAGGTGAAATTATAACCAATGAACAACAAGTGCTTGACCGTTTGTTACAGGTCAAAAGTCACATGCAAACACTTACTCAATATGCCAAATTTTACCAACAAATTATAGTGAAAATAAATAAATATTAGGACTTACTCTTCATATTTGTGTTTATTTTGTATTTTAATAATACTACTTTTACTTAGCATTCGTAATTGACCTACATTTCCTCTCTTAAATCTTACATAGACTACATCTTCAGAAGTTCATCTTCCAGACTTTCATATCCACTTCAATTCCCTAAAAATATATGTACAAATAGAAAATGATTCTTAAGTAGTGATTGCGAGCAAGTTCAGTTCCAGAATATAAGGTATTTAGTTTTAATAATAAAATATATATCCCAAAGGTTCAAATGTTTACATTTAGATCATCTTTGTTAAATTGACTTCTGTCAGACCAAGAAAATAGAATAAAATTAATTGATTGATAATCAGAGATGACTGATAATCAATCATTCATTAACAAAGTGGTAGTGTTACAAATTCAGTACATTCTTTATCCTTTTCCATCTTTGTAAATTCACATTTAGCATATCTTTTGAACTCTTAGAAGCTACTGGTAAAGGAAAAGAACCAACCATTCAGGTCAGGTGTGAACAAGGGAAAAGAGATATCGTCTCATTTTGCTTTTTGGATGCTAGCTAAGAGTAACGGATTTTTTGTAATTTACAAAAAGTTTAGAAAGGAAAAGTTTCGAAGGTTCCTTAGAACTGGGAACTCAACCAGTGGGTTGGATTTATTCTTCTTAAACAAATTGTAATTACCTCAACTTGTCTTGTTTCGCTTAAAGGCCACCCACCATCAACGGTAACTTTGTCGACCACTCACTTTTATGTGATTATATTCTGAATACTGGCTCAATATCATTCACTTACGTTTATTTCTATTTCAGGCCTTCATTTTCATCTTTCACTTTCCATTTCATTTCATCTTTCCACTTTCAACTTCATATAAATTTTCACTCTTCTGACTTCTCACATCGTTGAAGTCTATTCAAGATCCACCTTCTCTTTTGGCCACCCCATATCGGCTTGAGGGTGATCGGAACCTTCTAAGCACCTGTGTGGACCTCTGGATCATCCTAGAACGATTGTTACCCCGATCTACACGTGCGAGTACTATACTTTTGGAATTCAACCCCTACACGTCCTAACCTTTCGCAAGTGGTTATCCCAAGTAACATAGTAACAAGTAAATCCCTAGGAATTCTCTCCGACAACTTCGTATTCTACCAAGAATAAATTTATAAGGTTTTTTAATTGTACATTCATACCTTTTTATATATTTACCTTCAGTAATCATTGTATATACGATATATTAATTCTTAGTAACTCATAAATACTGTGAGTCCTAGGTATGCATACTTTGGGTGATTTTCAATAAATTCATATATATTATAATTATATTCATCTAAACTTTTCTCAAATTTGCACGTGGTTATAATTTTAGACATAAGTCAACGTTCAAATTTGATATTTGAAGTTTAATTATATCGGTGGTTCTCACTATAGATAAACCACGTGTTCCCTAACTTCACTTCCTATTTTTGTAAGAGCCCTTTTTTGTGAGTACCTTCCTATACATACTTGTGATCTGTATGGCCTACCACCTGTTAGGTAAATCAATAGTATTTAGTAAGCATATATCTACCGGGTGGGCAAATAAGAATGACTGTCGGCCATATCTTAGGTTCGGATTGTAGTACAACTTTGGAAAAAAAAATTATGACAAAAGTGGCCACGAGAAAAACCTGGAGATGATTTATAGAATTGTAGGTCCACCGCTAGAGGGCGTTATTGAATAAAAAAATTTTAAAAGCCAAATTTTAGAAAATATGCCTAATTAGGAAGCATAACAAAAACAATCTTCGTACTCCTCAAAAATTTTTGCATATATTTAATAATGCAAGTTTTAGTGTAACTATTCAAATAAGAGATAGGGGAGAGTGGGAACTTTGTTATGAAAAAACGACCATAACTCCGATTCTACTTAACCGATCTTTGCGAATTTTGTCTTGATGAAAAGAGCTTCTTTTCCACCATTGTAAGGGTTATATTCCTAATTCCACTTAATAAGTGACGTGCCCGTTAGAGGGCGTTATTTAAAGTTTTTTAGACATCTAGTTCTCTTTGGAAAATATTAAATGGAAGCATGCGTTTTTAACTGAGGAATATAAAAGTAGACAAAATTAGCAACATAATGGCGAAAACCGCACGTCGATATCTTTTTCCTATCCCGAGATATCTTAAGAAACTCGTAAATGTTGGGAATTTCTTGTCGACCTTCAATTAGACTAGTTAGCCTCAACGGAAATAAACAAATTAAGTCCTGTTAGAAAGGTGTTACACTGGCCTATCTGCAGTAATTAAAAATATTGTCATATTAATAAAATAGATGTAGGTAAATTAGACTACACAAAAACTTCTATCTATCTATCAGTAAAAATCGCTATTTGATAACTTTTATCAAACAGTAGATTAGTAGATATTAGTAAACCAATTTGAAAACAACTTAACAAACCTAACAATCAACAAAACAAATTAAACAAATAGCAACAAAGGGTGCGATTAGTGGCGTCCTAGATGTTCAAATTGTCGTCCATCATTTGTAGTGGATAGACAAAGATATATTTCGTAAAATATATTGTTTTAGTTGATAATTGGTCAATACTTAGGAATGCGCGAATTACGTAGTTGAATGAACTACAGGAATTCAGTACACGTCCCTACTGTTGCCAGGTACTTATTTATTTATTGTAGTGTAAGCATTCTTGTTGGGTTATAGATTTGTAGACATGAATTTCGATGAGTATTCAATAAAGTTATGCAGAACGAATAAGTTGATTTTATTTCATTCTAAGTATGTGAGATATAATTAGAAAGCTATAATTAACAGAACCTGAAGATATACTTTAAACATTAAAATAAGTATATCACATGGCGATCCTGCTAGTTCTACAAATCGTAGTTTGTAGTTATATGTAAGTGAAAGTTTGGATTGTGAGATATTACCAATAATATGGGACAAGAGCATTCTAAGGAAGAAATTATCATAGCCCAGGCTGGTAATAGTGGTGGTCTTACGAATACTCCTAAATTAAACGGAGGAAACTCTTTTTCGACAGCGGAGATTCTGGGAATGATTGCATTCGCTGGGTCGTTGGTGACAGTGATCTACTTCGTGATGAAGACATTCAAAAAGCAGTTGGGAAATAAGATAAGAAGAGAAATAAGGATGAGTCAAGAGCTAGTATAGTAAAACAGTGCTAGTGAGTGTAAAATTAATGGAAGAAGGTATTTGTAACTCTAATTTTTTTAATTATATTGTATTTTTTTATTTTTACAAATGAGTAGTATAGACTTATTTAATGATTTAAATGAAAACATTAAGGGGTTTAAACGGAATTTAGGTGAAGATAATCAACAGAGGCGTCTTAATTTAGAAGTTAATAAGCAGCAAAGTAGTGAATTAAGTCAGATTGAAAGAGAATTTGCAGCTTTAAAAAGGGCATTTAATTTAAAATCTCATAGTACAGAAACTATTGATATTGTTAGATCGATTGGGGAGTCAATTGAGAAAACAATTGACGAAATAAGTAAAAGTTTAGAAGAGAGATTGGCGATAATAATAAATTCAAAGGATAACTTAATCGAATTTACTGTTTGGACCCTTACTTTGTGGAATCTACTCATATTAATGTTATAAATGAAACTAACTGTTTCTAATTAATTCCACTATTTAATTGAAAGATTTATGAAAATTATTAAAGGATATTGATAATTATTTCGATATTGACATATCATCGTCAGAATGACAGAAGTTACATTTTATGTGATACCTACTTGATGTTTAATATTTTGGCTAGACCAAATAGTAAGTGACCTATCTTGTGATTGACTTAATATATATGAATAGAGAAAAGAAGAAGATATGATTTTACAAATATTAAAGCTTAGGTATTATTAGCCCTATGGGGATATCTTGGATATCTTTTTCCCATTTAAGATCAGTATAACTGTGCAATGATATAGAAAACCAAGGAAAACTATATCTGCTGATCTTTACAATAGTTACTTAAGAAGACAATTTATTAGTGGAGAGCTCCCTAGATTAATCTGTTCATTGACAACTTCATATTGTGGGACTCTTAAGTGTCTTCTTATTTCTAGTTCTTCAAGGAAATCTAGTTCTTGTTTCTTATCACAAATATGCAGTACTTCTAGTTCTGTGTTAGGTGTTAATGATATCCCCATAGGGCTAATAATACCTAAGCTTTAATATTTGTAAAATCATATCTTCTTCTTTTCTCTATTCATATATATTAAGTCAATCACAAGATAGGTCACTTACTATTTGGTCTAGCCAAAATATTAAACATCAAGTAGGTATCACATAAAATGTAACTTCTGTCATTCTGACGATGATATGTCAATATCGAAATAATTATCAATATCCTTTAATAATTTTCATAAATCTTTCAATTAAATAGTGGAATTAATTAGAAACAGTTAGTTTCATTTATAACATTGATAACTTAATCAATATGGGAGAGAAATTTGATTTAAAAACAGCTTCTAGTTTAATCCCTATAATTGACGATACGGAGGAATCGATAAAACAGCTAATTGATGCCATAGAATTATACGATAGCATTTTAGATAATGATGGTAAAAAGTTCTTAATTAAATATGTGTTAAAAACTAGGTTGACACAATGTGCAAAATTAAAATTAAATTCAACTTACAATTCTAATGCAGATTTAATTACAGATATTAAAAGTAATTTGCTAACAAAGCAATCAGCAGCTTCTTTATCGTTAGGCTTACATAATATAAAACAAAAAGACAAATCAATCGATGACTTCGGAAAATCTATCGGAGAGTTAATGGTAAATCTAACACTAGCGCAAGCTGATGGGGATGCCAGCGCGACAAAAATTTTGAAAGTTACGAATGAAAAATTGGCTATTAATGCTTTTGCAAATGGTTTACGTAACCACGACTTAAAATCAATAGTTAAAGCACGAAATTATAATTCGTTAAACGAGGCGATAAGAGGAGCTAAAGACGAAGAAATAACGAATAATTCAAATTCACACATTTTTAGTATGCGCGGTCGATCCAAATCTAGGACAATTAATAATAGAGGTAGAGGTTTCGGCCGGGGAGTTAATATTTACTCTCAAAATAGAAATTTTTCTCAAAACCAAAATTATTTCAGAAATCAAAATGCTTCAAGATACCAAAATTCGTCCAGTTATCAAAATTTTCCTAGACATCAAAATCGAGGTAACAATCGCGGGATGAGATCTCGTGGAAATCATTATCGTGCTCCACGCAATTTTTTCATGCATAATGAAGACCAGAGGAGCGAAAATAACAGTGAAAACGTTTTTTTTTCGTCCCTAAAGCTAATGATGAAGATAGTCATGTAGTATTGAATGTAAACGGTTTAAATTACATTCGAATGAAAAATCAAAATAGAGATTTAGTTTTTTTGCTGGATACCGGCGCTTCTATTAGTGTTATTTTTTCATCTAGTATTAGTGAGAATCAGTTTGTTGACACCTCAAACCGGATTAAAATAAAAGGTATATCTGGGTCAACAGTTACAATGGGGTCAGCAAATATTTTATTACAGTACGATAATATTAAGATAGGTCATAATTTCCATGTAGTAAAAGACTTTGAAGGTAACATAAATGGTGTAATTGGATCAGACTTCTTTGTTAAAGACTATGCAGTATTAGATTACGAAACATTCATGTTCTGTTTTTACGTGAAAGATAAAAAAATAGCTATTCCTTTAGAATCCGAACACAATAACTTCACAATAATTCCACCTCGTTGCGAAATTATTAAATATTTTGAAGTCAAACATGAAAATGATAGCTTAGTAGTTCCAGAAGAAATTTCGCAAGGTGTTTTTTTAGCAGGTATTATTACAAGACCTTGCAATAACAGGATACCGATTAAAATTTTGAATATTAATGATAGAGAAATTACACTTAAAAATTTTAAACCTAAATTAGAAAATGTTTCGAATTTTGACATTCATGATTCCAGAGATATTCCTTTTTCAGTTGACCGTTTAGATAAATTATTAGGTATAATAAATGTTAATGGATTAAATGAAGAAGAAAAGATATCTATTCACAAAATATGTGCAAAATATGCAGATGTTTTTCATTTAGAGAACGATCCATTTACAGTGACTAACGTTTATAAACAAACAATACATCTAAACATCGATTCAAATCCAGTTTATATTAAACCATATAGATTACCTCATGCACAAAAATCGGAAATTCATAAGCAAGTAGATAAATTATTAAATGATGGTATTATTGAACCGGCGAAGTCACCGTTTTCTAGTCCTTTATTACTAGTAGAAAAGCGAGCTATAAATGGTCAAAAACGCTATAGAGTAATCATCGATTACAGACAATTGAATAGACAAATTACCGATGATAAATTTCCTTTACCATGTATAGACGAAATTTTAGATTCTTTATCGGGAGCAGTATACGTTTCTCACTTGGATTTGTCTCAGGGTTACTATCAAGTAGAGTTAGAGCAAGCTTCGCGACCTTGCACAGCTTTTACGACAGACAGAGGACAATTTCAAATGACTAGGTTACCTATGGGTCTAAAAATTAGCCCTAGTGCTTTTTCAAGAGCTATGACGATAGCAATGGCAGGTTTGAATTACGAAAGATGTTTTGTCTACTTAGATGACCTTGTAGTTTTTGGAAACAATTTAACAATTCATAATCAAAATTTAATAAAAGTATTTCACCGCTTACGAAAGGTTAACTTAAAATTAAATCCATTGAAGTGTGAATTTCTAAAAAAGCAAATATTATATTTAGGACATGTAATATCTTCTGAGGGAATTTCACCAGACCCACAGAAGATTAGTGCGATGCAATTATATCCAACACCAAAAGATTCAAGCGAAACTAAACGTTTTGTAGCATTCGCTAATTATTATAGAAAATTTATTAGGCGGTTTGCTGAAATTGCAGCACCTTTAAACCATTTAAGTAAAAAAGGAGTAGTTTTTCAGTGGACTCCAGAATGCGAAAAAGCATTTCAATCGTTAAGACAAGCATTAATCCAACCCCCTGTTTTAGCCTACCCGGATTTTTCCGAAAGAAATCAATTTATTTTAAAAACGGATGCTTCAAATTTGGCTTTAGGTGCCGTTTTATCAAATGGTGATGATAAACTTATAGCTTTCGCGAGTCGGAAATTGAATAAAGCCGAAATAAATTACTGTACAATAGAAAAGGAACTGTTAGCTATCTGTTGGGCAGTGAAAAAATTCAGGCCTTATCTTTTTTCTAGAACCTTTTCGATTCAGACAGATCACAGGCCTTTAGTGTATCTTTTTGGAATGGTAAACCCGTCTAGTAGACTTTCTAAATTTAGATTAACTTTAGAAGAGTACGATTTTGTCATTGAATATGTTAAAGGCCGCGAAAACGTCGTAGCGGACGCATTGTCACGGGTAACAATTAGTTCGGATGATTTGAAAACGCTTTTATCACCCAAAGCTGAAAATGTGAAAGTAATAACAAGATCCCGAAAAAAGGAAATGGATAAAACCGATAATTCTGTGAATGATTTTAACGATTCTTCAAATGAAAGGCTTGATCACCCTGGAGTTGTAGAATTATTGAAAGCACCGCTAGAATGTGTCGAATTAAGATTGGTGTGTGTTAATGATTTAAATGAGAAACTTAGCAAGGGAACATGTAAAAGAAAAAATAATGATTGCAAAAAGGTTAATACTTTATTTGATAAAAAATCAAATATTATATATATAAATCAAGCAACTCTATCAAAGACGGACAGCCTAGGCACATCTTTGAGAGCCTTGAAAGAAATTTGCGAAACTGAAAAAATTCCGGAATTAGTTATAGTAAAAAATAAAAAATGCGCATCAATAATAAATGAGTTTTTAAAAGTTCCCAATGATATAAGAAATGCAGGTATAAAAATAACTGTAATTAATAGTTCTCAAAATATTAATAATAAAGAAACACAACAGCTAATAATTAAGGACTATCACATGCTCCCAACAGGAGGTCATACCGGTATTAATCGGATGTACAAAAATATTAAGAAATCGTACTTTTGGCCGGGACTTCGAAAAGATATTGAAGACTTTGTCAAGCGTTGCGATGCTTGTCAAAGACATAAGTATTCTAAAAATATGAAACATCCATTACAAATTACAACTACTGCTAACTCAGCTTTTCAGAAAGTTTTCCTTGACTTGGTTGGCCCCTTAGACCAAGACAACGAAAATAATCGATACATTCTGACGTTACAGTGTGATTTAACTAAATTTGTCGAAGCATATCCGATACATAATAAAGAAACTGTAACAGTTGCTAAAGCATTTGTTGAAAATTTTATACTTCGTTTTGGCATACCCGAACAGATCTTGACGGATAAGGGTTCCGAATTTATTTCCTCCACTCTCGAGGAAGCTTGTAAATTCTTAAAAATTCAAAAACTAAACTCTACAGCCTATCATCATGAAACTGTAGGAGCTCTAGAAAACTCACATAAAAATCTAGGCGCTTACTTACGCATATACGCGTCAAACCAAGTTAGTAATTGGAGTTCTTGGGTTTCTTTCTGGTGTCTTGCATATAATAACACGGTTCACACAGAAACGTGTTATACCCCTTACGAGTTAGTTTTCGGAAAAGCTAGTAGATTGCCTTCAAACGTATCAAATCATATAGACCCGATCTATAACTTCGATGATTATCCGAAAGAATTAAAGTATCGATTGCAAGTCGCTTGGAATGACGCGAGAAATAATTTGTTGGCATCAAAAATACATCGTAAAGCGAAATACGATACAAAAATAAATATTGTTAATGTTGAAGTAGGAGATAAGGTACTAATTAAAAACATGTGTAGTTCTACAAAATATGATCCTCTATTCAAAGGTCCTTACGAGGTCATAGAAAATAAAAATAGTAACGTAGTTGTGAAAATTGGAAATAAAGATGTAGAAGTTCATAAAGACAATATCAAGCTTTATAATTCATAAATTTTTTTTTACTGTCAAATCATGTATTATTATATTGTTGTATTATGTATAGGATATGAAAATAAACTAGAGAATTTACAAAACCTGTTATTAAATTAAATGTGTATAAAATTGAAAAAAAAAAATGTAAAATTTTAGTTTTGCTGATGCATTAGTCTCTTTATACTTTATATTGTTTACTTAGGAAATAATGTACCTTGAATTTGTGTATAGGTAATGTTCAACGTCTATGTTAATTCTAATAACATATCTTTGTGTAATTATGAAAAAAAAATATTACTATAAAAATTTTTTTTTTGCCAGCGAGGGAGGTGTAGTGGATAGACAAAGATATATTTCGTAAAATATATTGTTTTAGTTGATAATTGGTCAATACTTAGGAATGCGCGAATTACGTAGTTGAATGAACTACAGGAATTCAGTACACGTCCCTACTGTTGCCAGGTACTTATTTATTTATTGTAGTGTAAGCATTTTTGTTGGGTTATAGATTTGTAGACATGAATTTCGATGAGTATTCAATAAAGTTATGCAGAACGAATAAGTTGATTTTATTTCATTCTAAGTATGTGAGATATAATTAGAAAGCTATAATTAACAGAACCTGAAGATATACTTTAAACATTAAAATAAGTATATCACACATTTGCAATACAAGATTCCAATCTGTGACGGGTAGATAAAAAGGCATTTTCAATTTCTGCAACTGAAATACTTTGTATTGCATTTCGTATTCTTAGGATCATGTCATCCCTTGTCGTGGGTCTGTTGGAAAAAACTAGATCTTTTATTCGTCCCCACAAGTAAAAATCTAAACACGTCAGGTCTTGGGACCTGGCTGGCCAATGAAATAAACTTCCTCGACCTATCCACCTGTCAGAATATGTTTGGTTTAAGAAATTCTGAACATTCCTAGAGTAATGTGCCGGGCATCCATCATGTTGAAAAAACATATCACGACGAATTGCCAGGGGTACATCTTCTAAAAAGAGTGGCAATTCGTTTATTAAAAAATCTAAATATCTTTCTCCGTTGAGATTTTCATTAAAAAAATAAGGTCCAATTATTTGTCCACCTAGAATACCGCACCACACATTTACGGACCAACGACCCTGATATTGAACCTCCTGCATCCAGTGGGGATTTGTTTGAGACCAATAATGCATGTTATGGCGATTTACACTACCATCACTCTGAAATGTTGCTTCATCTGACCACATAATGTGTGAAAGTTGGTTTTTTTCGGTTTAGTTCGGGTATGTTCGGCTCGATTGAGTCTTTCGTTTTTTTAAATAGTATGAATTTACTTTGAATAATATTATGTTAGCAAATAAGTTTATAACAATATATCGATCATATACACAAGATTTTACGATATCACTGGTATGTCTACGCATAGAATTTAGAGTAACCGATTGGTTATCACCTGTCGGTATTTGCAACGGTTATGGCTGATGGCGGCCATTTATTCATATCGCACTCTTAGGCATAAATATAAAATCTTACTCTTACTTATAAAGTCCTTCGCTGTATTCCATATTCATGGGTCGTGGTTCAAACTCCTACGGAAGCTGTTAAGGCAAATTCAATGAAAAGCCGGTGTTCCTACTCTTCCAGATATATTTACATGCAGGGTCAACAGGATATTATTACACTAATGGTCAATGGTTTTCACACATATTTATATTAAGTTTACATACACTGTATAGAACATTAGCAATAATTAATTTAGCCACTGACTTACGATCAGAGATTAGTTATAATAATGAGACAATGCGATGGCGTACATTTACCGCCATTTTTAGGTACCTCGTGCTGAAGCGAGGAAAAAACACGTGTTACTTCGTTGGAATGCAACAGCTGAATGCTTGTTTCTTACCTTGCGGCAAGTTCATGCAACTTAAAAGATTTTCTATTTTAGCACTCTCCACTGTAACACAAACTATCTTCACCTCCACCATCTACCCGCCTTCTTGCTCTATCACAGGAAGCGGAATTAATTTAGTAATAGGGCGAACATACCTTCCGGATTGGGTTTTTAGTTGTACGGCTCTAATGTGGCCGTCTTTGCCAGGGATGGTGGCGATTACTCTGGCCAAAGGCCATTGAAGAGGGGGGTTATTTTCATCCTTTACCAGGACCATATCATTGATTGCAATGTTTTGCTGAGTTTTCATCCATTTGGGCCTGGTCTGTAGACGATTTAGATAGTCTTTAGACCAGGTTTTCCAGAATGACTGCTGTACTTGAGTACATTTTCTAAAAAAATCAAGTCTGTTGACGTTATGGTCTGAGACATTTTTTTCGGGGTATGAGGTTAATTATGTTCCTATGAGGAAGTGACCAGGGGTTAATGGATTAAAGTCTGATGGGTCATTTGACAAAGGATATAGGGGTCTACAGTTGAGAATTGCTTCCACTTGAGAAAACACGGTAGTAATTTGTTCGAAATTGAATTGGATGAACCCATGACCTTGTACAGGTGACGTTTAGCGCTACGAATTCCTGTTTCCCAGAGCCCACCCCAACTTGGACTTTTGGGTGGTATGAATTTCCATTGAATCTGATTGTTTGCCAGATAGCTATGGATCTTATCCATGTTAGGAGTAGAAGAAAAGAAAAGTTTTAATGCTGAAAGATGATTGTTGGCTCCCACAAAATTCGTGCCGTTATCACTGTAAATTGTGGATGGGTAACCTCTTCGGGAGATGAATCTTTTCAATGCTAATAAGAACGATTCTGTGGAGAGATCGGAGACAACCTCGAGGTGAACCGCTTTGGTCACCATGCATACAAACAGGGAGAGGTAACACTTTGAAGTGGGTGAGTTTCGACGAGATGAGATTTTTATTAAGAAGGGACCTCTGAAGTCTATGCCTGCGTTCTGAAAAGGTCTCGACATATTGATTCTGTCTCTAGGGAGATCTGCCATTATTTGATGGTCCGTTTTAGCTTTAAATCTTTGACAAATAGTACATTTGGATATAATGCGTTTAATTTCCCGAAGTCCGTTCAGAGGCCAGAAGGTTAGTCTGCAGTTAGCCAGGACATTTTGAGGTCCACCATGACCTAAACGGATGTGTTCTCTTTGTAATATTAAAGAAGTGATGTTGCTTTTGGAGGGTAGGAGGATAGGGTGTTTTTGATTGTAGTCAATATTTGCATAAGATAACCTCCCTCCAACACGCATGATAGAGTTGGAGTCCAGGAAGGGCTTTAAACTAAGAATCTGCTTATTCGAGATAGCCGAGTTGTTTTTCAGGGATTTTATCTCTGATAGGAAAAAATGATTTTGCGTTTCTTTTATTATGAAGTTTTGGGCTTCATTCGATTCTGTGACTTGAATGGGGCCGGTAGTTCTTGAATCAGCGTCACGAGCGTTGTTGATGAATCTGAACAGGTAAGCTAGTATTCTTTGTATTTTCGAATACGATGAATAGTTATTAAACATTGTAATCCAATAAGGGGTTTCAATTGGAGTAGCGAGTAAACAGGTTTTTTTTGTTTCTGGGGGTGTTGTTATTATTTGAAAGGTATTGATTGAATCATAAGATATTGTGGGGTCGGATAAGAAGGTAGGTCCATGAAACCAAAATTTGTAATGTTTTTCAGGGAATTTACCTCTGGATAATAGATCAGCAGGATTGTGAGACGATTTTATGTGACGCCATTGGTAGGTTTTGGTGATTTCTTGTATGCTTGTAACCCGGTTACTTACATAGACTGACCATTTTGAAGGATGGCCTTGAATCCAAGAAAGGGCGACTTGAGAGTCGGACCACAAGTTGATAGAGTCAAATTTAAGTTTATTATCGAAAATAGCAAGCATTCTCTCAACTAGTTGGGACAATAGCAACATGGCACACAATTCTAATTTAGGAATTGTTACTATTTTGCTTATGGGAGCTATTCTAGACTTAGAAGCTACTAGAGAACAGTGTACCGAATTGTCGGAGTATGTAGACCGAACATATACGTTACAACTATAAGCTATAGAACTTGAGTCACAAAACCCATGTAATTCTATGGATATTGTGGGCTTGTTCAAAAATAGATATCGTTGAATGGTTAGGTTTGATAACCTTGATAGATCCATGGAAAACTCGTTCCAACCGTGGATGATATCCGGGTCAGTAATTTTTTGATCCCAGTTTACCCTGGACATCCAGAGTTTCTGCATGATCAACTTTCCTTTTACAATGAACGGATTGACTAATCCCATGGGGTCAAAACATTGAGATATGACTGACAGTATTTTTCTTTTTGTTAGTGCAGAAGTATCGAGGGGACCAGGAGTTGATATTTGAAACAAATCAGATGTGGGCGACCAGGACAACCCCAGGATTTTACATGACTTATCAAAATCGAGGTCTAAGTCCACCACACGGTCCACAATGTTGGTTTGTGGAATATTATGCAAAAATTCTTGTGAATTAGATCCTATCTTGTGAAGAGAAAAACCGTGTTTGGTAAGGGCTGAATTTAATTCGTTATGAAGTACTGGAAGTTCAGAAACACAATCCACTCCAGTGATAATGTCATCAACATAGGTTTGTTGTAGCAATGAAGTTGCTGCTTTGGGGAGTTGTGGATTGTTGAGTGCAATGTCTTTAAGTACCCTGCAGGCCAGGAAGGGGGCGCTCTTTTGACCGAAAGATACGCAGGTTAATTCAATATTTTTGAGTGGTTCAGAGGGAGAATTTCGCCATAAGATGTTTTGTAAGAAGTTTTGTGTAGGGTTGGTAATGATCTGCCTGTACATTTTTTGAATGTCGGCCGTGAATACCAACTTGAAAGTCCTGAATCGACATAGTATGTCCATCAACTCAGGCTGTACTCTAGGACCTCTTAGTGATATATCATTAAAGGAGACAGAGGAACTGGATTTGGATGAAAAGTCGAACACAACACGAAGTTTTGTGCTGATGCTGTGTTCTCGGAGAACACATAGATGTGGAACAAAGTACTTATGTTCATTGTTACAGTTTGTTAATGTTAAAGGAACATATCTCGCATGACCTAATGATATGTAGTCGTCTATGAATTTTTTGTAATCATGCGCTAATTGAGGAGTAGATTGTAGTTTCTTTTCTAATGATGGAAATCTATTTTTTGCTTTCAGGAATGTGTCACCTAGAGTGGTGTGGGCCGTTGGAGTAACTAGTGGCAAGTTTACTTGATATCTGCCGCTTTCGCATATTTCCGTAGTTGATTCGAAAATTGTTTCAGCTAATTGGTCTTCTTCAGACAAGGGCGAGGGGTCGGCCAGAGTCTCTTCTTGTGACCAAAATCTTTCAATTAGATTTTCAAGATTTTGGTATTGAGATGAGGTCGAGGTAGTGGACAAGAAAGAGTGAGATGTTATTGGATGACGTTGATTGTCATGTAGACAGGTATTAGGTACTGTTCCTGAAATTACCCACCCTACATGCGAGTTGAATAAAACGGGGAGATTTTTTCCTAACTTATGAATCCTGGTTTTAGCAGTGAGTAGTAAGTTCCAGCTCCTTCTAACATTTGGATTGTTGAAGGTTCGAAATAGGTGGCGTCAGCCAGATTATTTTTGATATTGTCAGGTATGACAAATGAGTTGTTTCTTATTCTCATTTGTGGAAGAGCATTCGTGATTTGTTTGACTATGGCACAGGACACATTATATGATGAGTTGAAGTCGTATTTTGATCTGATAGTTACATCTACTGTCTTATTGACCGCGTTAGTTCCATTTAAAATTCCTGAAATTTGAAGATTGGATTGTTGCGTTGGGAGTTCTAAATAGTCAGCTAGGGGATAGCCCACCTGTCGTAAAAGGCGACTAATAGGTTAGATTCCCAGGAATCTAGAGGAGTAAACCTCGATAAAAAACCAGCGACATAGGGAAGGCAGCTATGTTGTGGTGTAGTGTAGGCAACGGAAGCCACTGCGTCCGGAGGCAACCGTGAGAAAAAGCCTAGAGGAGTACACCTCGATAAAACAATCCGTAATCTACGTTGTTAGCTACCGTGGCAATGGATGAATGGCTGCGCGAAAGTCAGTCAGAAACGGTGCCTCCGGGATACCTGGTGACCTCCCGGAGTAACCAGCCTTACCACCACAAGCGGGGCTCTGTGGTGGTGGACATTCAATTCCCTAGCTACTCGTGGGATGGAATATGGACAAAGAAGAAAGAAAAATAGAACAGGAGGTTATGGATGAAGAAAGGCAAGGAAATGGAATTTTTGGTAAGTCGACGAAGGTAAAACGAACGCCTGATAAGGCGGGGGAGACGAGAGGGAGGAGTGATACTGGAGTAAAGAGAAAGGAGGTATCGCCTCTGGAGGACAAGGAACAGAAGAGGAAACTGAAGGAGAAAGAAAAGAAGGAAATGGAGGATTCGAAGGAAGAAGAGAAGGAGAGTGTAGAGAGATTGAAGGATATGGTAAGGCGACTGGAGGAGAAGGTGGAAAGGCTGGAGGAAGAGAAGGCAGCGGCAGAGGGGCGGGTCAAGGAATTGGAGAGGTTGAGGGGGGAGGACGATAGCAACGGGATAATGCAAACACGATGGGAGGTGGGGCAAAGAGACTGGGAAGGATGGCTGGAGGTTAGAGATAGGGACTGGGATGGTAAAAAGGGGGAGGGAATTGAGGTGAAGGTGGGAAATCCAATATTAGGGGATGAAAAGGTAAAGGTGGTATGGGTGACCAAGGAAGACAGTGGAATGGAGAAGGGAATACAGAGGATGTTTAGGGATAGGTACCCGATGCTAGGCGGAAAAGGAGAGGAAATGGAGTGGGTCAAGGAGGTACGCACTACGGAAAGGAATGGGGTAAGGGTGAAGACGGAGGAGTTGATCTGTCGGATGGAGGGAGATTGTAGGGATGAGAAAAAGGTGTTTGAGCTGATGAGTCGACTGTTTGGGGTAGTGGGGAGCGGGGACAGCATTGGACTCCACAGGCTTGAGCAGGTAGAGGTGGAGGTGCTGAAGAAGAT
Organism: Lochmaea crataegi; assembly: GCA_947563755.1. NCBI lineage: Eukaryota > Metazoa > Arthropoda > Insecta > Coleoptera > Chrysomelidae > Lochmaea > Lochmaea crataegi. The sequence goes on along the minus strand of OX387427.1, from coordinate 40,604,497 downwards.
GTTGGCGTGGGTGAGAGGTGGCGGAGAGGTGGCGGAGGTAACAATCTATACAGATGGGGAGAAGGAAAAGGAGGGTAGAAATGGGGCGATAATCCTGAAGGATATCGGGGAAGTCGATCAGGAGGGGATCGAGAGGATTAAGAAGGGGTTGAGGGAGATGACAGGGGAGTGGGTGGATAGACTCAGAGTCTCAAGAAAGAAATAGGGAGGTGGTAATAGAGGCAAAGAAGGGGGTTGAGGTGAGGGGAATTCTGGGGGAGGTAGGAAGGGTAACAGGAGCTAGGGTGGTCGAAGCGGGGAGGGGAACAAAAACCATTAAAATGGTAGGGATAGAACCGTGGATGGAAGATGAAAAGGTGAGGGGGAAAATAGAGAATTTGATTGGGAAAGGGACAACGGTGATTAAAGTGGTAAGGGAGAGGAACGGGATGAAAATGGCGGTGGTGAGGGCGGAATGGGAAAAAGCGGTAGCCTTTTTGAAAAAAAAGGAGATTAGATTGGGGTGGAACAGGGTAAATATTATAGAGGGTAGAGAGGATGACAGATGCTTTGGATGTGGGATAAAGGGCCATAAAGTAACAGGGTGTAAGGTGAAGGTAGTCAAGGAGAGGAGTAAGTGTTGGCTTTGTAAGAGCGAGGATCACATGGCGAGAGACTGTCGGCAGGCTTTCCTTTGTAGGGTATGTGGGGAAAGGGGACACAGGCCAGGGGAGATAGAATGTAGTAGGGGAAGGGAAGAAGTAGAAGGAGACGATGGAAAAGGTGAAGGAAAAAATGGGAGGGACCCTCTGGACCCCTCAGAGGGGACGAGTCTGGTCAAATAGGAGGAAGGGGACAGCATTGCGCGGGAAGGAGGAATGTAGGGGATGTATGGAGAGTGTTACAGATAAATTTAGGGAAATGCAGGATAGCGCATGATATATTGGATGAAGTGATTTTTAGGAGGGAAGTGGATGTAGTGTGTGGATCCGAGGTGAATGCTAGATATGTGGGGAAGCAGGGATGGATTATGGACGATACAGGAGAAGCAGGAATAAGAGTGGTGGGGGATGGATTGAGGGCGGATGAAGTGAGGAAGGGAAATGGATGGGTGGTAGTGCGAATGGGAGACATGGTGGTGTATAGTGTGTATATAAGCCCAAATGTCAGCCTGGAAGAATATGAGAGGAGCATGACAGGATTAGAGGACGATCTGAGGGTGTCAAAAGGAAAAAGGAGGATCATAAGGAGAATGGTGGCAGGGGACTTCAATGCGAAGAATACTATATGGGGGGGGAAGAAAACGGACAGGAGAGGGGAGATCCTTGAGGAAGTGTTAACATCCAACGGGTTGGTGGTGCTGAATGATGGACTACTGCCCACCTTCGTGAGGGGTGACGGGGGTTCATCATTCATTGATATAACAGCATGTGATGAATGGCTGTGGGAAAGAGTGTTTAGTTGGGGGGTGCTGGAGGATGAGGAAAGCTTGAGCTTACATAGGTATGTGGAGACGGATATAAGGAAAGAGAGAAAGGATTTAGTGGAAGAGTGGGAATGGAAGTGGACGAAAGCCGAGGCAGAGAGAATGAGGAAGAAAGTAAGAGAAGAGATAGGAAGGGGACTTGGACATGATGCAGATGAATTGTACAATGTGATACAGGGCTGCAAAAGAGAGGGAAAGAGGGGCAATAGGCGTGACCGGAGGGCCAATTACTGGTGGAATGAGGAAATAGAGAAGCTGTGGAGGGAGTGTAAGAAAGAACGAAGACGGATGCTGAGAGGAAGAGGAAGGATAGAGGGAAGAGGGAGATATAAAGAGAAGAAGAAGGAACTGGAGCGTAGAGTGGAGAGGGAAAAAAGAGGGAAGTGGGAAGAGTTACTGGGGGAATTGGAAAACAATCCATGGGGAAAGGCGTATGAGATAGCGGTGAAGAGGATGGGTGGAAATAGAAACGAGGTTCTAGAGGAGGATTGGGAGAAGGAGATCATAGAGAAATTGTTCAAAGGGGGAGAAGGAGGAGTGGGTGGCAGAATTCAGGAAATCCAAGATACAAGGGGGGTAGTGAAAATGAGGGGGATAAGGCCGGTAGAGAAGTGGGAGGTAGAAGATTGGGGGAGAAATATTAAAGTGAGAAAAGCCCCAGGGATAGATGGCCTGAGGGGTGATATGGTGAAGAGGCTGTTGGATGACAATAGGGAGTACTTCTGGGAACTATTCAACAGGGTGCTGAGGGAGGAGGAGTTCCCGGAAGGATGGAAGGTAGCCAGGGTGATACTGATGAAGAAGGCGGGTAGAGAGGGGAAGCGGGCGGGGGACTATAGGCCTATCAGCCTGCTGTGTGGTATGGGTAAATTGATGGAGGGGATAATAAGGGATAGGATTGAGGAGGAAGTTGGTAGGAATGGGGGTTTTAGGGTAAACCAGCATGGGTTCACGAAGGGGAAATCTTGCATCTCGGCACTGAGCAAGGTGATGGGTTTGGTGGAAAGAGCTAGGGAGGGCAGCTGGAGGAAGAAGAAATTGGCCCTACTCGTGTTCTTCGACGTCGGGAACGCGTTCAACAGTGTCAGCAAACGGACAGTGTTGAGCGCGTTGCTGAGGCTTGGAGTGGAGCAGGGGTTGGTTAACCTGGTGGAGGACTACCTGACGGGGCGTGTGATTGTAGACTCCAGAGGGAGGAGATATGAGATGGAGGCTGGAGTGCCTCAGGGCTCGGTTCTTGGACCGACGCTCTGGAAGTGTGTGTTTGATGAGGTTTGTGGGATAGTATGTGAAGAGGGATGTGAGATTACGGTGTATGCGGATGATGTGTGTCTGGTATGTACGGCAAAGGGAGAGGCGGAGATAGAAAGAAAGGCGGAGAGAATGTGCAGGAAGATTGTGGAGAAGATAGAGCGGTGCGGACTGGAAGTGGCGGAAGAGAAGACGGTGGGGTTGCTAGTGAAGGGACGGAGCAGGGCAAGGGAAGTGGGGGTGATGGTTAAGGGAAGGATAATTCGCATGGAGGAGTCTGTGAAATACCTAGGGGTGTGGTTGGATAGCCAATTATCCTTCAAAACCCATATGGTAAAGGCGGCAGAGAAGGGTAAAGTGAGGGCAGCATGGCTGGGGAGATTGATGTGTAATGTGAAAGGGCCGGGAGAGTGGAAGAGGAGGGTAATTGGTAGGACGGTAGAGCAGAGTATGCTGTACGGTGCGGAGGTGTGGGGTGAAAGAGCGGGGGTGAATGCTAGGGTTAGGCCACTTCTGCGGGTGCAGAGAGGGATACTGCTGAGGGTGGTGCAGGGGTACAGGACAGTGGGTGGACTGGCAGCAGCGGTGCTGGCAAGGTCCTACCCATTGGACGTGTTGGCTAGAGCTAGGAGCAAACGCTGGAGGGGTGCGACCAATGAAGAGGTACGGGAATGGATGGAGGAGGAAATGGAGAGAAGGTGGGAGGAGTATGAGGGCGCGCTAAAAGGAGCGATTGGGAATAGGAGAGATTGGATTGACCGGAAATTCGGGGAGGTGAACTACTTCTTGACACAAGTGCTCACTGGACATGGGTCGAGAGTAGGGTACCTCCACAAGATTGGGAAACGAGAGACTGGTGTGTGCGAGAGGTGTGAAGTGGAGGATGATGTGGGGCATGTGTTTAGATGCTGGAGGAACGAGGAAGTGCTGAAGAAGTTGGAGAGGAAACTAGGGGAGGCGGTGTACTGGGAAAACATGGTGGAGATAATGTTGAGGGGGGAGGAGGAATGGATGGAGGTGAGTGGAGTAGTAGAGAGCATGGTAAGGGGAAGAGAAGGACTCGATATGGCATGAGAGGCAGGAGTGATAGGAGGGAGAAGATGACAGTGTGAGCGGAGAGTGTGCGAGGGACCGCCGCCTGTCTCGAAGTATGCTAGGGTAGTGATTCCGAGGCGGGGGTAACGGCGAGATTGAGGTGGGTTTGGTTGGTAGGCATCTCCTTGGGGATGAGTCCAACACTGTTTGGGTCCTGGACCCATTCGAACATGAGTTTCCCATCTCGGCCCGAAAAAAAAAAAAAAAAAAGCTAATGAATTTGTGATGAATGATGTTTGGCTACCATTGTCTAATAGCGCCTTTACCGGGATGGAGGGGACCATTTTTTGGATGAATCAGTATTTAAACTGTTGCTAATAGAACTTGAGATTCTTGTGTCGAAAAAGTAGAGAGTGATGCTTTTATGTCTGGTGGGGGTTTTGACGTATCTATTCCTGGTGAAGTTGAGCTTGAAGGAGGAGAATTTTGAAGAAGTGGCTGAGTGCTTACGTTAAGGGTTGGTTGGTCGTTGTGTATCAACGTGTGATGACGTTTTGAACATATTGCACAATTCCTGTTTGATTTGCATTGTTGGGTCCTATGATTAATTCCTAAACAGTTGTAACAGAGATTGGTTTTTGCTATGGTATTTCTCTTTTCGGTAACGGACATTGGCGTGAATGTAGGACAAGTGTAAATTTTATGTTGTGGATCATGACAGATAGGGCATTCCTGCCGCAGCGCTGGTTGGCGCAAATTGTATTTGACTTGATTTGTTGTGGCACAGTTTTCAGATAGAGGCAATGATTGATGATTAGATAGTAACGATACATTTTTTAACGGTTTTGAAGCAGGTTTCGAGTCAAGGCTCGTTACGTTTTCTAAGACTGAACATTTATCATGAAGGTATTCAAACAAGCTATCTAAGTTTGGTAATGCGTTTTTATCGGATTTTTCTTCATATTCTTTTTTCGTGTGATAGTCAAGTTTTTGTTGCAGCATGAATACTAAAAACGAGTATAGTAATTCGGTATCTGATAACTTGAGGTTCTTTAAGGATTCAATAACTGATTGAGATTCAGTGGCTAATGATCTTAACAATGGCGCAGTACATTTGCTTATTGGAGGTATGTTCAGTAATTGATGGAAGTGATTATTGACAATTTGTTTTTTGTTATTATATCTTTTGTCTAGTAAAGTTAATGCTACTTGAAAATTTCCATCAGTTACCGGTATACTTTCAACTAGCTTTAGAGCAGCTCCTCCAAGGAAGCTTTTGAGGTACCAAAACTTTTCAGCTTCAGACGTTAGTTTAGCATTTCTTGTTATTAATGAATTGAACAGATCTATGAATGTGCTAAATTCTAAAGTATTTCCCGTGAAAGTAGGTATTCGTATGTCTGGGAGTTTGATATTAGTTTTACTTACATTGATTGGATTTGATGGGTTAGCCACCAATTTAACTGTGTGCAGAGCAGTTTGTAATTCGGATAATATGTTAAAATAAGTTTCTTCAAATACAGATCTGTCATCTGAATCTAATTCATCAGATGTTTCAACAAGAGTGTCAATGCTATCTTGTATTTCAGCGTATTTTGTGAAGTTGTTTTGTAACAATTGGATTCTCCCTTCCAACTGTCCACTACATAACACCGTGTCTTTGTGTTGATTTAGCAAAGTGCTGATTCTTGTTTGTTGCGATTTGCAATTAGTTCTGCGACTTTTTAATAAGTCCATTTTTAATGAGGTTACTTTAAATTTTTTGTTTCGTATCGATCAATGATGGGTTATCAATTTGTATTAGCCACCAAGGTTCAAGTGTTTGATAAATATTTGTTGAAATATTATTCTAATATTCCAAATTTTGAAGTAGAAACGAAAATTGGAAATGGGTTCACCTAGATTTTTCACTTTTTCTAGGCTCGAAATAGGTTTAAAGCCGTTTGATAAATTGTTGAAATGTTTATAAAATATTAAGTTTTATAATCAAAAAGAAAATTGGACAGGGGTTCACCTAAATTTTTCACTTTTTCTAGGCTGAAAATATGTTTAAAGCAGTTTGATAAATTGTTGAAATGTTTATAAAATATTCCAAGTTTTATAATCAAAAAGAAAATTGGACAGGGGTTCACCTAGATTTTTCACTTTTTCTAGGCTGAAAAGGGGTTTAAAGCAGTTTGATAAATTGTTGAAATGTTTATAAAATATTCCAAGTTTTATAATCAAAAAGAAAATTGGACAGGGGTTCACCCAGATTTTTCACTTTTTCTAGGCTGAAAATACGTTTAAAGCAGTTTGATGAATTGTTGAAATGTTTATAAAATATTCTAAGTTTTATAATCAAAAAGAAAATTGGACAGGGGTTCACCTAGATTTTTCACTTTTTCTAGGCTGAAAATACGTTTAAAGCAGTTTGATGAATTGTTGAAATGTTTATAAAATATTCTAAGTTTTATAATCAAAAAGAAAATTGGACAGGGGTTCACCTAGATTTTTCACTTTTTCTAGGCTGAAAATACGTTTGAAGCAGTTTGATGAATTGTTGAAATGTTTATAAAATATTCTAAGTTCAGTTCAAGCTGAATTTTACCTTTTTCCATAAAATCCGAACCACACAACTGATGCTCCCTGAGTTATGAAAAATAAAACAGGGACAAAAAATGATAGTTTCCTTTTTAAACCTGTCGTTCTAAAATTAAAATCTGTAAAAAAATCTATACACGCGCAAAATGCTATACTCTCTATTTTAATCCCAGTAAAAATGTATTTGCCATTATAACTGCTCAAATCGTGCATTGATTTATCATGAACTAGGTATCTAATCCAACATAAATGATATATCCTGTATTTAAGTCTCGAAAAAGAGGAAGTTATTTTCTTGGAGGTTAAAATTACTAAAATGAGCTGAAATTCATGAAATATTGTAGGATATGCTGACCGGTTTGAAACTGAAAAATTTTAGTAACTCTTGTTTAATTCTTATTTATCTAATTAACAATATTTTCGTTTTTCACTGGATTACCGCACTTTACAAATATACAAATAAATACGTAAAATAAAATTCGCTTAACAGTTTCTTCTAGATCCAGCTCGAAGGACCACTTTGGTTTTTTTCGGTTTAGTTCGGGTATGTTCGGCTCGATTGAGTCTTTCGTTTATTTAAATAGTATGAATTTACTTTGAATAATATTATGTTAGCAAATAAGTTTATAACAATATATCGATCATATACACAAGATTTTACGATATCACTGGTATGTCTACGCATAGAATTTAGAGTAACCGATTGGTTATCACCTGTCGGCATTTGCAACGGTTATGGCTGATGGCGGCCATTTATTCATATCGCACTCTTAGGCATAAATATAAAATCTTACTCTTACTTATAAAGGCCTTCGCTGTATTCCATATTCATGGGTCGTGGTTCAAACTCCTACGGAAGCTGTTAAGGCGAATTCAATGGAAAGCCGGTGTTCCTACTCTTCCAGATATATTTACATGCAGGGTCAACAGGATATTATTACACTAATGGTCAATGGTTTTCACACATATTTATATTAAGTTTACATACACTGTATAGAACATTAGCAATAATTAATTTAGCCACTGACTTACGATCAGAGATTAGTTATAATTGTTGGAAATTCATTTTCCAACCGCTTTGCTTTCGCAATCTAAAGATTGGTTGGCGTACGATCGAGCTCTAGGACGTACCTACCGGCAGAACGACAGTACGATATAAAACCTTGATGTGAAAGGAGTATTGGTTGGTGTATGTGAAGTATTCTAGATTGCTCTCTTGATTACTGTAATCTATTGCAAGTATAAAATCAACTAAGTATTCAATTAATATCAGTGCACACAAGTGACAGGAGTAAAAGGAAAGGAAAACTGGTAACATCTTAATATATTAAAGAAATTAAGTTATTGAACATCCATTGACTGTGACGCCGAATTAAGGTACTACCTACTTTACCGAGTTGTCAGATTGTGCTCGAAGTCATTCACTTTTGTAAGAGGTACTGGTAGCTGTTTGCGAATTATAGGGATAATATAATGACCATTGTATACCGCCAGGACTAATTGTATAATATGTATCTGTACGTAATTGTTAGACTACTACTGTGGTATTAAAATTTGAGATTGTTAGCCTACGAGTTTTTATTTTGAACGAGATTATTGTATTTCTCAAATAGTAGGTGAACTAGGAGTGGACAGAGCTGGAGCTGACGTTGAACTCAAAACGACAACCCCCATTTCTCCTACATTTTGATGGTCCTTCGAGCCGGATAGCTACTAGCTACATTCATGGTTTTTCTTGTTCTTGTTTCTTGTTCTCCAGAATTGCTCATCACGAGTACCCTTAATTTCGTTACTCGTAGGTAGTAGAGGTCGTTCAAATATATCTAGACCAACACTCCTTCCTCTTTAAACCAGTACCTCTTGTCAAAGGACAATTCTTGTTTGTCAACTAAATGGTGATATTCTTTAACCACTCGAATCGTCAAGATCGGTGGAAATCAAATTTGTTTCTGGAGGTAGTCGGCTGGCTGAAGAAAAATTACAACATCGTGCAACGCAGCATGGCAAACTGAATCGCTAGCTAGGACCTGTTCCTACAACACGATAAGAAACTTGTGTGAGTGACTACTAATTAATAGGTTGAAACAAATGTAAATAAACGTTTGTAAATAATAACATTGTTCGAGATATAAATACTTATTATTTAAATTATCTTTGAAATAAAGAATTTGCGGTTTATTCCAAATTGCGATAAGTTGTGGCTTGAATGTAAAGCTACAACCGCCATAAGCTTTATTGTATTCTTGTATTATATATTTTCTAGTTTAATGTACTTTTTGTGAAATACTTAATTAAGTATTAACAATTGCGCGTAGGTCTATTATAGTTTTTGTTCATAATTAAAAAAAAATGTTCTGAATATCTAGTTCTTGTTTATAGACAACTGCTTAAATTCTTGGAACAAAAGCAGTGGATATCTGTTTCTTCAATGTACTACATGGGTTTTCTTGCATAATACGATTATATTCGATCAACTGGATTATTTTTCTCGAAATTGTATTTAAAACTTGGCTGTTCGCACGAGTTAGGCTTAATTAGTCGTTTTTTTTCTAGAAAAAAAAAAAAACTGGAATAAATTGGGTACACTGAAAAGCAGTGTCCGCTAAAAGTAACAGTTAAAAAAAATATATAAAAGTTTATTATTGTCAAAACTAATTAAAAATTTGCTTATTTCAAAACAATATACCTATATTTGATCTGGAAAAATTGTAACCTTTATCTATTTCTTGATAAATTGAGTGTTTAAAATGGCTCTTGTAACACAAAGAAATAATCGTAATGCGGCTAAAGCTCAAATTGATAGAATTGCTAATTGGGCTTCAGCAAATAAGGATATAGCTGATAACATTTTTTTGTTTCAAGACAGAATAGAGCTTTTGAAAGATAATTTTAGAAGATACAATGAGTCTCAAGACAAAATTGAAAACTTGATTACTCAAACCGATATTGATGATGAAGACAGAATTCTATTAGAAACTAATTATTTTGATACTTTATCAGTATTGAGAGAGGGCGTTAAGCGACTAACCCGTGCGACCAGCAACACTAGTGATAATTTAGCAGGTAGCAAAATACAGCTACCAGAAATAAAGATACCTCCTTTTGATGGTGACCCCACTCACTGGAAAAGTTTCTTTGATCTTTTTAATGCCTTGATTATTAAAAACTCTCGCTTAACATCTAACGCTGAACGTTTGTTTTATTTAAGAAGTTTTTTAAGAGGTCACGCGTTAGAGATTGTTGCCAGTCTTCCTATTTCAGACGATAACTTTGAAATTGCTATAGACCTACTAAAGAAAAGGTATGAGAATGTGGGTACCTTGTCCAATGGTATTTTTCACAGGCTTTTAAATCAGCCAGCAGTCTCTAAGCATAATTCACAAAATTTGCGAACATTCTTAGACAGCACCAGAAAAAATCTAGATTCTCTTAAAAATTTGAGAACTGGGGATAAAGAAACATTTGAGGCATTTTTAGTTTTTCTTTTAGAACAAAAATTAGACTTTTATTCAAAAAAAGAATTCGAAAAAGCTAGGGATTTAAGCAAACTTCCCTCTTTGGATCAATTTCTAACTTTTTTGGAGAAACATTGTGTTATTGCCGATAATTTAAATAGTCTTGATTATGTTACTGACAAAAAATCTCCAAAGCCAATTAAAATGGTCAGTCTACATACTAATAGTTCTGATAATGTAGCAAAAACTAGTAAACCTTGTACATATTGCAATAGCATCGGTCATAAAATTTATACTTGCAAGAAGTTTGCACAGCAGTCACCTAGGAACAGACATAGCTATATAAAAAACAAACAATTTTGTTATAATTGTTTGAATGCCAAACATTCGGTTGAGCATTGCACATCTAGTTACACATGCCAAGTATGTAATAAAAAGCATCACTCCTTGTTACACCTTGACAGAACTCATCCTGATCATCCGCATTCACAATCGAAACAAAATATTCAATCACAAAGCCACGCAGATCGAAACCTTGATATCTCTTTTCGTCAAGTAGCCTCAACGTCTGGTAGGCCTAGTCAAATCGAGAATCTGGATTCCACAGGCTCTAACAGTCAACTACAAAATTCCTCTATAGAAAGAGTCAACTTGTCTAGTGTGTCAGGCCACAACGAACATGTGTTACTCGCGACTTGTAAGGCAATCGTGTACACAAAGAATAGATCTCCCGTGATTGTCAAAATTCTGTTAGATCCTGGATCCCAAACTAGTTTTATTAGTGAGAGCCTTTTCAATAAACTAGGTTTCAGACCCTATCGTCAAGAAATGACGATTACCGGACTTGGAAATTGTAATGCTAGCACTTCTAATCAAATGTTAGACGTTACTCTACACTCTAGAGTCAACAAAAATAAGAATATTTTAGCATCTTGTGCAGTTATCGAAACAATAACGGCAAATCTTCCTCAAGTGCCGATCAAATCAAATGAATTGAACATTCCTCATGATATTTTTGAAAGTCTTGGTGACGATGAATTCTTCAAGCCTTCTCAAATTGATATTCTTCTGGGGGCAGATTGTTACTATCAGCTACTCAAATCTGGATTGTACAGACTTGGTAACAACCTACCTGTACTCTTGGATACACATTTTGGTTGGATTGTATCGGGAAATATCCCCGCTAAATTTCTTGATAATGGGCCTCGCCAATCCATAGTATCACACTCATTCTTAATAACTAACTCTACGGAATGTGTCAATTCGCGACTTGACTTGATTCTCGAGCAATTCTGGAAGCAAGAGGAGGTTCAGAATACTTCTGGTTCAATGTCTCCAGAAGATGAATTAGCAGAAAAGATATTCACTTCTACTGCTAAGGTTCTAGAAAATGGAACATTTCAGGTAAATATGCCTCTTAAAAGTTTTTCTGCGCATACGCAGCTAGGTGATTCATATGTTATGGCGAAGAAACGATTTTTTATCTTGGAAAAACGTTTCGAGCGAGATCCTCAGCTCTTCTTGGAGTATAAGAGGTTTATAAATGAGTACTTGGCCTTAGGACATGCAAAGGTAGTTCCCTTGTCTTTAGTTAATTCTCTAAATGAGAATAAATATTTTATCCCTCATTTATGTGTGATAAGGAATGAAAGTATTAGCACCAAGCTCCGCGTAGTTTTTGATTTCTCTGCCAAAACGACGTCATCGTTGTCGTTAAACGATATTACCCTTAAAGGTCCTCAAGTGCACCCAGAGTTATTTGACATTCTTACTAGATTTCGAACGTATAAATATGCTCTCACCTGCGACATTGAAAAAATGTTTCGTCAAGTTCGAATGAATCCTGAGCAGAACTTCCTACAGAATATACTGTGGAGAGACTCACCTGACGAACCACTTCTTTGTTTGGAACTTCAAACGGTGTCTTTTGGACAATCTTGTTCACCTTTCCTCAGCTGCAGGGTGATTAAGGAAATAGCTCTGCGAAACTCAAATCTTGATCTTGCTTCTGAAGTATTGTTGTCACAAACGTATGTTGATGATGTGTTAGGAGGAGCTTTCAATGTAACCGAACTTGAACGGTTATATACACAATTGAATACCATACTTAACAAACCGGGTTTCAGGCTACACAAGTGGTGTTCCAATTCTACAGAGTTTTTGGAACAAATTTCTAATTCCCATACTTCAGATCTAGATCTGAACTTCGGAAATTCTCCCTACAAGATTCTAGGTTTAAAGTGGAACCCAGCTTCAGACAATTTAAAAATTTCAGCTTCATCTGCCCTCGAAAATAGCCCAATCACTAAAAGGAAAATTCTATCTATCATAAGCTCTTGTTATGATCCGCTAGGTTTGGTAAATCCCTGTATAGTAATGGGTAAAGTCATCATGCAAAAACTGTGGCTGCAAAAAATTGAGTGGGACGTTCCTATCAAGGATCCCATGTTGTTAAAAGATTGGACGAAATTTTGTGATACTCTCCTTGGTTTAAAAACCCTAGAAATTCCGAGGTACCTGTTTAATGACAAAAAAGTTGCTGAAGTGCAAATACATGGATTTAGTGATGCCAGTAATATGGCTTATGGAAGTGTAATTTACCTTCGTGTAAAATACACAGATTATTCTGTTTCTTGTAATCTTGTTTCTAGTAAATCCAGAGTAGCTCCTATTCGAAAAACGATTACTATTCCGCGGCTCGAACTTTCTGCCATGTTGTTGTTGGCTAATCTAGTCTCTAGAATTTTGTATATTTTTCAAAACAAAATACCAATTGAATCAGTAAACCTCTGGACTGATTCACAAATTGCGTTGTACTGGATTAAAAGTCACTCCTATCGATGGAATACTTTCGTTTCAAATAGAGTATACCAAATTCAGGAGCTCTGTGAAAATTATCATTGGCGTCATGTGCCTTCAGCACTCAACTCCGCCGATATCTTATCTAGAGGATCCTTTGATAAAAAGAATCTAGATTCTTGGTTTCATGGGCCCTCGTTCTTGCGAACTCCAAAATGGGATGTAACTAAAATTGATTCCTATGCTCCTGTAGAAAATCCGCCGGAAGAAAAGAAAATCTCCTTGTTAACTTCAGCAAAACATGAAACTTTCTGGAAGCAGACTATTGCTCGATTTTCAAAGCTGTCATCTTTGAGACGCACAGTGGCATACCTTTTTAGATGGGTACACAATTACAAAAATAGAGATGTAAAATTGTCAGGCCCACTTCAAGTTGATGAGTTGGACAAAGCACTGATGTTTCTAGTCAAACAAATTCAATCTGAAAATTTTACTTTAGAAATTTCTGACATTTCTAACAAAAAACCCTTGTCCAACAAGCAAATTGCTTCGTTGCACCCTTTTCTTGATGCCGCTGGTTTATTAAGAGTAGGAGGTCGACTGCAACATGCAGAAATACCTTGGGATCAGAAGCATCCGATACTCTTGCCATCAAAAAATTATTTTGTACAGCTGCTGTTAACACACGAGCATCGTAGATTGGGACATTGTGGTCCCCAAAACTTGTTATGTAATATTAGACTACGTTTTTGGCCTTTAAATGGATTACGTCAAATCAAACGTATTTTAAAAGATTGTATCACGTGTCATCGCTTTAAAGCCGCAACTGCGCAACAGATTATGGCTCCTCTTCCCCCAGATCGCATAGTACGAGCACGCCCCTTTCAGAAGGTCGGTATCGACTTTGGTGGACCTTTTCTGATCCGTACCTCTAGACTTCGTAAAGCTCCAATCATAAAGTGCTATATAGCCATATTTGTATGTATGGTAACTAAAGCCGTACATGCTGAGTTAGTCACTGGACTATCCACTGATGCCTTTATCCTCACCTTGAAAAGATTTGTTGCTCGTAGAGGGCAACCCAGTGTGATATACTCCGACAATGGCACAAATTTTGTAGGAGCTCGAAATCAACTATATGAACTTTACAAGTTCTTCAACTCTTCAGAATCTCTTGTTGGCATCCGCGATTTTTTAGCTCAAAATGAGACTAGTTGGAAGTTCATCCCTCCCAGATCGCCTCACTGGGGAGGCTTATGGGAATCGGCAATAAAAAGTGCCAAATATCATCTGTATCGTCTACTCGGTGAATCCCAGTTCACATATGAGGAGTTCAGCACCATTCTAGCTCAAGTGGAGGCTATCTTGAACTCTCGACCTCTTTATGCCTTGTCAAATGATCCAAACGATCTAAGCCCCCTTACTCCGGGGCATTTCTTGATAGGCACTCCCTTAACAGCGTATCCTGATAAGGATGTAGCTACTATCCCTACTAACCGACTATCCTTTTGGGTTCAGTGCTCCAAGGTTCAACAAAACTTCTGGAAGAAATGGACTGTAGAGTACTTGAACCGATTGCAAAATCGCCCAAAATGGCTACATCCCGTTAAAGACCTTAACATTAATGATGTGGTTCTATTAAAGGATGAAGATACACCACCCTTGAAATGGCCACTGGCTCGTATCCTTGAAACCATAAAAGGTAAGGATGGTCATATCAGAGTGGTGCGTTTGCGCACTTCGGACGGTGAATATACACGTCCTATAACAAAAATTTGTCCCCTTCCTCTATCATCTGAAAGTTCTGAAAGTATGGACTTGTAAAGCTGTTTGTTTCTATTTAAGAACCTCACTCCTTGGCGGTCGGCTATTGTCCTTTCGCAATTAATATTTGTATCCTTCGTTTTTTCTCTGGATCCTCGTCTGTTTATTTCCTTTTTTGGTGTGAACAGTTATGATATCCTATTCTTCTTGCACTTTGGTGGCGGCAGTATGTTGGAAATTCATTTTCCAACCGCTTTGCTTTCGCAATCTAAAGATTGGTTGGCGTACGATCGAGCTCTAGGACGTACCTACCGGCAGAACGACAGTACGATATAAAACCTTGATGTGAAAGGAGTATTGGTTGGTGTATGTGAAGTATTCTAGATTGCTCTCTTGATTACTGTAATCTATTGCAAGTATAAAATCAACTAAGTATTCAATTAATATCAGTGCACACAAGTGACAGGAGTAAAAGGAAAGGAAAACTGGTAACATCTTAATATATTAAAGAAATTAAGTTATTGAACATCCATTGACTGTGACGCCGAATTAAGGTACTACCTACTTTACCGAGTTGTCAGATTGTGCTCGAAGTCATTCACTTTTGTAAGAGGTACTGGTAGCTGTTTGCGAATTATAGGGATAATATAATGACCATTGTATACCGCCAGGACTAATTGTATAATATGTATCTGTACGTAATTGTTAGACTACTACTGTGGTATTAAAATTTGAGATTGTTAGCCTACGAGTTTTTATTTTGAACGAGATTATTGTATTTCTCAAATAGTAGGTGAACTAGGAGTGGACAGAGCTGGAGCTGACGTTGAACTCAAAACGACAACCCCCATTTCTCCTACAATAATAATGAGACAATGCGATGGCGTACATTTACCGCCATTTTTAGGTACCTCGTGCTGAAGCGAGGAAAAAACACGTGTTACTTCGTTGGAATGCAACAGCTGAATGCTTGTTTCTTACCTTGCGGCAAGTTCATGCAACTTAAAAGATTTTCTATTTTAGCACTCTCCACTGTAAGGGTAGGCGCGTGGTACTTGGTATGTAAGTACTCCTAGTCTAACAGAGATGGCTCTGGAAGGGTAGCTCTTAGAATTTAAATTTACATTATATTTAAATATTAAATATTCTGGTGAAAGGGAATTTCACCAAAAGTATTTCAGGATCGTCTTCTATCATACTCAATAGCCAGTTACAATAATTCAGTCTGTTATCGAAATCTCCAGCATTTAAACCTTGGTGCAGGACTATGTGATGTGGGTGCAATCTAAAAATAGTAAAATTATAAAACATTTAAAGCAGTAGAAGACACCTTGAAGTCATTCGTTGTTAACTAAAGAAGACTCCAAATGCTTTAACTTTTGCCGTGCTTTTACGAATGATACCAATTATACAATTTTGCTAAGAAATAATTAAAAAATAAAAAACGTGTGAATTATAGGCTTTTAAAGATAGGGCACGAAAATAAGTAAAAAAAATCTAAAAGTTAATAAAATTAGTAAGTAGTTACCTGTGTTCTCGTAGGATATTTCGGACGGTGGTTCGTTGTATTCCTAAATCTCTGGCTATAGCTCGTGTACTTAAATGTGGGCGTTGATTGAGTATATTCATTCAACGATGTGGGTTAAAATTTACATAGGATAACACATTAATTATATTCTCCTCCGTTCGACCTCTACCACGTCTTCGATACACGGGAAGATGAACACTTCCTGTAGTACGCAAACGTCGGGCAATTCGAAGAAAAACACTTCTGCTGTGATGTCGTCTGTTTGGGTACTGTTGCGCATACACTCTAGAAGCAACAGTTGTATTTCTCATGCATTCGAAATAAACAGCCAACAAGTCAAAAGCTTCTTCATTTGTAAGAATCATTTCCAATTATATTATCGAAAATTGTTGGAAAATTACTTATTTTATTATTATAGAAACATGTAAGAAATAATGTTTGACATATCGTATAAATCATAGCCTACGTCATTTCAACTGTCAATTCATTACCTGCCTTAATATGTACCATTAGCTTATAAATCATAGCCTACTTGATTTCAACTAGCAATTCATTACCTACAGTAAGTGTTAAGATATACCGAACATGGTTATTTATGAGCAATTTCCATAAGAGATATTTTTCTTTCCGTTTTTAATAAAATTCATTTAATTGAAATTATTTAGGCAGAATTCTACCTTTGAAGATTTTTTATTGTAGGTACGCCAAACGAAAAATTGACAAGTATTATCTTATAGGTAACGCCCTTCAGCGAAGACAGTAACATTATTATGACAATATTTTCAATTACTGCAGATAGGCCAGTGTAAAACCTTTCTAACAGGACTTAATTTGTTTATTTGCGTTGAGGCTTACTAGTCTAATTGAAGGTTGACAAGAAATTCCCAATATTTACGCGTTTCTTAAGATATCTCGGGATAGGAAGAATATATCGACGTGCGGTTTTCGCCATTATGTTGCTAATTTTGTCTACTTTTATAATCCTTAGTTAAAAATGCATGCTTCCATTCAATATTTTCCAAAGAGAACTAGATTTCTAAAAAACTTTAAATAACGCCCTCTAACGGACACGTCACTTATTAAGTGGAATTGAGAATATAACCCTTACAATGGTTGAAAAGAGCTCTTTTCATCAAGACAAAATTTGCAAAGATCGGTTAAGTAGATTCGGAGTTATGGTCGTTTTTTCATAACAAAGTTCCCACTCTCCCCTATCTCGTATTTGAATAGTTAGACTAAAACTTGCATTATTAAATATACGCAAATTTTTTTGAGGAACACGAAGATTGTTTTTGTTATGCTTCTTAATTAGGCATATTTTCTAAAATTTGGCTTTTTAAATTTTTTTTATTCAATAACGCCCTCTAGCGGTAGACCTACAATTCTATAAATCATTTCCAGGTTTTTCTCGTGGCCACTTTTGTTATAATTTTTTTTTTCCAAAGTTGTACTACAATCCGTACCTAAGATATGGCCGACAGTCGTTCTTATTTGCCCACCCGGTACATAACGCGATAGTTTTATTTGTCCCCCTTAAGAACCCCTTCCTTAACCCTGAGATATTCAAAGGGTGTTTGATATCTTTATTTCTACCCTTTCACTGCTTTAACATCCTTTACTACAGGTGTTATACGTTAACTTAATATGTCCAACTCATTGATATTTCATACAGGGTGTTTTAAACTTTGCCGCCAACATGCACAATTTACTTAATAAAAAAATTATGCAAAATTATGAAAATTTGATAATTATTTCGATATTGAAATATCATTGTCAGAATGACAGAAGTTACATTTTATTTGATGCCTACTTGATGTTTAATGTCTTTTTCTTTTTGGTAACTTTTTTCCATTTCAGTATCTATCCTTCCTTCTATGTTGCTCCTACTTACTAATGTACCTATGGAGGCTATATTTATGTTTATTCGATTGTTCATGACTTTTTAATGCCTGGGTGATATTTTCCAATCATTGTAGCCGTTAGCACTAAGATGACTTATATTTTTTTTTCGAAAAAAGCTTATAGACCTAACAATAAACAGAGCCAGATTTACAACTATACACTAGCCACTCACGCAGAACTTTTTCACCGTTTCCTTTATTCCTATAAAATACTGAGCTTTGTAAAAATCTAGTTTTTTTACCATCAAGCTGTTTTGAACATCCACTTATTTTGTCTATGTTTTGTCCTGGTCTGTTTTTAATAATATGCTCCTCAAAATCTGAACTTATATTCATCGGCCAATCTGCTAGATCTGGGACGCGATCTCGAATCTCGCGAGAAAAGCTCATTAATTCATAATCTTGAGGAGTAAAGGCTTTATTTATATGGTCAATTTCAGCAGAATACTCAGTATCTGGTTTTACTTCGCCACCTGTGGCTTTGTCGCCTTCGATTAGGCTTAGATCGCTGGTGGTTGAACTGGTTGAAGGAGGAATAGGAATAGGTAAATGAATAACATCTTCAAGTTCATTGGAAGTAGAACATGATGGCTTCTTCTTATCTGCCGCTGTAGCTGCTGTTTCAAAAAATATCAACATTGCATCTCTCTGTTTTTCTGTTTCATTTTCTCTCACCTTTCTTTTTCTTCGCTTTTCATTACCAGTTTGGTGCTTGTAACTAATCTTTTTTAATCTAAAATGAATACAAAATAAAATGTATTGTAGATTTGTTTCAATTTTCAATACTGATACCTTGATTAAAAGGTCCTGTTTATCTCAGGGTGGTATTCGAAATAAAAAACTGATTCAGATGTAATGTTGGTTCAATATAATAAAATAATATTGGTTGTTATATGATAAAGTATAAACAAGGTTTTGCCTACTAATGGTAACGCCAAAAACGACAAAAACTAAAGTATTTCTGCTGTACCAAACTATTTATGTGAAGTTGGTGTTCTAGGTTAATATGAAGCATGGCAACATTTACAGATATGAAGAAAAGTTTCAGAGTATCCAATCTAACCTTAGGGGAGGTTGGATACAGAATAATATTGAAGAACTACCCTTTGTATGCATACGCTGCTCTACAAACTCTAGTGATTGTGCTATTTGTTATTAATTAAATCTATAATTTGTCCTTAACAGAGGGTAATGACACCAGGAAAACTCAAATTCCTCAGTATGTATGACAAAATATTCTACTTACAATACTTAGTTTTATTAATATATTTGTTATTTTAGTCAAATATTGGCTTCTACTCAAACCACTGGATTCCTTGATATATATAAGGTGTGAAGGTTACCTGTTAATGATCGGGTAAGGTGGTGTGTCCCACCAACAAACCTGTGGGTGGCTTAATATATCCTAGAGGTAGAGGTGTGTTTAGGTGTATCCGATATGATGACTGGATGCAGATGATGTACCATATAGATGATGCCGATGCAGGAATAAAATGGAGATAACGATAAATAAAATAAAGAGAGAAAGAATCAAAGAAAGAGGAAAGGACTAAGGAAAGAAAGAAAGAAAGAGACCGTAGAAGTCGTGTGGCCTCAAAGTGGTTTCGTCTACGGATATGGAGACAGGAACTTAAGCTGAGCAAAAATAAATATCCACTTATACAAAATGGTAGAGCTCCAACAGGATCACTCTAATAAAATTTAAGCTCACTTAAATGTATTCCAAAAAATCAGCCAAATGGTCTTTCAAGAACCTCACACGGAAGAGAAAAACCCATTTCCTGTATAGGTATTGATGGTCTTACGAAAAAAAGGTAGGTTCTTTTCATTTACTTCTTTATTACCAAAAGTACTTAACACCAGAGATAAGCTCTAATGACAGAAATTAAAAGGAGAAAACTAATAATTGATAATGAAGGTCAATGATCTTTAATCAGTAGATCTATGAATAGAAGGGTGACATTATGATTAATGTTCGGAAATGACAGATATGACAAGATTGTGTACTTTGGTACACCATGTAAACAAAATGGCTGAGGAGATTGATGTGTAATGTGAAAGGGCCGGGAGAGTGGAAGAGGAGGGTAATTGGTAGGACGGTAGAGCAGAGTATGCTGTACGGTGCGGAGGTGTGGGGTGAAAGAGCGGGGGTGAATGCGAGGGTTAGGCCACTTCTGCGGGTGCAGAGAGGGATACTGCTGAGGGGGGTGCAGGGGTACAGGACAGTGGGTGGACTGGCAGCAGCGGTGCTGGCAAGGTCCTACCCATTGGACGTGTTGGCTAGAGCTAGGAGCAAACGCTGGAGGGGTGCGACCAAAGAAGAGGTACGGGAATGGATGGAGGAGGAAATGGAGAGAAGGTGGGAGGAGTATGAGGGCGCGCTAAAAGGAGCGATTGGGAATAGGAGAGATTGGATGGACCGGAAATTCGGGGAGGTGAACTACTTCTTGACACAAGTGCTCACTGGACATGGGTCGAGAGTAGGGTACCTCCACAAGATTGGGAAACGAGAGACTGGTGTGTGCGAGAGGTGTGAAGTGGAGGATGATGTGGGACATGTGTTTAGATGCTGGAGGAACGAGGAAGTGCTGAAGAAGTTGGAGAGGAAACTAGGGGAGGCGGTGTACTGGGAAAACATGGTGGAGATAATGTTGAGGGGGGAGGAGGAATGGATGGAGGTGAGTGGAGTAGTAGAGAGCATGGTAAGGGGGAGAGAAGGACTCGATATGGCATGAGAGGCAGGAGTGATAGGAGGGAGAAGATGACAGTGTGAGCGGAGAGTGTGCGAGGGACCGCCGCCTGTCTCGAAGTATGCTAGGGTAGGGATTCCGAGGCGGGGGTAACGGCGAGTTTGAGGTGGGTTTGGTTGGTAGGCATCTCCTTGGGGATGAGTCCAACACTGTTTGGGTCCTGGACCCATTCGAACATGAGTTTCCCATCTCGGCCCGAAAAAAAAAAAAAAAAAAAAAATGTAAACAAAATAACCTTGAAGCATTTTACATTTTTAAATTACTAACTTTTATGATCTGATGATCATTCCATTGTAACGGTAAAAGTATGCTTTTAGTTGGGCGCCAATTTGTAACGGTAAAGGCGCCAATTTGTAACGATAAAATTCATAAGATAGGTACTTGAGATATGAAAGATAGCGAAAGATGTGTCCCCTTCGGCGGTCGTTAACAAAAAGGGGTGTTTAACGTGGCGGTGTGCAAAAAAATGGGAGCGTCCGTTGGCAGGCGTCAATTGTCTTATGTTCGGGGTAGAAGAGTTTGGGATCACAGAACTATAATTGGATGTGGCTAGTGACGACGAGCGCTAATTAAAAGGATTTATTCTGTAAAATCGAAACAGGTCGATAGACATGTTACACTATGTTTAAAATAAATAAGGTATTCAGTAAATTTAGAATATAAATATTTGACCTATTATATCTCATGTTGTGAATAATGAGCGGTTAATACTTATTTATTATTTTCAGGTGCCCTTCAGGAAGACGCTTGCGAAAAGTGAAGGGATTCCTGAGACATTAATTGTATTAATCCGACTTAAAACAATCAGGATCTGTTTTTAATAAACAAGCAGTTGGTAGGTACAGAGTTTATTTTTGGATGTTTGAAAGAGAGGCACAAATAATTTTGTCCCGTAACAATACTGTTGCGAGGTCACCAACTCAAAGCCGGCCCTGTTTCACGAGTGTAAATCTTGGTGGCCGCTCCCCTTGCGTTAAAATGTACTCGAACATTCTGGAACGGTTTTGTTCGCGCGTAGCCCGAGCGCCGAAGGCACTAGAGTGTTCCAGAACCGATAAGGACTATATATACGCGAGTTCTCGAGTTAGTTAGTTAGTTAGTTTGAAACAATTAGTGGAACGAGTACAGTACATCACAGTTCGGAAGAATTAGTGAATTAAATAGTTCAGATAAATAGGGTAATGTCCAAGTGGTGAAAATAAATTAGAACTAATATACCGAGTGTAAATAAATTAGCAGACATTGAGTATAGTGTGTAAATAAATTAAGTTTAACACAGTGTGTGTGTTTCTTTAAATAAATAGATAGTAATTAGCCATAGTGTCCATAATTTTATCCCACAAGTGAAAACTGTTTAAATAAATAACAAAAACATTACATTGGTGTCAGAAGTGGGATAATTCAAATAAATAATTACGTAAAAATGTCTAAGAGACTAAGTGACCTGAAAGTGACTGAACTAAAAGCAGAATTGGGCAATCGCGAGTTGGAAACGTCAGGAAAGAAGTGTGAATTAGTTGAAAGGTTGAAAATAGCGCTAGAAGATGACGGATTGGATCCGGAAACATTTGTATTCAGCGACGAGGCTTCCACCTTAATCTCGTCAATTTCCGCTAACATTTCCGCTATGGACGAGAAGATCTCTAACATGAAGGACGATATTTCTGCTAATATGGACGAGAAGATTTCTACCATGAAGGACGAATTTTCTACTGTGAAGAACGATATTTCTGCTAATATGGACTAGAAGATTCCCGCTATGGACGAGAAGATTTCCACTATGAACGAGAAGATTTCGGCTAATATTTCTGCCAATATGGACGAGAAGATTTCTACTATGAAGAACGATATTTCTGCCGATATCTTATCAATTAAAAATGACATTGCCGCTGAAGTCGAAGATAAAATTTCGTCTCTAAAATCGGATATTGAGAATAAAATCACAACAATGGACGAGAAAATCCAGGAGTTGGAGAGGAAAATTGCAGACTCAAGAACACAAGACACGTCAACAGAAGAAAAAAAGATCGAACAAATAAAACCATGCAAGCTAGAAGCACACCCCAAGACAGTAGATATTAGAAGTTTTGCCCGAGTCAAGGCCCCAACGTTCGATGGAAAGATGTCGTGGACCAATTATGTTAAACAGTTTGAAGCAGCCGCTAGAGCGAATAATTGGTCCGATAAGGAGAAGGCAGTGAACTTAACCATCGCGCTTCGGGTAGATGCCTTAGATGTGCTTCAGACGATACCCCTTGGAGAAACGGATGACTTCGAGCAGCTGAAGAGGAGGTTGGACATGCGATATGGACACGAACATCTAGAACACCTGTACCAATCTCAGATGAAAAACCGAAGGCAGAAACGTGACGAAACTCTTCAAGAATATGAAGTGGATATCGCCCGACTAGTTCGATTTGCTTATCCATCAGCACCGGAAAACATGATGGAATGGCTGAGCATCCAGACCTTTATTAATGGCTTGCGTGACCCTGATATGCAGAGGACGCTTCGTTTGGCGCATTCCAAAACATTGGTCGATGCATTAACAGCTGCTCTTGAATATGAAGCAACCACGAAGGCTTCGGGGTACAACAAAGTCAGGACCATTCAAGAAGAAGATGACGAAGTTAGACTTGACCAGATCGTCAACTTGATAAAAAGCATGGTAGACAAAAGGCTGAAGAAGATTAGATGCTGGAATTGTGGCGAGCTAGGGCTTGTACGCAGTTCGTGTAAGCGCCCTTGGGCTCCAGCAAACCAAGAACCCCAGAACCAGGAAAACTAGAACGGGTCGGCCATGAGGGGGTTGCACCGTCCCAGGATCGTTCCAAAGACCCTCTCATACTGATAGCCTCTCTCAGATGCCGTAACGACAGTGTCTATGTGGATGGCGAAGTGAATGGCAAGAAATATACTCTGCTGGTAGACACTGGAGCAACTAGAACCATTATACGGCCGGAGATAATAAAATCTAAGAAGAAGCTTCTGCAAACGAGGCTGCGACTCCGGACCGCAACCGGTGAGAGTGCCAATGTTCACGGAGAGACTCAAATCCAATTGGAAATTGGTGGAGAAATGTTCACGCATACGGTAATCGTAGCTGACATCGAAGAAGACGTGATTCTGGGAATGGACGTAATGAATCTACATGGTTTCCTGTTAGACTTCAGAAACAGAACCATTAAAGTGGGTTCCGAAGAGGTATTCCTCCATCCATATGAAGGCAGCACGGTGTTGGCAGCTGTACTGGAAGATACTTTTCTTCCTGCACGAAGCGAAACCATGATAGTAGCGCGGCTACAGGGAATCATGGAGGAAGGTACACGAGAGAATTTCTCTTGCAGTATCGTGACCTTTTCGTACCAAAAAGAGGGAAGACTGGCAGGACATCAGCCGTCAAACATAAAATCGATACTGGTGATGCCAAGCCAATTAGACAATCAGCTCGAAGACTACCACAAGCGAAGAGAGAGGAAGCTGAAAGAATTATTGAAGAGATGAAGGAAGAGAAAGTAATAGAACCATCCACTAGCCCTTGGGTATCTCCAGTAGTGCTCGTTAAGAAAAAGGATGGAACTACCAGATTCTGCGTAGACTATCGTCAGCTAAATAACGTGACGAAGAAAGACAGCTATCCTCTGCCTCGAATAGACGATTCGCTAGACACTTTGACCGGCAGCAAACTGTTTTCTACCTTGGACCTGAAGTCCGGTTATTGGCAAGTAGAAATGGACCCTGAAGACAAAGAGAAAACTGCTTTCACCACCGGATCCGGATTGTGGCAGTTCAACGTCATGCCATTCGGGCTATGTAATGCGCCCGCGACATTTGAAAGACTCATGGAAAATGTCTTGAGAGGGTTATCTTGGAAAGCATGCCTGGTCTATTTGGACGACATCGTAGTATTGGGGAAGACATTCGAAGAGCACCTGAAGAACCTGGAAGACGTATTTAAACGACTTCAAGCTGTCCAGCTCATGTTAAACCCGAAGAAATGTCAGTTATTCCAAAACCGAGTCAACTATCCGGGTCATATTGTGAGCAATGAAGGAGTGGCGGTAGATCCAGAGAAAATTGCTTCCATCAAGCAATGGCCGCAACCTACAGACAAACATGAAGTTAGGAGCTTCCTTGGACTTTGCACATACTATCGAAGGTTCATAAGGAAGTTTAGAGACATTGCCAAGCCACTAACTCGACTCACGGAAGAAACCAGAACTTTTCATTGGGATGAAGAATGTCAAACTGCTTTCGACACCCTGAAGAGACGATTAACCACGGCGCCGATACTATGATATCCGTTACCAGAGGTAGACTTCTTTCTTGACACTGATGCAAGCAACGTAGGGATTGGAGGAGTGCTCTCACAGATCCAAGGAGGACAGAAAAGAGTGCTGGGATATTTCAGTAAAGTCCTCTCCAAACCAGAACGAAACTAGTGCGTCACGAGAAGAGAACTTTTGGCGGTAGTGAAGTCTGTGGAACACTTTTATCAGTATCTGTATGGAAGGAAATTCTTGATACGGACTGTTCGTGCAGCACTCAAGTGGTTGATGCAGTTCAAGAATCCCGAGGGCCAGATCGCTAGATGGATTGAAAGACTTCAAGAATACGACTTCAACATCGAACATCGGGCTGGTGTGAGTCACCGAAATGCCGACTCTCTGTATAGACGGCCGTGCCCAACAGACTGTTGCCACTGCAACAAGGCGGAATCCAAGAAAGCTACTGTTTCAAAAACTACAGTAGTCATTGAGGAATGGTCACCCGTCAGGATCAGAGAAGATCAGGAGAATGATCTTCACCTGAAGATGATCCGGCAATGGAAGGAAGAAAATCGGCGACCCACTTGGCAAGAAGTGTCAAGATTTTCACCGACACTCAAGACATATTGGGCTCAGTGAGACTCCCTTGTATTGGAAGAAGGCCTGTTGAAACGAATTCTTGAAAACGATGATGGTTCTGAGAATAGAAGACAGTTAGTTATCCCGAGATCAAGAGTAGCTGAGGTACTAAGGAAGTTACACGACAGTCCATCAGGAGGTCATCTGGGAGTGAAGAAAACCATTCAGCGAGTCCGTGAAAGATTTTATTGGATGAACAGCTCCGACGATGTGAAGGACTGGTGTAAGAAGTGTACGACTTGTGCTACGAGTAATGGACCACATCGCAAGAGAAAGGCACCCATGAAGCAGTATAATGTTGGAAGCCCATTCGAAAGGATTGCTTTAGACATCGCTGGACCATTTCCGACGTTAGAAAATGGGGGTAAATACATCCTGGTTGTGATGGATTATTTCACAAAGTGGGTAGAAGTTTACGCGATCCCGAATCAAGAAGCCACAACTGTCGCGGATGTATTGGTGAAGGAATTCATCTGCCGATTTGGAGTGCCCTTGGAAGTCCACAGCGATCAAGGAAGGAATTTCGAAAGCCGTGTATTCCAGGAAATTTGTGACAAGCTGGAAATGAAGAAGACCAGGACAACGGCGTTGCATCCACAGTCAGACGGAATGGTCGAGAGAATGAACAGGACCATTGGAAAATACCTGTCCAAAGTAGTCTCCAGCCACCAGAGAGATTGGGACCAACATCTTTCCCTGTTTGCATTGGCTTATCGATCCGCCATCAATCAGTCCACAGGTCAAGCACCTGCGAAAATCCTATTTGGACGCGAAATGAGGCTTCCTTGTAACCTGGAATTTGGCTGTCGACCTGGAGGAGACCTAGCTGGTGAAGATTACGTGATCCAATTGAGAAAAAGGATGGACAATGTGCATGAATTGGTCCGAACGATACTTCAAGTTGCCAGCGACAGAATGAAAAAACGGTACGACACGCAGGCCACAGAAGGCAGTTTCAAAGAAGGGGACAAAGTATGGTTACACAACCCGACGAGGAGAAAAGGCTTTTCTCCAAAATTACAAAAATCTTGGGAGGGTCCGTACTTGATCAAGAAGAGGATCAATGACGTCATATATCGCATAAGCAAGATCCCCAATGTAAAACCGAAAGTAGTTTACCAAAATCGAATAGCGCCATTCGAAGGAGACCATGACATAGAAAAAGGAGTGAACCATGTCCAGGAAGATTCTGACCCTGCCTTCGAAGAGTTTATGGGCGCATGTGGAGGTACCGGTGAGGCTAGATTTGGAGTCACTACAGAGCAACGACAAGACTTGTTCACGCTCCCGGAAGACTATTCACTGGCACACAACATCCCAGCCAGTATTAAAAACGCACGAGGCCTGGCAACCGTCTTCCGAAATAAGTTTGGGCAACTAGAAAAACTTGAAGAACATATCCCAACCCCTGGCAAGACACTGAGACTCAAACACAATTCACGGTACATCTTCTACCTGGTAACAAAAAACGAATTTCAAGATCGATCCACCTACCGGAATGTGTGGGAAGCACTACGTAGCCTCCGAGACCATGTGCTGGAATCCAACGTGAAGAAACTAGCTACGCCTAAGATAGAGAGCAACCAGTTGGATTGGCGAGTCATCAGGAATATGATGGAAGTGATCTTCGAAGATACCGGTGTCCACATATTAATCTGCAGCTATACCCCCGGTTATCAGTGTACTATGAAGTCAGTGCCCTGTTATTTCCATACGACCGGAAAGTGTAGGAATAGGTCCAGTTGCCGATTTAAACACCCAGTCCCGGCTACACAGAATTCCCAGGAGGAACTTCCCATTAAGGAGGGGGCAATGTTGCGAGGTCACCAACTCAAAGCCGGCCCTGTTCCACGAGTGTAAATTTTGGTGGCCGCGCTCCCCTTGCGTTAAAATGAACTAGAACATTCTGGAACGGTTTCGTTCGCGCGTAGCCCGAGCGCCGAAGGCACTAGAGTGTTCCAGAACCGATAAGGACTATATATACGCGAGTTCTCGAGTTACTTAGTTAGTTTGTTAGTTCGAAACAATTAGTGAAACGAGTTCAGGACAGTACGGTTCGGAAGAACTAGTGAATTAAATAGTGCAGATAAATAGGGTAATATCCAAGTGGTGACAATAAATTAGAACTAATATACCGAGTGTAAATAAATTAGTAGACGTTGAGTTTAGTGTGTATATAAATTAAGTTTAATACAGTGTGTGTGTTTCTTTAAATAAATAGATAGTAATTAGCCATAGTGTGTATAATTTTATCCCACAAGTAAAAACTGTTTAAATAAATAACAAAAACATTACAATACATTAAGAAAAACAGCATTAAATCTGGAAAACTCAATTTTTTAGTTATTTATTTTCTAGAAATGGCAAGTAACAAAAGAAACTTAAATAGTCAGCCAGCGAAAATACTTTTTTTCTGAACTATATTTTTTATCGTTTTCAAAAATTATAAAAAGAATTAAAAAATGTTGGCCCGCTATTTATTTGTTTCCAATATGAAAGAAATCCTGATTAAATTAATTATCATGGGAAATGTCCATGGATAATGGAACGGCCATTCCCAAAATTTTCACCAAGCCGATTTTTTTCAAATATTATCACAAATCAACAAGTTTGCGAGGTAATCAGTTAAGCATGAACCGAGAAAAAAAATTGAATAAATAACACCTTGTATCTCGAAATTAAAGCAATTTTGGACATTTTGGCCTAATAATACTCATAGAAAATTTTTCCAAAAAAATTGATTTCCTATCGAATGCCCAAAAACCAATTGTGGGACTAAACAAAAAAATAACAGAATGTTACAAAGTTTATTAAAGTAAATTCAATTAAACTATTCAACACTCACTATACTAAACTAATGTCAAGAAAATAAAACTAGACCAAGTTTCTTTTTTAAAATTTTCTACTTTTTAAAACAAATTTATAAATTATTAATCTTCACTGGTTGCTTGTGTGCGCTAAACCAAAGATTACAAAATATATATAAGATAGTTCACTTGAAGGCGGTCTGATTCTTCTTAGTGTTTTAAACGTTCGCCGCACTCATAAATCATATTTACGGCTCCCTTTTGTTGTAAATAACGACAACGCTAGGTACCAGGGAATTAGAAGAGTATATTTTATTCCAAGCTATACAGGGGTAACTTGAGAAATATATATTCAAATAGGATGATTTATTAAAGGTTTTTTTATATAATGTTTTTAAATGAAATTATTTCGAAAAAAGTTCAGGATATGAATTTGAAAAGGAAAGTTTAGGTATAAGTAAAAAATACATTAAAATTTTTAAAATGAATCAATTGACAGATTTTATTCAACATTTTAGTAATTTTGTGATGCTTATTGATGATCTAGCGGTTATTTATACAGAATATCACAAATTAAATTATACATACTTATTGGCCACCAGAATAATAGGACCACAAAAACAATTTTGATCTTTAAATTAGACACTCCGTATTTTTTAGATTCACAAGGTTAAAATAGTAAAACATATTATGCAGCTGCAGGATATATTTATTAATAAATTAGATATGTGAATTTAAAAATTTTTATGAATACCCAGTACCTATGAGTACTAAATAACTAACTAATTTTTTATTATCAAATATCTTTGTTAGAATAGTTTTGAAAAAGTTGAATTCCGTATTTGATAATAACTAATTTAATACCCACCTCTCAACGTCTTTGGGACAACAATAAAAGGATATTCCTGGTTTTCCCACCTTGCTGGAACAACCGATCACAGCACAATACACAGGCATTTTAAAACCATAATTATAATATTATTAATGTTACTTTTGGAAGACAGGAGTTAAAATAATGCGAACAAGAAATTTTACTTCCGGAACGTTTCCCGAAAAACTAAACGAAATACTTCTACAAAGTTTCTAGAGATTGTAGGCACATTTCTGGCCCTTAATTGCTTCTCTATATTTTTATCATTGTTTACATTATAAGTACTTAAAATCAAGACTGCATTCAGAATTCGTGGGAAAGTGATAAACTACCATTTATTATGTATACAACTAAGACTATTAACAAATATCACAAAATATTTATTTTATAAGTTCTGCTATTGAAGAGGAAAATATGAATATTATTTTTTCCCTATTGCAATAATTAATTAATAAATTTAAAATATCTATAAAACATAAACACGGACAACGAATTCTAAAATACCAGCGCTCGATAGGCGACAACCCGTATAATATGCAAAATTAAATGCAAGTAAGGATTTAGCGACATACTGTAGCATGGCGCCAACCCATAAGTCACCAGACAGTAACCAGCGGTATGAATCCTTTGATCGATAGAATTCGTACGAGTGAATAATCTTATATATATTTTGTAATATTTGGCTAAACTTTAAACTAAGAACAAGGATACAGGATATTTCTGCTTTATTTTAAAAATCACCTTAGTACATAATCAAGATAACAAATAATACCTTTGAGGGTGCAATCATGCCGCAAAATAAAAACCTCATAAATATAATTTTTTCGCTAAGCTGTTCGGATAAAAAGGCGACCGCCGATGCGGCGAACTTTGACTTCAATTGGGGGTCAGGTTTCGGGCCTATTTGATATGTTTTTATAGCTTTGTTATCTTGTATGTTTTCGCATTTTTTTATGATTTCATGTTCACCGTTTCGGGCCCTCTGATTATTGGACCCTAGGCACGGGCCTAGGGTAAAATAGGCCCTGTAAGTGTTGCACCAAAACATATGAAAATGATGTCGATTTGTGTTTTTTTTAAATGATATGACAAAGTAAGATCTCTCTCACAATCTCTAATGGGGCATTTGGAGAGGCCGTAAAATAACCCAAAACATTAATATCATTTATGTCACTGTCCACTAGTGGTTTTTTTTTATTAATTTTTGTCTTAAATTGACCGAACTGACGGCAGTTTTTAAGCAATCTTCTTATAATATCACCAGTTGCATTTGGTCGATTTGGATAACTTTCCGCAAAAACACGGCAATTCCGTTCAACAATTCTATTGCACTTGCCGTAAATAATAATAATATTAAAAAAATCATCTTACATTTCCCATTATTTTCTATGAAATACAAACTGGTGAAGAAAACTGTCAAAACAACATAAACAATTAACGTACTAACTATCAAATCTTCAACAGCCTTGGCCTACCCTGTACTGATTTTGAAATAATTAAGTGTTGTTAAGTTTTAACTAAGATAATGAAGTATCTCAAAAGTGGTTGGATTTAGGTATAGGGAATACCGATACCAAACGAATTGGCTTAAAAAAATACAGCAGAACATGTAATAAAATACAGGGTGTGCATGTTCGAAAGTTTAAGACATCCTGTATGAAATATCAATGAGTTGGACATAAGGAGTAAACGGGGAAGAGCTTGTTGTTTATTGGGTACAATTTCACGTCACTAGCTTCGTTAATAATGGAGATATCGTTATTCAATGTGGACTAGGATTTTTTCAAAATTTCGAAAAAAATATAAATATCTCGAAAATACTTCATTTTTGGTAAAGGACATTGTGCACAAATTTCATCTAAAATTTCATGTAGAATTCAAAAATGGAATAAAAATATTGGGTTCTATTTAAAATAACAAAGTTGACGTTTACTTCCGGTATCACCGGAAGTGCCACATTCAGGACAACATTATATTTGAACTCCCAAAACCTACAGCTTCGTAATTTCATATTTTTAACATAACTGCATCCGCCATTACTTTTAATCAAAACTTTTCGAGCCACACCCTGTATAATGAGACACATTCGTCCATAGGATACCTACTATTAACAGATGAAATGACATTTACTCGCCGTGGTATTTTCAATTCAAGAAATAAGCATTTTGGGAAAGTTGAAGAATAGATTGTAACAATAATTATTCACATTCCTTACAAAATGAATTTATTGATATGCTGGAGGATTGACCAATAACTTTGAGAGACAAAATTTTGTTCATGCATGACGGATCTACTGCACATTACACCCTTGTAAATTTTTATCGTTACCTTCATTTTTATGTTTTGTAAAATTTACCTCACCAATAAAACTTATAGCTTCACTCTTATTTTCCACTACATTCTCATCTTGCTCACTGAACATTGCACTTCTGGAACCTTGTCCTCTTCCTCGATATATTCCTCTTGCAGGTAAGCCACTTGATTGGAATCTTCCTCTTTGATTCTGTTGACTATACCACCCTTGATTCTATTATGTTGTCTTTCATTTTGATAATTACTCAAATTCCCTCTGTGTGTCTTCCTATAAAATGCCTGGTTAGCCTACATTCCCTTTTAAAATGTCCAAATTTTACATAGTTGTAGCATCCTTCGGATAAAAATGCCACCTGCTCAGTGTTTTTGTCTTCTCTCTTTCTATTGGTTGCTTTTCTCTACTCCGCTTTTCCTTTTAAGTTTGTTTTTACTTTTTCATGTCAGTTTTTAAACTATGTTTTCAATAACTGTTACTATAGGTTTTATATGATTTTGGCAAGGCTTGTAAAAGGTTACAAATCATATCTTGTTCATCTGATTTTATCCCAGACCCTTTAATTTGTCTCACGACCTCTTCATTCTTCATAAAACAGTCTTCTATCAGTTGGCTTTCACCCATTTTCATAGATAGTAATTTCTTTTTTAAATATAACTGTCCCTGCACTCCCTTTTTCTCATAAGCTTTTTCCAACGCTTCCCACATATCATAAGCAGTTTTTTTCTCTCTCAATACCTCCAACTGTGTGTCATCGACATACTGAATAATAATTGATTTAGCCTTGCGGTCCTTTCTTATAAACGCTGCTTGGTCTGCAGTTTCCAATGTCTTCACGTCTGTCTGAACTTTTATTAAACCTAATAAACTGTTCCGCTAGTAGAGTTTCCACGCGGAACTTCCAATTGTAATAGTTATTACCTGTTAAGGCCTCAATGTAATATCCCTTTATTGCATTTGCCATTTTAGCTTTGCCAATGTGTCTCTTAGTTTTTCTTCATAAAAATACTAATGCTTCTTTATTCCTTTTAGTTTCTTCGATTGCCTGGGCCCGTAACCTGTTATTTTTGGTTGTCGATGACAGAAAAATACTTAGATACTTTTAATATGTTGCCAGAAAAAGAAAATCATTTTGGTTAACTAACTACTATGGAGGGTAGAAGGAAGGAGCACCATCTGAATGTATTAAAAAGTGACCCTCGAAAGGAAGCAAATTAAGGTGGCGCCATAGTAGCAAGTGGAAAGATTTTAAAAACAGCGCCATGAATTATTAGAGTAAGATCATGGCAGAGGTGGCCATGGTAAGATACAAAATTAAAAAAGGAAATACTACGTAAATAATTGAGATTTTAAATGCATATTTCTCAATTACACAAGTCACGAAAAATACTAAATTTTTCAACCCAGCACACTTCACTCAGTTTATAACCCTAAATTCACATCATTTCCATTAGCTACACGAGTGTGCCATTTCGGTGAATCTTCGAAATATAATTTGCTGTTTACAGATATACACTTTTTCAGCTTGTCCCCCATACAAGATGGTGCTCTTTCCTTCTACCCTCCATAGAAGGAAGGAGCACCATCTAAATGTATTAAAAAGTGTCCATCGAAAGGAAGCAAATTAAGGTGGCGCCATAGTAGCAAGTGGAAAGATTTTAAAAACAGCGCCATGAATTATCAGAGTGAGATACAAAATTAAAAAAGGAAAGAAATACTTCAGGTTTATTACAGCGCGTATTTTTAAATCATTATATCATAGACAAACGTAGATATGAAATATAATTCTAAATTCACATCATTTCCATTAGCTACACAAGCGCCATTTCGGCGAATCTTCGAATTATAATTTGCTTTTTACACCTGGACACTTTTTCAACTTGTCTCCCATATAAGATGGTGCTCCTTCCTTCTACCCTCCATACTAACTACATACGTCGTGTATCTTTTCTTACATACTACACTACTCTAATTGACAATTGACAATGACAAAGTCGGTTTTAAGCGATTACATACAAGAATACACTGGCGCCTTCGTCTATTTGAATATTTGCCAGAATTAAAGAATTGTCCATCAGTAAGTAAATACTTTAAACAGAAACTGAAATAAAAGTTGATTGAAACCCCTGTTCATAGTTTACAAGAATTTTACAATTTGTGATTATCCTATATTTTAAAAATTAGTTATATATTTTTTTGTAAATGTCCTTTTGTAGTAATAAATCTAATAATAATCTAATATTTCAGTGTATGAATTTTATAATTTTCGAAACTTCAAATTGGTGTAAAATTTTATCTACGTCAACCGAAATGTCATACGTCCGCTGCGCTCACAATTTTTTTTCCTTGTTCCCATCATTGGCAGCCGATCTCATCCCGAACGCATTCGGTTATTGTGCTCGTTGCACATTCTACCCATTGTGGCGATCCCTTCTGCACATTCTGTTCGTTAAACATTCTACCCAATGAAGCCATCTCATTGTGGCGATCCCTTTTTCCATACCTAATTACGACCTTTCCCGACTCTCCTTTCCGTTAGACGATTAGTAAACGTTCAAATGACGGTATGTAAATCCAACGTCTGTTGAAAGTTGGCTCGACAGCCCAATAACTGAACCCAACTACCGCAAGGCTAACCCATCGTTGGGAGGAGAAGGGGCAATTGTGGTATCCGCGAAAACTGAATGAGCTACATCTCCAACAAGACCCCACCAGCATTCCGAACAAGGAAACCTGAAAGCACTATTAGTGCGACGTTAAAGCCCAGGTAATCTCTACTTGGGATAGGTTTGCCAGATCGGAACTAACCGAGTCCGGGACAATTCCATGTCGGTCCGTGGCTATGGCTATGAATATATAAAATACGGGATATCTAATTTATATGCAGATTACACCCTTGCAGTACGAAAGTATTTAAAAACACCATGTCTCCTGATCGCTGGATTGGTCGTGGTAGTTCATTTCCTTGGCCACCAAGCAGTCCAGAAATAACACCTTGGATTTCAGTATATGAAATAGTTTACAAAAACTCTACAGATAGTCAAGCCCACCTTAAGCATGAAATATGGGCAGCCAATAGTTATTTGGGTTTTTAGAGCGTAAAGTAACAGATTGCCGCTTGACGCGCGACGCGGAGTGGAGCGCAGCGATCTTTTGAAAGCGGCAATTTTACTTTACGTTCGAAAAACACATAATTTTTTCTACAGTCGCACTTTTAATAATTAAAACAGTTTTTTATATTATCTTAGGTTATAGGGGTGGATTATTATGATTCAAGATAGTACTCTGACATTTTAGTTGTCATATTATTTATTAATGTTAAATCTCAAAGTAACATTATCATGTATGTATATTGTCGTGTTTAACATTTAATAAATAGACTAGTGTAGGTGGCTCCATTACCTTTTCCATTACGAATTTGATGGAATAAGCGAGCGAAAAAGATTACTTTTTTTGCTCTAGAGCGTAAAGTAACAAAATGATCAAAACTTGTCAAAAAATGTGAAAATTTTGAAAATGGTCGATAATTGTCAAAAACTATCAAAAATGCTCAAATTTTTTGAAAAATTGTCAAAAAATTTGAAAAATGGCCAATAATTGTCAAAAACTATCAAAAATGGTCAAAAATGGTCAAAAACGGTCAAAAATTGTCAAAAACTGTTAAAAATTGTCAAAATTTTGAAAAATAGTTGATAATTGTCAAAAATATGGTCAAAAATGGTCAATAATTGTAAAAAACTATCAAAAATGGTCAATAATTTTGAAAAATGGTCAAAAATTTTTGAAAAATTGTCAAAAAATTTGAAAAATTGTTAAAATTTTTGAAAAATTGTCAAAAATGGCCAATAATTGTCAAAAACTATCAAAAATTGTCAAAAACTGTTGAAAATTGTCAAAATTTTGAAAAATAGTTGATAATTGTCAAAAGTTTTTGAAATATGGTCAATAATTTTGAAATATGGTCAATAATTGTCAAAAATGGTAAAAAATTTGAAAAAATGGTCCATAATTGTCAATAATTATCAAAAATGGTCAATAATTTTGAAAAATGGTCTAGAATTACGAAAAATTGTCAAAAACTATCAAAAATTGGTAAAAATTGTCAATTATTGTTAAAAACTGTTAAAAATGGACCATTATTGTCAAAAACTATCAAAAATGGTCAAAAATTGTCAATTATTGTTAAAAACTGTTAAAAATGGACCATTATTGTCAAAAACTGTCAAAAATTGTCAAAAATTATCAAAAATTTGGAAAAATGGTCACTAATTTTGGATCACAGTCAAAATGGTCGATAATTGTTAAAATTTTGAAAAATGGTCAATAATCGTCAAAAGTTGTCAAAATTTTGAAAAATAGTCAACAAATAATACGAGCCGTTCCGAAAATCAATTTAAACACGTAATTTATAAAATCGATTTACTTAAAATCAATTAATATTACTATAAAAATCGATTATAAAAAAATAACAATCGATTTATATAAAAATCGATTATTTTTTAACATCCCAAATCAGTAGATCTTTTTAAGGTTAATCATGATGAATAGCGAAAATGACGATTATTCTAGCACTCCTATTATAACCTAAGATAATATAAAAAACTGTTTTAATTATTAAAAGGGCGACTATAGAAAAAATTATTCGTGTTTTTCGAGCGTAAAGTAATATTGCCGCTTTCGAAAGATCGCCGCGCTCCGCTCCGCGTCGCGCGGCAACATTCTTTCTCAAGCTGCAATCTGTTACTTTACGCTCTAAATACACGTAACTATTTCACACCGATAGCATTATTTTTTTAAATTAGGCGATCTCATGAAACGTATTGATAAATGTAACGAGATGAATGACGGACATATTGAACAATTACTGTAAAATAATAATTAAAATTTATAGCATTTTTGAATAAATTGTTACTTTTTCATTCTATTAGACGTTCTTAAAATGCGGATATCTCGAAAACTACTAACTTTTAAGACTAATGAAACATACACATTTTCTCGGCAAAATTCACGTTATTTTCATATTTTTCAACTGAAACCGCTATTGCGTCAACGATAAAAAAATTAAGCGCACAGTTACACCAACATCGATGTGGCAACAAACGAGACAGTTTATCGTGAACTTGATCGTCTTAAAAAAAGTGATTTATTTGAAATTATTGTGACTAAAAAAGTTCCCAAAGATGTAAAACTTAGTGATTTAGCTAAGAAGTTTGTGAAGATAAATAAAAACAAAGAATTATACGATTCTAACACAGATATTCAAGTGGCAGACGAAAAAGAAAGGTTAGATTTAATAAACTTAAGATGTAACTTACAGTGTGTAACAATGGAATTAACATGTTTCAAGGAAGTTAATTCTGAATTAGAAAAACGCATTCATGACTTATAAACTATAACAAGTTTATTAAAAATGCAAAAATCAAATGAACAAAACCAGAAATCATGCAAAGTAAAAAAGCAATGTTGCCGTAGTGAATAATTTGGATGAAATATCTCAAGCTAATTCATTTAATCAGAATGTACAGAATAAATCTAATGGAGGGAAAGTTAATAACGCTGAAAGGAATTTTCTGAACTCGAATGGTCAAAACATAATAACGGCTAGTCAAGTTAAAGAGGGCATTAGTTATGCTAATACTTCTAAAAACGTTGCATCATCATCCGATGGAGATAAGTAGGAAACGGTTACCTACAAGCATCCTATGCCTAAAGTCAATGTAATGTCCTTGTTGGCACACAGTCGCAGAATTCCAATGCTGGCAAATGCTTAAAAGGTGTTCCTAAATATGCCACATTACATGTTTATCGTGTTGAATTGGGTACCAGTGTACATGATTTCGTTTCTTTCCTGAAACCTAGTTTTCCTGGAGTGTATTGTGAGGCTCTTGAATCTAAGTATCCTAATGAATATAATTCTTTTAAAGTTAGGATTTATGCCAACAATTTTAAAAATGCTATGGATGCAAGCTTATGGCCTGTCAATTATTGTGTCAGTCGTTTTTTATTCCCACGAAGGAAGGAAGAGGAAGTGACAAAGTAGTGTTTAATCCAAATTTTTTTATATTAAATATCCAAGCTTTAACGATTGACAAACTGAATAATATTCTAATAGAATTAGAATTTGTTCCTAGTATAAATTTTATTTGCCTCTCTGAGACATGGGCTTTGCCACATTTATTGAATCTTTTTATATTCAAGGTTTTTCTTTGGCCACTAATTATTGTAGAACTAATTATAAATGCGGAGGTGTTGGTTTTTGGATAAGGGATAATTTAAGATGTAAAGTTCTTGATTTTTCTAAATTTTGTGCTGAGAAAGACCTTAAGGTTTGTGGAATTTGTTATAAGGATTCATTGGGTAAGGTATTTATTATTTTATCTCTTTATAGATCTCCATTAGGGAATATTAATGAGTTTTTCGAAAAAATCGAAGATGCAATTAATCGTTTATACAAACCAAATGTAAATTTGATTGGCACTGGAGATTTTAATATTAATAGTTATAAGTCCAATAATGATTTCAGTAACTTTAGTAACATTTTCTCCGCATGGAACTTGATTAGTACACTGGCTCACTAGAGTTAAAAATAATTCATTGTCGACTATTGATAACATATTTGTTGGTGACAATCTATTTAATACAGTATGTGTTGTTGATAATGTCATGTCTGATCATAGGACAATTTTAGCAGATATTAATCTGAAGGCATCACTGGATATGAATTATTCTTACTTTGAACGAGATTTTTCAGATATTAAGTATTCTAAGTTTCTACGATCAACTATATACGATGAATAATATTTTTTTTTTTTTTTTTTTGTTTTTTTTTTGTTTCTCGCATCAACCAAGTTGGTTATTAGCGATGGCTTTAATAATATAATCACAGCTTATAGAGTAGAGAGGTATTTGACAGATAGTTATAAATATTATCCACATCGCAATCCTTTCCTAGCAAGGTATTCATGTCATTTGGAAAATTACATTGTTGTCTTTGCGATGTGTATAATGTACATTCTAATAGTATATGTTTTACATTTAGTTCACGGCTACAAATTATACACATAGGTTTATCAGTTTTACGTATTAAATATTCATGCGTAAGTTTAGTGTGACCTATTCTTAGTCTGGTTATTACGACCTGTTTTAAGCGGTTACTGCACATTCGCGGCCACTGTTTGACACTTTCCTTTATTTGTCTTAATTTTTGGAGTGATCCTTGCCACTCCGATTGCCACCGAGAATTAATTTTCATTTTGATGTAGGTTTTCACGTCACTGTAAACCGCACTGTTCACTATATGTACATCTCTGCATACCGTAGCGTCTTTTGCATATTTGTCAGCATCTTCGTTTCCTTCTATTCCTTGATGAGAGGGCACCCATAAGAATCTGACATCCAAGTTGTTGTTTTGTAGTAGATGCAATTGAGTCTTGATTTGTAGTTCAAGAGGGTTGTTAGTGTAAATATTTTTCAAGGTACTTAGGGCACTCAAGGAGTCTGTTATTATTACAGTTTTTTGCAGGTTTGACGTTTGAATTTCGATTAAAGCTTGTAGGATAGCATATATTTCTCCTGTATACACAGAGCTTACGTCGGGTAATTTATATTTCAAAGGTGGTTTATAGGAAGTGATAACAGCAGCTCCAACTCCATTTGGGGTTTTGGATGCATCAGTATATATTTTATGAAAGTTAGAATACATGGAAAGTTTCGTGTGAAACTTCTGATATACTATGGAGGCTGGAGTTTCTGCCTTGTTAAAGTTGGTTAAGCTGGTGTCTATGCTCGGAATTTTAA
The DNA here is from genome assembly GCA_947563755.1 of Lochmaea crataegi. NCBI lineage: Eukaryota > Metazoa > Arthropoda > Insecta > Coleoptera > Chrysomelidae > Lochmaea > Lochmaea crataegi. The sequence goes on along the minus strand of OX387427.1, from coordinate 40,565,276 downwards.
TAAGCCATGGCGGTGGTACATCAACATTTGCTTCTAGTATGGAAGGTATCTGCATGTCTAGTTGTATGATATATTTGGAAACTCTCTGATAGAAGGGGTAGTCGACTCTTTTCCTGAATTCGTAGGTGTTTTGATATCTATTTGCAACTGTGTTATTGTAGTTTGGATGTTCTTGGTTGCCCATTATAGTACTGGCATATGACAGTGTCAGGTATTGCCTTCTTTTATCTAGTGATTGCTCTCCTAGCTCTACTTGTAAGCTTTCGATAGGGGATGTTCTATAAGCTCCAGAAATGATGCGCAATGCTTGGTTTGCTATGACATCTAAACGTTTTAATATGCGTTTTTTAGCGGAGGCGTAGGCGATGGATCCATAATCGATCTTGGATCTAATAAGATGTCTGTAGATTAGGAGTAAAGTTTCTCGATCAGATCCCCACTCTCTGTTTGCGAGGACTTTTAATAGATTTAGTCCATTCTGACATCTAACGACTAGATTCTTAATATGTTCATCCCAATTTAATTGCGAGTCGAAGATCATTCCCAGAAATGTGACTTTTGACACATACCCGAGGGGACTACCATTTAGTTCAAGTAGTGGCTTTTGGCCTACTTCTCTCCTGGAGAACATTATAAATTTGGTTTTCTCTGCAGAGAAATGAAAACCGGAGTCCTTAGACCATTTTTCAAGTATGTTTATGTGTAATTGTAGAATCGATTTCATTGTTGTTAGATTTTTACTTTTTATGTACATTACCAGATCATCCGCATACAGTCGGACTTTTATTGGTTTCTGTATATTAGTGGTGATGTTATTTATAGCTATAAGGAATAAAGTTGGGCTGATTACTGATCCCTGTGGAGTTCCATGTTGTTGTGTTTTTAGATCGGAGATCGAGCCGTTTATCCTAACTTGGAAACTTCTATTATTTAGGAAATTGCAAATAAAAGCCAGCATGTTTCCGTCTATATTCCATTCTTGCAAGTTTTTTACTATGTTAGGCCTCCATGCCGTATCGAATGCTTTGTTTATGTCAAAAAATACAGCTATACATTTCTGATTGTTTGCTAAAGCCTCGTGTATGTCGCTTTCTAAGTCGATGATGTTATCGATTGTGCTTTTGTGTTTTCTAAATCCACTCTGTTCTGGTATTATCAATTTTCTTCGTTCTAACTCCCAAACAAGTCTGTTATTGATTATTTTTTCTAGTAATTTGCACATGGTGCAAGTTAAGGATATGGGTCTATAAGAATCGACTAATAATTTATTTTTCCCTGTCTTCTGAATGGGTATAATTATTCCTTGTGACCATTTTTTGGGAACGTATGTTTTGTCCATATTTGATTAAATATTTTTAGCAGTGTTGCTTTAGCTGATTCTGGGAAGTGTTGCAGAAAGCTAATATGCACGTTGTCTGGCCCTGGGCTGCAATCATCAAAAGAAGTAAGTGCTTCGTCAAACTCGCTCTTTAGGAGGGGCTTGTTGATGTCCGTGTCTATATTGTTAATGTGAAAGTTGCGTAGACTGGTTTCATTATTTTCCAGAAAATTTTCTTCGAAAGCAGCATCGCTAGATTGTTTCTCGTAATTGCTGGCTAGTAAATCAGCAATTTGTTTTGGATTGCTAATGATTTGTCCGTTATCTTCTAAGGCAGCAATTTTCTGATATGATTTGTGTCCCGATATTTGCCTAATTTTTTTCCAAATAGTGCTAATATTAGTTGAACTATTTATATTTTGTACGTAAGTCTTCCAGCACTCTTTTCTACTTTTTTTTAGCGTATATCTTGTCTTAGCTCTAAGGTTCTTAAAACTTGCTAGATTTTCAGGAGTCTTGTATTTTTTGTAGCGATTAAATGCTGCTTTACTTGCTTTTATTGTCTGACGACATTCGTCATTCCACCAGGGTACCGGATTGTGTCTTCTGATGGTTTCTGTCATCCCAATACTGTCTTTGGCGGCTTGTTCAATTATTTTGGTAAATTCGTTAACTGTTTCGTCGATATCCTCTGTTATTTTGTATTGAGAAAGTAATGTTTCAATATTTAGGGAAAATTGATTCCAGTTTGCTTTGTTAAGACGCCATTTTTGTAAAGGTTTGCTATTTTCTACGCCGGTTCTAATGTCAGAGATTATTATTGGGAAGTGATCGCTGCCATAGAGATATGGCATTACCTCCCAGTTTAAGAGAGGAGTAATGGCGACATCACATATTGCCAAGTCTATAGCAGACGATGTCCCATTGTATGAGTTGAATCTTGTGCTAAATCCATTATTAAGCAAAGTGAGGTTGTAGTCATTCATAATTTCCTCAATAAGATTACCTCTATCGTCTTGTTTCTCCGATCCCCACAATAAATTGTGACCGTTGAAGTCTCCGACAATTATACGGGGTTGAGGTATTTGTTCAATCAAGTTCACCAAATCATTTTTATTGAGAATAATATTGGAAGGAATGTAAATATTACAAATATTTATTTTAGATGGATGGAAAACAGTAACCGCAACAGCTTCTAGATCTGAGATTATGTCAATTTTATTTGATTGGATATTATTTTTAACGTATGTGGCAACTCCCCCCCAGCTCCTTTCTCCAGTGGGTCTGTTTTTATAGTATATGTTATAGTTTTTCAAGTTATGTACATTACTGTCTTTAAAATGTGTTTCCTGTAAACAAATGGAATTTGGTTTGTACTTAGACAATAGTTGTTTCAACATTTCATAGTGTACGTAATAACCATTTAAATTCCATTGAAGTATGTCCATTTCTAATATGATGATTGTGTCGACGACTCACTTCCAGAGTCAATGGGGCCTTCTGATATGTATCGTCGTAATCGTTTTCTTGTCTTGGTTAAGCGGATTTTTAGGGATTTGTTCGTGATTTGGGGGTACACTTTTTCCAGCATATTAATGAGAGACTCGAAATCTGAGGTATAATTTCTTATGGTACTGATTGGATCACTAGAACCATGAATATTGGTAATCAAATCTGTCAGTTGATCATAATTTAATATTAGTTCGTCTGCGTGTTCCTCAATGAAATTTTTGGCGGGTTCCATCATTTTCATTATTTCGTCAAGCCCAACTTTCCTAGTTTTTTTTTCTTTAGGTGTTTTGAAAGTTGTTTCCTCTTCAGTGGTGTTATCTGGTATTGGGGGACTTTCAATTTCGTTGATTTTTCTTTTGTTGGTTTCTGTGTGATCATTATTTATTATGTCTATTTGGTTTGTTTCAAGTTCGGGTGAGTTGTTGATGGATTTAGGTTGGAGTGTAGGAGGAGTAATATTGATTTTCTCTGGTGGTGTAGGAGTAGTAACGTTAGCTTGAACTTGGGGTGTAGACGTAGTGGTGTTGCTGCCGCTTATATTTGATTGGGAGTGTAGTGGCATGTTAGGAGTATTATTAACTTGGCTGGAAGAGGTACAGTTGTATGCAGTGTGACCTGGTTGTTTGCATTTATAACATCCTTGCCCATCCATGTTGAGAAAAATACGATAACTGGTTGTTTCGAATTGTATAAGGAGACTGTCTGGTACTGTAAGGTTATTTGGTGGATCAATATATACTTGACGTCGGAAACTGAGTATATGGCTGTACGCGGGATCAGTTACACCAATTCTTAGGAATGTTATATTTGACATTAGTTTTAGTCCAATATTTTCTAAGGCTTCTTGGATAATTTCGTTAGGGATTGAAGGGCAAACATTTGAAATTACAAGTCTTTCTGCTGGAGTAATCATCCTACGAGCTTTGATTTGTTGGCCATTAATAGTAATTTCTCCTCCATGCTCTTTCAAAAATTTGTCTACAATCTGTTTCGATGATAAATATATACATACTCTGTCATTAGCCATGCGTGAAGCATATAGTATATTTTTAGGTGAGATAAGTGGACCGACTTGATACAAGTATTCTTGGCATTTGATTCCTGTTATTGACGGAAAAATAATAGCTTGTTCTTTTGGCGGGTACTTTGGTTGTTGACTTTGTCCCAATACACTTGAATATGACATTCCGGGTTGTTGTGAATTGCTTTTAGAGTTATTATTCATGATATAATTTTGAAATTAAGTAACTTTTAAAACTATTTTCTGCTTCTGCACTATCATGTGCAGGTCCGACCCTGTCTACTGAGACAGAGTCAGAAGTAAAAAGTGGATAATGGAATTCCTTTTGATAAGCGGCTGGTTTGTTGGTGAAATTTCGTCTTATTACTTTTATATACTATTCTAATTCAGTTGTAAATAGTACTTACGTATTTCATTTGTTGTAATTAACTAAGGTAGATTATGACTTTGGATTGAATTTATTCGATTTTATACTAGCACAATTCGCTATGCACTTAGGAGCTGATCGCTTTCAGGTAGTAACCCAATAACGGTCAGGACCGAACTTCGATGAATAATATTGATGAGGCGTATGGTTACTTTTTCAGTATTTTCTTTCATTATTTCGATTTAACATTTAAATTCTAAAAATAGATCTGCTAATCCCAATGGAAAACATAAATATCTAGAAGCTAAAAAAAAAAATCATGCGAAATCGATAAAATGAACAAAAAAAGAATTATTATCATAAATTCAGAAAATCCCACAAAAAAGCATGGAAAACTGTTTCAATGCTAGCTGGTGAAAAACAGAGTTCTCATGGATTGTTCAGGAGGAAAATAATGTAATTATTGACAAACCTGTTGATGTGGCAACTAAATTTAATACCTTTTTTAAACAAGCACCTCTTGATATACTTGATAAAATCGAACAAAGACAAATAGCTTTACCTTTTTTTTAATATTTACTACAATTCATTTTCATTATGCCCATTCACTCAGGATGAACTTTTAATATTACTTCAAAGTAAACTGAAAAATAAACATTCATACGGTTATGATGAAATTCCGTCTTTTATTTTAAAAAAGGTAGTAGGTGCTATTATTTCTCCATTGACTTTATGAACAATAGCTATTTGTATAACAAGGGAGAAAAGTGCTACTTTTCCTCCCGAGGATGAAGTTTACAGTAATCATTCAAGGGAGGAAAAGGCACTTTACTCCCATGTTATACATATGATTTTTCCGCCTCCCTCAAAAAAGACATTTTTAAATAATTTATTTATGAAAGAATTAAAAAAAAAAGAAAAAAAAATTGAACTCGCCGGAATTCGATCCTACATGCCTATGACGAACAGTGAGCTGGACTCCAGCGCGTTGTGCTACCAAGGCAAGTTTTGCGGAATCATGAACATAACGTATTGCTGAAGTCAAATTATTAATGTAAAAATCGTTAAATTAAAATAACAATTTACTGATTTCTACCATTTTTCAAAATACAGGGTGTTCTTTAATTAAACGGTGAAATTTATACCTATATAATAGAATATAGTTAAGGTCGTCAATGCCGTATAAGTTATTTCATTGATGACGTATCATAACCTCACTTTTACTTTTCCTCCTTACAATCAGGCCAGGAAATGTATACTTTGGATAGAGGTAGGCGGAAAAAATATTTTTGTGCGTAATGAAAATAATCACACATATGATACTCGATTCAAGCAAGATTTTATACTGCCTGCCCATTTTTCTAAAATGGCGCATAACTCTCCCAATTTTATTGGTCTAAAAATTTTCAATAAAATTCCAAATGATATTAAGGATTGTCAATCGTCATCAAGTTTTAAAAATAGATTAAAAATATTTCTCTTGGAGGAATGTTTTTATTCGATTGCAGATTTCTTTTTTTCTGTAACTATTCAACCATTTGATGTTATTTGTGTACTTTTAATTATGTTTGTAATATTGACTATTTGTAATTTGACGTGTCCCATACATTAAAAAATGTCTTTTAGGGAATAAAAATTGTATTTATAACAACATAGCTCATGTGGCGTCCTCTAGAAAATACATCGAAGCGGATATCATATTATGATTTTCCATACATACAATAGTTTAACTCTTTTTTTTAATATTGTTATACAATAAAAATTTTTAACTAACTGTTGGATCTTCCTAAACTTTTTTTTTCATATGTATAGATCAATTGAAATATCCACAAATTGATTTATTTTTGTAACATAAAACGTGTATTTCAGTTTATATTTTCCGCAAATTTCAGCAGTGACCTATGTATATTCAAGTAATTAATTGAAAACGGAAAGCTTTTCATTATTGTTTTACCTTTTTAAATCAAACTGACTGTTAATAATTAATTCTACTATTTAATGAAAAACCAATGAAAACTTTAAATTAAATAGTGGAATTAATTAAAAACAGTTGGTTTGATTTAAAAAAGTAATATGAGTAGATTCCAGAAAGTGAGGGTCCAAACAGTGAATTCAATTTTCATTGTTTGTTTGGGATTAATTAGGGCTCTATTTATTTTCTATTAGCGTCTGCTAATACTCACGGTACCTGATAAAGCGACGTTTTTCACAAATCGTGCAATTATCCAATAAGTAGAAACTGTCTACTGATTAACTGAGTTTATATTTCGGAGCTGGTGATATATCACGTTTTTATTCAGGAAACAATGTTTCCCTAAGGTACATTATATCACAACAGTTCTTCAGGGAATTGTTTGGGAAAACGACATTTCTGGGATATTCGCGATTCCTATAAAATGGGGAACCGTATAATTGACACCTTGGTGGTGTTGTTTCCAGGATTTTGTTTTATGTGGACACATCCTATTGAGATATTGTGAGAAAATCTCTTAATTTATCAAATACTATCCGCCTCGGATTTGCTCGGTGTCACCCATTTCCCATTTTTCTTACTTTTAACATTTTCATACTCGTCGTCATTTATAAACAAGAGGTCTGATTGGAATGATTGAAAGAGGAATCTACATGTACATAATTAACCTTCATTATAAAACTATTTAGTTGTATAAGGATTAATATTATAATAAGAATGTAATATTCAGTCGATTCTAGTCTAATTTGAACAAATAAATAATATTTGAGAATAAATTTAAAACAGGCAATCATGCGGACTACCGATAGAAGTGAAAACGTACTATTTTTAACAATGGATAGCTATATTTTTGTGTCACCTGATTCAATCTTCCATAGTTTACATAGAACCGAGTGGATTCTTCTTAGTAACAAGGATCATGGGTGAGCAGCAGGGACCAGAAGCTTCTTCAATAATACTTGAATCCTCCTAGCAATAAACATACTAGATTCCAACATAAGCAATGTCAAAGTTTATTTACTTATTTTGTTGAATCTAACAGTTCTGTTTACTTACTTGCATCCCCCTACAAGGTGAAATCATAACAGGTTATGGGTCCAGAAAGAGTTCAGTTACCAGGACTGCAAGAAGAGCTAAAGTTTCGAGGTCTAGAATAATAATTTTTTTGTAATTGTCAGTTGAAGACAATTTGGACAGCCGTCAGGTATACTTTGAAAGTCAAATCGCATGACGGTATTTTATTGAAAAGTTTTCTGTTTTAAAGTACGTAAGTTATTATAGTTTATTTTGTATTTTCTGGATTGAAGAAGTGTTTATGTAAAGTATAGACAATCCTGAAGGATTCCTTAAAATCGCATTTAGAAACATTATGTGAGGATTCAAAAGGTCATATGAATTGTGTTTCTTGGGAATTTAAGTTAAATTTAACCCTAAAAACAAAAGCTTTATTTTTGGTAGCAACGGGTGTTGAACTGCGACGTCATGGATCGGTAAGGGTGCAACGGTAAGAGGCGCTAGCTTGAAGGGCTCCGGCTAGAGACTCCTCTCAAGGGTGATTTGACCCCAAGTTTATGTCACACAGGAATAAGAGGAAGGTTGTAAAAATTGAGGGCGCTACTACCTTTTTGACGTCGATAAAAAATACTAATTTAAAAAACTAAGGCGGAAAAGGTAGAAACGCCTTGTAAAATTTAAATAAAAGTAATAATAAAGTACTTATAAAAAGAAAATTTTAATACTCTACCCCGGGCGATATCTCCCTCAACTTTTGCAGTTGAGGATTTAGAAAAAATGAAAAAGAATTTGAAAAAAAATTATATATTTATACTCCTGCCACAGGAAATGAACAGAGAGGAGAATTTGTACTTAGATACTTAGCTTATGAATATGAAGTGGTTTCCTGAAGAAGGTAGGTAGGTCTTGCCTCTACGAAGTCTTGAGAAGATCTCGAAGAAGATAAGTGGATAGTCTTGATTTGTACTGCTGTTTCCTGGTCTAGGGCGCTATCCTGGGGTTATATCCTTACCTAGGGCTTATATTCTTGCCTATATCCTAGGGTTGGGGTTATATCCTAGAGGCTGTGCTTACCTAGAAGTACAGGTGGATCAGGGATATATAGGAACTTGAATGTAATTTCCCATTATGTTGGTCAGCTTTTCAGGTTAAAAAAGGAAGGCAGTTATTTGAAAGTAAAAAATTGATTTAATTTACTGAAAGCTTTCCAACATTATATGTCCCATGTTAAAACAGTAAAAAAGCAATTATCGGCTAAATTAAAAGAAATACTAATGATCTGGAAGAAACTAATTATAGCAAAAAGTTAGGTACTTATTTAAAAAAATATCGTGCTTGAGAAATATATGAACCCGACACTGGCGGTACGAAAGAATATTTTATAGGTTGACTGTTTACAAAATGATATTTTATCGTTAAAAAAATTATTCTGCAACTGAAAAAGTTTGCAAATGTTTGCACAAAAGTGAAACAGTGAATTATAAAAGAATATTTAGTTTAAAACTACCATATTAGTATAAAAGAACAGTTTATGACCACGTGTTAAATTTAATTCCGTCTATCTCTGTAAAAAATAGAGAATGCATACAAAAATTATATCCTTTCCTCGGGGATAGTCGATAACGGAAAGGGGTGTCACTGGTGACGTTGGAAAAAATGGAAGCGACCGTTGGCAAACGTCAATTGTCTTATAGTCAGGGTTGAAGAATTTGGGAACACAGAACTATAATTGGAAGTGGCTAATGAGACGACAAGCGGTAATTAAAAGGATTTATTCTGTAAAATCGAAACAGGTCGATAGACATGTTACAAGGGATGCAGAAATTTCAGCAAGGTTAAATAAGGATTTTGAGGCACAGGCATTAATAGCAACATTGCACTTCCAAATTCGAATTGCCATTCAGCTTATCAAATGTTAGAAAAGTTAGATATATGATATGGAAAGAAGTCGGTGGTTGAAAGTGACTGTAAACAGCAATCTAAGTGTTGTGTTTGCAGGTTTAAATGACGGATGATCGTGGATTTATTACTTATTTTATTTCTAGTACTTGTAACCACATTTTTACATTCAAGGGAACAAATAGACAATTGACATTTGTCAGTCCGTTGCCAACCTCCTGGGTTGGATAATTTACCTAAACATAACACTTCTTCCCCTCCTTATGAAGAATTCTACTGATTATAAATTTAGTTTGCTTGGCGGTTTAATATTTCGTTTTGAACGACGCAAGGTTACACCTGAGTATGGGAGAAACTCGGTAGACTCATGAGAAGTACTCGGCTGGTTAGCAGCTATTGGTGGGTCAGATGACGTAGGTTTATTTTGAGCATTTTTATCGGAGTCATCAGGTAATTGTATGTTCTCAGTTTGATCTGAATCAGGGGTTATATTATTATACACCAGACTAGGCATACTAGGCGGTTCCAGTTGTGTAAATGTATCTGGAATTTTATATGGTGTATTTTCCCCTATTAACCTTAATTGATCGATATGTCTTTTCCAAGACTGACCGTTATCTAACTTAATTAAATAATGTAATTTGCCTAATTTTTCCTGAACTCTACCGAACTGCCACTTATCTGAATGTAGGTAATCTCTAGCTTCCACTCTTTCCCCCTCTTTTAATGTCCTAACTGTTTTATCCCTATTTCCCTCCTCTTTTAAAATTTTAGGTTTAAATATATCCAATCTGGATCTAATATCTCTACCAAACATTAGGGTTGAAGGACTAAGCCCTGTAACTGTATTTGGAGTGATTCTGTAGTGAAATAAAAATTTATTTAATTGTAATTGTTTGTCAGGTGTATTATTTTGTAAATTACGGAGAGATTTTTTTAAAGATTGTACATATCTCTCTGCTAAACCATTTGTAGCAGGGTGATATGGTGCACTTAACTTGTGAAAAATACCATTTTCTTTAAGAAATCTTTTAAATTCGTAAGAAACGAATGCTTGAGCATTGTCTGAAACTAAATAAAATGGTATACCAAAAGTAGTAAAAATTTTCCTTAAGATACCTATTGTAGTTTTACTAGTCATATCGTTAACTATGTGTATTTCTGGCCATCGACTGTATGCATCAACCAGAATAAAATAGTATTTATTCATAAATGGACCAGCGTAGTCTATATGTACACGTTCAAAAGGTGCTGTAGGAGTTTGCCATGGATGTACAGGTACTTTACTAGGGTTATTTCTATGTTCATTACACTCAGAACAATTTTTACACAAATTTTCAATGTCCCTGGCTATTCCTGGCCACCAACAATGACACCTTGCAAGTGATTTCATTTTAACCACACCAAAGTGTGCAGCATGTAATTCCTGCAATACTCTGTTTCTTAACAAACCTGGAATAACTACATTATCATTTCTTAAAATACAATTATTTTGTAAGGTAAATTCTATTTGTGGCACATTGAACCTGTAAGCTGGTTCTACATTTATACCGTTTTGTAAACCTTGAAATAGTTTTTGTAATTCTATATCATGAGCTGTTTCTTTAGCTAACTCATTAGAGGTGATAGGTAACATTTCTATCTGAGAAATTTCAAATTTATCCGTAACATCATAATTAAAATTTGGAAAACTTTCTAGTGGTAACCTAGACATAGCATCTGCATTTGAATGATATTTGGTATTTTTATATTTGATTGTGTAATTAAAACTCTGTAAAAATAAAGCATAATATTGCATTCGAGTAGTTGTAAGTGTAGGTAAGGTTTTTGAAGCTGAAAATATTTGCACAAGAGGTTGGTGATCTACTAATAATGAAAATGATCTACCAAAAAGATAATAATAAAATTTCTTTACTCCAAAGATTATTGCATATGCTTCCTTATCGATTTGGGCATATTTTTGTTGTACCGAGCTTAACATTTGTGAAGCAAATTGAATAGGACGTTCAGTACCATCTGGGTACACGTGGAATAATACCGCCCCCACTGCATATGGACTTGCATCAGTAGGTAAAAGTAAAGGTAATGAGGGATCAAAATGAGCTAAAACTCTGTCGGATATAATTTCATCCTTTGCCCTTGCAAATGCTTTTTGGCATTCTTCACTCCATTTAAATGGAGTACCATCTTTTAACAGATTATAAATTGGGCGCAATATATGACTGATATTCGGCAAAAACCTGGCATAATAATTTATTAAACCAACAAAAGCACGAACTTCAGTTTTATTTATCGGAATTTTAGCTTCTCGTACCGCTTCAATTTTATCTTTTGTTTTATGAATCCCGTGCCTATCAATCAAATATCCACAATATTCAATTGAATCAGTTAAAAATTGACATTTTTCAAAATTAACCCGTATATTGTGTTTTTGTAAACGTGCAAGAACTAATTCTAATCTTTGAAAATGTGTAACATCATCTGGGGCCGTAATTTTTATATCGTCAAGAAAAACGGAAACGCCCTCTATATCTTTCAATAAATTTTCCATTTCTCTTTGCCAAATGGCTGGTGCACTAGCTACTCCATACATTAAACGTGTACTCCGAAATAGACCCTTTGGTGTACTTAAAGTCAAATATTTTCTATCAGCTGGATGTACCTCCATTTGTAAATATGCCTGTTTTAAGTCAATTTTTGTGAATTTATCACCACCTGCCATGCTTGAAAATAATTCTTCAATGGTAGGCAGTGGATATTCATCTACTACAAGGTAACGATTTAAAGTGCTTTTAAAATCCCCACATATCCTAACTTTACCATTAGATTTAAGCACCGGAACAATGGGAGTTGCGTATTCTGAACTATTAACCTTTTCTAATACTCCCTCTTTTTCTAAAATTTCAATTTCTTTTTCTACTTCTGGAAGTAGTGCATGGGGTACCCTTCTTGCTTTAAAGAAAAAACATGGTGTATCTGTTTTGAGTTTCAACTTAGCCTGTAGACCTACAATTTTTCCCATATCCTTCTTAAAAACTGAATTGTATTTTTCTAGTAATAAGTGTAATTTTGAATCTCCATAATCATTTACTTGAGCAATTTCATTTTGTAGATTTAAACCTAATTGCCTAATCCATTCTCGCCCTAAAAGTGGTTTTTTGTTTGAATCAACAATATAAGCATTAAGAATTTTTGAAACATTTTTGTACGCAACTTCAACTTCAACAAAACCTAGTATGCCTAGTGGTTGACCGTCATATGTAACCAATTTTAAATCAGTATCATTTAAAATTAAATTAGAAAAATACTTCTTAAAATCATTGTGGTTTATGATTGTGACAGCTGCTCCAGAATCCATTTCAAACTGTATTTGAACTTTATTTACCTGTAACGATAATGTAAATTTCTCTCTATACTTACCATGCTCACTTGTAATATGTAATATTTCCTCTACTTTTGTTTCATCTATCTCACCCACAGCTACTGTACCTTTCCTTTTCATACAAACCCTGCTCAGGTGACCCTTGTGTTTACATTTTCCGCATATAAGATTTTTCTTTTCACATTTATTAGCAAGATGTTGTTCTGATCCACACCTGAAACATTGTAATGTTTGATTGTTTGTAAATGCACTATTTTTATGAACAAAAGTCATTTGAGTTCCACTAGAGTTCGAGTCTTCATACTTCTTCTGGTTGGAACTCAGTTTATTAACATTTTGTGTATATGTATGAGATTTGTGTAGTTGAGCTGCATCTCTTGCTGATGTCTCCATACTAGTAGCAACCTCGACTGCTCTCTCTAACGTTAGGTTCTTGTATTCTAGTAATCTACTTTGAATATTTTCATTTCGTAATCCAAATACAAACTGATTGCGTAAAGCTTTTCTCTGATAATCTCCAAAATTGCATGTAGTAGCTAACCTTTGTAACACGGTAATGTATTCTTTAACACTTTCCCCCTCTTGCTGTTTTCTCTGTAGGAATCTGAAGATTTCAGCAATTTCGAGTGGTTCCGGGTTGTAGTGTTCCTTCATGGTGTTTACCAACTCTGTATATGTCTTTGTATCTGGGGTATCTGGAGATAATTTATCACACAGTACATCATATGCATCAGGTCCCATGTAATGTAAAAGGTAAGGTGCCTTCTTATTCTCAGGTATTGCAAACACTTTGAAAGCACTTTCCAGTCTCATCAACCATCTATCGAATTTCTTTGTAACATCGTACGTCTCAATTGAAAACACTGTTTGAATTGAGTGATGAACAGTTTCTGCTGTTAATCCTGTAGGATTTGTGTTAGAATTGCCTCCATTTTCGTTCGGCATTGTAAAGTCAGGTTAAGTTACCTTAAGCAAAATAATGTGATTGTAAGGAATTCTCGAAAATAAAATCTGTCTTTTAATCTCCTTGTATAGGTTCTTCTATCCTCGTCGCCAACTGTTGTGTTTGCAGGTTTAAATGACGGATGATCGTGGATTTATTACTTATTTTATTTCTAGTACTTGTAACCACATTTTTACATTCAAGGGAACAAATAGACAATTGACATTTGTCAGTCCGTTGCCAACCTCCTGGGTTGGATAATTTACCTAAACATAACACTAAGGATCTACTGCTTGGGACAATGTAAGTGGGGCATATAAAAATATTGAAACAATGTTTGGAAGACTTAGGTTAGAGGACAACAGGTTGAAAGAAAGTGAACAGGCAAATCAAGGTCAGGCGACTTCATTAAATGCGATTATTTCCCATCAAAATCGAGTCTCTTGAAAACCACAGAATTACAGAACTACTCTTTCTAATGAAAGCTCAAATGTTGAATGCTTCAAATGTGGAAAAAAGGACATATGAAGAAGTATTGCAAAGTATTTAGCTTATTATAAGAATAATTATGCCTGTAATATTTGTAAGTAGAAGGGTCATTGTGCTAAAGATTGTCGGAAAGCCAATCCTGGAAAAGATGAGAGTAATCAGAATAACTCTTCAAACCGCCGTGCATTTATTACTGTTGGTCTGTCAACTGCAAATGTAGAGGACATTGAGGCTGAACCTGATTCCATCGTTTCATGGTATCCGGATTGTGCTGCTACACAATATATGACTGGTAAACAGGACTGGCTAATCAATTTTGTGGGATTTGAGGAGCGAACCATGGTCTTAATAGGTAATTCTACTAAACTCACAGGAATCGGAATGGGTGATATCGAGCTGGAAGCTTTTAATGGAACAATTTGGAGCCAAGTGGAATTAAAAAATATTTTGTATGTACCAAAGATGGCATTTAATCGTTTTTCTGTGAATCAAATTCTTTTTTTTTTCGGGCCGGAATGGGACAATCATGTTCGAATGGGTCCAGGACCCAAACAGTGTTGGACTCATGCCTACCAACCAAACCCACCTCAAACTCGCCGTTTCCCCCGCCTCGGAATCACTACCCTAGCATACTTCGAGACGAGTGGCGGTCCCTCTCACACCCTCACACCGTCGTCTTCTCCCTACCTCTCATGCCATATCGAGTCATTCTCTCCTCCTACCTATGTTCTCTACTACGCCGCTTACCGCTATCCATTCCCTGCTCCCCCCTCAACGTTATCTCCACCATGTTCTCCAAATAAACCACCTACCCTAGTTTCCTCTCCAACTTCTTCAGCACTTCCTCGTTCCCCCAGCATCTAAATACATGCCCCTCATCATCCTCCACTTCACACCTCTGGCACACTCCAGTCTCTCTTTTTCCAATCTAGTCCAGTGACCACTCCACCCATGTCCAGTGAACACCTGCGTCAAAAAGTAGTTCACCTCCCCGAATTTCCGGTCCATCCAATCTCTCCTATTCCCAATCGCTCCTTTGAGTGCCCCCTCATACCCCTCCCACCTTCTCTGCATTTCCTCCTCCATCCATTCCTGTACTTCCTCTCTGGTCGCACCCCTCCAGCGTTTATTTCTGGCTCTAGCCATCACGTTCAATGCGTAGGCTCTTGCTAGCACCGCTGCCTGCCAGTCCACCCACTGTCCTGTATCCCTGCACCTCCCTCAGCAATATCCCTCTCTGCACCCGCCGAAGTGGCCTAAACCTCGCATTCACTCCCGCTCTTTAACCCCACACCTCCGTACCGTGCAGCATACTCTGCTCTACCGTCCTACCAATTATCTTCCTCTTCCACCCTCCCGGCCCCTTCACATTACACATCAATCTCCTCAGCCATGCTGCCCTCACTTTCCCCTTCTCAGCCGCCTTTACCATGTATGTTCTGAAGGATATTTGACTATCCAACCACATCCCTAGGTATTTCACAGACTTCACCATACGAATTCTCCTTCCCTTCACCATCACCCCCCACTTCCCTTGTCTTGCTGCGCCCCTTCACTAGCAACCCCACCATCTTATCTTCCGCCACTTCTAGTCCACACCGCTCTATCTTCTTCACATACTATTCCACAAACCTCATCAAGCACACACTTCCATTGCGTCGGTCCAAGAACCGAGCCCTGGCGCACTCCAGCCTCCGTCTCATACCTCCTCCCTCTAGTGTCTACTATAACACGTCCCGTCACGTAGTCCTCCCCCACTCCAAGCCTCGGAAACGCGCTCAACACTGCCCGTTTGCTGACACTGTTGAACGCGTTTCCGACGTCGAAGAACACGAGTAGGACCAGTTTCTTGTTCCTCCAGCTACCCTCCCTAGCCCTTTCCACCAAGCCCATTACCCTACCCAGCGTCGAGATACATGATTTTCCCTTCGCAAACTTGTGCTGGTTCACCCTAAAACCCCCTCCTCCTCAATCGTTTCCTTTATAATCGCACCATCAATTTACCCATACCACACAGCGGGCTGATGGGCCTGTAGTCCCCCGCCCGCTACCCCTCTCTACCCGCCTTCTTCAGCAGTATCACCCTGGCCACCTTCCATCCTTCTGGAAACTCTTCCTCCCTTAGCACCCTGTTGAATAGCTCGCAGAAGTACTCCCCATTGTCATCCTACATCCTCTTCATCATATCACCCCTCAGGCCATCTATCCCTGGGGCTTTCCTTACTTTAATGTTCCTCCCCCCCTCCTCAACTTCCCACTTCTCTACAGGCCTTATCCTCCTCATTTTCCCTACCCCCTATTATCCTGGACTACTCGAATCCTGCCTCCAACTCCTCCTGTCTCCACTCCTTCAAACAATTTGCATATAATCTCCTTCTCCCAACCTTCCTCTAGCACCTCGTTCCTATTTCCACTCATCCTCTTCACCGCTATCTCATATGCCTTTCCCCATGGATTGATTTCCACTTCCCCCAGTAACTCTTCCCACTTCCCTCTTTTTTCCCTCTCCACCCTACGCTCCAGTTCCTTTTTCTTCTCTTTGTATCCCCTTTTTCCCTCTAACTCAAATTCTGGATAAATGTTATGCACAATGTGTAGATGCAGAACAATCTATATTGAAAATTGTAGATGAAACCGAGATTGTTGCAATGGCAAACAGGGATGGAAACCTGTATAAACGATTTGCTCATCAAAATGTCAAGTATGTTAGGGACACCTTAAGAAGAAGTGGAATAAATTACATTGATGACTGAGATGATTATATATTGTCAGGTTTGGTTTATGGAAAGCAATATAGAATTACTCGCCCTAGAAATATAAAAATAGTCGAAAAACCATTAAACTTAATGCATGTTGATTTATGTGAAATGAATATTAGATCTCTAGGGGGAGCCAAATAATTTCTCTTATTCAAAGATGATTATTCACACTCTAGAACGGTTTATTTCATCCAATACAAAGATGAGGCTTCATCAAAATTAGAAGCATTCGTGAAACTGACGGTAAACCAATTTGACAGAAAAATTAAAAAGCCGTAAGGTCAGATAATGGCACTGAAATTGAAAATCTTGCCACAAAAAATATTTTCAAAGAACTTATTTTTCATACAAAAAGCAATGCATTCACGCCTGAACAAAACGGACGAGTTGAGAGAGAAATGCGAACTGTTGTTGAGCCAGCTAGGTCTGCTATACATGTGAAAAGACAAAAATCTATGGGCTCTAAACTATGCAGTTTTTACATTAAACTAAACAAGAACTAGTATATTGAAGGACAAAAGTTCAGCAGAAATGTATGGGTATGGTATAAATTAGACTCTCGTTGTTACATGATTTACATTCCAAAAAATGGTCATTTAGTTCTGACAATGTTATATTTAATAAACGAATTGAAATTAACAAGTTCACTGAAATTGAAATGCCTTTTGTGGAGAATAGAAGAGGAATCGACTTCTTTGAAATATTTAGCCCTATGGCACGTCAGGTTTCAGTCAGATCAATACTTAGCCTTGCAGCTTCAAACAAAATGAAATTAATTACTTTCGATATGAAACCAGCTTTCTTGCGAACTGCTCGTTATGGAATATCTTCCAATGGAGATGCACAACTAATGAATATACTGATTCAAATTATGGAGGAGACAAATTAACCGGACACTCAACCAGTGGAGTTCTGATATTACGTGGAGGACCTATTGTATGGTATGCACAAAAGCGAAGATAAGTGGCAACATCTACTGCTGAAGCAAAGTACAGAGCCGTCGTATCTTCCATTGATGACATTTGCTGGGTAAGACGATTTGGTAACGAACTTGGTTTTATCGATAAAGCTGAGCCAGCACCTGTGTATGTTGATAATCAATCCGCCATACAATTGTTACAAAATTCACATGAAGGAAAAATAATGAAGGGCAAAAAACATATTGAGATCCCTAGGAAATTTATACAACAACTAACTAGTGCGGGATAAAGAACTTCTCGAAAAAGTTCAGCGTCGTTCAACCAGACTATCCTTCGGGCGTAGAAGACCCAGTTATACTGAAACACTTTGTAAATATTTTGTAATCTTTGTATTGTGTAATTTAGGGCTTATGGATCTTAGGGTCCGTGCCCGTATCTCATTGTAATAATAATAATAATCATATTGGTAAGACAATAGATTTGAAACATGTTAACAGTGCAAGTCAACTAGCGGACATATTGACTATACCTTTGAATAAAAAAAATATTTGATAGTCTGTAGCGCAAAATAATTAAAGAGGAGTGTTGAAGTATAATTATTTTGTGCAGCCTAGCTGGCTTAAGGCCAAATGCTTTCGGCCAACTTAACTTGTTAGGAAAATCATGTTTCAATGCCATACTTTAAATAAATGTCAAAGAAGATAATTACATATTCTGTCTGGTCTGTCCTATTAAATAGAAGAATAAGTCAGTGATAACCATTTAATAGTCTGTCGGTATTGCTTATACTGTGAAAGGTATGTCGTGTATTCTATTCAGTATTTTAGGTGCCCGTAGATTTATTCTCGATACTCCCGGTGATACCGGAAGTGAATGACAACTTTGTTATTTTAAATGAATATCATCTTTTCGAATTCTACATTAATTTTCAATGTGACTTTGTGTAGAATACCCAATATCTAAAATTTATACTTATTGAGATATTAATTTTTTCAATAAAAAGTTGACAGGTGCAGACCTTCATATTGAAAATTCTGTGTGAACATTCCCAATACCAACTAAAAAACATCTTGTCGGGTTCATTAGTAGGACGATCAAGGCAGTTGGTGACATGTCGAAAATTTCTTTTTGGTATACAGGGTTGTTAAAAATATGATGAAAAGTTCACGTTCAAAAATGTTAAATATCTTCATTTTTCTAATGAAACAACCATATTTTTATTCTTCCACTCAATTCCAAGGCCGAAAATAAGGGCAGTTTATGTTCACTTCCCTATACCCAATCTCAAAAGTAAATTTATATAATCTTCATTGTTTAATTCCAAACGAGCCATTTCTATGACAGGTAAATACACAGCCTGTTGAAATAAAAGAATAAATAACACGGCCTACGACTGCGCAATAATAAGGCTGAAATAATTACATTTAAATACATGTTTATGCACACCGACATCTGAAAAGTGGCGAATCTGACCATACGTGTTTATTGTAGTCCCGAAGGAAAAATTTTTCCTCAGTAATCCTTTCCGAAATAATCCAAAAAACTACACAAAACCATTAAAAGTGTTTGTTTCGGGTATCTGGCGAGTCGGGAAGCATTTTTGGGAATTTTCACTCTCTCCCCAAAACTACCCCTACACCAAAAACTCGTTTTTTGGGCGTAACTTTCGTCGACTGTGGTCCTGGAACGGTTTTTGGGATAGATCGAATTTCCCCTTTTTGACCTTCAGGACTTAAAATATTTTTTTTGGTAGGAAGCTGGTCTTCAATATGGCATCCCATGGTTTTGGTCTTTTGGCATACACAAGAGTGTTTATTTTGGAGAAAGGTGATTTTATTTGGCTCAAAGATTGTCTTTTGTCTTCATAATATTAATAAACAATAAAAAGGTAAGTTTTATAAAACTTTTGGGTGACAAATGTGGATGTCGGACCAACTTTCGAGAGATAAATATGCTTTATTGTAAAGAAAAATTGCTATAATTTTATGAACAAAGTCAACTTAAACAATAAAATGAGAACATAAAATAAAATAATTCGAATGTTAATATTACGATTAACATCTGCTGGGCGTCCCATGACGGCTAACCTTTTTTGTCTTCTTCTCTTCATCTTACTTCCGATGTATTTTATCCGCATTTCTGTGCCTTTCCTTTTCCCCCTTTCTGCGTCTTTCATTCTCCTTTCTTGTTTCTGCGCCTTTTCATCTATTTTTTCTCCCCCTATCTGCGTCTTCCATTCTCTTCTTTTTTCTCCTTTCTGCGTCTTTCTCTCTCTTCTTCTACCTATTTTCTGCGTCTTTTCTTCTCTTATTCCTTCTTTTTGCGTCTTTCTCATCTTCCATCCCACCGCTGTCACCAATGTTATACTTTTACTATTTTAACTTTCTTTATTTTGTTTATCTCCAACTTTAACAATTCAATAATACTCACGTCTTACTTTCAGAACACAGAACTCAAAAACTCCAATACTTTGAAAATTAAAGTCAGTTGTCCCCCTTTTTTTACTTTTCTCATGTTCCAGATAGTTCTCGACATTTCGATTACATTTCTAGATGTTTCCAGAGGCATTTACTTAATTACAGCTACCTATGAAACATTATCATATGTTAGTAAAGCTTGTTATCAATAGATGTCAAAGGACAGACCGTTCACCAAGAAGCAACAACTAGTACTCGGGCCATATGCCCCGACAGACATTGAATTACACTTCTAAGTTAAACCAGGTGAATACCTTCAAAACCGAGATGGATTTTTGTCAATATAGAATTTTGGTTTGTGGTTAGATGTGGGGATGTCGCTGTTATCGCATATTCAACATTTCCTCAAATGACGTTAATGTATTGATGTGGTTTCAACGTTGTCTCCAGTCCAGGATTACTTCTGGACGGATAGCATGTACCTTGTACTGATGAGGGGCAAATACGCCAAAACCGGTCTACAAGTGATGTTGTCCCTTCTAATTACAAACCAGAATGGTTGGTTATAACTTGCAGATATACCAGCCCCGTTTAACTTAGAAGTGTAATTCAATGTATGACGGGGCATATAGCATTATAATAGTATTAAACTATTACCTTTTACATCTGTTTCCGGGTCTTTTATTTATGGACCTGTACATATTCGCCAGTACAGGTCCCACGAAACAATGGGCGCGTTGAGCTGCTAACTTAGCGGTTCCTTTCAGGCGGGATGCTGCCGTTCTGCTGATTCTCAACTGTTGAGCAGCAGCAATTATTTACGATTTGTTCACTCAGCGTAGGCAATCCAGATCACGTGACCTAATATGACCGTCCAGGGCAAACAATTTTTTCGTCGATTTTATGAGTGTGTTTTATATAATATATGTATACGCTGAGATTTGACTTGTGTTCCTTTGAAAACCTTCATTCGATTTTAACCACATTTGAGAAATGGTTGAACTGCTAGATATGGATATAAATAGATATTTGGTATTTTCACACAGCTTTTGCACCAAAGAGGTTTCAAAAGCTCACAGTACAAGTATTTTGTAGTTGGCTTTATGCTGAAAATAGGTTCTACATTAGTCAATGGAGAATTTTTTGTTTCAGTAGGCAAGGTAATACCTACTTGAGCTCATTATTTTGAATGTTATATCAGCAGTATCCTATATATGAAAAAAAAAGTATATGAGAAACCCTACAAGCATTGAAATTGCATTTAGAATTGCATTTAGAATTTCAGAGATGAATAAAAACAAATAATCAGGTAATCTTCTTAACGACCAAATGGATATAAATCATTCTCACTTATTAGACCTATTTACCTAGAATATAGTTTAGGTGAGATTGTTGTGAATAAATTTCCAGGTGAACTTGTTGATATTCGTAGAATTCCGTATTTAGGCACTTTTGTACTTTATTTCCATGTAAACATATTATAATACCTTTGTCAATATCCTTAGAATTCCGTATTAATGCACTGTATAAATTAAAAACTTTCATTATACCTTAACTCGTTTGATAACTCTGTGTTAACGGAACGCGTCACAAGTTTAAATTGAACATTAGTTCAAATAAAATGAAGTTTTAAACTCATTTTATTGTTTTATTTCATCGTATAATAATAACGTTGGAATTATTTTATTTCATGTTCCCATTTTATTGTTAAGTTTTTAGATCACTTTGTTTATAGAATTATAGCAATTTTTCTTGACAATGAAGCATATTATTCATCTCCCTAGCTTATTTAAATACAAATACATATATTAATAAAACTAAACTAACGAAAAATGAATGTTTTTATGAGGTGACAGCTTAACCAAAAGTGGGTCCGAAATCCAAATATACAACTCAAAAGTTTTTTAAAACTTACCTATTTATCGTTTATTATTATTATCAAGATACAAGACAATCCCTAATGCGGAATAAAATTACCTTTCTCCAAAATAAACGCTCTTGTGTATACCAAAAGACCAAAACAATATTTTTGTTTGCCCTGGAACGCCATATTAAATTTTATTTGACAGGTCGCTGGATTGCCTAATTTTGTGATCTCTGACGCCGTCAAAGTGTTGGGTTTAGGTTACGATCTGTTTTTTTGGTAATGAGCAACTGAAATCTCAAATTCATTTTACATTTTTTAAGAATTATTGATATTCACGAGTAAGAGTAGCTCCAGTATCGGCAGAATATACCTATGATTGTCCGTATACTTCCGAATATGCTCGTCCGTTTCATGCGGTTAGAGTGTACCAGTATGGGACTGATAGCGGGACAAACTGACATAAATATCACAATTATGTCAACTATGGATTTTAAATTCGCCACTAGTCCCCTTATGAAAGTATTATTATTCGAAAACAAAAAAGATTTCTGGATTAACCCCCAGTTACGAAAAAATAATACCAATTTTACACTATTTTTCATCGGTTGTTGTTGGAACACCCTTGAAAGGTTTTTGAATATTTTAGAATAAAATCTGAGACATTTTGGCATAATTTTAATATTATCCCTTTCACATCGCGAGTCTTTCAAAATCCAATGTAATTAAATTAATGGTATCAGATATATTAACTAGATAGACTCTAGTATACTATGAAATATGAAATAGCAGCCATCACCTGGCGTGCACTGTCGAAAAGAGTAAATTTATTTGTTTTCGTCCGTTGTTGACCGATGTACTATTTACGGCAAAGTATCACAGTGATACTTTGACCACCTCCATAACGAAGCACCATTCTGTTAATTGGCCGGCTTCGGCCGTGTACGGCGGAGCTAGAAATGCCGCCGATACTGGAGTCGTAGACGGTAGTTACATCAAACCGTTTAACAAGAATTGTATGAAATATCCAAAATAATTAGTAAGCATGATCTGTTAATAATCATGAGGTACTTGGGCATGACTCTTCGTTTAATTTCTTTATTATGCATTTGATTATCACCTGCTTCTACAGTCACCCCTTATTACGATTTACGTCATTGTTAACAAGCTGTAATATATTTTTATCTGATATATATTTATTTCTCTTTTATCTTAGAATTAGGGACATTGAAGCCGCTATACAGCCTGAGACTGTGATTTCGTTATACCCCATTGGTAACTATAACCCGTAGCATGACTATGTACCGCATTAGCCGCTTTCTCAGGGATTATAAAAGGGATAGTTCGAAATAGGGTACCTTTTTAACCAAATTTATATTTTCGATAGACTTTGTCTCCCTCGTTATTACTTATGGACTTAATGATTTACTTATTTTCATTTGCAATTGAAGTTACGTTATTTTCATATACAGGGCGATTCAGTGAGGTTGGCGTCTCGTAGAGATGGGAATGGAGCTATCCGTCAGACCTACAACTCCCCTGGCTCGTGTGAGAAAAGAGGATTGGAGTGCGGCTAATAAAGTAATAACCCAGTGCACATTGGACTGGGCTATTGAGGTTGAGCCATACAAAGCTCCTGGACCAAATGGTATAATCCCAGCGCATCTGCAGCAGGGTCAAATACATCTATCTCCAGTACTTTGTAAACTCTTCAAAGCATCACTAGCAACTTGATAC
This sequence comes from Lochmaea crataegi, assembly GCA_947563755.1. Taxonomy (NCBI): domain Eukaryota; kingdom Metazoa; phylum Arthropoda; class Insecta; order Coleoptera; family Chrysomelidae; genus Lochmaea; species Lochmaea crataegi. Next base: position 40,541,662 of record OX387427.1, on the reverse strand, counting down.
CTTCCAGCTGTTTGGAAAAAAGCAGGAATCATTGTCTTCATTCCCAAATCAAGTGAGGATTATTCCCAGGCAAAGTCATTCAGACCAATAACTCTGTCTTCTTTCATGTTGAAGTTAATGGAAAAACTTATTGATAGGCATGTTAAGGAAAACTTTCTCATTGGAAGGCCACTACATTATAACCAACATGCCTACCAGTCAGGAAAATCCTGTGAACCAGCCTTACACCAACTCTTTCATGATCAAGATAATTGTCGAAAATTGAGGCTGCCTTAGGAAATCAAGAATTAGCTCTCGGAGCATTTCTAGATATAGTTCAACCACACCTCCTGATAGCTGCTGTTGCAAGGCGTGGAGCAGACAACACCACATGTCGGTGGATTAAAAACATTCTTTTCAACAGGACAGCAACGAGAACCTTATTTGAAGATTCCATGGAAGTATCTATAATGAAGGGATGCCCACAGGGAGGATTGCTATCACCTTTGCTGTGTGACCTTGCCATAGATGAGCTCCTGGAGGAATTGAACAGGAAGGGGATAGACACCCAGAGGTATGCGGATGATCTGACAATACTTGTACTGGGGAAATACCCTAATGTTATATCGGAGCTGATGCAACAGGATCTGAAAATAGTGGAGATATGGTGTAGGAGGGAATGCCTAAGGGTGAACCTGCAAAAACTGCACTCATTCGCTTCACTTGAAGAAGGAAGCTTGAGAGACTAAAACTGCCAAGCCTCTTCAACGTGCAGCTGTGTCAAACGGTTCAACCAAGAGCACAAAAAGCCTAAAGGCTGAGATGCCGAGGTCTCCAAGCCTCTGAATGGTGGTGCCGAACAAATCAATAAATCAGTCCTTTCCTCTTCTAGTCTTATATTCATATTCGGCTTGATCTCTTTGGATGGATACCTTTATAGGTAAAACTGTCATTATTTCTCCTGAATCTTTGGTAACTATGTGAACCATTTCCACTTTATCCTCTGTACGCTCGGCACTCTCGTTTAAAGTTGATGTCCACAATTCTAACAACCAGATAAAAATGTTATCACCATTCAACTCACTTTTTCTTTTCACACTCTGTTTTTTTCTGCTTTAAAGTTCAATCTGGTGTTGAATTGTTCATAACTAAGTTTACCTTCCAAGTTTTCGATTACTGTTACAACCATCTCATGGGATTTTGCAAATGCCAACAAAAGGGTTACATATAACATCTTCTAATTTAGGCTCACTTGCTTTCATCTGTCATATTATTTTTTCAAATTTAACCAAAAACTGATTCATTCTCTGACCTTCCTGCATCCTCATTTGCCACAACTTTTTCTTTAAAAACAATTGCCGTTATACTCATTTCTTCTCATACATTTCTTCTAACGTTCGCCACATTTCAAAGGCGTTACCTCTGTCCCTTATGTTTTCTAATTGTGAATCCTCTACGCATTGTGTAATTATACTTTGTGCTTTAGCATCCCCTTTTCAGTACCTTTCCTTTGGCATCTTCTTCTAGCCGTTGTGTAACAATTTCTGTTTTACTTACGACTAATTCTTTGTGTTCCTCTAATATTCTTTCAATTCTGAATTTCCAATTATAATAATGCGACGATTTAGCGGTTCCACATTTGAAAATATTACTTTGCCTAGCTTATAGATCTGTTACTCCGTTCTGGGCCCACAACCTAAAAGAGATTGTGGATCGGATGCTTGTGATAAACACATGTATACTTATTTGATACATTATATTGTAACATGAAAAAGAGTATGTACAAGCTTATAACATAATTGTGTTATCTATCTTAACCTTCTTGCTTGACTGTCTCTTGTCTATCAGGTTACACTTGACAGCGCAATCACTTAGGCAAGTTTTGGTGACGACCAATCAAGTTTTCAGCGACATATCAACAGGCGGGTGGACACCCAGTTATCCCCGTACCTTCAGGTGGGCGATATAGGTCAACTGGATGTGTGCCATATGTTTCAGGTGGCACATTGGACACTCCAAAAATTGTTTATTTCATACTGGGCTGTAATAAACTATTTCCCGGACCCATTTAAGTCCGGGAAATAACTCATTACAGTAATGAGTCCGGGAAATTTTTACTTCCCGGACTGTTTTAGAAAAACACATTTTTAAAAGATTTTATCTTCAAAACTACAAAATCGAGCCTACAAAAACTAATTATAATTAATATTAACAGTAACTGTGCAATGTGAATTTCCTTGCAGGCTGAATGCAGGAATACCTTTAGAGACAGAATCTTCACTAGACTCGGTAGTGGCGGTAGATATAGTTTGTTGCTTGGTCTGAAGAACCTGTATAAAATTTTCTCCATTTTGAATCATTCTTGCTACTTTTTATTTGTTTCCTATGGAATCTTCAATGTATTGTTCCGCAACAGATGAGCTTTTCAGTATTGATAAATCAGCTCCCGCATTCGCCAAAAAAGTGGCGGATGTTCTGCGGAAACAATGCCCCGTATATTTTTCTGGGTGTACCCACTTCAAATATTCCGCAATTTTTTTGGTGTCCCCCGAGTGGTATGTATGCCCGCTCTTTGGGAATAGTACATTCTTCAACAAGTCTAGAATGATGGCTATTATTCACGCGGATGGAATCATCCAAGTGAATAATACCCATTCTACACAAGTAAAAGACTATACTTTCTCCACGACTATGCATTAACAAAAAATTCCAATGGAAATCGCACCCTGGTCGCCCACGTAGGAGTCAAGTATCTGTAGCACTGAGCAATCAACCACATTTACCTGTTAAAATGTAAAGAACATAAATACAGGTAACTCATATTTTTAATATAATATATTGTATTTACATTTTTAAATGAAATTATAACATTATTAGGAATAATAATAGAGATAACATAAATACAGGTACTTAATTTAGATTAATTCTTTTGCAAAATTTATGGTAAAGTTATTACAATTGCTTATTTTGTGTAGTTAGACATTTGACGTTTTGAAAGAGACGATTTGATTTGTTAATTAAAGCGTGATTTCTGATAATCACAGAATGTGATTGGCTAACGAGAGTGAATTCTTTTTCATTCTTCACTGGTGTGAAGAATTTACATCATTATTCAGCTAAATATGTAAAAAAATGTGTGCATTATTATATAGTCGTGGAGAAATACATTTTCCTGTTCTATAACCCAAAAAAAAGAAAATCTTTCTTCGTATTTTTAGGTCGGAGCTCAACGTATTCTCCGAATATTTCCAGAAAGTTTATTCCTTCATTGCCGTTATTAAATAGAGTGAATACCCGTTTTGTATTCGTCTACTTGTAACAATAGAGAAAATGGTTTAAAACTGATTGTCAAATTGATGAAATTTCGACTAACGAAACCAAGAAATGTATTTTTTGTAATTAATTGACATTCAGTATATTCAAGATGCACATTGTCTAATTCAAAACGAATGAAAAGGTTAAACTTGTTTACCTTAATCAAAAGATACTCTTCTGGGGCTTCCTTCATGAATCTATTAACTTCTCTTGTCAGAACTGTTGATTTGTTTGCCTGATGACCAACTGCTTGCCTTTTTAAGAAAGCCGTCAGTTTTGGATATTTTGAAATATCAGCTTCTTCTTTCACCATCAGCATAGACTTGAGCATCGAATATTTTGCCCACATTGTCGCAGGATTCATATTTTTGGAGATATCCAAGAAGTAGGCCAAAAAGAGATTCTCATTCATGCCGTTTTCCACCTTATAGGTTTTTCTCCACTCGTTTGTATCATTTTTTGAATTTGTCCTCGGACCACTTCCTTTGTGGACCCAAGGACTGGTTCTGGTCCATCAGCTTCTTTATTTCCAGAAATATCGTTATGTCCCGACACCCACACTAATCTCACTTAAGTATGTTTTTCCAGTTCACTCAGTGCTTTCTGGATGTAATCTAGCGGCTATTCACAGCCGCAAGGGCTGCCTGACTTTAAGTTAACATGTGTACCCTGTAACGTTGTTACTATTTTTCCCGATATCCGGCAGTAGATATTTCAGTTTTTTTATTAAGTTCACCCCTCTGTCGTAGCTAGTTATTAAATTGGAGTATTAATATTTATTTTGATATATTATGTGTAGTACTTTTAAAACATCTGGTATATTGTACCTGTATGATTTACGGTACCGTTCGCGCAAATCAGTCCGCGCATTTCTTAAGATTTGTAAGTAGGAGACCTCCTGAGTGGGGTGTAGAGAAAAATGGATAAAACGGGTGGAGCGAGAGAAAAATGGGCTTTTTCACTTTTGACCGTTTGTCCTGCTTCCGATCCCTTCTGGGCCGTTTTAATTGCAGCTGTTGTCAACCGACCGACCGACTGATTTTCGCGCAGGCAATCCACATCACGTGACCTAATGTGGCCGTCCATGGCAAACAATTTGTTCGTCGATTTTATGAGTGTGTTTTATAAAATATATTTGTACGCTGTGATTTGACTTTGTGTTCCTTTGAAAACCGTCATTCGATTTTAACCACATTTGAGAAATGGTTGAACTGCTAGATATGGATATAAATAGATATTTGGTATTTTCACACAGCTTTTGCACCAAAGAGCAGATGAAGGTTTCAAAAGCTCACAGCTACAAGTATTTTGTAGTTGGCTTTATGCTGAAAATAGGTTCTACATTAGTCAATGGAGAATTTTTTGTTTTAGTAGGCAAGGTAATACCTACTTGAGCTCATTATTTTGAATGAAATATCAGCAGTATCCTATATATGAAAAAAAAAGAATATGAGAAACCCTACAAGCATTGCAATTGCATTTAGAATTTCAGAACACAAACGTAGCTATGACAACAAAAAATTCGATTCTAACTATTCAAATCATTTATTAGCAGACCAAGAAACTTTCGACTCAAATTTTGAAAATTTGCATGTAGAACCTGAATCCATCAAATTAAATCTCTTAGAAGCCCTTGAGATAAATAAAAACAAATATTCAGGCAATCTTCTTAACGACCAAATAGATATAAATCACTCTCCTTTATTAAACCTATTTACCTAGAAGATAGTTCAGGTGAGATTGTTGTGAATAAATTTCCAGGTGAACTTGTTAAATACTCTTGTTGATAATCGTAGAATTCCCTATTTAGGCACTTTTTGTACTTTATTTCCATGTAAACATATTATATGAGATGATATTGTATTTTATGAAAATAAATAAATAAGAAATAAATTATAATATGCTCATAAAGTATCTAAGAATAACAAAAAGTAGAAATGAGAAGTCAAATTTGCATTTAAAATACTCAATCTATGATAAATAAATAGGAAGTTTTAGATAGCATTTCAATACAGACATACCAAATATTAACCTAAGTTCATAGGCTCAGACTACCTCAAATACTGGGTCTGGAGTCACAAACTCTGTTGTAAAGTTTGATATGAACCTTAAACATAAGGTATAAGGACATATCACAACTCTAACTATAGAATTAATAATGAAAAATCTCAAATATAAAAATGGTGTATGACTGCATGAGAAAACAAGGGAAGCTATGTTGACAATTTCTAATTTGCAACAAATTACATAAAATAGAAGTAAAAAACTTGAATTAAGGATGTAAACCTTTAGTTGAATCATCAACAATAAGGTTTTACATAATATAAACCAGAAATAAATAGTTTTTGAATCAATTAAAAAGGTGACATTTCTAAATATCACAATGCAAACATTAAAATTGAAATAAATATTTAAACCAAGATCATTTACTAAGTAAATAATGATTAATAGAAAATGTTTGTAATGAAATCATTGTATTTAAACTTTTGTAAAATAGAATAAGAAGTGAATAGTGATTTTAGTGTAAGGAGATAGGGAGAATTTAAAAACATGAATTTCTCTAAAACGGTGAGAGAGAAATTACTCAGATTTGGACTGAATACACAATAAATTATGGACAACAAGTTTATGTAAACATTTTAATCAGTTAAGAACATTTTTGAAATTCAAGTAAAAAATAAATACTTTTGAGTCGACTCGTATACTGAGAAAAGTCAGATTTTGAGGTAAAAATCCAGAATCTAGAGTGCTTTGACTTAGATTCTATAAAAGCACTTGCAAGATTTTGACAGGGGAGTCATACATTTGAATTTGAGCGAAGCACACGTTTCTCCGAGTCTTAAAATAAAGATAAAAAAAATTAGTTGGCTTTGAAATTATGACAGAAAAGTTTTGACGTACCTGAAAATGTGAGGTTAGAGATCTAGAAGTCTGGAGAAAGAATGCTTTTGGCGAATTCTAAATTATATTCCTCACCTCAGCTGCAAAGTTTCATTTCCAAAAGAAACTTAAAACCACTGAAGGTGAAGAATCAAAATGTAAGTGTTAAACAAAATTTCCCACTCATGAACTGTCACTCCACAAACTCAACTTTAAAATTTTTTTTCTATTATGAACTTTAATCCTTTTTCATGATGTGCTACATGAATCCAATAGTTGAAATCAGCTATAAAAAAAAAAGGAAAATTTGTATATATCAGAATAGTTGTTTATAAATTTTTATCGTACCATTTCAATTTATATTTCTAATCTTACTTCCCGTTCTAAAAGAAATATTTATCCCATTAGAAAGATTTTTCTGTGTAGTTTAAGAATTAAACTAAATAAAAGATAATGATTTGTCATTTTAAATTAAAAAAAATTAAATAATAATTGAAATATCATTGTAAATTAAAGTATTATTAATAAATTTTTATTCAGACTGGAGTCATAGAAATGATGACACATGACTTTGAATTTGACATTGCGAACACAGTAGAATAGAACACAGAAATATTTTTCACCACAAATTGATGTTTATTTTTGTTTTGAGACATTAATTACCAATGAATAAATGATCTTGATTTTGTTTGCTCTGGAGCTCCACCAAGACTTCCCTACTATCTACCCAGCAGATTCTCAACACACCTCTGTATACTGACCCCACTGGACTCTCTAGACAAGATGTATCAATACTACATAGACTTCGAATAGGTCACACCAAACTCACACACAGCTACTTAATGACCTCAAGCAACAGACCTTCCTGTCAAAGCTGCCAGTGCCCACTTACTTTTAAACACATCCTGGTTGATTGTCGCCAATTTAGCACAAGAAGACGACAACATAATCTCAAATGCCAGCTGCAAGACATCCTAGGGGACCCAAACCAAATCGAGACAACACTGAAATTCTTAAAAGATATATCACTCTATCATAAACTTTTAACTATGTTTTTAACTATCTGTAATAACTACTGTTTTTCTGTAATAGCCCTGTGCAAGTGGCCATAGTTGCCGAGCACGTCAATTGAATAAAAAAAAATCTTAGAGAAATTAATTAACAAAATAATAACTTATGAAATAAAAATAAAATATACTTAGAGTTAGGCAACCAACTCTACATAAAACATTACTCTCCTTTTGAAACTAATCCCCTGAGATTAAGACCTCATGTGTGACATAATCAACATTTTAAAAGTAGGAAAAGGCGACCAAAGAACTAGGAGGTGAGAAATAAAACCAATTTATCTATTTTCTTATGCATTTTTATCTCAACAAAATAAAATTTCAAGAATCAAATGAGCTAAGCTAGGGCATTTTAATAAAAAAAAAAGATAACTCTAAAATAAATAACCATAAAAAAGGGCAATTCAATACTTAGAGAAATAAAGACGATAAATAATTTACAATTTAAATGAAACTTCTTTTATAATTGACACACAACGTGGGGCATACTACATAACATATAATACCTTTGTCAAATTATAATGCACTCTATAAATTAAAAGCTTTCATTATTCCTTAACTCGTTTGATAACTCTGCGTTAACGAAACGCGTTACAAGTTTAAATTGAACGTCAGTTCAAATATAATGAAGTGTTAAACTCATTATATTGTTTTATTTCATCGTATAATAATAACGTTGGAATTATTTTATTTCATGTTCCCATTTTATTGTTTAAGTTTTTAGATCACTTTGTTTATAGAAGCATATTATTCATCTCCCTAGCTTATTTAAATACAAATACATATATTAATAAAACTAAACTAACGAAAAATGAATGTTTTTATGTGGTGACAGCTTAACCAAAGTGGGTCCGAAATCCACATATACAACTCAAAAGTTTTTTAAAACTTACCTATTTATCATTTATTATTATTATTATCAAGATACAAGACAATCCCTAATGCCGAATAAAATTACCTTTCTTCAAAATAAACGCTCTTGTGTATACCAAAACACCAAAACAATATTTTTGTTTTCTCTGGAACGCCATATTAAATTTTATTTGACAGGTCGCTGGATTGCCTAATTGAATTTTATTTGAAAGCTCGTTGGATTGCCTAATTTTGTGATCTTTGCCGCCGTCAAAGTGTTGGGTTTAGGTTACGATGTCTTTTTTTGGTAATGAGCAAATGAAATCTCAAATTCATTTAACATTATCTAAGAATTATTGATATTCACGAGTAAGAGTAGCTCCAGTATCGGCAGAATGTATCTATCATTTTCCGTATACTTCGGAATATGCTCGTCCGTTTCATGAGGTCAGAGTGTACCAGTATGGGACTGATAGCAAGACAAACTGACATAAATATCACAATTATGTCAGCTATGGATTTTAAATTCGCTACTAGTCCCCCTATGAAAGTATTATTATTCGAAAACAAAAAATATTTCTGGATTAACCCCCATTTACGAAAAAATAATACCAATTTTACACTATTTTTCATCGGTTGTTGGAACAGCCTTGAAAGGTTTTTGAATATTTTAGAATAAAATCTGAGACATTTTGGCATAATTTTAATATTATCCCTTTCACATCGCGTGTCTTTTAAAATCCAATGTAATTAAATTAACGGTATCAGATATATTAACTAGATCTACTCTAGTATACTATGAAATATGAAATAGCAGCCATCACCTGGCGTGCACTGTCGAAAAGAGTAAATTTATTTGTTTTCGTCCGTTGTTGTCCGATGTACTATTTACGGCAAAGTATCACAGTGATACTTTGACCACCTCCATAACGAAGCACCATTCTATTAATTGGCTGGCTTCGGCCGTGAACGGCGGAGCAAAAAATTCCGCTGATACTGGAGTCGTAGACGGTAGTTACATCAAAGAGGAATAACCTTTTGACAAGAATTGCATGAAATATCCAAAATAATTAGTAAGCATGATCTGTTAATAATTATTAGGTACTTGGGCATGATTCTCCGTTCAATTGCTTTATTATGCATTTGATTATCACCTGCTTCTACAGTCACCCCTTATTACGATTTACGTCATTGTTAACAAGCTGTAATATATTTTTTAGACGACGCCATCTGAAAGTTGCTCGTTCTGTATTCATTTACATACCGAAAGTTGCGTTTTGAATGTTCCATGTAGTGAAAGTGACAGTTCCGTACTGCAAAACACTTTCGGGACGCTCTGGAGTAGACAACTTTAGCTTCCTTAAATGTGACTCTAGCCACTTCAATGTTGACAGTTGACAGTTTCACTTCGATGATTTTGCATAACCTTAAATTTTTAATTTTCTGAAATTATTTGTTTTATTTTTAGGTACAATCATCATTACTTTTTGCAAATAATTAATAAATTAATATTGACATTGCAAATATCATTAAGTACATTATAATGTTCAATAAATAAAATGTTTATAATTCTCTATTATTTATTTTCTTTCCTCAGTGTAATTGAAAAAGTTTTAGATCATATGCGTCGTCTAAAAAATGTTGTGTACGCCGCGGCTGAAATACTACTTTGTTGGACTCGACTATTGCTCGCCTCGCTTCGCTCGTCTCGCAATTTTCAGACTCGTCCAACAAAGTAGCACTTTCAGTCCTTGGCATACAAATAACTATTTATCTGATATATATTTATTTCTGTTTTATCTTAGAATTAAGGACATTGAAGCCGCTATACAGCCTGAGACTGTGATTTCGTTATACCCTATTGGTAACTATAACCCGTAGCATGACTATGTACCGCATTAGCCGCTTTCTCAGGGATTATAAAAGGGATAGTTCGAAATAGGGTACCTTTTTAACCAAATTTATATTTTCGATAGACTTTGTCTCCCTCGTTATTACTTATGGACTTAATGATTTACTTATTTTCATTTGCAATTGAAGTTACGTTATTTTCATATACAGGGCGATTCAGTGAGGTTGGCGTCTCGTAGAGATGGGAACGGAGCTATCCGTCTGACCTACAACTCCCCTGGCTCGTGTGAGAAAAGAGGATTGGAGTGCGGCTAATAAAGTAATAACCCAGTGCACATTGGACTGGGCTATTGAGGTTGAGCCATACAAAGCTCCTGGACCAAATGGTATAATCCCAGCGCATCTGCAGCAGGGTCAAATACATCTATCTCCAGTACTTTGTAAACTCTTCAAAGCATCACTAGCAACTTGATACCTTCCAGCTGTTTGGAAAAAAGCAGGAATCATTGTCTTCATTCCCAAATCAAGTGAGGATTATTCCCAGGCAAAGTCATTCAGACCAATAACTCTGTCTTCTTTCATGTTGAAGTTAATGGAAAAACTTATTGATAGGCATGTTAAGGAAAACTTTCTCATTGGAATGCCACTACATTATAACGAACATGCCTACCAGTCAGGAAAATCCTGTGAACCAGCCTTACACCAACTCTTTCATGATCAAGATAATTGTCGAAAATTGAGGCTGCCGTAGGAAATCAAGAATTAGCTCTCGGAGCATTTCTAGATATAGAAGGAGCGTTCAACCACACCTCCTGATAGCTGCTGTTGCAAGGCGTGGAGCAGACAACACCACATGTCGGTGGATTAAAAACATTCTTTTCAACAAGACAGCAACGAGAACCTTATTTGAAGATTCCATGGAAGTATCTATAATGAAGGGATGCCCACAGGGAGGATTGCTATCACCTTTGCTGTGTGACCTTGCCATAGATGAGCTCCTGGAGGAATTGAACAGGAAGGGGATAGACACCCAGAGGTATGCGGATGATCTGACAATACTTGTACTGGGGAAATACCCTAATGTTATATCGGAGCTGATGCAACAGGATCTGAAAATAGTGGAGATATGGTGTAGAAGGGAATGCCTAAGGGTGAACCTGCAAAAACTGCACTCATTCGCTTCACTTGAAGAAGGAAGCTTGAGAGACTAAAACTGCCAAGCCTCTTCAACGTGCAGCTGTGTCATGAACGGTTCAACCAAGAGCACAAAAAGCCTAAAGGCTGAGATGCCGAGGTCTCCAAGCCTCTGAATGGTGGTGCCGAACAAATCAATAAATCAGTCCTTTCCTCTTCTAGTCTTATATTCATATTCGGCTTGATCTCTTTGGATGGATACCTTTATAGGTAAAACTGTCATTATTTCTCCTGAATCTTTGGTAACTATGTGAACCATTTCCACTTTATCCTCTGTACGCTCGGCACTCTCGTTTAAAGATGATGTCCACAATTCTAACAACCAGATAAAAATGTTATCACCATTCAACTCACTTTTTCTTTTCACACTCTGTTTTTTTCTGCTTTAAAGTTCAATCTGGTGTTGAATTGTTCATAACTAAGTTTACCTTCCAAGTTTTCGATTACTGTTACAACCATCTCATGGGATTTTGCAAATGCCAACAAAAGGGTTACATATAACATCTTCTTCTAATTTAAGCTCACTTGCTTTCATCTGTCATTATTTTTTCAAATTTAACCAAAAACTGATTCATTCTCTGGCCTTCCTGCATCCTCATTTGCCACAACTTTTTCTTTAAAAACAATTGCCGTTGTACTCATTTCTTCTCATACATTTCTTCTAACGTTCGCCACATTTCAAAGGCGTTACCTCTGTCCCTTATGTTTTCTAATTGTGAATCCTCTACGCATTGTGTAATTATACTTTGTGCTTTAGCATCCCCTTTTCAGTACCTTTCCTTAGGCATCTTCTTCTAGCCGTTGTGTAACAATTTCTGTTTTACTTACGACTAATTCTTTGTGTTCCTCTAATATTCTTTCAATTCTGAATTTCCAATTATAATAATGCGACGATTTAGCGGTTCCACATTTGAAGTTGAGTTTCCACCGGACATTGCCACGGTTCCGTTGAAAATATTACTTTGCCTAGCTTATAGATCTGTTACTCCGTTCTGGGCCCATAACCTAAAAGAGATTGTGGATCGGATGCTTGTGATAAACACATGTATACTTATTTGATACATTATATTGTAACATGGAAAAGAGTATGTACAAGCTTATAACATAATTGTGTTATCTATCTTAACCTTCTTGCTTGACTGTCTCTTGTCTATCAGGTTACACTTGACAGCGCAATCACTTAGGCAAGTTTTGGTGACGACCAATCAAGTTTTCAGCGACATATCAACAGGCGGGTGGACACCCAGTTATCCCCGTACCTTCAGGTGGAAGATATAGGTCAACTGGATGTGTGCCATATGTTTCAGGTGACACATTGGACTCTCCGAAAATTGTTTATTTCATACTGGGCTGTAATAAACTATTTCCCGGACCCATTTAAGTCCGGGAAATAACTCATTACAGTAATGAGTCCGGGAAATTTTTACTTCCCGGACTGTTTTAGAAAAACACATTTTTAAAAGATTTTATCTTCAAAACTACAAAATCGAGCCTACAAAAACTAATTATAATTAATATTAACAGTAACTGTGCAATGTGAATTTCCTTGCAGGCTGAATGCAGGAATACCTTTAGAGACAGAATCTTCACTAGACTCGGTAGTGGCGGTAGATATAGTTTGTTGCTTGGTCTGAAGAACCTGTATAAAATTTTCTCCATTTTGAATCATTCTTGCTACTTTTTATTTGTTTCCTATGGAATCTTCAATGTATTGTTCCGCAACAGATGAGCTTTTCAGTGTTGATAAATCAGCTCCCGCATTCGCCAAAAAAGTGGCGGATGTTCTGCGGAAACAATGCCCCGTATATTTTTCTGGGTGTACCCACTTCAAATATTCCGCAATTTTTTTGGTGCCCCCCCAATGGTATGTATGCCCGCTCTTTGGGAAATACATTTTCCGCTTCTTTAACCCAAAAAAAAGAAAATCTTCCTTCGTATTTTTAGGTCGGAGCTTAACGTATTCTCTGAATATTTCCAGAAAGTTTATTCCTTCATTGTCGTTATTAAACACAGTGAATACCCGTTTTGTATTCGTCTACCTGTAACAATAGAGAAAATGGTTTAAAACTGATTGTCAAATCGATGAAATTTCGACTAACGAAACCAAGAAATGTATTTTTTGTAATTAATTGACATTCAGTATATCATTCAAGATGCACATTGTCTAATTCAAAACGAATGAAAAGGTTAAACTTGTTTACCTTAATCAAAAGATACTCTTCTGGGGCTTCCTTCATGAATCTATTAACTTCTCTTGTCAGAACTGTTGATTTGTTTGCCTGATGACCAACTGCTTGCCTTTTTAAGAAAGCCGTCAGTTTTTGATATTTTCAAATAGCAGCTTCTTCTTTCGCCATCAGCATAGACTTGAGCATCGAATATTTTGCCCACATTGTCGCAGGATTCATATTTTTGGAGATATCCAAGAAGTAGGCCAAAAAGATATTCTCATTCATGCCGTTTTCCACCTTATAGGTTTTTCTCCACTCGTTTGTATAATTTTTTGAATTTGTCCTCGGACCACTTCCTTTGTGGTCCCAAGGACTGGTTCTGGTCCGAAATATGTCTTTGCTGAACCTCTTCTCGCGAGTCCATCAGCTTCTTTATTTCCAGAAATATCGTTATGTCCCGACACCCACACTAATCTCACTTGAGTATGTTTTTCCAGTTCACTCAGTGATTTCTGGATGTAATCTAGCGGCTATTCACAGCCGCAAGGGCTGCCTGACTCTAAGTTAACATGTGTACCCTTTGAATATCAGTCCTGTATTTGTTAATTCTGACACTGTGTAGGATATCATAAATCTCCACCTGAAATACAGAGATATGTTTTTCTAAAGAGGAAATACATGTAGTGTTCCTCATTCACTTTACACCCCTGCTCCTTTCCCTTCCCCAGTTTTTGAACCGTCTGTATACCAGGTCTCATCTCGGGGAAACTTCAGTCTGCTTGGGTCTTGTCAGTCCTTCCTGTGAGGTATTGTTACCTCTTATTTAGGACCGGGAGAAGTTTAGTGGCCATATAGTCTGTTTTCATATCTAAAATGGCTTCACTCACGATGGCTTTAATGGATTGTGTCCTGATATAACTGTTTTGTTGCTCAAGTTTTTTTGCAGCCCAAATATAATAATAAATATCAAGGAAGGCTTTTTTTTCGGGCCGAGATGGAAAACTCATGTTCGAATGGGTATTGTTGGACTCATCCCCAAGGGGATGCCTACCAACCAAACCCACCTCAAACTCGCCGTTACCTACGCCTCGGAATCACTACCATAGCATACTTCGAGATGGGCGGCGGTTCCTCGCACACTTACCGCTCACACCATCGTCTTCTCTCTACTATCACTCCTACCTCTCATGCCATATCGAGTCCTTCTCTTCCCCTAACCTTACTCTCTACTTCTCCACTTACCTCCATCCATTCCTCCTCCCCCCTCGACATTATCTCCACCATGTTCTCCCAGTACACCGCCTCCACTAGTTTTATCTCCAACTTCTTCAGCACTTCCTCGTTCCTCCATTGAGGAAGGCTGCTAATAATACTTTCTCATTTTCGAGAGCATACTCTATCCCTTGTACTAAGTGATGAAGTGCTGTCTCTGTGGATACTACCGGTCACAATGCATATTGATTCAAGTCGATCGGTCTTTCTACCAACGACCCTTCTCTAATGTGCATGTCTACCAGTCTCTCCAATGTCCTCAGTATAAATGACAACGGACTTATGGGTCTTCGCTTTATTGTCACCTGTCTTCCCAGGTTTAGGAATAAAGACCACTCCTTCTTTGCTAAATACCTTTGGTATGTACCTAGTCCCATACTTGCTCTAAGGATTGTACACAATCTGTAACACAAACATGGCGAATAAACAAACAAAAGAATGACCACAAAGGCAAGCCTGTATGTGGCAAATCACACCTATGTCTCCTTACATACCCTGATGTATTACATTAAAACAAAGCAAAACAAAAAAATACACACACAATTCATCAATTTAGAAAATAGATTCATCCAACTATATATAATGATCCAGGCTTCAAGCAATTAAGTATTAATTGTTGTTTTTAATATCTATTATGACAAAACAGTGTCACTTCTGAGTGAATGAATATACCCCTTCAATTTATTTTTGTATAAGTTAAAATTTGAATTTATATTTCTTATTAAGCTAGGTATAGAGTTATATACTCTAGGACCAATATAATCTGGGCTAAGCTGTCCAATAGTCAATCGAGAATTTGGTATTTGTACTCTTATATCAATTTTAATTCGTGTTGGATATTTATGTTCAATTATATTTATTCTATTTCTATTTTTGTGAAAATATGTTGATAGTTTATAGTAGTATAATTTTCTGGGATCCATAATCTTACATTCGTCAAACAATAGTTCACTAGAATATATCTTGGGCTTTCGATAAATAATTTTAATAATATACTTCTGTAATATTTACAACTTCCTGAAATGACAATTAAGAACTCCACCCCATCCAAGAAGACCGTATGAAATTCTTGACTCAAACAATGCATTATGAAGTATTTTTAGTTGTTTTATATCAAGATATCTCTTTAGGTATTTAAATTTGTATATGAGAATCCTCAATATTTTCGTGACTTCTTTAATGTGGCGTTCCCACTTAAGTGCCGATCTATAAAAATTCCAAGATATTTAATTTTGTCTATAGAGGATATGCTGACAGTTTGGCCATTGTTTACATTTAATTGGTCAAATGCAGGGAGTCCCAAAGAATTAGGAGCAAATGGCAAGAAAACAGTTTTATTATAATTTATAATTTTATAATTTATCCAATTAAATATCTGAGATAGGTTACTTTCTGCCGTTTCTTTTAATTTTTGCCACGAAGTGTGTTTATAAAAAATAACTGTATCATCCGCATAACTAATTATTTTTCCAATAAAACGTATAGAAAATAAGCTATTTATGTATATAGTAAAAAATATCGGTCCCAGGACTGTTCCTTGAGGAATTCCACATTGAACTTAGTGTGGATCACTAATATAGTTTCGGATTTTAACAAATTGTATTGCTTAAATATGACTGGATAAGTTTTAAAACCCATATTGTTCATGACTTCCAGTAGCTGTTGGTGATTAACAGTGTCAAACGCTTTGGCTAAATCTAAGAAAACACCAATACAAAAACAATTTTTCTCATCTAGGGAGCGATATTGTAACGGTAAAAGTTGCTTTTAATTGGGCGCCAATTTGTAACTGTAAAGGCGCCAATTTGTAACGGTAAAGGCGCCAATTTGCAACGGTAAATGCTGTACCTCACAGGGCACCAGCTCGAAGGGCTCCGGCTAGAGACTCCTCTCAAGGGTGATTCGACCCCAAGTTTATGCTGCACAAGGATAACAGAAGGGTTGTAAAAATTGAGGGCGCCACTACCTTTTTAACGATAAAAAGGACTAAGAAGAATAAGGCGGAAAAGGTAGAAACGCCTTGTAAAATTTAAATGAAAGTTAAAAAATAAAAAAGTTACTTAAAATTACCCCGGGCGATATCTCCCTCAACTTTTATAGTTGAGGATTTTAATAAAAAAAGAATTAATAACAAATTTTTAATTTATTCTGCCACAGGAAATGAATAACGGAATTTAATATAGGAATTTGTACTTTTATAGGTACTTAGCTTAGATGAAGTGGTTTCCTGGAGAAGAAGTCAGGTCTTGATCCGAACTGATGAGTTCTGTTCTAGGGCGGTAGTTTGGGGGTTCTATCCTTGGCTATATTCTTGGGGTTATATTCTCCGGTTAAATTCTTCGGTTTATATCCTCGGCGTTATATTCTAGCCTAGGGTTATATTCTCGGCGTTAAATTCTTGGGTTATACCCTAGCCTAGGGTTGTATTCTCGGGTTCTATCCTATCCTAGGGTTGTATTCTTGGGTTTATCCTAGCCTAGGGGCTGTGCTTACCTAGAAGTACAAGTGGATCAGGGATATGTAGGAACTTGAATGTTATGGCACATTATGTTGGTCAGCTTTTCAGGTTAAAGAAAAGGAAGGCAGTTATTTGAAAGTCAAAAAATTGAATTAATTTACTGAAAGCTTTCCAACATTATATGTCCCATGTTAAAACAGTAAAAATAGCAATTATCGGCTAAATAAAAAAATATACTAATGATCCGAAAGAAACGTATGATAGCAAAAAGTTATTTATTTAGTTATATGAAAAAATATCGTGCTTAGGAAATATATGAAACCGGCACTGGCGTTACGAAAGAATATTTTATAGGTTAACGGTAATTAATAAAAGTGTTATTTTATAATTAAAAGAGTTATTTCGCAACTGAAAAAGCTTGAAAATATTTGTATAAAAGTAAACAGTGAATTATAAAAGAATATTTGGCTTAAAACTACCATATTAGTATAAAAGAACAGTTTATGACCACGTGTTGAATTTAATTTCGCCTATCTCTCTAAAAAAATAAAGAATGCATACGAAAATTATATCAGACAGTACTTTAGAAGAAGCTTATTAATTATAAATTATGATTTTGAACTTACCACAGCAAAATTCATAAGATAGGTACTTAAGATATGAAAGATAGCGAAAGATGAACTGTCTCCTTCGGCGGTCGTTAACAAAAAGGGGTGTTTAACGTGGCGTTGTGCAAAAAATGGAAGCGTCCGTTGGCAAACGTCAATTGTCTTACGTTCGGGGTAGAAGAGTTTGGGATCACAGAACTATAATTGAATGTGGCTAGTGACGACGAGCGCTAATTAAAAGGATTTATTCTGTAAAATCGAAACAGGTCGATAGACATGTTACAATATGTTTCTGACATTAATGTGTAAATAGCATCTTCTGTACATTTTCCCTCCCTAAATTTTTTAGTATAATTCCTTATGCGGTGACTTAATAATTTCTCGAATATTTTGGCCAGATTTGTTATCCACAGATATAGGTCTGTAATTGGAAAAGATCTTATGATCTCCGTTTTTATATACAGGATTTATGACCGCAACTTTAAAAGCCATTGGACAAATTCCTTGCTCAAAAATATTGTTAATCAGGTAACTGATCGGTGCTGATATTTCTTTAAAGATAGATTTTAAGATTTCTGCTGATATACTATCTTTCCCTGTTCCTTTTTTGTTTTTTAGTGTTTGTATAATGTCCATAAACTCGTTTCCATTCGTAGGAAATAATGAAAATGAGAGAGGAATCTTTGGCCCTTCATCAAAGATTTCAGTAGATGGTGTTAATTCACTATTTAGATATTGAATAGATGAGGCTTTCACTTGATGAATATCCATACTACTGATGAAATAAAACAAATTAATTTGTTTAAATCTTCATTATTTATTTTGGACTGACGTTCAAATTAAAATTAGTGACGCGTTTCGCTACACAGTAGCTTTTTCAAACTAGTGAAGCTACAATGAAAAACTTTTAATTTATATAGTGCCTTAATACGGAATTCTAAGATATTGACAAAAGTATTAAAAATGGGGATAAGTACAAAAAGTGCATAAATACGGAATTCTAAGATATTGACAGAAGTATTATAATATATTTAAATAGGGATAAGTACAAAAAGTGTCTAAATACGGGATTCTAAGAAAGTTACAAAGGTATTGAAAAAAGGTATCTGGGTAATTTATCAACAACTATCACATTTTCTAGGTAAAAAGGTTTAATAAGAGAGAATGATTGATATCTATTTGGTCGTTAAGCAGATTACCGGAATATTTGGTTTTGTTAATCTCGAGGGCTTCTAAAAGATTTAATTTAAAGGATTTGGGTTCTACATACAAAATTTCAAAATTTGAGTCGAAAGTGTGTTGGTTTGTTAATAGATGATTTGAATAGTTGGAATCTAATTTGTTATTGTCATAGCTGCGTTTGTGTTCTGAAATTCTAGTTTTAAAGTTCCTAAAAGTTCTACCGATATGAATTTTGTCACAGTTGTCGTTACCACATTTTAATTTATAAACACCTGATTTGTTTAATTTTGAGGATTTAGATTTGTTATTTTTAATGAATTTAGATAGATTGTAGTCGGTTTTAAAGCAAATATTCATATTTAAAGATTCTAAAAATGATTTGATTTTTAAGGATGGTGTTCCAAAGTATGTTAAGCTTTTAAATTGATTATTTTTATTTTTATCTGAAGGATATACTTGTTCTAAAGTGCGTTTCTTTATCTTTTTATTTATGATATTGTCAATTAAGTTTGGATCGTAATTATTATTAACTGCTATTTGTTTAATGATATTTAGTTCTTTGTTGAAATTATTATTGTTTAATGGGACTGTTAAAAGTCTGTGAATCATACTATTGAAAGCTGCTAATTTATGACTCAATGGGTGGACCGAACTATTATGGATTGTAATGTCTGTATGTGATGGTTTGCGAAATATAGAAAAATCATGTTTATTGTTTATATTTGAAATTGAAAGGTCTAAAAAGTTTATAGACTTATTTTCTTCATGTTCTACGGTAAATTTTATATTGCTATGAATTGAGTTAATATAAGTAATGAAGCTATCTAGTTGTCTAGTAGTGCCAGTGAAGCTCGCTAAAATGTCATCTACATAACGGTGCCAGTACATAAATTTTTTACTAAGGGGATGTTTATGAATTATTTTTTCTATATTATCCATGAAAATTTCAGCTAATAGGGGACTGAGGGGGTTGCCCATAATCAAACCATCTTTACTACTATAAATCTCTCCATTGAAATGAAAATAATTTTGGTTTAAGCAAACTTTTAATAAATTTATTATGTCAGAATGAATTATAGGGTTAACATTATTATACGTGAGCAAATTATCAACAAGAGTTAAAGTTTCTTTAGGAGGTATACTAGGGAATAGATTAGTTACATCGAACGATATGAATTTAGAATTGTGAGGTAATTTTATATCTTGAATATTATTAATTAATTCCGTTGAGTTTTTAATAGAAAATCGAGGTTTGAAAGAACAATATTTAGAAATTATATCTATGAGAATCTTTGAAACTTTAAATGAAGGTGCTGTGAAAAAAGAAACGACCGGTCTAATAGGGTACCCCTCTTTATGGAGTTTCATTAAAGAATAAAGTTCAGGGTGTTGAGGATTGGGTAAAATTAATTTATATTTTTCTTTGTCGCTAATTATTGATTTCGCGTTATCTACTGCTAATTTTATTTTTTTCTGAAATTTAATAGTTGGGTCTTTTTTAAGAATCTCAAAATTGCCTGTCTGTATAAAATTGTTAGTTTTTAATATATAATCATCTTTATGTAATGCTATTAATGTATTTCCTTTATCTGCTTTAGTAAAAATAAGACTATTTGACTTTGATTTTTGTTGAATAGATTTCGCGACTGATAATTCAAAGTTTGGTTTGTTAAAATTGACGAATTCTTTTTTAATAATATCGGAAGCTTTATGTTTTAGATTGGAATTATTTGGAAAATTGTATAAGTTAATTTCTGTTTCTATACCTAGTTTGTTATCAAATGAACATGTGGGTTGAATATTATGTTCAAAACCTTTTTGCAATAATTGAATTTCTTTATCTGAAAAAACTGTATTTGAAAGATTAACGAATCTATGAAAGAATGTATGTTCTGAAAATTTGGTTTGTGGGTTTTTTAATTTTGATTTATTATCTAATAATGACTTTAGTTTACGTTTTTGAACTAGGTACTTTTTATGCATTATTGATCTAATTTTATCTCTTATCTCACGACCTAAGATGTCAAACTCTATGGGGTGTAGTAAATGTGATAGCTGTGAATGAATTACCTTAACATAAATACTAAAAATATATCTCTTACTATAC
This sequence comes from Lochmaea crataegi, assembly GCA_947563755.1. Lineage (NCBI taxonomy): Eukaryota > Metazoa > Arthropoda > Insecta > Coleoptera > Chrysomelidae > Lochmaea > Lochmaea crataegi. The sequence goes on along the minus strand of OX387427.1, from coordinate 40,520,726 downwards.
TGAGTGTTCTTCTCTTCTTTTAACCATTTTTCTTTGCCATGGATACTTGCTTTGATGGCTGAACTACTATTGTTGTCAGTTTTCAATTTCATGTATTTCGGGAATACATGTTTTCTGGAACACTGCCCGAGGAACCACAAATTTTGTGTACACACTGCACTCTTTAAAAGTAATTTAAAGTACCAAATAGCCAAAAAGCTGATATCAGCTTTCTTCAAAAATTGAATAGATGAGGATTAGACACTTTTTGTACTTATCCCTATTTAAATATATTATAATACTTTTGTCAATATCTTAGAATTCCGTATTTAGGCACTTTTTGTACTTATCCCCATTTTTAATACTTTTGTCAATATCTTAGAATTCCGTCTTAAGGCACTATATAAATTAAAAGTTTTTCATTGTAGCTTCACTAGTTTGAAAAAGCTACTGTGTAGCGAAACGCGTCACTAATTTTAATTTGAACGTCAGTTCAAAATAAATAATGAAGATTTAAACAAATTAATTTGTTTTATTTCATCAGCACTATTTAGATCTCTACCAACATTATTGAAGTATTTGTTAAATGCGTTGGCAATATCGACTTCACTATTTTATTTCTGTCAATTACTTGTTTAGGAGTTGGTTTTTCTTTTTTTCTATTTGTTAAATAATTTATTATATTCCACATTTCCTTATTCGTATTTGTTTGTTGTAGTTTATTTTTATAATAATCTTGTTTAGTTTTCTTCAATAATGTGTCCAAGTAATATCGGTACTGAACTTTTAAATTGTTTTCATCTGGATATTTTCTGCATTGCCTATACAAAAAATCCCTATGATTTATAGAAGTTATTATTCCATTTGTAATCCATTCCTTTCTTTTAATTTTTGAATTTGGGATTTTTACTATCTCTGTCTAACCTTTTCAACAATTATATCAGTTATGTAGCTAGCCATTAACTCTACATCAGACAATTCATAATACTCTTTCCAGGAATAGTTTTTAAATATTGTTTGGAGTATGTTCAAATCTGTTCTCTTGAAAATAATATTATGTATTATTTTTATGACGAACCGGTGTTCCAGTTATATAGTGCTACAGAATAGTGATCAGTAATATTGAAACGAAATATAAAAGATTTAGTGCTGTGCTCACATATCTCTTCGCTTTTAACGAAAATATGATGCAAACAAGCTCCTCTTCCATCCTGATTGGGTCGTGTTACATCATTTATAGTGCTGTATATACTGAACATCGTCCTCTTCTTCTCATAACCCAAATTATATTGGTCAATTATGTCAATATTTTGTGCTCCTATTCGTTGATACGTATTTTATCTGATATAAGGATCCATATGTTATAACTAACAGTAATGCGATATTAACAATAGACTATAATTATTCAAAATTAGTGATTACCCCGATTACAAACAAGACAAACCACGTAAAATATATAAATAAGTCATAAAATGATAGAATTAGTGCGAAATCTTATGTACTAGTTGAATCTTAAATTATAATGTAAAAATTACTGGATAAGATTAAAATTAAATTAAACACTTAGATATTTATCTAGAGCTGGAGCCTGTTCTGGCTTTATTGCTCCGCAGGTGTGTAACATTAGGTTTTTCAGTTTTCCGTTGCAAAAGTTTCTTCTCGTTAGGTTTCGTTATAGATGCTAGATGTAATGGATTTTGAGATGAGCCCTGCGTGATTCCGTCGCAGTATACCAGATTGCGTTCGAAAAAAATGTTACCAACCATCCTAATAAGTTCAGCGCTTCAATTTCATTCTTTGACTGTCCTCCGTTCAGGTTGTTTCGACTCCGAATCTTTTGATAGTGCAGTACATTTTGTTTCCTTTTTAGTTCCTTGTAGTTTAGTTAAGATTTTTGTAGACAATAATTTGTGAAAATATTTTGTTTAGTGAATTAATTTACTTGACAGTAAGGTATGTATTAATTTATTTTATTACATGTTTAAAATTAAAAGTTTGATTTTTGGCATGTTATTACCTAATCAAAAAGAATGTTATTTTTACATGGGACATTGGGCAGAAATTTTTTTTAATTGATGCATGTGTAAAACTTGAAACTCTAGTTTATATTCATATATCTTTATTTTGTGTATTAATTTTTAAAATCTTTTGTTCTAGAATAAACCTGGAAACATGAGTGGTTTCAAAAAAGTTATACATAGTCAAGGTCGACAAATAATATACAGTGTATATAAATTTATGAAGGCAGAAAAAGAACAGAAAGACCTAAATGTCCCTCTGTTCAATTTGAATGAAAGAGTAGCTAAAGCTTGTGATGTTTCTAAGGCCACAGTGAAACGTATTGTGAGCGAAGCTAATAAAAAATCGCCTGGTGAACGCTTCAAATCACCTAGGAGAAGCGTCAACAAACCTTCAACTTCCAAAGGATCCGTTAATGGATTTGAGGAAGAAATAATTCGAAGAATTATTTATTCTTATAGTGCTATTCATAAAAAAAAGGCCTAATAATTTTTGAAGAAGTGAGAAATGAAGAAGGGGTGAACTTTACTGGTAAAATTGATAGTTTCAGAAAATTGGTTAAAAGAATGGGATTTAGATGGAGAAAAACTGAAGATAAAAGGAAAGTTTTAATGGAGACATATGACATTAAAGCTAAGAGAACTGAATACTTAAGAAAGTTAAAACAATACAAAGAAGATGGACGGCCGATTGTATACTGTGATGAAACCTATATCCACAGTTCACATACCGTACCAAAAGCATGGGACGATGGTACAAAGGAGTGTTTAAAATCACCCGTAGCTAAAGGTAAACGGCTAATTATTTTACATGCTGGAGGTGAAGCAGGATTCGTTCCCGAGGCACTTACAATTTTTAAATCGGGAATGAAAACCGGAGACTATCATGATGAAATGAATAATACAAATGTTGTCAAATGGTTAAAAGAAAAATTCATTCCTAATGCACCGAAAAAATGCGTCTTAATATTAGACAATGCCTCATATCATAACACACTCCTAGAACCCATTCCAAATTTTTCATGAAAAAAGATGCAATGCTGAAGTGGCTTGCTGAAAGAAATATATTCTTTCCTGAAAAATCAACTAAAGCAGAACTATTCACAATTATAAAAATCCACAGGCCAGTTTCTAAAAGATATGTAATAGACCACTATCAGAACATGACATTTTAACATTGCGTCTACCACCCTATCATCCAGAGCTAAACCTAATAGAAAAAATTTGGGCATTGGTGAAGAACGAACTAGCTGCCTGCAACATAACTTTTAAAATGGATGATGTCTGGAAGTTAACGGAGAAAAAATTTAGTGAGGTAACGGTAGAAAACTGGAAAAACATTTGCGCCAATGTAATAAAAGTTGAAAAGGACTATATGGAAAGAGAACATGTCATGGATCAAGTGGCGGATTTAATAATAAACGTAGGAGAGGATAGCCACAGTGTAAGTGAATTTTCAGATGATGAAGACGATGACGACATATACATTTATATAGTTGATAATAAATGCTTATAGTTAAGAGCTTTTCATATAATTTTCCCAGTTATATTACATAGGGTTTTTCTAATTTTGATTTTATTATTAAGATCAGGTAAAAGATGGGATCATTTCTTTAAGGGGCTAGGGCTCCTAAGTGGTATTTAATAGCTTGTAATCCATAAGCTGTCTAGGTCATTAAAATATCAATTAACTGATTACTTTGTAATTATATATCATTAGTTTAACACTCTGTATTGCTTTGATTTTATTTATCTCTAGACATTAACGCAATTTTTATGACCTATAATAAATGTAATTCCGTTGAGTATGTATCATGTTTTAAATTATATTTTACAATAAAATTATAATGTCCGAAGCGGACTTTTTCAGTTTTCACTTTACGAATTTATTGCATTGTTGCCTTTTATATCTACGCAACTATTTACAAGGTTAGGGCTCATCTCAAAATCCATTACCATTACCTGTGTTAGCTGTGATGATCGGTCACTAGTACTTTTATCAATTTTCTTATCAGTCTCGATCAAGTCTTCAATTCTGCAAGGTGTGTTATTAACGTAAAGAACTCTACCCTTGATGTAGCACTCTCTATTATCCTCTAGTTCTCAACACCTATCAAGAGATTTGCAGAGCTGGGATCGTTACTTTTGCTTCTAAGTAACGCGTCACATATTCGTTATTGTTACTTTTATAACTAACGAATTATGCGATACTTTCCGAAAGAAACGCATTATTGTAGCTTCGTTACTTTTAAAATAAAGCGTTACTGAAAATAAACCATTAATTTGCAGTAACGCGTTACTTTTTTAGTTCGTCGTTAGTTTAAAAGTAATGAAATTCTAAAAACACGTTACTTTTGGTCAGTTTAGGGGCTGGCTAACAGATCCTTTCGATTCTGTTAGCCAGCCACCGGATGGCGCCATCGACGCTGACTAACAAACTCAAAATCCTAGTTGACGGCTTGTTCGCTCGCCAATCCCACGTGCTATGTCCCTATTTTTCAGCCACGCGCTCTCTTTTCACTCCCCCGAATACAAAACGTCTTTCTCGTCCATCTGGCGCCATCCCACGGTCAGTTCGAAACCTCTCGATCTTGCACATTGGCCTACCCTTCCATAAGTGTCTATATTCGTTGGTTAAATGTAGGTATTCTCAATGTTGCTGTTGATGTAAGGGAGCTAGTGACAAAAATATTTTTTTCCACAATCATTAATAAAAGTGACGTTTTTTTAATCGATTTTCGGGGGTAATATCCCTAGTGCATTTAATTTTTCCGGAAAAATAAGATGCACGAGGGATATTTGGTAAGATTATTTCCTGAGTTAATACATCATTTTTTTGGCAACGATATTCCAGATTACTTTTACACACAGTTCTTTGTAGTCTTCCCCATTAGCTTTACGCATGTTCCATGCCCAGTCCTCGAGGATTAAATTTAGCTCGCCTGTAGTTGTTGTCTGGAGTAATTGGTAATTTTTTGCTTGGCAAAATTCCATAAATTGCTTCCAGATCGATGTGTGAGTTTTCTGTGTATTTAGTGGAACACTATTTTCAACAGCCGCATTAATTTTACTTTCGGAAACATTTCCAAACCGATTCATTTTGAGTTTCAGTTGAAAAATTAATTAATTCGTAAGCGTTGTTTGTGATCTTTGTTGTTGGTAACGGTACATAGCAACAGCATAGAAACCATCAAGTTTGTTTTTACAAGGCAACTTGTCAAACTTGCATGAAATTTTTTCGATTTTTTTTCCGGAAAAACTGCTGACAGCTAAGTTGACAGTTTGTTAGGTAATTTTTCCACTTAAAATTTATATTTGACATACCAATTCTTGATAGCGATTGGTCGAAATTAATAGGAAGGAAATAGTCGTTCATAAAATATGTATATGTGTAAAAAAGTGACATTCGAGTGAGATAAAGTGACATTACAGAGAGATAAAGTAGTTTGTCCACGACTATTTGATAATGTTTACATTTAACGTGTGCTTCTTCAAGTATAATGACACACATTATTCACCAGTGAATAATAGGTGTGGATAATAAACAGGTCACGTGACACGGATAAATAGTACCTATATTGAGGGTTATTTATATGCAAAATGTTACGATATAATATTTAAAAATTTTCGTCGCCACCCGGATTCGAACCTTCAGCGTACAATTCTTCATTTCACGAATTCAGACACCCAAAAAATCATGCTATGGAGACATTTATAATAATTTCTGTTGCTGTTGTATATAATATGGAACGTATAGATGTCAACGTCAAAACTAAGAAACTGACGTTTTTAATAATTTATAGCTGATTGCAAGAGTTTTAATTTATTAAACTGAATTTAAATTGAAATTACTAGAAAATATAATATGGAAAGCGAATCAGACACTGAAATGAATGTTACCCTGCCAAAAATTAGAGAAGCAGAATAAATAGTGTCCTTAAATTTATTGCCAGAAAAGTCGATATGAAAGCCTACAATCCCTTCCTAAATTGGAGGAAAGAGAAAAAAATTAATTCATTTATAAACAGGTAATTAATAGTGGTGGTAATAGTAGTATTCTACTCGCATATAATGGCTAATGTTCACTTAGGTGTTTATGTCACTCACCTGCGGCTCGCGACATAAACGCACCTTCGTGAATAATAGCCATCATTATATGCTTGTTGAATAATATGCTCTTTTTTAATGCTAATTTCAAATATTTCCGCTAATGGCTCTGCAGATTGCACTCATCTGACATTTTACTTAGCGTTTTGTCAACATGACAAACATAAACATTCAAATCGACGCCATTTTTAGTCCCTTTAGAGCAGCCTAAATATCACATTTTTTGGTTTTTGCTTGATTGTAGAAAAAATAGTGTATGCAGCATATGCATGGAGTGTCTTTTTTTCACTTATGGAATTGACTCACTCGTGAAAAAAAGAACCACTTTATCCACTTAGTGCGTAAATAACTATTCAAAATCTTGTAAAGCGTTATAATTGTATCAAACTATTAACTTAGACGTCTATTGATCACGCTTTACTAAAATATGACAGTTTTTCACAGGTAACTGCAATTAAGTAAATAATTACAAAACCGAGATGGTTTTTTGTCGATGTAGAATTTTGGTTTGTGATTAGATGTGGGGATGTAGCTGTTATCGCACTCTTAGCATTTCCTTTACTGAGGATAATGTATTGCTGTGGTTTCAACGTTGTTTCCAGTCCAAGATTATGCTCTCAGGGCTTGTACTGATGAGGCGCAAATACGCTGAAACCGATTTACAAGTGATGTTGTTCCTTCTAATTACAAACCAGAATGGTTGGTTATGTCTTGCAGATATACCAACCTAGAGAAGTAGTTGTTGCTTCTTAGTGGACGGTCTGCTCTTTGGAAATTGATTTTTCTAATTTTGTAAAGCGTTTAATAGTATTGGACTATTATTTTTTGACGTCTATAGATCACGCTTTACTAATATGACAATTATTTACAGGTAACTGTAATTAAGTAAATACCTACAAAACCGAGATGGTTTTTTGTCGATATAGAATTTTGGTTTGTGATTAGATATAGAGATGTCGCTGATATCGCTCTCTTAACATTTCCTTTACTAAGGCTAATGTATTGGTGCGGTATCAACGCAGTCTCTAGTCCAGGATTATGCTCTCAGAGCTTCTGGACGAATAACATCTACCTTGTGCTGATGAGGCGCAAAAACGCCGAAACCGGTCCACAAGTGATGTTATTCCTTCTAATCGCAAACCAGAATGGTTGGTTCTATCTTAACAGATATACCAACCCCGTTTACTTTAGAAGTGTAATTCAATGTCTGTCGGGGCATATAGCCCGAGAAGTAGTTGTTGCTTCTTAGTGGACGGTCTGCTCTTTGGAAATTAATTTTTATAATTTTGTAAAGCGTTTAATAGTATTGAACTATTATTTTTTGACGTCTAAAAATATGGTTGTTTCATTTTAAAAAAATGAGATATTTGATATTTGTGAGGTTGAACCTTTCATCACTTTCTTGCAAACCCTGTATACAAAAAACAAGTTTTCGATATGTCACCAATTACCTTGATCGTCCTGCTAATCAACCCAACAAGATGTTTTTTATTTGGTATCGGGGATGTTTATACAGAATTTTCAATATGAAGGTCTGCACCTGTCCATTTGTTATTAAAAAAGTATAAATTGTTAGGTATAGGGTATTCTAAACAAAGTGACATTAAAATTTACTGTAACCAAGAGGTTAATAATATACAGGGTGTTGAATTTAAAATAACAAAGCTGTCGTTCACTTTTGGTATAAACGGAAGTGACATGTATGTCAAAATATTTTCCATAAATTCGCCATAACTTGTTCTTCGTCTATGCCAATTTTAATGAAAATCGTGTGTGTAGTCTCCAATATATAGATAGTGTAAGCTCGTCATCGTGAATCAGCCTGTATAGTTTTTCAACTTTGATCTCGCATATTTGACATAGGCTCCGAACTACGATAGTTCACCGCATTGCTTGTAAGCTTACCTACATTTTTTTTCAAGGAAAGATACAGAAAATTCAATCTTAAAATTTTTCCACGGTTTTTCGGCGGGTCGCCATGCCGAAGACCGCTAGGAAAAATATAATTTCCGGGTCTGACCACCCAAATTCAGTTTTATAACCCTATTTTTGTTGTGACCATACATTGCTATGCGTCCTGTCTTGGTCGAAACTTGGCAAGGCTGAGGAAATAGGAGTTGTTTGAATAATAGAAGTTGTGGTTTCGAGCTCATTCGTATCCACAAGCTTTTGCTGATTCTCCACAATTGATCAAATAGGTCCAAAAGAACTTCACCATGTCTTCTGTCATAATGAATAATATATTCACTCACAGAAATATTTATTTGAATGTATCAACTATAAAACTTCACAGTACACAGAAAGGTTAAGAGTATACTTGTATCCCACACCCGATGCTAGATTTATTTCTTTACGTCTACTCTGGATCTATGTCTAGCAGACTTCCACACGGTTCGCGGGGACTTCTTTCCTTTCCTTAAAATCCGCCGAATTTTTGTAAAAGAGCATAGTTTGAATATTTCAAACACGATCTAGACACTAGTCTCATGAATGATTCTTGGGAAAACAACTTATCAGGATACTATTAGGTTTTTATCCGTGTTTTCTCATGATTGTTAGAATCGTTATTAACCGATACACACTTAAATACACGAAATTACAAAAATATTTAACACAATTATTCTAAAGCAAAGATAATTATTATAATATCCCACAAAAAATAACATCAAACGCGTTTTATTAACAATATTATTGAAATAAGCAAAAAAGCGCTAATCTTACAAAAAATCATTCATGGAACGTGCATTTCACTAGATTCTATTCCTAGTGAACTATAATAATACTGATTTTACTGCACGACATCTCTTCATTCTCAGTTATTTTTATAGAAGGTATAATTTTGGCAGTGTCAGTTTAATCCTTCATAAAGGCAGCTGGAACGCTATACCGTAACGAAGATGATAAAAATATTCAAAAAAATGTTGTTTTTGAATTCCTATTAGTGGAAAACCTAATATTGAATACATTCTATCTGGCACTTACTATATAATTGTTTTTCGAATAAAACCGTCAAAATTTTGAGAAACCACACAACAATTTGTATATTTATATTTCAGTCCTTTTATTTTCATTCGAAATTCCTACCGGCGCGCCACTGCCTCCAAAATACTTCTACCTTAGTTCAAAATCTCGTTTTGTTATCTTTTCCCTGGCGGCTGATCGGTGCCTTGCAATATTTACTATTATTCTTCGGCAGTTGAAGTAGGCGTGACCAAACGCATACTAAATGCATCATGTCCCTGGTTTTTACGAGGCTAGCTCAGCTAGTAACAGTCAATGTTGAGTTTGCCAACCAGATCAGACTCCCAGTCAAGACCTACCACTCCTTTACCGGTATAAAACCGATATTTTCAGACCAAATTGGTCAAGTTTCATAGTAATTAATTTAATCCCTCTATATCCTGCATAATAAGTGCATTTTTCTATAAAGTCAAAGTTTGTATAGTGATTTAACCCGAAGCAAAGTTATATTTCAAGTGAATAGTGCTTTGAAAACCACAAAGGAAAGAGTAAGATCGTTCTAATAATTACTATTTCATACTGAAAGGCTTGTCTATATTCATTGTTCCATCTGTATGTATTTTCGACGTTAAAGTTTATTAAAGTTTACTGAATTGTTAACGAAAAAGAGTTATTATTTATGCGAGAGAACCAGTTACCCAATAGAATTCCAGTCCACTGAATCGAAAGCATCCTATTTTTTACGACAGCATAACATTTGTTGTAATTTCAACTGATGTGGCATCAACGGCCACATCAAGATGTGTTTGTATCCAAAATTCGTAATAATCACTCAAGCCACCTTCAAAATATTAATATATGCACCCTCTTTAGATGGATTTTTTTCGGGGAAAAAGTATCTAAATAAATTTTAAATAAAAGGATTGGGGCGTCGGCCCAGCTTTGTAGTGGAACGCTTCTGATGCGATAATGACAACCAAGCAAGGTCGAGCGAGGTTAGTACTTGGATGGGTGACCACTGGGGAAACACCGTCGTAGAGCCCGTACAGCCTGCAGCGAATCACTTTAGATTACTAGGGTCAGTAGCATATCACAGCTCGCAGGCATTATACCAATGAGCACGAGGTATAATGGAGATATGCCGTCTTTCGGATGAGACGTAAAACCGAGGTCCCGAGTCCATGGATGTTGGGCTCGATAAAGATCCTTACCACTGGTTGGAACACTAGTGGATTCGGCAAAATTTCCGGTTAGGGGTGGAGTGCTCCCGGCGTCGGTGATTAGCCTAAGTTGCGCAGAAATAAAAAAAAAATAAAAAAAATAAAAGGATTGATATTTAACTTATGTATAGTAAAATTAATACCTATTTAGAGGTACCAGCCGTTTTAGTAACTTAACGTATGCGGCTTCTTGAACCATCTGAACCCGCATGAAAAAAATTAGGTTATGACCTTTGTCATGTCAAATGCTTGACATATTTCTTATTGCATTGGCGTAGTGACTTGAAATTTCATATTATCAGTGGCGGTTTGTAATAATACAAATTAATTTTATGAAATTCATAAAATTCTAAAGATGTTGACATAATAAAAGAATATAAAAGAAGCGCACTAATTTTAAAAACATTGTTTTATTAACTAAATACATAGTTTTTTTAAAAAAATATGGCAATTCAGAGTTCGATTAAGTAAAAATTCTAGATTTTAAAAAAATGACAACGTGATCTTCAAGGCAAAGTTCAATTAGTTTCTAAATCAGAATAACTTTCGGAAAGTGATAGTTCATCATCGGATTCATTGGATACAGAGATCACCATAGGTTCGATGTTTAGTAGGTCCAGTTTGTTTTCTACTTCCCATGCTTCAGAAATAATTTTCTCTGTATGATTTATGTAATTCTGCCAGTGTTGCTCCGGTACATTTTTTACAACGTCATTCCATACTTTTAAGACTTCAGTAGGTGACCTTGCAGTTTTCGTAATAGCTTGGTCATAATGCCTTTTAGTTTCTGACCATACCATTTCGATGGCATTAAAATGGCAATGATAGGGTGGTAGCCTGAGAACACAATGACCATGCTCGGCAGCGTATTTGTCTAAATGATAATTTTTTTCTGGCAAAACTTGCTTTTCAATTATATTCCAAACAGCATCCTTTAAAATGTGATCTGGAAAAGGAATATTCTTTTTTTGAGCCATTCTAACATGCGTGTTTTACTCCAACTTTTTCTTGGGATTTCTTCATCCAGGCGACTGTGATACGTTGCGTTATCCATTATAATTAACGATGGTTCTTCCAAGTTTACAATTAGTTGCTGTTTAAATCAATTTTCAAAATTTTCGGTGTTCATGTTATCATGGTAATCGCCTGTTTTTTTATTGCATTTAAAAATAAGCGATGCATTTGCCACAAAACCTTTTTTATTACCGGCATGAACAATTACACATCGTGTCCCACTTCCAGTTATTTTTAAATCACTGTGTTTAGTACCATCTTGCTACATTCTTCTGTCCCCGCTTTTACTAAAAACCCATGTCTCATCCAGAAAAACAGGTGTAAAGAGCTTTTCGCTTTTAGCAGCATGGTATTTGTTCAAAAATAATATTCTTTTTAATCTGACTGCAGGCATTTCCAATAAATGTTTTCTTCCATCCTGTTTTTTGAAATGAAAACCCATTTTTTTAATTCCCAAATATAACGAACCTTTGGAAATCTTAGTTTCTGAAGACTCTTGGATAAATTGCCGTAAAATAGTTTCTTCTGTGATTTTATCCTTTCGCGCATACATTTTATAAATTACTTCCCTCAAACAATGCAGGGTATTTTTTGTAATTCGGGTTTTGCTTCGGGAAACGCTTGCAGACATATTTCTTCTAAATTCGAAATCTGTAGCTCTGTTTGGTTTTTCAAGATTATATAATGTGCTTTCTGGAACTTTTAGTGCTGCGGACGCTTTTTGAATTGCCTTAAATCGAGATCCTAAATCGTTTTGAAAATAGTTTACTACATTAAGCATAAGTTTTTTGGATTCATCAGAATATCGCATTTTTATATCTTATTTTGCGTTATGACATGAAATATGAAATCAAAATTTGACGTAACTTCAAAAACGTGACATCTAATAAATTAGTTACGACGTTCATTTTTGTTGGTAATTTTTTGTTTCAACCGATTTATTAATAATAAATAAGGATGGTCTTATTCTAAATGGGTATAAAATTTACTATATACATTCTGGTTTGGTATGCTAAATTTTGATAGATATAATAATATTTCGTCTGATTATAGCCATTACTATTTAAACTAATTGATTCGAAGAAAAATATAAATCGCGACAGTCAGAAACTTGCAAAATAAAGAAACTATACTTTTATATTGGGAGCTCTGGATGTATTTCAGAAATGCTGCAATATAAGAGGGACAACTTTTCAAAAATTCTACATAGTATGAAAAAACGGCAATAATATTCTACGTGAGAAACACATCATTCAGGATATTTGTAAATACCGTCTGGAGAAAAGTAAGCCCTCAGATCGTTCTTGAATGTGTAACTGTAAATAAAATCTTGGGATTTAGATAGTAAGCCCGAATGTGTTTTCTAAAGGGACTAAACCGATTTACCGTGAGTTATAAAATGAAAGTATACTCTACTTTTAAGCAAAATAAATGAAGCTAAATAAAGGAGTGAGACGCCTTCAATGTAAATACAACGTGTCTAGAATTAATTGAATTACTGAGTATTGTATACATTCGAATAGTCGGAAATTGCAACATTTCAAATAATTTCACAATAATTCTGCTTTCAACTGACCATATCACATTAACCAACTTTTCAATGAATCTAGTACATCAACAAACTGGTAATAGTCGTGTGTTTCGGAATTTTTGTAGAGGGTCTATTTTAAAACCACAAGCAATTTGAATACATTTTCTTAAAAGATCTGCTGCATCTGGTGAGCAAGTGATCAACAGTTTAGTTTGAAATATTGTAGGAAATATCTTTCCGTTACTGTGATAATACATTAACTTCCGTTCACTCTAAAAAAAGTCAACTTCCCACTCACATGTTGTAGCGATAAAATATCCATCGTTATGTTTGACAATCTCTTTTATTAAACTATGGCAAATAATTTCTCTCAAACCAGTTTTCTACGACGTTGTCGACCAAAATAATATTTCTAATACCCGTCTTATGTTCTGCAGCCTAAAAAAATCTTTCAAGACCATAAAATTCATAACAACTTTATCTTCCTCGTATATTGCATACGATCTAAATAAATACTTCACTTTTCAATATTTCTTGAGAGAGTAAACACAATTTTACTATCAGTTCATATTCGCCGCCTTTGTCTCGGGCAAATATCGTCCCTATACTGCAAATACCGACTAACTGCTACTTTAGACGTTTCGAGTAAAACGATTTTTAAAGTTTGTGACATGAATTTTAGCATAAGGTATAAACAATATCTATTTTGTATATGTATGGTGAAATGCTTGGCCATTTGACATTCTTGCAGACTAGATTCAAAACAAATCGTATATTCGCTAAGTAGAAAAATTAAATAAATATAACAAAATGTGCTGCATTTAGTTGTTTTTTCCTGTAAGAGAGAGGAGAGTTTAAAGGAACTAATAAACGTCCACTTTCCAGCCTCATCAATTCTGGCCACCGACGCAGTTAGGCCTACCATACGAAAACGAAGGCCAAACAGGCCAAGTTCTACGGATTGGAAAATAGCCACTGAAGTCACAAGACCAAATAAAATTAGATGGGCCATAAATAAATTTCAACCATTTAAATCCCCAGGGACAGATGGTATATATCCCATTCAACTACTAACGGAAATCGATGTGTTAATACCACGCGTAACTAAGATCCTCAAAGCTAGTCTGGCATGGGGACACATACCGGAAGTATGGCAAAAGGTTGAAGTTACATACCCAAGGTAGGTAAAGTGTCTGACTTATCGCCAAAGTCATACAGGCCAATAAGCCTATCCTCCTTTTTACTAAAAACATTAGAAAGGTTGCTGGACAGGTACATAAGAGACGAAGTGTTAAAGGACAAACCCCTAAGCAATCGTCAATATGCCTATCAACCAGGCAAATCTACGGATCTAGCGCTGGATGATCTAGACAGGCTTATCTCAAAGTCAATAGAAGACAAAGAGATAGCGATGGCCACTTTCTTAGACATCGAGGGAGCATTTAATAATGTTACCACGAATTCATTGGTTAATGCAATGAATAGACGGGGGACATCCACATCAATATGCCGATGGATAAAGGCAACTCTGGAGGATAGAATAATAAGCTCTACTCTGGGGCAAGTCACCATCAAGGCAAGGACGGGTGGAGGATGTCCACAAGGAGGAGTGCTATCACCTCTACAACAACAACAACAACATTAGTAGACGACCTCCTTACAGAACTGTCCACAGCAAAAATTACCCAATGGGTATACCCAAGGGTTGTTAGACCAATGATAGCCTATGGATCAGTAGTGTGGTGGACAAAGACACTGCAGGTGGGAGCTATAAGGCTATTGAGTAGCACACAAAGGCTTGCTTGCCTGTGTATGACGGGAGCCATAAAAACTACTCTCACAAGTGCGGTGGAAGTCTTGCTGAATCTGCCTCCACTACACATCTTTATACAAGGCGAGGCCAGATCTGTAACGCACAGATTACTGAAAAGTCAACAACACATAAGCCAAACGCACGGTGCTGACTATCGAAAGCTTATCGAGGAGCTAAAAGCGAATGTCTTAATGGGGCAACCCATGGACGCAACGGCTGCGAGATATAGCTTTAATAATAAATTCCAAATAACTATACCAGGTAGGGAAGACTGGAAGAAAGGTGTACCCTTACAGGCTGAGGCAACCTGGTATACGGATATACGTACAAAAGTAGGTGTAGGAACCGGAATTGTAGGGCTAAAACAAAGGATAGCTATTCCAATAAGCTTATCTAAGAACGGCACAACTTTCCAAGCGGAAGTGATGGCGATTCACCACTGCGTTGAAGAAATTAAAAGGCAGGAAAGGACATACCATTCAGTTGCCATCTTCACCGACAGTCTAGCAGCACTGAAGGCACTCGATTCCATAGAGGTCAATTCTAAGCTAGTATGGGATTGCATAGGTGCCTTAAACGCACTTGGAGAGCATTGCAAGGTCATGGTACCATGGGTACCAGGGCACGAGGGTCATAAGGGCAAAGAATTAGCGGATGGAACGGCCAGACAAGGCTCATCAATGCCATTCATTGGACCGGAACCCTTCTGCGGCGTCGCAAAGTCGACAATAAATATGGCCACAAAGAAATGGGTGGCACAGAAATCTCTAGAATGGTGGGTAACCTCACCAGGACAGAGACAGGCGAAGCAGTTCATTAGAGGACATTCGCCAACTTTCACGGCAGACCTAATGAGCAAAGATAGGAAAACTGTCAAAGCCGTAGTGGGTGTGTTGACGGGGCACTGTAAGCTTAACAGGCACGCAGAGCTAATGGGGTTGACAGACGAAGCTATGTGCAGATTCTGTCACCTAGAGGAGGAAACTGCAGAGCACATCCTATGCCAGTGCGATTGCCTGGCTAATGTGCGGTATCTTGTACTAGGCGATGAGAAGCCACCGGCAGGGAACTATATGAAAGATTCAGTCTTGAGGCTGTTTGGCTACTTAAAAAGAGTCGGGCTGGAGAATGTAATTTAGATTCAGAGGACCACAATAGAAATGAAAAGGTCGCGGTGAAATAGGCCGATTAGCCACCTCATCAAATCAAATCAAATCAAAATCAAATCCTGTAAGATAAAAATTATCAATATATCAATCCTAGGCTACTAGATTACTTGTATTGTCATATTACTAGGCTTTTGATGTGTATTATACAGGGTGTCTCAAAATTGACGCCCGTCCTTTCAGAATATGAATCGGGGGGCTGAAACGAATTAAAACGTAAAGAATAAAAAAATTGCGTTATGTCCATGGTTACAGAGTTATTGACAAAAAACAAAGATCTAACATTCAATGTTTACACTTTATTAAAAACGAATATTTGTTACAAAACAAGAAATTAATTTATAAAAGGTGTTCAAACAAATCGCCTCCTACTTCAATGCAAATATTTGCACGATTTATCATTGAATCACGAACCCTCTGTAGCATGTTTTCGTCTATAAATGTCACAGCAGCGTGAAGACAAGCCACTACATCTTCCGCACTCTCAACAGGTTCAAAGTAAATTTTTTCTTTCAAGAATCCCCAGAAGAAAAAATCTAATGGATTTAGATCTGGAGATCTAGGAGGCCATAGTTGACAGAACTAATAATTAACATTTAACATTACCATAGCAACCTATGCTACTCATTTGTTTTTAATAAAGTGTAAACATTGAATGTTAGATCTTTGTTTTTTGTCAATAACTCTGTAACCATGGACATAACGCAATTTTTTTATTCTTACGTTTTAATTCGTTTTAGCCCCCCGATTCATATTCTGAAAGGACGGGCGTCAATTTTGAGACACCCTGTATATCTGGATAAAAAAATGTAGTGCTTCATGGAGAATGTAACTTATCACAATTTCCAAAGATGTTTAAAATTCTGTGCATTTAAGCGGTTTTACCTGTTGGTCAAAAATTATAAGTAACTATGTAATAAACAACCAGAGCTTTGTTTTTGGTTGCTTCTTGTCAGTAAATTAAAAAAAAACTATTTAAGTGTTTTGAACTGCTGTATTTCGTACCATTAAGGTTAAGACATGTCAGCAAAACATAAATACCATACTAAATGATGAAATAAAACAATTTAATTTGTTTAAATAGTTGAAAAAGCTACTGTGTAGCGAAACGCGTCACTAATTTAATTTGAACGTTAGTTCAAAATAAAATGAAGATTTAAAGAAATTAAATTGTTTTATTTCATCATATCAGCAGCACTTGGAGAATCGTACCAACCGTGATACTCTCCTGGAATGACGCCATTTTCGCACAGTTTTTTCAAGTCTTTTTGTTTTGCCTCACTTATAGGCAATGGATTAGTGTAAAATTGCATTAATTTGGATGGTAATACCAGTTGTGTATGAACCTTAGAACAGCCTTCGCAATTTTTACTTGACTGATTGTTTTTTGCCTTTCTTGTAAATCGTCTAGGTGTAGAATTTGTTACACCTGGTGAGCCTTTTGTTACAACCGGCTGGCCTGATCTAATATCAAAATAAGAAAATGTTGTAGACATGTCATAATTAAAAAATATTTTTTGGGTCTCGCCTTTTACGAACCGCAACCTCTTCATATTTTGCCATCTAACTTGGTTTCCTTCTTTTCTATTCGGAATCAGGGATTCCTCTAGATGCTTCAAGTCTTTAAATTCATAGTACTTAAATTCTTTCACCGTGTAAGGATCTTTTTTCACCTTTTCCTTGCTCACTTTGTATGTACCCTCCGACCTAGCTCGTCTAAAAATGTTAATCCAGTCCGTCATACAGTAGACAGGAGTATTTTTTTGCTGTTTCAATGCTGGTGTGCATTAAATCAGCTTCCATATATGAGTGTCCTGATTCTAGGAACTTTTGGTTGATAATTTCCAGATGATTTACTATATTCACAACCCACAAAAGGGTTTTGACCGCCGCAGGTATCGGAAAATCAAGAAACTTCTCTTACAAGGTACGCATGTACTTAAAAAATGGCACAAAATGGAGCCAACCTCCGAACTTCCTCTCTTGCCATTAATTTCTGAACAGGAACTTTTGGTCGATAATTTCCAGATGATCTACTCTATTTACAACCTACAAAAGGGTTTTGACCGCCGCAGGTATCGGAAAATGAAGAAACTTCTCTTACAAGGTATGCATGTACTTAAATAATGACAAAAAATGGAACCAACCTCCGAACTTCCTCTCTTGCCATTAATTTCTGACCAACTAAAACAGCAAGCATTATTAGGTAAAGCGCTTCCATATACTGTCAAGTTATAGATGGTCAACTTTCTTACATAATAAAGTACTCCAACCTCTGTGCTCGGTACTTGCAATATTGCCTGCATATCAAAAGTAGCAGAACTAAAAGTTTTATCTTCCTGCGCTCTTATTTTATCTTTTGTTTTTTAAGCATTGCACTGAGCTTTTCTATCGATATGCTGTTGATATGCAGTCTCAAGCTTTGTTTTGTCTTGTCCATCTGCCCGTAGGTAATTTGTACATTCAAGGCACTGGTCTTTCTTTGGCATGAAAAAACTTAAATTGAAATGTGTTGAAAATATTCTGCGATAAGTTATTGCAGATACAAATTTTTATCAAAATAACATTTTTTGGTATAAGATCTCTTTGTTAATCTTTTTCTAGCAACTAAGACTCTTTTTGGTGGTACAACTATAACGTGGGAAAGGATAAAATTTTTCTTTGAAGGAAAATTCAAGTTCCAATATAACCTACAAATCTTTTCACGATTTTGTTCACTAAAATTATCTGAACACTTCCATTGGCAAGTTGAACAATTACTTAATTTCGGTATTTTTGGAGCTCTACATTTATTTTTTGTTACATAGGGTAAACCTTCGGCCTGTCGTTTTCTCGCTACATTTTTTCCCATAAATATTGATTCCTTTTTCTCCAGCGTGATAAAGGTTTAACTCTATTCCAGACTAATTCCATGACATCCTCTAGAATAGTAGATACGATATCTGCAACGATAGGTACTCGATTTCTATATTTTCATCATTGTGCACTTTCCCAAAACGATCCGGTATCACATTATTCGGGTCGTAAGTGGGATCGTTATCTGAATAATCTCCGTCAAACATCAATTCTGAATCCGACTCCATATCTGAAATTAATAATAATAGCGGATTATTAAAATAAAAATAACCATTTAGCATTACGTTTCGGTTTATTAGACATTAGACATCTTTAGAATAAATTTCTTTCGTTTTTAAGTGACACAAAAAAAATTTTTATCAGAAATATCCAACTGTCATATTAGAAAAACATTCCAAGTTACAACAATTTTCTGGTCACTCGTAAAATTCTATTTCTCAGTGTAAGTATGAAATTGTACCAGTATAAGAAATACGATAGTTTTTACAAAATAAGAAAAAACTATTATGTTCTTTGAGAAACAAAAGGTTTAATATCGAAATTTTGCATGCGACTTACCGTAACCGCCAAACATGTTTAAAACATTGTTAAAATCAAAACATTGTACTTACCAATATCAGATTTTTTATCTCCAATCACCATCGACACTAATCTTTTTCCTCTGGGATTCATTTTTGTTGTAAAGCTATAGCAATTATCACAAAAACTTGAATAAACAATACAGTAACCAATCACACACGTGCACTTTTAGCATAATCATCAAACTAACGTCGAATGCTTTCTGCACTGCAAGTGTCAGTTAAATGATATTAAAGAGGTTATAATTTGTATACAACCATACATTTACGTAAATATTTTTACAAGCAAAGCCAACTAAGATAATTTACAGCTTTTTGACAGTGCCAAAAATCGTATCTTACACTATATTTTTTCTACAGCAAGAAAACACTAAACCGTTTTGCACTATATTATCTGAATAAAAAATCTAAATTTAGGGTAAATACAAAAAAGTAATAACCAGATATATGTATTTAGTTGTTTTTTCCAGAAAATAAAACGATTCATGTTGTATATTTAGACGATACAAAATACAATTAAGTAACCGTCAGCTCTATTGCCAGGAGAATAAACCTGAAATCGTTAACTTAAGTTTACATATGTGGTATTGCCTATTTAGTTTTTGGAAATATCGTATTTTTAATCGTTTTTATTACAAACTAACTTTGTATAGGTGAGGTGTAGGATCAGTTAGCTGGTTTTACCAGCACATAAAGATTGAAAGCTGATTGTAACGGTATTGATTCTCATTTTTAGCAAAATTGTTAGTTAGTCGGTATTTGCAGTATGGGGACGATATATAATATTTTTTCTCTATTCGTTATTGCAGGTTTTCAGTTGAAAACATGTTTTGGCGTTGAAAATAAATCAGAACGGTTGATATTCTTAGTCGGCCCCTATCAAACCTCGAATTTTAAATCGACCAATAAACCTTTTCTGTTTCCATATATCACTTACGTCATGTTCTTAATTTTAAACGTTTTTCTTAAGCTTTTTCAAGAAATTAGTTACAATATATTTTACATACGTAACCTACACACTCAGTCTCCACATTCGGTCTATCCACTGAATCTTATTGTTCAATGACACTCAAATCAATATTGCCCAACCCAATATTGAGCTACTCTATGTGCTTGGACACAGTTGAACTTAATCTAAAATAATTCGTCGTAGAAGTTTGTGAGAGGCGTTATGATCCATCCATCGTCCATCAAAACCTAAAATTCTTTTTTTTTTATTTAAATGACAACCAATATTGACCTGTATGTGAGATAGATAATAATGAACAGGTTGGCGCTTAAACTATCCTTATCGTCTCCTGACTTCATTCGACAAAGTTTGCAAACAACATCCCAATCAAGGAAAAAATCTGATCCTGAGATATATCAGAAGTTTGCATGCGAATTTTTGGAAGTACATCTATGGAGAAGGAGTACAGCAATTACCGTTATCTGCCGTAAATAACATTTTCTTCGAGTTGCCGCCCTTCTATCCATTACAATGTAAACATGTTTTCTTTTGGGGTGAACATTAATTGGGTCCCAAAATATCTGTTATGTCCCTTCCCTTACTCAGTTCATGAGGAAAGCCTCAGAGACCAGCAGTTCCATTAGTTCCTTGAAGACTGGCGGAGCCCTGCATGAAATAGTCGCAGTCAAGGTCGCAAAATATAACTTGATAATCTTACTTTTGATTCGTATATTATATTATAATTATGGAAATTTACAGCTTACGCCGTTAGTACATTCTTCCATTCTATAACGTTTGCTCCCTCTTTAATAATTTCCGGCATTTTTCAAAAACGTAACTTTTTTTAATTTTGATATACACGTCAAAAACAACCTTTTACCAAACTCAAACTTATTCCGGGACTATCGCATTTTTCTAACATCGTCGCTTGACGCCCATGTGTGTTTTTTGAAGATTGGAATCTTGAAAATTTACTTATTTTTTATATAAAATTTATAAATGAATACTTTTGAAGTAACCTCTTTGTATAGGATAATCCAATGATAAGTTTGTTATTTTGCCTCCCACGGGATATCTGAAGCTTTAGCATGGATCCCAATTGTATTAAGGGTTATCCCTTGATGTGACTCTGAACTGAAAGAAATGTAGGTAAAGTATTCACAACTCTAAAAACCAATTTTTGCTCAAATACAATTCAGGTTACACTAAAAAAAGACTTAAAACTTATTTTAAAAGATGATATTAGGAATTACAAGAAAAACCCCAAAAATGTCTTAAGCGGAAAGTCACGCCATAGGAAACTATTCCCATTGACAAAAGATAATAATATTGAGGGTAAAGGATTATTATCATGTCGAATAGTTATGAAATCGTTAATGAGTTCTAAAATGGTATGAAAATAACTAGAAATACTTAGTAAACTAAACAAAAACACATTATCACCCCACTGTTGGTTCCAAGATATACTGGAACAAAAGGAGACGAAATTGCATATGCACTAGCAGATAGTGGGTCTGTTTCTTGGGGACCGGATCCATTTTGGGCTATCAGCATCTATACAATATTAGAAAACCAAAAGATCGTACCAAGTGAGATGAAAAGAATATACAGTTTGATTTTTTTGATTGGAAACACACATTTGAAATTTGAAGTTATTTACCGGTTTTAACCAATTTTCTTAGTGTCAAATAATAAAACATCTGGCTGGATACAAAATTTTGAATGTTTATTCCAATTTCCAGCGCAAACTTTCAAATAGCTGAAATTAAATTTCACAAAAATATATTTATTAATAATACAGTTATGACAACTTAATGTTCGAAAACTTCATAAGCTAACACTAACAAAAGTACATCCTATATCAATAGGGCCATGGAAATTATATTTTATTTTCAAATAATCCTTAAAATAAACTACAAGTGGGGGGAAGTTTTTGGAGTAATGTAATATTTGATACAATTCAGATTTATTCAAAACATCTATTTCATTCTCCTCCCACGTCACAGACTACCGTAATAACTCAATTTTTGATCTCTTAAAAATAGAAAAGAGCATGAACTCGTCCTGATACGGAGTAAAGCTACCTCTCCGTCACAGAGGTAGAAACATTAATGTTCACGATAATATCTTAATATTACTTGGATGGTTCATCCTGTATTGGCTTTGCAAGGGTCGCGAAGATTTATTACTCTGCACATGCCTATCGAATTATTGCACAAAGTTCGTTTCTGATCCTTGGGCAGGTTTTGTAAACTTTTTGAACGATTAATACCCAGAGAAAGAAGTCTAAAATTGCTAGATCTAGGTGGCCAATCTATTAACGGACTTTCACGGCCTATCCATCGGTTTGGATAATGTTCGTTCAGTCATTGCCTCACTGCTCTGGCATGATGAACCGAACACCCATCTTTAATTGTGGATGGCATCCCACAAATCGTTATTTAAAAACTCTTCGCGTTAATATTTTCCTCAAAAAAGAAAGTACCAATAATTCGTTCGTTCAGTATCCCACACCAGACGTAGATTTTTTGAGAATACTGGCTTTCACAGTTTATTACCCTTCTTGCAATGTTTGTGAAAATTTTGGTTCATAATTGTTTGTTTTGATACATGATACAGTTATTCGATGAAAATTCAAATTTATACTGGCATAAAGATATTTCTGGAAACTAACAAGCTGATAAACTCGCGGGAAGAGGTTCAGCAGCGATATAGACTGGACCAGAACCAGTTCTTGGGACCACGAATAATGTGGTGCAAGGACAAATACAAAAATGGGTACAAAGTACACATAGAACACAGTGGAGGAATACTTCAAAGCAGGTACACAGTAAGACCTTTATAGGTGACACATGTGTTGAATAGGCCGAAGAACTACTGAATATCAGTAAGAATCAGAGAAGAATCATTACAGGTTATCTAACGGGTCATGCCCGGTAAAAGTTTACCTGTATAAAATGGGGAGTACGAGACCGTAACCCATTATCTTCCTTTTTTAAATGAAACTAAGTGTTTCTAATTAATTTCACTATTTAATGAAAAAAAAAAAAGGTGAGCGATCGTCTGACCGCCTACAGAAGCTTGCTTCTTATGCACAATAGAATGACCATTTTTGACAGTTTTTGACGAATTTTGACAATTATTGACCGTCTTTGACAATTATTGACCATTTTTGAAAATTTTTCAAAAATTTTGACAATTTTAATAATTATTGACCATTTTTGACAGTTTTTTATAATTATTGACCATTTTTCAAAATTTTTGACAATTTTTAAAAATATTAGGCAATTATTAACTATTTTTTCAAAAATTTTAACAATTATTGACCATTTTTGACAATTTTTGAAAATACTTGGCAATTATTAACCATTTTTTCAAAATTTTGACAGTTTTTGATCATTTTCCCAAAATTTTGACCATATTTAAAAATTGTTGACAATTTTTCAAAAATTTGAACATATTTGGCAATTATTAACCATTTTTTCAAGATTTTGACAATTTTTGACAATTTTTGACCATTTTTGACAAATTTTTACACCTATGGGTGTGCGAGCTCAGTGCGGCAAGAGAGATTGCGCACAGTCGCTTGAATGAGTTATCGCGTGAAGAACGCTTTTTCGTAACATCACACGTTTCACGAGTTCACTAGCCCCTCCCCAAAAATCCTATGTCGTGCAATAAGAAGCAAGCTTCATTTTAAATTTCATTGGATTAGTGGATTATTCAGAAATCTGGCAACACTGTTGCGTGACGAACCCTTATTCGCTTTTTCGTAATATTACACGTTTCACGAGTTCACTAGTCTTTTCAGAAACATGGCAACACTGTTGCGTGACGGACTTTTCGTAACGGTTACACGTTACGATGACTTATCAACCTGTAAAAACCGCGAACTGATATCTCTTGTCATTCCAAAGATATTATTTGCATTTTTTGGTGGGTTTTGATGATTGTTGGCTCAACCAGTAGGTTGTAAAAGAAATTATACTGCTGAAATTGTTTTGAAAATAAAACAACGAGTAAAAATGCATGCCAAAAATATATATTGACATTACATAATGAAACAAAACTGAGGGAGCTACTCATATCAGAAATGTACAAAATGCACTTACTACCTTATTATTCCAAGAACTCAAAATGCTTGCCATCATTTGGTATGCATAATTTCAGACAGTAAAATTTAATTCCAATTCTCTCAAAAGGTCTCTATAGTTTATTTCAGAAAGGTATAGAGTAATAAAACCTCATTAGGTATGCAAAGGGAGCACAGAGTGACCCAACGAATATTTAAGCCACTTCCATAGTTTGGCATTGATTTCATTGTAAAATTCTTTCTTTTTATCAAGTGCAGGTAGTACCACCCGGGTTGGGGTCAATATATGGGTTTAGCCTATTGTTATCCATTCACAAACACTGGAAATAGTGTGTCAAAGGCGTGCCGGTAGGATATTCGTAAAAAGGAAAGAATTTTATTTTAACAAAATAAAAATTAGGCATTATGTACATAGTATTAGGTACACTTATTTTTTATTGAACATTATACAAAAAATACATTATACAGAAATTAAATTATAAAAAATCATAATATTTTTCGTCATCTGAGGAACTGTCATCTCCTCTTGACGTTATAATTAACGGGTCGACGGTCTGATCGATCAAGTAGTCAAGATCCCACATTTTCTCCTCCTCTTTAATGACATGCTGGACTGCTTTTCGCCAGTTCTCTGGTGTCACCTCCTTAATGGCTTGATAAAACAGTAGCTTAACGTCTTTCATTTTGAATGTTGTGTTGTGTCTTGCTACAAATCCTTTCACTTGCGCCCATATAAGTTCTATAGGATTTAGTTCGCAATGATATGGCGGTGTGCGCAGTACAGTACAGTTACACTATGTTTTTCTGCTATATCTTCCACGGCGTATTTCATGAAACGATGTTTGTGTAAATTTGCTATTGTAAATAGTTCTTTTTTTATCAAAATATCTTCAAATTCAATAATTTTGGTGGTTAAGCAGTCAATAATTTCTTTTTTTCTCCAAGATGAAGTTGGAGTCTTCTCTATGCGTCGAGAATGATAACTCGCGTTATCCATAACTACTACTGAATCAGCCGGAAGATATTTTATCATTTTACCAAAATAGTCTTCAAAAACATCCGAATCCATGTCCTCGTGGTAATCTCCCGTATGGCACGACTGAAAGGTTAGCAAACTTTCTTTTAAAAATCCCTCTTCGCTTCCAATATGGACGATTATTAGTATTTTCCCTTTACCTGAAGGCACCTTAATACCCGTTGACATGCCTTCCATGAAAGCTTGGCGAGCACTGGTTATATTTTTGTCTTGTCACATTTTTGGTACTGTATAACCTTCATTGATCCACGTCTCATCAAGATAAAGATTTTCTTCTGCTCTGTTTTGTACTGCTTTATACTTCTCAAGTATTTTCGTCGCCAGCAAACAATTTCATCGCTTTCCAGTAAAAGTGCTTTACGGTTATGCTTTTCCCAGGCAAAATCCATATTTCTCAAAGTGGTCCATAAAAGTTTTTTAGTTATCAACGGAATACTGTCATCCTGGCCAAGCTCCATTAAAATCTTATCTGGCGTGGGTATTTCTTTTTTAAAATAAAAAGAGTGACTTTTTCTTCGAATTACACTTTTGGTGTCTTCATCAAGGACTTTTACTGATCTGCCTGGACTTTTCTTGGGAGGCTCCAGTTGGCTTGCTATCTTTCTCCCCCGGAATAATTAAAAAACGGTGGACTTTCCAACTCCAGTCATTCGGGAAAATCGGTCGACAGTTTCTTGTACAGTAAATTTTGGGTAATCGTATTTTATGCGATCGTGTACATTTAAAATAATGAGTTTTTCATTCACTGATAGTGGAGAATTATTGGAACATCTTTTCGTTAGTGTAAATGTCGCCATTTTATTACTAATCTTATAATACTGTGAACACTATTTACGGCTTAACAGCAAATACTGATGCGTTAAACTAAACAAATATACCTATAAAGGTCTAAAAATTTTGGGTAAGGCACCTTGCGGCTCATGGTTGAGCCGAATCTGAAACAGGGTTGGAATTAGGCGGAGGCACTAATAGAAGGTTAAACGGTACCTGTTAAACGCAAAACGTAACTGTATAATCTACTACCTAAGTAATCCCTACACAATATTTCGATATTGACACTTCAGGCCAGAAAACATACTTTTCCTAATTCTCTTACGCAATTACTTGAAATTTTAATATTACAAACAATACTATTTCAAGACCTACGCCTATGGCCGACACCGAAATTGAGCCGAACTGGACGGAATTCCCCATTTTATTACTCTATACCTTTCTGAAATAGACTATAATAGGTTTATGTGGCCGAGCTGCAATATTACGAGTGATGTTAAACTGTTGGGAGATAGATGTTTCAAATGTCATCAAGTTACCTTCGGAAATTACACGAATGTTTCTTATTGTTCACTTTAGTTTTTATAGGAGCAAGTTAAAATTAACGCATGGATAAAAATTATACAATCTGCTAAATCCATTTTACTATTTTGTGTGCATAATAAGCTTTAAAATATTAACGGAAAACTCTTAATTTGACACGATACCTGTTAAAATTTAAATCCTAATCTATAGATTAAAACATTTCTAATAGCGAAAACTTCATCAAATATAACGGTATGCCGTTAATTTTTAACCACTTCTTATAGAATTGGCCCCTTATTGCTGTCAAATTGATATAGAAAAAGTACTCCAACAAAAGTTGTAGAATAAGGACGGTAGTTTATGTAGATGATATTTTTTACCAACCTAAATTGGTGAATTTTTTGTAAAAAATCCAATTATATTTTGAAACTATCGTCTTGAAAACATTTTTAATAATTTTTTTAGTGCCGATTTTCTCATAAGAACTTTTTCCCCAAATTTTAGGACAAACGGTTTCCAGTACCTACTTCTATTGCTGTTAAATATTGATATTATCACTAGCTTTGAGCGTCTGTGAACGATTCGACTAAGCGGCAAAAGTTTTGCTCTTTCCCATATGTCAAAGAATACAAATTGATAGATAAGGCGTTGATAGTATGAATCTATTATTCGATATCTAATACCAATTGACATTAATTTTGGATTCAACCGATGTTTTAAATTTTTTATTTACTTCAAAGTCAATGTCGAACTATTGCAAGTATTGATGTTTTCCAAAGAAATGGCAATGTGCAGTTACAGAAAATGATTTTAATCCTTCATATCATCAGCTCTTCACTGGTCGGTCCAAAACTCCATTTGTTCTATTCTTAAAATGTACAGGTAATACATTTTTATCATCTGTATTCGGTTACATCAAATAAACCTCCAGAGTTTCGAATGCTTTCATTCATAAAGCACTTCTGGCTACAAATAAGAATTTAATTCATCATTCAGACTTCATCATTGTTAATGCAGATGACATTTTCCCAAAATATTTCCTAATTGTGCCTGAAACGGAAATTTAACACATTTACAGTTTATATTTTAGGACCTGACCTTCCATTTTGGAGTTTACTTTTGTTAAATTGATTCTATAGAAGTCGGAAAGCACCACTACAAATTTTTGTTTATTAAACTTACTCCGAGGCTAAACTCCTCCAGAATACTAATAATAAAAAAGTTTTCAACAGTATTCTCGCATATATCAAGACTCAAAATAAGTTTATTAGCGGTATTTTTGTATCTAGGCATTACAAAATATTCATAAGATGCTTTTATATGTAATTACATGGTTTAGACGGCATTTCAAAGGGAAATCTCTTTAAAATAAGGATAAACCCTAGACATAAATTGTGACGCACACGCGCATACTCGCGGATACAATAGAATTCAATGGTATCAACAATCGAGTGAAAGTGAATTGAATCATTAAAAACATATCAAAGGCCGATACGCCGAGATTTTTCACTCATCCAGTAAGAAGATTCACATAATGTAACACTACATCTGTGAGAATACCACACTTTATCTTGATTCTCGAAAGAAAATCCAAAGTATAATTTGGCAAACATAACTGAAGCTGTGAAAGGAATGCGGTCGAAAACATTCGATATTGCCACGTTTAACTATGAAAAAGCTAAAGTGCTAAGTATGTAGTGATAATAATTAGAAAATGTACTTTTTATTATTAACAATTAGGGCTTCACACGAGAGCGAGATTTTTCTCGTCTCGTCTCGTTCTCGTCTCAAAAAAGCGAGACAAGACGAGACTAGGACATCACACGATAGTGAGATTTTTCTCGTCTCGTCCCGTTCTCGTCTCGAAAAAGCGAGACGAGACGAGACCTTTTTGAAAATATTATGGCCGATACCGAGACCACATTGAGCGCAACTCGAGAGTCTCGTTAGTTTTTATTCGAAAAATTAGAAACGGTCTACATAGAGAACAATACATTTTACAATATATGAAATCTGGTGACCATCTGTAAAATATTTTATTGTAAATTTAAAGTGGTGAGTCTTTCTTTTTTCATATGTGGAATGAAATGATAAAACAGGTCGGTTTTACCAAAATCAAATCGACACGTCCTGTATCGCCTCAAATAGAATAGGGTCGTAAAATTCAGCAGAATGGTTAAGGTTTCATTAATATGATTAGCCTTTAAATTAAATCTTTTAGAAGCTCTTGAGATGAAAAAAAATCTGGTAATCTTCTTAACGACCAAATGAATATCAACCATTCTCCCTTATTAAAATTATTTACCTAGAAGATAGGTCAGGAGTAATTGTTGTGAATGAGTTTCCAGATGAACTTGTTCAGTAATTTTGTTAATATTCTTAAAATTTCGTATTTATGCACTGTATAAATTAAAAAAATGTCATTACACCTACATTCTTTTTCCTCCACTATTTTGAGCTTTTTCAGGTGCCCATTCAGGCGACAATGTCCCGTAAGGATGCCTCTTAAAACTCTGATTATCCAGTCGCGTAGGTCAGTGTTTACCTTCGTATTTCCAGTTTTACTTGGTATCCTATTATTTCGTATCCATATTGAATTCAAGTACGATTTTTAACATTATTTGTTTTTAACAAATAGCGTGTTTTGAAAAATACCTTACCTTTAAAGCAAAGCATAAATCAGTTTCTGTATTATATAATTAATTATTATTTTTAATACTTTCATAAAATAGGTACCGTACGGCCATGTTTCCTCGCAACTTACCGATGCCGCGTAGCTTCAGATTGACTTGCCAAACTATAACGTCACTAATCCTGTGGAATTTCTTCGTTGAATATTAAATGTGATTTTACCACAAACGTAACAAAACTTGTCTGGATTATTTTTATACTGTCTATACCTTGTTTTTAAACTAGGAGGAGTATTTTAGCAAACCTCAAACACACCACTAAAAGTTACTAGATTGGGAGTGTGTTCCGAAAGGGTCGTGTTCAGACTTTTTGAACTAATTGACAATTACCTGAAATATGTTTTGTACTGCTGGTAGTTGTCGTAGCCAATGAGGGATCAAGGCATGTCTAAATATCGAATAATCATTGGCCACAGGCCATGGCGAAAGTAGTGAGCAAATGACATATTATTGGGAAAAAATGTATGGTTATAATAGGTAGTTTATGTAAAATTTATTAATAATTTGAGGATGAATAAGTATGAATTAATACAGTTTCCTGTAAAATTGTCGTATTTAGTAAAGCGTTTTAACAATAGATGTCGAAGAATAAAAATATATTATTCTACGCTTCACAACTAGTTTTGAAAAATATTTTTCGAAAACAGTGACTGTTCAACGAAGAAGAAACAACTACTTCCCGGGCTACATGCCCCGACAGATATTGAATTACACTTCTAAGTCAAACGGGAAGTAGTTGTTTCTTCTTCGTTGAACGGTCACTGTTTTTGAAAAATATTTTTCAAAACTAGTTGTGAAGCGTAGAATAATATATTTTTATTCTTCGACATCTATTGTTAAAACGCTTTACTAAATACGACAATTTTACAGGAAACTGTATTAATTCATTTTTGTTTCAAATCCACGTGGTTTGTTGTCTCATCGAATTTTGGTTTGTGACTTAGAGGTGAGATGTCGCTATTTTCGCAACAAAAATATTTCCGTAACTGGACAATATGTACCGTTGTTGATTATAGTCACATTTCAGTCCGAGATTAACTCTCGGACGATAACATATACCTTGTACTGATGAGGCGCAATACGCCGAAACCGGTCTACAAGTTGTGTTATCCCTTCTAGTTGCAAACCAGAATGGTTGGTTTAAATCTTGTAGATTTACCAACCCCGTTTGACTTAGAAGTGTAATTCAATATCTGTCGGGCATGTAGCCCGGGAAGTAGTTGTTTCTTCTTCGTTGAACGGTCACTGTTTTTGAAAAATATTTTTCAAAACTAGTTGTGAAGCGTAGAATAATATATTTTTATTCTTCGACATCTATTGTTAAAACGCTTTACTAAATACGACAATTTTACAGGAAACTGTATTAATTCATTTTTGTTTCAAATCCACGTGGTTTGTTGTCTCATCGAATTTTGGTTTGTGACTTAGAGGTGAGATGTCGCTATTTTCGCAACAAAAATATTTCCGTAACTGGACAATATGTACCGTTGTTGATTATAGTCACATTTCAGTCCGAGATTAACTCTCGGACGATAACATATACCTTGTACTGATGAGGCGCAATACGCCGAAACCGGTCTACAAGTTGTGCTATCCCTTCTAGTTGCAAACCAGAATGGTTGGTTTAAATCTTGTAGATTTACCAACCCCGTTTGACTTAGAAGTGTAATTCAATATCTGTCGGGGCATGTAGCCCGGGAAGTAGTTGTTTCTTCTTCGTTGAACGGTCACTGTTTTTGAAAAATATTTTTCAAAACTAGTTGTGAAGCGTAGAATAATATATTTTTATTCTTCGACATCTATTGTTAAAACGCTTTACTAAATACGACAATTTTACAGGAAACTGTATTAATTCATTTTTGTTTCAAATCCACGTGGTTTGTTGTCTCATCGAATTTTGGTTTGTGACTTAGAGGTGAGATGTCGCTATTTTCGCAACAAAAATATTTCCGTAACTGGACAATATGTACCGTTGTTGATTATAGTCACATTTCAGTCCGAGATTAACTCTCGGACGATAACATATACCTTGTACTGATGAGGCGCAATACGCCGAAACCGGTCTACAAGTTGTGTTATCCCTTCTAGTTGCAAACCAGAATGGTTGGTTTAAATCTTGTAGATTTACCAACCCCGTTTGACTTAGAAGTGTAATTCAATATCTGTCGGGGCATGTAGCCCGGGAAGTAGTTGTTTCTTCTTCGTTGAACGGTCACTGTTTTTGAAAAATATTTTTCAAAACTAGTTGTGAAGCGTAGAATAATATATTTTTATTCTTCGACATCTATTGATAAATAAGTACGTAGAAAATGCAATTGTATGTTTCAATTATTCTTTATTTACGTTGGGCGCTTAGGTATAGCACAAACTAAAATTAAACAGAGGTTTTGATATCGAAAAATGCGATAATATTGTACTGTAATGTATGTAAAACTTGATGTAAAAATATTTAGAAAAATAAGATTTTACTTGGAAACTTATATTATTAACAAGAAAGAACAAGCATGGATTTTGTTTATCAAACTGAATAAATAATAAAAATAGCACTTAACTTGGTTGGAATATAATACTTTGTTAAAAATAAAACAATCAACAACAAACGCAAAAAAGTGGTACAGTTAGATTGAAGTAATTAATATTTTCATATAAATAAACACAAAACTGACAAATGTCGTTGTCAGTTGCATCAAAAGAGCTGTGTGAAACGGGCTGCAATCTGACCAATCACTAGGCAGCAGAAATGCCAACTTAAATTCAAATCGCTCCTCTTAGTTTAAAAACAAGGTATAGACGTTATTTAAATACACCGGGACACACAAAAAAAGTGGAATGTGCATTTGAACGGAGCGACCTAAGGGTACGTATTTCGACCCACTGAATCCGAATTCATGGTCAGTTCGACCGATACACCCTCAAAATATCGAGAAAACTTTGAAAAACCGAAAAATCCACGAAAATCGGCAGTTTTAGTGATATAGAAAATTTTGTTGAACTAAACCAAGCATGATTTTCATGTTTTTCGATCCGCTGAATACTAATACAAAGTTTATTTAGACCATAAGCCATCTTAAATGTAAGAAAATTGCACAAAACTCTTGAAAATTGCGAAAAAATGCAATTTTTATTTCAGGCATTGAATCGTGTATAGTAAATTTTTTTTAATTTATAATGGCAATTTTTCACAATTTCTTTGATTTTTTGAAGTTTTAAAGGGTTAATGAGCTAAACAAGTTAAGATGCGATTTCAAGATATCAAAATACATAGAAATCGTACTTGAATTGGAGAAACAAATTTTTTCGCTATTTTCAAGAGTTTTGTGCAATTTTATTACATTTAAAACGGCTTATGGTCTAAATAAACTTGAATTCGGATTCAGGGGGTCGAAATACGTACCTAACGAACAGGGAATTTCGATAAAAAAGTTTGGCGAAACTTTCATAATTTTTACAAATTTTTCGAGATTATTTGCCATGAAACATAATCAATATCAATCTAGAAAACCCGACTGTATTTTTCTAACATTACCACGAATTCATTGGTTAATGCATTGATTAGAACGGACACACTCGCAACAATATGTCGATTGATGCCACTCTCGCGAATAGAACAATAATATTTTCCTACGACCACCATCCAAAACACTATTTTGCTTATTGGTTATAATACGCAAAATCAACAATTTCTCATAGCAACGAAAGTTGTGGGAAAAGTGGCATAAGGCCTAGCCAAAGTGACATAAAGCATAGCCAAAGTGACATAAAGCATAGCCAAAGTGACTCGTGTGAATTTCACAACTTTCACACGTGAGAAATTAGCATTTGCGCACGTGTTGCACACTGTATTTTTCCTACGACCACCATCCAAATCGACCATAATCAAGAAATCAAACAATTTGCTGTAGGTATTTATTTTGGGTATGCCTAATGTCACTTTGGCTATGCTTTATGTCACTTTGGCTATGCTTCATGTCACTTTTGCTATGCCTCATGTCACCTTCCCCACAATTTTTATGCTATGAGAAATTGTTAATTTTGCGTATTATAACCAATGTGAAAAATAGTGTTTTGGATGGTGGTCCTAGGAAAAATACTATTACAGCTCTCTAGATAGAAATAATCTCAATAGTTCAATCATAAAAGAAACTTGTAATTTTATCATTAAACCGCTCACAATATATGATATATGATGTAGTTGAGGGTCTTAAGAGCGGAAAGCATACGGCTATTACACTATGTGATCTTTCTAAGGCGTTTGACTGTGTTTCTCACAGTATATTGCTTCGTAAACTTAATTACTATGGCAGGTGTGCAACTCCAGCTAATTGAATCGTATCTAAGTAATCGTTATCAGGCTGTATCATGTACCGTAAAAGTGGACAGCTTTGCCCGCTTTTTTACACTTTTCCTTGAATGAAAATCGTTTTTTTACATTATGAGATATTGATAATTTTACTGTATGATGAATACTTATATGACGAATCAAATCATATAATCGTTTATAACAAGAAGAGATGAGAAACCTATAAAAAAAAATGAAAGGTGGGCAAAGTTGTCCTAGATTTTTTCAACTTGGCCCAGCTATAACTTTATCACATACATTCAATTAAGACCGCTTCCAGGGCAACTTTGCACACCCAGACAGTTTTTAAAAAGTTTTGGGTTGACCGTACATAACAACAAAGAAAAGAAACACCAATATTGAAAAATAAACGTATATATTCGATAGTGCCTTATTTTAAGATATCAGGTACAGGTTGAGATCAGAAATATTTCCATAACATGTTCTATGTTATGAATAAACTTAAAAATATTATAACAGGTACCAAAATAGAACTAAAAACGAACTCAAAAATAATTTAACAAATAACAAAAGGAAAATATTCTCACAAGTTGAACATGTTTAAGTTCTTTTTAAATAAAAAAGTCCCTCTTCTACCTACTGTAGGGGTAGAAAGAACTGCTTTCATGTCGAGAATGTTTACTACGGAAACATCCTCGACTTCTGGAAATATATATCCTAGGCTAGTGTTAGCAGCTTTTCTCATAAACTTAACAACATACGATTCTTCTAAACTATATTGGTCATCATCTTTGGTTTCAGTCACTTTTCCTATGAAATATTTTACAGTCTTCTTGGGTGAAAATTGTACAACTACGTATGAGTCTTTTTTTATTTCGTCTGGTTATCGAGACATCTTCATTAGTGCCATTCGTTTCTTCATATGTCAAGGAACAACCAGCCTGAACTTTTAATGTCTTTTTAGCCCCTTTCTTCAGCGGTTCGTCAGGTTTACGTTGATTTTTGAGATATTCCAAAAACGATCCATCAATTTTCCCTCTCACTCTTTTTTCAAATCGTTGGTTTGGCATTTTTTTATAAACTTCATCGGGGTCAAACGGATAAATTCCGCAAGCTCTGAATCCACTTTGAATATTTTTTTCAGAATTACATTCCATTTTGTCCATCAACTTACTCAATAGTTGGGGAAATATACAACACAACTGAGTTTTGGCTGTTTCAATTTTGTCATTCAATATAGGGCGCCAAGCAGCTTTCAGTGGCCGGAAAAAGCTTACGTCCAACGGCTGCGTCAGATGCGTCGTGTTAGGTGGTAATAATACAAAACGTATATTATTTCTTTGACACTGTTGTAGCACATCAATATTTATTTGTGACGAGAGGTTGTCGCCAATTATAACTTTCGGTCCTTCTGTCTTTTTTGCCCAAGGAAGCACGATTTTTGTAAACCAATCCTGAAATGTAGGGGCATCAAACCACCCAGATTTTGTTCTGTTATAAACAGTCTTGGGAGGCCCTCCTGATATCCATCGATCGTACAAACGTTCTGCCTTGTACATAACGTATAATGGTAGCATTTCGCCTGTTGCAGAAGCAGAAAACATCAAATATATTGCAGATTTTGACAAATTTTTATACCTCTCTGGGTATTTCGTTCCTTTGAAAAATATACATTTTCTCGATCCCGGGTTGTCACTCAAGTTGGTCTCGTCATAATTCAAAATGGAAGCGGGATTGACACCTTCCAGTGTGCGCTGGAGATTCTGGAAGTAAAGTTCCATGTCTTCTTCGGTGACCTCTGCCCTATTCCTTTTTAAATTTTGGCAGTGTCGTTTGGTTAGCATAGTTTTATGCCGGGTGATAAATTGTTCTACCCATGCAGGTCCTGGTAAATTATCAGTAAAATATGAAGCAATTGTTCCTCTTTTGTCTAAATACCCTTTGACAATCATGCAAAGTTCTAATTGGCAAAGAGGTGCTCCAAACTCCGCACAAGCAATCAGCACGTCCAATATATGCCTTTCTTCTATCTCGCTCAAGGCATTTGGATGTCCAATTTTTGACATATGCTTCATTTTAAATTTATTAAGCAGCGTCTTCCTCGGAATGTGAAATGTCTCTTCTGTCTTTCTTAAACTCACTCCCCTTTTGATAGCTTCTACAGCAGCATTCAGTGTCTCGTCTGTATAATTACGATACTTTCTGGCGACAATTTTTTTTCTGTTCCTTTCACGTGCCATTTCTGAAAAATTAATATAATTTTTCCACAGCAATTCCATTTGCCAGCAAAAACTATCACTATCACTATTCGAGAAATACAACAGAAGAAATCACCCAAAAATATTTAATTGGCAACTTTGCCCTTATGCGGACAACATTGCCCGTCTAATCATTTATTAATTAACCAAAATATTAGAAGTGAAGGGATAAATATCATACAGCAATCTCTTTAACAAGCATCAAAGAATATACTAATCGAATACCATCACAAAATATTCAATACAATCAGTACACCATACCATAGCTTTTATGCTTCAAAACATCGAAAAATACGTGAAAATTTACTTACCGGTTTTCAAGATCCAAACTGCCCACGATACGTTCGTACTCAGAACTGGCGATAGCTACAGGTTCGAGGAACACGCCGGAGCGGTTTAGTGGTTTTGCTATGTTGCCAGACTTATGAAATATGATTTCTAATTAATGACGTCCGTGGGTAAAGTTGGACGCAAAGGGCAAAGTTGTCCACTTTTACGGTAATAATTCTTTATCCGATTTCAAACCGGTTGTTCATGGCGTTCCTCAAGGGTCAGTTCTTGGACCTTTGCTATTTATCATTTATATAAATGACTTACCCAAATTCATGTTTCCTTATAAATCTGTTTTATTTGCCGATGACACCACATTTATTTATTCCGATAAAAACTATGAAAACTTCAAGTTGATTTCGGATGATATTGAAAACAAATCTGAACTATGATTTTTGTCCAATAAACTTAAATTAAATAGGGAGAAGACTCAAAATCTCTACTTTTCTTCTTCTTCTAACCAAAAAACTGAAAGTGTAAAATTGTTGGGACTTTTTCTAGATAGATCTCTGTCGTGGCATTTCCACGTAGACTATTTAAGAAACAAATTATCAAGCTCAGTTTTTTTACTTCGACAACTTAAAAGAGTTGTTAGCTTCCAGACTTTAAAAACGGCTTACTCTTCCTTTGTACATTCCCATATTAACTATCGAATTGTGATTTGGGGAAATTCGTCGTCGGCCAAAGATATCTTTGTAATTCAAAAGAGAGCAATAAGGATTTTGAGTAATGTCAGTTTCCGTGAACACTGTAGGGCGTTATTTGTTCATCTATGCATAATGCCTCTCCCTACCTTATTTATTTTTAATACCCTTATTGAGATCCACAAAAATCTTGATTCCTTAACAAAAAATTCAGACTTCCATAATTTTAATACTAGACAAGCATGTAATATTCATAGAAAACGTTTTCGTCTGACAAGGTCACAGAAGAATTCACTCAACTATTCTCTTTATACTATCTTACCAGCAGAAATGAAAGTTTTGAGTTTGAATAAGTTTAAAAGGAGTTTAAAAATGTATTTACTTAGATTTTGTTTTTACTCTGTCAACGAGTACATTGAAAACTGTCAGAATATCTAGGATTTTCAAAAATGTATTAATGCTCATTGGACATTCATTTTTCTTTCTTTTGTTTTGTTTGTTTTTACCTATTGTAATTTTAATTTTACGCCAAATATCTACACCTTCCAGTTTTTAGAATATATTTTTATTGTTTGTATTTTAAGTACCTAATATTATGTATTTCTATATGTTAAATGTTATACATTTTGTACCTTTGACTTGCTACAAACATTGTAAAACATGTAATATAGTTAAATAAATCTATCTATCTATCTATTACTTTGGGGAAAGCCTCCATCAAGGCAACGACGGGTGGAGGATGTTATTACCGATCTTATAGGCAACCTTAGTGAACGACGTCCTTACGGAACTGTCCACAACAGACTTTTACTGTTTTGGATACGTTGACGATATTGCTAATGCAAACATAGGTATATGAATATAGTTGATAATTGATGCATACGAGAGAGACTGACAGTCAATGCTCAGAAAACACAAATTATCTACTTTACACAAAAGACGCCACTACCTGGCACAAAACCCATAGTGCGAGGAGGAACGGTGATTCTATTTGCTAAAAAAGCAAAGTACCTAGGAGTATATTTTGATCGAAGATTTTCATAGAACGATCACACAGAAAGCTACCAGTCCCTTGGCATATGCAGAAGAATGTGTGGAAAAAAACTGAAGTCTCAACTCTACAATAACCCAATTGCTGTACACAAGGGTTGTTCGACCGATGATAGCCTACAGATGAGTGGTGTGGTGAACAAAGGCACTGCAAGTGGAAGCTATCACGAGTATAAGGCTAGCATACATTGACTTGCTTAACCGTGTATTACTGGGGCCATACAAACCACTCCCACAATAAAATATTTGCCCAGTTCTTATAAAGCTTTTATCATTTGAGGCCAACCCTGGAAATTTGAATTCGGTCGGATGAGTCGTTTCCGAAAGTATATTTCTGATATAAGCATAGCTTATATTCAGCAGATTATCGTATTTATTTTTGAGGCAATCTAATGCTACTTGTAAATTAGTGCTAATTAATTGTGAATTGAAAATTAGTTTTAATGGTTCGACCTTTAAATATGAGTTTTCCCATATTTGTTAATGTCGCGTCATTAACTATAAAATTTTCAAGTAATTCAAAGAAGGTGGTCCTTCATTGTCTGATCATAATAAATAAACATCAATTATCCAAATCACAAGTCACAATACACGGTCACCGTACATAAAATTGTACATGTACGGTAACGTAGTGCCAGATGTAAATTTCGTCTACCGTAATGAGTGATTCCAGTCGCCCATATCAAGTTAGTTCAAATTTATTGCCTGAAGTCTAATAACTGCGTTCTCAATTCATTTGGACCACTTCAGGGACCTCCCAGGTACTTGCAAAAATTCCGTCACATCATTTATCTGCTTGAATTTAACAACTTTATGAATGATCAAAAGTAATTTGATTTCTACTACCTACCTACTATAGTTGTTTCTTTGTTACGTTTTTTATTTCACTTCAAATTATTGTAACATTAATTTCTCATAGACATATAATTTAATTCATTGATTTAAGAGCATAATTTATGTACAGGGTTTCTCATTATATTTTGACCCCCACTTATTTTCATTAACTTCGGGAATACCAGAAAAAGTTTCAAATAAAAGTTGTATTATTTTATCTGTACCGACCAAAAATGTAGCAACAGACTGAATTTTGTATAAAGGGAGTGCCCAATAAAATGCATCTTCAATATTTTAAATGGGACACCCCTTTTATAGTTTTGAGTAGCCCTGCATTTCCTGATTACAAATATATAACATTGTGTAGCATTATTTTTGTTCTATAATGGCGTATGGTAGTACTAAGCAATAAATTCACATATAGTTCAAAAACAACTTATATATTTAGAAAGACAACAAAATTAATGACATAAGATACAATACTACATTTCAGATTACAATAGATGCTCAAAGTGCCCTCCATTGTTATCAATGTACAAGTAATATCTTCGTTTCAAATTTTCTAATGCGTCAGATATTGTGTTATTATGAACATTTAAATTTTCAAGTTCCGCGCGAACTTTTGCCGTGATAGTGTTAATATTTGTATTTGAATCAAAATACACTTTTTCTTTTAAGAACCCCCATAAAAAGCTATCACATGGTGTTAAGTCGGGACTCTTTGGCGGCCATTTAATGGTACCCTTATTCCCGATCCACACATGAAATTCATTACTTAAATGTTCTTGAACGGCTACGACATTATGTGGCGGTGCTTCACCCTGCTGCCATATCATACTTTTTCATCTGCGGTATAACCCATTTTGGCACTGGCGGAGCCAGCTATAAGGTATAAGGACCGACAGCTTATAATAACTTAATAATTGTTACCTATGGTTTCCCTTTTGTAGTACCATACGCCATTATAGAACAAAACTAATGATACACAACGTTATATATTTGTAATCAGGAAATGCAGGGCTACTCAAAACTTAAAAACAATACAGGGTATCCCATTTAAAATATTGAAGATGCATTTTATTGGGCACTCCCTTTATCCAAAATTCAGTCCGTTGCTACATTTTTGGTCGGTACAGATAAAATAATACAACTTTAATTTGAAACTTTTTTTGGAATTCCCGAAATTAATCAAAATAAGTGGGGGTCAAAATATAATGAGAAACCCTGTACATGATCAGATAGTAATTATTATAGTATTTTGGCTTCGAATGTGCATGTGTTATGGTTATTTCGTTCATTCTTCTGAATCTCACTTGGGAAATTTATTACTATTGCTGTGTCTATTAGACACCTTCAATAAATAGGTAGACTTGTCATTTCGCTTACGAAAATGTCTGATAACAAAGATATACAAGGTAGCTCTCTTGAAAAGAACAAATGGAAAAAGCATCTATAAAATCTAGGTTAACAGTTTTAAAATAATATGCAAAAAGCCATTGAAATCAGTTCCAGTGACCCAGACTTGGTTTTTCCTTTATTTGAATTTAGTGTAACGTTTGTTTTCATTTCAATTTACTTACAAGTTGTTGAACACTAACTACTATTCAATTTACTTGCACCTGACTAATAATGCACACTGTATATTATGACAATTAATTTATTCACATAACATTTACATACAGTATCTTATTTGTTTTTGCAATTCCATATCACACTATTTATATTAAATCGTTCACTCCCTGTCTGAAAACTTTCTGTTCGCTCACTTTCAAAACCTCGCGTATATATAAACTTCCATATCCCTCGTATTCATAAACACTGCCATACTTACTGGAAAACTCCAGACATCTGTTCTAGAACAGACGCGATCGAATTTGCCAGTCGGAATTCTTCCAATTCGTTGGTGTTTACTTCGAGCAACGTTCGTAGGGGAGATGGGGGGTGTCTTTTTGTAGATATTTAAAAATGGTTTGCGTTACATTGCCTCCTCCTTAATACAAAGCTCCTCCTGTAACTTTCCTCGAACTGGATGTTTGAACCAGCATTTTAATCCGTTTCTGCACTGTCCAGTCGCATGGAAGTAGCAAGTGACCTTCTTCATCGGGAACTGAATATTGGGAGAAAAGCTGAAGACCAGTATTTTAACATCGGTATCTTGAAAGATTACCTCCACCATGTTCATAATCACTACTAACACAATCTAACTGGAGGCTTTCTATCTTGGACATAGCAGGTTTTTCACGTTGAATTCCAGCATGTTGTCTCGTAAGCTTCTTAACGCCTCCCATACATCCCGATAAGTGGATCGATCATGATACGTGTTCTTCGTTACCAGATAAAAGACGTGCCGTGAATCATCTTGGGGTATTGATGTCTTGCTAGGCGATGGTATCTAGTTTTGATGATGGCGGGGATGCTGTGTGCCAGTGAGTAGTCTTCCGGAAGCGGGAACAAATAATAATGTTGTTCGGTAGTGACACGGTATTCTGCTCCCACAAACTCTTCGAAAGCACGATCAGGGTTCAATCCTTCCTCTTCGTCAAGGTCTCCCTCGAATGGCGCCAGCTATTTTTGATAGATTACTCTTGGTTTTCTATTTAGGATCTTGCTTATTCGATAGGTAGCTTCATCGATCCCAAGATCTTCGTAATTTCGGAGAAAAGCCTTTCTTCCTGTTTGTGTTGTGTAACTATACTTTGTCCCCTTTTTGGAACTACTTTCTGTGGCATGTGTATCGTTTCTTCATCCTGTCGCTGTCGATTTGGAGAGCGAGCGAACCAATTTATGTAAATAGTCCATTCTTCTTCTCAATTGGATAGCGCAATCTTCACCCGCTAGGTCTTCTCCAGGACGATATCCAAACTCGTTGTTCCTTATGAACGCTTCGATAGTATGTGCACTGTCCGAGGAAACTTCTAACTTGATGTTTGTTAGTTGGTTGTGAACTGCTGAATAGGGGCAACTTTCTCTTTGTCCACAACCACTTCTTCGTTGCTAAATATATGATTCAGGTAGTTGATCTTGGTTTGGAATAGTTGACATTTCTTCGGGATTAACATTAGCTGGGCAGCTTAAAGTCGTTTAAAAACATCTTCCAAATTCTTCAAATGTTCCTCAAACGTCTTCCCCAGGACTACGATTTCGTCCAAATACACCAGGCATGTTCTCCAGGATAATCCTCTCAACAAATTTTCCATTAGTCTCTCAAATGTCGCTGGTGCACTACATAACCCGAATGGCCTTTCGTTGACGTGCCATAGTGCAGATCCAGTGGTAAGTGCTGTTTTTTCTTTGTCACCTGACTCAATTTCCAGATTTCAAGTCCAGGGTGGAAAACAGTTTTCTGCTGGCCAATGTATCCGATGTATCGTCAATTCGAGGCAGAGGATAGCTGCTTTTTTTGGTAACGTTGCTTAGCTGGCGATAATTCACGAAGAACCTCGTAGTTCCATCCTTTTTCTTGACCAGCAATACTGGAGACACCCATGGGCTGATAGATGGCTCTATCACCTTTTCTGCTTCCATTTTCCGGATTTTCAGCTTCCTCTCCTCCTCTTCGCCTGTGATAGTCTTCGAGCCGGTTCTCTGATTGAATTGGCAGTGCCTGTATCGGCATATTCTGCATTTTCAATATTTTTTTGTCAATATTCACTCAATTACAGTTACCTGTAAGAAATTGTCATATTTTAGTAAATATGGTTGAGGCAGTTAATACTGCTTCATTAGAATTATAAAATGTATTCTGCAATGTATTGATGTTTTCAAAATATGAATTAATTTCTTATAAACAACGTGTTTTCAATCATGTAGAGCACTAGCAACTGTAAGGAAATGATATTTCCTTACAGTAAACACGTGAATAGGAAATCTTGACTTTGACTTTAAGAAATTTTGTCTGGAATCTCAAAATTTCCTAGCGATTTGCGGAAAATGTAATAACCTAATTATCACCATTCAAATTATCGGGTAACTCGTATGGCCCTAATAGTTACCAATGATCCCACTCCATACATGTATCTTCAATTCATGTTGGAAATGCCTTTCTCTTTTAACATTGGGATTTTCTGGGCGACATGATTTTTTCTTAAATTAAAAACACCGCATCGAGTGAAGGTGGCTCCGTCGGTGAAAAATATTCTATCAACAAGTGTGTCGTTCAGATTTTGCCTGTTTCGGATATTAGTTGCAAATTGGTATCTTAATGGTAGATCTGCTGGCAATAAATTTTGCACCGGAGTAAAATGGTGAGGGTGATACTTCTACGGGTGCAGTCTTTTTAAAATTGAAGTTTTACTGATCCCTAAATAGTAAGATAAAGGTCGTGTACTAACCTGAGGAACATCCTCAACGCGAACCATTATCTCATCTTCGACATCAGGCGCAATCATTCTTGGTCGGCCTAAGTTGTCATGTTTATTTGTGACGTCCACCTATTATGTTAATATTTCTCAGACTCCCGCTTACTACGTTAACATTTTTCGGAATAAATAATTTAATTAGGATCATGCAGCTAATCACTTAATAGTGATTATCTCTAAAACCGTTAAGATTTGGGAATACTAACAAATAAACCTTTTTTTGTTGAGCTTACATCTATGATGCATACGTGGCCTATGTAGTACCCTTTACAATATACATCCAAATAGGCACACAATTATGATTTCTCTTATCCAAAAACCCCCACCGTCAAATTTTTGTACACACACGTCAAAAAGCATTAAAGTTATTGTAAAAAACAAAAATTAAAATTTCATGTCAACACCCTGTATCTCTCTTAACATCAACATTTTATTTGAGCTAGTTGGTTCAAATCGCAAGGTGAGAGCTAAGTGTTTTTGAAGCCGCTTGGTTATCCAAAAAATGTTTGGTTTGATGTGCGAAAATGGTACCCTCCAATCCCTCCAATCTCTGCGGCGTTGCAAAACAAGAAGGGCTAAAGAAAAGTGAGTAGCCCACAAATTAATAGAGTGGTGGCACATGTGCCAATTTCACGGCAGTCCTAATAAGCAAAGACAGGAATACTTGGTGAGTCTGCTAGCTGGCCATTAGAAGCTCACTATAGGATTGACAGACGAAGCCCTGTGTCTATGGGAAAAAAGTGGCAAATGTACGAATCTTATTTCTGGACGACGAAAAGCAACTGGCGAAGAATTATATGAAAGATTCAGTCTCAAAGATGGTAGATCTCATTAGGAAAATGGGACTGGGAAAAGTAATTAGGTCAGAGAGGACCTCCATAAATTTGAAAATAACGCAGTGGAACAGACCAGTAGCCCTCCTTCAAACTGTTTCACCTATCTCTGGTGAGGTTTTCCACCATACTAGAGATATCTGTGCCACCCACTTTCTTGTGGCAATGTTTATTGTCGATTTTGCCCCATAAGGATTCAGAAAGGCATTGATAAACCTGGTCTGGCCATTTCATCCGCCTTTCCTTATGCCCTTATGACCCTCCCACCTTGGTACACAGGATACCGTGACCATGAAACGGTATCCAAGTACATCCAAGCCACCTACGCAATCCCATGCTACCTGATAATTATTGTCCTTTTTGAAATGGAGTGCGTTCAGTGCAGCTTAGCTGTATGTAAAGAGGGCATCAGAACAGTATGTAATTTCCTACCTTTCGAATCCATCAACGCAGTGATGAACCGCCGTCACCTCTACTTGGGAAGTTGTGACGTCCTTAGATCGGGGATCGGGGTTGTAACCCAAAAATCCTGAACTGCCATAGTGAGACCAATTATCACTTATGGAGTAGTAGAACTAGCCTATTGACTACGAGAGCAAACCTCTCCAAAGTTCAAAGACTTGCCTGTAAGTGCATTACAGCAGCAATGAGAACATGCCCAACAGAAGTGATTCTTAGCCTCACACCACTACATATGGTGGTGGAAAGTGTTGCAGAAAGAACAAGATACAGAAAAAGTAGAGAGGAAATCATAAAAAAACCACCTCCTTACTTCTTAGAAATCAGAAGACCTGGAAAATATTATATGATGAAAAATTATAACTTGTCAAAGAAATTCGTTACGGAATTAAGCAACAAGAAGGAATGGGATCCAAATACC
Organism: Lochmaea crataegi; assembly: GCA_947563755.1. Classification (NCBI taxonomy): domain Eukaryota; kingdom Metazoa; phylum Arthropoda; class Insecta; order Coleoptera; family Chrysomelidae; genus Lochmaea; species Lochmaea crataegi. The sequence continues at coordinate 40,475,932 of OX387427.1, read as the reverse complement.
ATTACCAGACTTGGAAAGAATGTCATTTAATGGTACACAGATGGCTCAAAAGCAATAGAAAGAACTGGAATAGGAGTGTACGGGCCAGGAACCAAACACTCTGAGAGCTTGGGTGAAACCCCGAGTATTGTTCAAGCGAAAATTCACGCCATAAGAAAATGTGCCCAGTTCAATATTGATAAAGGATCTAGAACGCAGAGGATTATCATAATGTCGGATAGTCAAGCAGCCACTAAAGCACTGAGCTCTTGTGTTATCAGTTCCAAAATGGTGTGGGAATGCCTAGGCAAACTAAATGAATTAGGCGAGAACAATATAGTCACTTTACTGTGGATTCCAGGACATACTGGGAATAGAATAAAATGAAATAGCAGATGAACTAGCAAAGAGGGGGCCTGGAACACCCTTTTGGGGGCTGGAACTCTTCTGTGGTATCAGCTCCAATGTAACATTGGAAGTAATAGACAAAGCCGAAGAAAAGAGAAGATCTGACCATTGGAAAGATCTAGTAGGACTTAGACAATCAAATATTCTTCTGGGTGACTACAACCAAATGAATGCATAAGTCAAAGTAAAACTGCACTAAGAGTTTTAACAGGCATCCTTATGGGAGATTGTCGCCTAGATGGGCACCTGAAAAAGCTCAAAATAGTGGAGGAAGAAGAATGTAGATTCTGTGGCATGGTAGAAGAAACCTTCATCCACATACTTGCGATTTGTTCAGCAATTCAGAATCCTATGGCACAACATCTTGGAGATTACTAGATAGAAGAAGGGCATTTACCTAAGTTAAAGCCTGCAGATATCCTAAAATTCCTCCGGGAAATAGGACTAAAGGAGCTACTAGTCTCTGAGACTTTCCTCAGGAACTAAGTAGAAGTAAGGGGGCACAATAGATATCAGTGAATGTCACCCCAATTCACATACAAACATACTTGCATACTCCTACACCTACCTCTGCCTTGGAACTGTGCGTATACCAGTTTGCGTCAGTTTATGAATACAACTTCCTTTCTTCAAGTCTCCCCTACCTGGTAAGCTATTTGGAACTTATTATTTAACCTGTATCTTCTGACTGATGTATGAAAGGGTTGCTTCATTAGGTCGTGCGCTTTTAGGCGATGAGCGTCCTTGATAAGTTTTCGATAGTCAGCACTGTGCATATGGCTTATGAGCTGTTGACTTAAAAGTAGTCTGTGCGTTACAGATCTGACTTCGCCGTAGTTGAAAATGTGTGGTTGTGGTAGATTCAGTAAGACCTCCATTGCAATTGTGAGAGAGGTTATTATGGTCCCCGTAATACACAGGCAAGTAATAAACAGCCTTAGGGGAGATGGGGGGAATGGGAGCCACCTAAGGAAAATTTTTTTATCACACTATTAGCCTTTAATCATTATATGCGACATTTTTTTAACAAAACTAATTATAAAAGAATTTATAAAAAAATATTAAAAAAGTGTATTTGGCTCTCATTACCCCATTATGCGGGTAATGGGAGCCAGCAGTTATTTGAATAGTTGAAGTAACAATAATTGCCAACTACGGCCCTATAATGACCTGAATCTAAGGAAAATGGTAAACACAAAAATAATAATGAATATGGTGGAAAAAACGAATTCTGCCTGTCCAAACAGAAGTCGCAAGCATATCCATCGGGGCTCTCTGCACCCGAACATTTAGAATGTGCCCAAACTACGCAGCTAGTGCACCGATACCATAATTCATTTTCTCCGATATCGTCACAAATGACACATCGGATTTCGTCACTATCGATATCGTCACATTCATCTTCATCACACGATCCTGTTTCACTTTCCGAATTTGATGATTCGTCGGAAAACGCCTTTTTCACTTTGCGTTTAGACTTTTTCGGCTTCTGATGGGTTTTCAATTTATTTTTGTTGCAGATTTTCTTACTTGGCGGTTGAATATTTTCATTTTCTGGTGATGAAGCCGTTTTGATTTTTCTTTAGGGGTTTTATCATTTTTTTTTGTTTGCTCTTTTCACTTATTGTTTGGTATTTTCCTTTTCTTCTCGTTCTTGTCTTTTCTGCTGCTTTTCTTTAAAAAATGTTTTCATTTGGGTTTCAGTTAAAATTATTGAATGTTGTTCTTGTCTTGAATTCTTTTTCAGGTTCTTTGGCATTTCTGGCTGGGGGGAAATCGTCATCCCATCTTGAGCCGGATGCTGGATGTTGAGGCGAAGCAGGAACGGCTTCTGGTAATGTCTCATTTGGGGGAGTTCGTGGGTGAGTCACATGAGAGGGGATGTTCATATCTGCGTTATCCTTAAGGTTATCTTGTACATCTACGCAAACTGGTAGCTGACAATCGTATAAAAATATTTGGCTGAATCGGGAAAATGCCAGTGCATCTAAACCCTGATATTGCTTTTTCTATTGAGGCCCCTCAATAAAAAAAAGATACTTGCAACATCATGAGGTGTTATATGGGATAGATCACATTCCTTATAATAGGCCTTTTTCAGGGGTCCAAAGAACGTGATGTCCAACGGCTGCATTCGGTGAGATGAAGGCGGTGGTAGCGAAAGCATAGTTATATAATTGTTCCTACAATAATTATTATAGGCTTCAAGTGTTGCGTGACTAGAATGATTGTCTAGCACTAGCCAGTCTGGATGGTCTTGACTTGGTTTTGTGAATTTAACAAAATGCTTTAGCCATAGTAGAAACTTCTCATCGTTGGTCCAACCGTTGAATGTGACCTGATATTCAGCCTTTAGTGTCCGCCTTTAGTGAGTAATGGTGAAAATTGTTTCCTTGGAAACAGATACAAAGGTGGCACATAAGATCCAGCAGCACTCATGGCGCAAATTACGGTTATATTTTTGCCACGTTCCCAACTAGTTACCGAACCCATTCTCTTTTGTTCTTTTTTTGCTAAAATGGTTCCTGGTTCTTGAATGGTTGTTATGCCAGTCTCATCCATATTAGATATATTCAACTTCTGAAATTTATGATTGTACATAACAGCTTCAAGATTTTCAAAGAACCGTGTGACTTCTGATCTCGTGGCTTCGGGTTTACAAACACTGATGGTAGGATTTCGTTTTAAGAAACCTTCCAGCCAATCTCTTCCAGGTAGCTGCTTCTGGGTGTAAAAACGATGCTTTATCTTGAGATTTTTTGCGCATCTATAGGCAAGGCGACAAAATTGCCACAATGATAATCCATAAACATGTTGGAGAGCTTAATTAGATGCGCAGCCATTTATTTTTGTAAAACAAGGACGTCTGCCTAATTTTGCCGGACACTGCAAGTTGTCCTTCTTGATTCTTCTCTGGAATGTTTGATAGGGGATATTACATTGAAGGGCTTTTCTTATACCCATTCCATTAGCCACTAGCCTAGCACCCCTTTGGAGGTCTTCTGATGTGCACAAACCCTTATCGGTTTTTCTCTTCCATGTCCTGGCCATCTGAAATAAACATTCAAAATTTAAAAATGGGCCCACCGGGGTAATGGGAGCCATTGGGGTATTGGGGGCCACATTGGCTCTCATTGAATTTTTCATTTAAAATGTTTAAAACAAAAAAAAGCATAATTTAACAGGAAATCAGATGTGATGCGATGAAACTACATACTTTTACGTACCTTTAGTGATAAGATGACTTAGATTAGACAAAAACCAGTAATACTTACCGCACCGATAGTTTGCACGAAGATTTTACAATTTCACTCCACCCCGGTCAACGTTATAGAACGAACTGATTTAAATAACCGCGATATCTATGAGTCATCACAACTCAAGGTCAAGCATAGAGTTCGTTCAGAAGTTATATTAAGGCGATCCAATCCGTAATAATGGGGTGGCTCCCATTACCCACTGGCTCTCATTCCCCCCATCTCCCCTATGGCTTCTACTTGCAGTGACTCCATCATTATACTGATCCGTGGGCTTCAATTGGACTAACAACCCTTGTGTATAACTATTGGGTAATTTATGGATTGAGACACTAGTTTTTTGAAAGCCTTTGATCGGAACGAACTGGGTACTTTGCTTCTTTGGCGAGTGAAGTAACCGTTCCTTTTGGCACTATTGGTTTTAGGCCTGGTAAAACCGAGTTTTTTCAGCATTGTCAGTTTCTCTTGTATGCACAAATTTGTTGTCGGAGGCTATCGCTATCTATTTGTCTTTGATTGACTTCGAAATAAGCTTGTTTAAATCATCCTGAGCTAGATTTTCCTGGTTGATGTGCATATTGACGATTGTTAGGGGTCTATATAAAAGTTTGAACAAATGTGTACTTATTGTTATTTCAAACATCATGGAATTGAAAAGCTTCTGGCGATATTGAAACTAATATGCTTGAACACACTCATATAAATTCGTTTATCTTTCAGTTGGTGTGAAAATATGCTGGGTGGTGAGCGACCAAATGGAGAAAGGGGTTTAAATTATAACGAGAATATATATGAACAAAAATATGTCCTTCCTTATATTACTTTTGGCATATTTTTTTATCTTTTCATAAAAGTGACTCTTTCAGATTTATATGTATATATTAACGTTTGTCACACGTCTGTTAATTTTTTTGGAAGGCTCACTACTTTAACGCTCTTCATAGTCACTTGCATCATAATTTTTTTTCCCGAAGCTGTATTATAACCTGTTTCTGATATATGGTCGACAGTCATTCTTATTAAGACACCCGGTTCATACACCGGAAAAACAAAACCTTTTTTCTACAGACAGGTAAAAATAAAAGCATATTCCCTATTGAATTTGTTGGTAAAATTTCGACTACACTACTGATATCTTTATAGAGATAGATAAATGCTTGTTTAATGCTGGACAGAAAATCGTAATGTCATTTTGTCGCAAAATTTTCATGTAACCGATAGCAATCAAATTACTGACAATAACGAATATTTAAACAGCTTTTCAGTATTCGAGAATCGTTTGTTTCGAACGGTTTTCATCACCAGATGAAATGAAGCGACAAGTAGTGTATAAATAAAGATTATTGTTATTATTATAATTAATGTGTATGGGATATGATAAAAATGTGTTGACTTTTGTATCAAAACACTAATCGTGTTTGTAGATAATCGAGCTTTGATGAGAAATTATGGTCCATTGATTAAAACAATTTGTCCGACAAAAATACATTAAAACGGCTGTTTATACAAAAGTTTTGTTATTTTTTGAGATATTTTGATTAATTTCTTAACGTAAATGAGGAAAAAACATTTCATTAACCTCTGTATATTCAATATTTGGTTTGGTTATCAAGTATTTATACATACATTTTTCCATAAATGACACTTTTAAAAAATTTTACAATTGACCATTTCCAAGTACATCATCGTGACGAATTTCTGTTATCAGACAACCTTCACACTAAATTCTATTATAATCTCAAACCGAATAATACAACACGATAACACTCCTAACAATTGCCTTTTTACACTTTTAAATTATCCAACTAATACACACTATTATGGTACACAAATTTACCAATTGCTATTTCCATGTAAACTTTTTTCTGAAGGCTGTTTAAGACAACATGGCACGGGATAATGACGTTACTTGAAAACGCTCTATTAGACAAATAGTGCAAATATTTTAAAAATTTTAGGCTACAAAAAAATGGTTGTCAAATTTTCTTGAGGTCCATTAACAGAAGATTATAAATTTCTTAAAAATGATTGTGAAGGAAAATTCTTGTAGCATTATCATTGTTCATTTTAATAAACAATGGTATTAGAGTCTACTACCGAGGTCGCAAGCTGACGCGAAAAAGACTTTTTTTTGGTCATCGTTAACGTCATTTGAGACGTCTTTATGACGTATGAGTGACGTGCAAATGACCTCTATAAGTCCGGGAAGAATGACGACATTTTAGACTTCATATAGACGTCCTTTCAGATGTTATTTTAGACGTTCAAAAGACGTCATTTGGATGACGTGAATATGTCCTGAAATTGTAACGGTGTGAGGCTGTAACCTTACAGGGCGCCAATTTGTAACGGTAAGAGGCGACATCTTGAAGGGCTCCGGCTAGAGACTCCTCCCAAGGGTGATTCGACCCCAAGTTTATGCTGCACAAGTATTACAGCAAGGTTGTGAAAATTGAGGGTGCCACAACCTTTTTGACGTCGATAAAAATACCAATGAAAAAACTAAGGCGGAAAAGGTAGAAACGCCTTGAAAAATTAAATAAAAGTTAATAATGAAGTTACTTGAACAAATAAATTTTTAATACTCTACCCCGGGCGATATCTCCCTCAACTTTTGCAGTTGAGGATTTAGAAATTTTTTTTATATTTCTACTGCCACAGGAAACGAAAAACTTAGAGGAGAATTTGTACTTAGGTACTTAGCTTATAAATATGATGTGGTTTCCTGAAGAAGGTAGGTAGGTCTAGCCTCTACGAAATCTTGGGAAGATCTCGAAGAAGAGAGGTAGATATTCTGGATTTGTACTGCTGTGTCTTGGGGTTATGTCGTGCATAGGGCTTATATTCTAGCCTAGGTCTTGGGGCTGTGCTTACCTAGAAGTACAGGTGGATCAGGGATTTATAGGAACTTGAATTTAATGGCACATTATGTTGGTCAGCTCTTCAGGTTAAAAAAAGGAAGGCAGTTGTTTGAAAGTAAAAAATGTTCAATTTATTGAAAGCTTCCCAACATTATATGTCCCATGTTAAAATAGTAAAAATAGCAATTATCGGCTAAATTAAAAAAAAATATACTAATGATCCGAAAGAAACTAATCATATCAAAAGCTCATGTAGTTATATGGAAAAATATCGTGCTTAAGGAATATATGAAACCGGCACTGGCGTTACGTAAGAATATTTTATAGGTTAACAGATTATAAAAATGTTATTTTATAATTAAAAAAGTTATTTTGCAACAGAAAAAGCTTGCAAATGTTTGCACAAAAGTAAAACAATGAATTATAAAAAAATATTTGGTTTAAAACTACCATATTATTATAAATGAACAGTTTATGACCACGTGTTAAATTTAATATCGTCTATCTCTGTAAAAAGTAAAGAATGCATACAAAAATTTTATCAGACAGTACTTTAGAAGAAGCTTATTGATTATAAATTATGAGTTTGAACTTACCACAGCAAAATTATTAAGATACGAAAGGTATAAAACGATAAATACGGAGGTCTTTCCTCGAGGAGGGACGATAACGGGAAGGGCGTTGAAAAAATGGAAGCGTCCGTTGGCAGACGTCAATTGTCTTATGATCAGGGTTGAAATTTGAGATCACAGAACTATAATTGGAAGTGGCTAGTGACGACGAGCAGTAATTAAAAGGATTTATTCTTTAAAATCGAAACAGGTCGATAGACATGTTACAAAATTAGAAGCATGATGATAAGAGTAAGGATAATAAAAAACTATAGGTAAAAATAATAGGTTTATTACTAATACTTTCCCATTAACTGTAATTATAAAACTTCATTTGTGACCTTAAATCAAGTTATATTCCATTTGTTATATTTTTAAAATAATTATATACTCTATAGCTACAGGTAAAAATAGTTCTTAACTAATTGGAAATATTTTATTCAAAAAAACCTTGAAAAACACCAACAAAAAATAACAAGCTCTTCCATAAAAATTTGTTATATTGCACAAACCCTTTATGCCCAAGACTGCACTAGTGGAGAACATACCATATTGCCCGAGTGTTTGTCAGGAATAAGTAAACATTTTGTTAATATATCATTAGTATACCAAATTCCTAATGTTGTTGATACATTTCTCGAAAAGTAAATCCCTAAAGTAGCAGAATCAAAGGGGTATTTATAGTAAGAATCATAAAGCATAAATTATTTTCCTACAAGCACTGTAGTGTTCTGAGAGTTTACTACAATATTTTCCAATTGAACAACCTTTTTATCATTTGTAATGAAATATGAATTTGCAGGAGAATAGCTGTTGATACAGAAAAATATATGCAAAAATTGTAACTTTTTAAACTGCTTGCCCATTGAAATATTTTGCAATATGGGACCCACAGAATGTTCCCACAGTAGCTTAGCAATGTTTCCTCGTCAATAACATTTACATCAGCAAGGGTTTTTTCTATTGATCTAATTAATCGTTTTATTTCACCTAAAAAGTTTTCAATGTTTCACATCAAGATGCAAATGACCCAAAATATGAACATTGTAAGCCATAAATTCAATACCATGTTTGACAAAAATATTTAGAAGAATGCCAGCCAAATCTGAGCCTAGGTTTGGTAGGTGATTTTCTGAGAGAAAAATACTGATAGCAGTGTGTAGAAGCAAAAAATGTTCATATATAGCAATGTCAATACTATTCTTTACAACAACTGGGCCAAGGTATATCAGAAATGTTCTAAATTCAGTAGCCTTCCACCTTGGTAACTCACACTTCGTGGCTTACGGCTAAATTCAACAGGCATGTATAATTTGAAATTTTCCAGCTGCAATGATATTTGGGAAACAACATTATGGCTTAAACGAACATTCAAGGGACCTCCTACCCATGCATTTAATAACTTTTTGGTCACTCCCAGACAAACTGCATGCATGTAATCAATTGAATCCCTTGATATACTAGGCTCGGAAAACAGAGTCACTTTGACCTGGGTGCCGGGGCATCGAGGAGTGGAGGGCAACGAGAAGGCCGACACTCTGGCAAAGAAGGGATCAGAGTCTCTATTTATCGGACCTGAACCATTTTTTGGCATTGCGGAAAGCACTGCTAGATCAGCCATAGCTACCTGGGCGGAGAGGAAAACCTTCACGTACTGGGCAGAAATATCGGGGCTCTCTCACTCGAAGGCGTTCATATACAACCCTCCGAGTACAAAAAATAAGCAGATCCTGGAATGGAGTCGAACAAACCTACGCATTTTGCTGCTTACAGGACATTGTCGACTAAATTACCACCTAAAGAAGATGAGTTTGGTTCAGACCTTGAATTGTCGGTTCTGTAATTTTTGAAGACGAAACTGCTGAGCACACACCATGCTCATGCCCAGCTTTGGGCAGGGTAAGGTATAACATATTCGGTTCTAGTACCTTAGAGCCGAGCGACTTCAAAAAAGTATCACCAAATACAATCATGGACTTCGTCAGAAGCACAGGCTTGTGGGGTGAATTGTAATCCCTAGGGGTGGGCCACAATAGACCCAACAGATGTCGCAGTGGAGGTGGCGAGAAGGCCCCACTCACATAGAACCCAACCTAACCTAATCAATTGGAAAGCAGGAAATCATATTAATGTCTAATTTTGTTAATGGGGACACTCCAATATGATGTTCCTCATCTAGCTGATGTTCCTCAACTAGCTGATGTTCCTCATCTAGCTGATGTTTAAAAGATTGATCGGTACGTAAGTTAGCATTAGTGCCCAGAAAAACAATTCTACCATGATATTCACCAATCTCAACACATTTGTCATATGATGCATAGCCCATATGTGATTTGATACATTCTACAAAAGCCCTGGTAGGTGCATCACACACAATGCTGTGCACTTTTATTAGAAAGCAATCGTCATTAAAAATATACCCGTTTTTCATAAAATCCAAGAGTTCATTGATAAAATCTTCAAGAAAACCACTAAGTGGCTTTGGTTTAGATTTGCCACAAAAAATACCTACAACAAATGAAGTAGATTTCACAGTTTTAACTAATCCTAGAATTGGCCAAAACTGAACATCATTGCTATGAAATAAAGGTAGTCCGTCAATGTTAAAGCTAATTTCTAGTATTTTTTTATCAAGGTATGGTACACATATCTTCGGTAACAAATTATTTAAAGCAATCTTTATGCCTATATGGCAATATTTTCTAGTATCGAGTTCCTTTTCAAAATTTTTTCTAGGGGTTCGGAATAGAGTTCGATAATCTAGGGGCAATTCTGGATGATATGGTTTTAAAATGTGCAACAGGTCAGTCACAGCTGCGTGAGAGACGTTATGTTTTCCACAAGCCCGGTTAGTTAATTGCTTAGTTAAACACAGCTCATCATCTTCAGCGTCGGTTTCAGAATCTGGGAGATTTACATTTTGAGAAATGTCATATTCATTATTGAAAGTATGGTTGACATTACATGACAATTCCGTGGGCTGTCCAAAAGTAGTAGTTGAAACAAAGTTGCTAGCAGAATGGGTGCTTTCCTCCCCTATAGGGTCAACATTTACTTCATTGTGCAAAGGTACATTAGAACAAGATTGGCGCAATTCAGACTGACTATTTTCGATGTTTTCAAAATTATTCAATGCTTGCTTTACATTAAAAGCAACTCTTCGACGAAACTGCCTTTTTCTCACAAAATATTTACGTCTTTGCAATTTTTCCCAGAAAATTGTTTAAAAATACTTAAATTCATTCAATGGACCAATGCGGCTTTTTCTTTTCAAGCGTTCTAGAGCATGCTTAAGCCATACCTTTATGGCATCTTCAGCTTACTTTTCACTGATGTCAGAATCACCCAATCTTACAGAATCTATAAAAACGAATCATAAAATGAAACACTATTGAAATATTTATTTTACAAGCCAGGGAATCATCCAATAAATTTCATTTGTCCTTGCTGCCACCAAGGGAAGACAAGTAGGCTCTCTAAAATAAGTAAATAATAACTGTCAAAAATAAAAAGTACCATTTTAATTATTGTATTATTTTGTTAATTTATGCTACCTTAAAGGTTCTTGTCTTTTTTATATTGTACACATTGTTTTCTTTTAAGCCGCTGTTTGGAGGTTTTTCACTTTATATTTCAGAGATACTGCTATTTAAATCGCTAGTTTCCTCAGCTCGTTTCAATTTTTTGTGTGCTGTATCTAAATCATCTAAAAACCATTTATGTATTAGTGTTCAACCTGAAGCTCCCCTACAAGCTAATGCTTGATGGTAATAGCACCGTACACTAAATACTAAAATACTTTTAAGCATATTGTTCTTTGATTATCTTACTTACCAGTTTCGAAAAATTTCCTTTTCATGGTGTAAATTTTCCATTTGTCATCTATTTCCTGGCCATATTTTATTAAATAAAGATCTGTCCTTAACAGGTGGCCAAAATACCTCCGTTTTCCTTGGAGTTAGCCATTTCGTATGGACTACCGCCAACCCATTTCCTCCTTCCTCGTCAAATTGAATTACGGCAAAATCTGATTGCGCCATTGTAAATGTCTTAATATGTACCCGACGAACGAAATAATAAGCCTATTCACAACTTTTCAGTTAATATCTTACACAATGATTTCCTTATCTAAGGTTAATATTAACGACACCAAAAAACAATCATCATACCATAGAGAAAGTAATTGTCTATGCATTAAACTGCCAGCAAATCCTAACCTCTATTATTTGTCTGTGCATGTGCAACAAATGCAAAAGGCATAGTTGCCACTACCAATTTTTTTTAGGTACATTTGAAGTAAATTAAGATTTGTTTTTCGTAAAACCTCCTAAAATCATTATTTTTTTTGGGAATAATTCAATAGTTTATTGTTGAAGAATGAGAAAAAACGAGAACAAAATTCTTCAATAAAATATAATTGCAATGTGCAAAAAATTAATCTAAACTTTCTAAGTAACACCGACAGCACTGTCGTGACATCACTGAGCTTAACGAGTGGGAATTATTGACACACCTACTAACTGGCGGTATTCCAAATAGCCAAATTTTTAAAATAATTAAATAAGATATAAATTCATCCTATGTAAATTCACTCCATGCACAGTGAGAGGTGAATTACCGTGAATGATAAAATGTTTGTTTTTATTTTGCCTGCTCATTTGAGGCTATAATATTTATATAGAGTATAGTCGCATATATTATTTATGCATCAGTTTTATTCTAAATAAAGTATTAAAGATAATACGAGGTTTGTTCAGCCATATCAAAAAGATAATTCAGACATTAAGTTTCTTAATGTTCAATAAGTTGACCAAAAATAACGTTTAAATGACGTCAACTAACTGACGACACATTCACGTCATAAAAAGTTTGTCCTAATGAGGTCATTATTTCGTTCCATGATGTCAGCGACCAAATATGACCAATAAAAGACGTTCGGTCCTGGATCGAAAGTGTTTGTGGTCATAAAATTGTTAGTCCGATTTAATCTAAAATATTTCGAGAAAAAGTCTGTGAAAATTCTGTAAATGGTGCATTGTGGAAAGAATAGTGGATTTACTATACAGTGCATCAAAATAACTTGTAAGTTTTCCTTAATTAAAAAAAAAGAACTAATCCAAATAAATTAACCTCAAATACACATTATATATTAAGAACTGGTAAAACGATTAATCAAGTTGCCAGCTGATAAGAGGTAATTAAAGACCTACATCAAAATAACTAAGGACAGGTCTGTACTCTAAGCTTGCGATATTTCAAACTTAAGCTGCAATAATTTGAAGAAATATACCAGTATATTATCTGTATGAGTAATAAGAGAGATAAACCTGAACACGATAATTCATTTCAAGAAAATCAAGAAGCATTTAAAAGAAGTAAAGTAACTCAGAGGACACCGAATAAAAAGAAAAAAGAACCATCAATTGAAGAATTAAACGCTAATAGTTGGGATATGGAGGAAATTAAAACCATACTTGAACAGCTGAAACGCGAAATAAAAGAGGATATCGCACAAATAAAATCAGAAATAAAAAATGATATCAAAGAAATCAAGCATGATATAAATGAAGTGAAACTGGACATTAAGAACAACACAGAAGAAATTAATCTAATTAAGGAAGAAATCAAATCATTCAAGAATGAGTGGAAAAAAGAAAAGGAGGAAATATTGAATAGAATGAAGAAAACCGAGGAACGACTAGAAAAACTTGAAAAACATAAAATTCGTTATAATTTAGTAATGTCTGGAGTCAAAGTAGAAACTGGGAGTGAAGAACAGTTGAAGAAAGAAGTTGAAGAGTTTTTGGATAGTGCATTGGGTATAAAAGCCAAAATTAAAAAGGGTTATAGAATTGGGCAAACAAGATGCATAATAGAAATGGATGAATGGGAGGACAAACTCAAAATCCTGAAGGAAAAGAGAAGATTGAAAGGAAAACAGATTTATATTGAGTCCGAACTAACAAAAGTGGAGAGAGAAATTCAAAAAAACATCAGGGATTACGCGAGAGAGGAAAGAAAGAAGGGGGAAACTGTAATAGTTAGATTTCAAAAATTGGAAATAAATGGAATATCATGGAGATGGGATCGATTGGAGGAAAAATTAATTATTGATACGTCAAAATAAAAAAACTTAATGTAACTCGAGATGAACATCGTTTGTATTCCAAAACAATCCAACAAATTAAAACGAGTCACAACAATTTAAAAATTGTCTTTTGGAATATGAATGGGTTCAAAAATATCCATAATATATTTGTAGACTTATCAGATATTGACATATTATGCGTCTGTGAAACCTGGATATCAGGAAATATAGAAGTTCCTCTCAATTATGTAGACGAATATAATGTTGTTTTTTCTAAAGCTACAAGGGATAAGACTCGCGGTCGCGCAAGTGGAGGACTTGCTATTTTTTATAAAAAGAAATATAATCTGTGCGTTCTCGACTCAACTCCATGGTGGCTAATATGTATTATTAAAATGTCTCATTATAAGTTTGTTATTTGTGTTACATATTTCAAACAATCTCTCCAATTTGAGGAGAAGCTTGATGATCTCCAAGAATTGCTCGACAGCCTTTGTGATACACATAAAGAACATATATTTATACTTATTGGCGATTTTAATTCAAGAATAGGTGATAATAGCACCATACCTGTTGAAATGTTGGGGAGCACCAAGTTTTTCCCTAATATGGAAACCAGGGACAATAAATTAGATACTCATGGTCGGACTCTGTTGGATTTTACTTCTAGCAACAGTTTATCTTTAATTAATGGGCACATCATATCAGATAGACCTGCAATGTTTACTTATTGTAGTTCACTTGGTCAAAGCGTTATTGACTTATGCTTCTGTAGTACAGATAAGCTTGATGTAATAAAGAATTTTTACATCATTGAGGACCAATATCTATCTGATCACTTTCCCATTTGTCTCGAGGTGGAATCTGATTGTGTCTGTCCAGAGTATAATGTAATTGCTGGAATTCCAGTTGAGTGTCTTAGATGGGTGGAAACAGAAAGTATTAACTATACATCCTTAATGCAATATTCACCAAATGTTGGGTTGCTGCTTGACCCAGAAAATGCATATTTCAACATTTGCTCTACAATTTTTGATTCTGGTAGAAACTTAGGATTAACTTACTTACAACAGCCACATCAGAAATTTCCTAAGAAACAGCCCTGGTTTGACTCCTTTTGCTTCCACGAAAAAAAATTTTTTAAAACAAAACTAAAGATATGCAAAGCACAACATTTTCTAGAACCCTTTAAAACAGAATACTTAGAAGCTAAAAAGAACTTTAAAAAAATTATTTCTAACAAGAAAACTGCGTATCACAAAGACGTATTGAGCAAACTAAGTAACACCAAAAACCAGGCTGACTTTTGGAAAACTCTGAAAACCTTCAGAAATGTTACTCCAAAAAATGGTATTGAGCTAGAGCAATGGGAACATTTTTATGAAAATTTATATCAACCGAAACACATTTCCGTTACCACATTTTATGACGCCAACTCACTTTACTTGGACTCACATTTTTCGGCCGATGAAATTTATCAAGCTCTTGAGGGGTGCAAGAATGGCAAAGCCCCTGGCAAAGATGGAATTCCTTATGAGTTTATTAAAAGTTTACCCCAAATCTGGATCTTATATGTATGTAATTGGTACAATAGAATATTTGAGAGTGAAACAGTACCGTCTGGTTGGCATGAAACTATCCTAACTATGTTACATAAGAAAGGTGCACCTGATGACCCAAACAATTATAGAGGTATTTCGCTTGTTAATTGCTTTGCTAAGCTCTTCACCACCATCTTATTAAATCGCTTACATAATTGGTGCGAAGAAAATCGTATTCTGCCGGAATGTCAATTTGGGTTTAGGAAACATCGAAGTTGCGAAGATAATATATTTATCCTAAACTCAGTCCTACAATTTCACCTTCGGTTACCAAAAAGAAAAGTCTTTGCTGTTTTCGTAGACTTCAAGAGAGCGTTTGATAGTATTAACCATAATTTATTATGGCATAAATTATATCTAGCAGGTGTTAGCTCCAAAATAATTCGTATCATAAAAAATATATACGGTCACTCATTTATGTCTATTAAACTAAATGGTCGCTTCAGCAAGAAGTTTGATATAACTGAAGGAGTCCTGCAGGGGGAATCATTGAGTCCCTTGCTATTTTCTTTATTTATGTCAGATATTGAAGTTTACTTTAGATCTGCTGGGCACACGGGAATTATTATAGATGGACGAAACGACGTGTTACTTCTTCTATACGCCGATGATATAGTAATATTAGCCGGAAATTGAAGACGTTAGAATCCTATTCCAACTCGATAAGAATGGAAGTAAACATACAAAAAACTAAACTAATGATATTTAGTAAGGGTGGATATAACAACAACTATAAACTAAATTTTAAATACAATAACGAACCTTTGGAGGTAGTAAAAAATTTTACAAATTTGGGTGTTACTTTTTCATCTTCGTCTTTATTTTTAAATATGACAAAGAGGACAGTAACCAAGACTCTCCATTCTACAGGTGCTGTTATGAATATTATGTGTCGGTCTAAACTACATTCTTGGAATGCTCATATGGAACTTTACAATTCTATCATTTTATCTTCTCTATCATATGGAATTGGAATTTGGGGACTACGATATGCTGATTTACTTGAACAAGTTCAGGTAAACTTTTTTAAAAGGTTGCTATGTCTGCCTCTTTGCACTCCCAATTGTATGGTGAGAGTAGAAACTAAAACCATTAAGTTGAGTTTTTTAATATTCAAATCGGCGTTGTTGTGGTTAAATAGAGTGAAAATCATGGATGATAGTTCATTAACTAAACAATGCTTCTTGAGGTTAAAAGCCATCAACATTCACAGTGTAAAGTATAGTTTTCTGGGTCAAGTTAAGCAGTACTTCGACTATGCCGGTTGTGATAATCTGTGGTTAGAATTCTTGCACAATAACTCCAAGCACCTTTTAAATAACATATTACAATTATATAAAAATAAATTAATCGCACATGATCAACAACGAATAATAAACTCCTCGTATCCTTTGTTATACAAATATTTAATTTTGTCTGAAAATAATTGTTATTTGTACAGGTCTTTCCCAATATATATAATTAGAATAATATCCCAAATTAGACTATGTAGCTCCAAAACTCTAAAAATCTATCATCGAGGTATAAAATACACAGTAGATATGACTGCAGCTTGTAGTCTTCGTAACTTGCATGAGACCGAGACATTAATGCACTTATTTATAGAATGTCCAATATACAATGAACTTAGAGGAGATTGCATATGTTCAGAATTGAAGACATTTGGCGAATTAATATATATTCTTGACACCTCTGATTTCTTTAAATTAACTAAAGTTGTGAATTATCTTCTCAATATTTTGAAGCT
Organism: Lochmaea crataegi; assembly: GCA_947563755.1. Taxonomy (NCBI): domain Eukaryota; kingdom Metazoa; phylum Arthropoda; class Insecta; order Coleoptera; family Chrysomelidae; genus Lochmaea; species Lochmaea crataegi. The sequence goes on along the minus strand of OX387427.1, from coordinate 40,459,380 downwards.
GAGGGCCTTTGTACTAGAAGAATGAGATATTCATTGTGTTTGAACTTTTTTTTTCTTGTTAAATTAAGTATGTTTTAATTAGTTTTTCCTACCTTATTATTGTTGTTGTTTCGTTTTCGCACTTTGGTATGTAAAGACCGAACTTATTGTAATAAGAATTGTAAATTCTTTTTAATGCAATAAAATTTATCTTTATCTATCTTATCTATCTAAAAGACGTTATTATGACGTCAGCTTGCTACCTGTGTAGGAATGGGATCTAGTAAAGTGCACGCTCCAGTAACGGCTTTTTAAGGATAGCACATTTTTCATTATTTCAGAAATGTTGATTATAAATCGCGTTTGTTGATATTCGTTTGTCAGATGAATATTTTTGTTTTGTTTTGTGGTTTTGTGTAACGATTCACCACAATTTCAAAAATAAATCATGAGAAAACCAGGATGAAAAATATCCTGATAACGAAGGTTATTGGTTATTGGAAATTGTTATTTCCAAAAATGATAAACAAATTCAATATGTGCTGAAATGTTGATACATTTCTCTGCATTTGATACTCCCTCAAATTTTTCGTTTTCGCTATTGGGTTCTTTTAAAATTATGTTCGCTGAATCCCATTGAATATGTTATGTTGTCCCTTCTAGTTGCAAACCAGAATGGTTGGTTTAAATATTGTAGATTTACCAACCCCGTTTGACTTAGAAGTCTAATTCAATGTCTCTCGGGGCATGTATCCCGGGAAGTAGTTGTTTCTTCTTCGTTGAACGGTCACTGTTTTTGAAAAATATTTTTCAAAACTAGCTGTAAAGCGTAGAATAGTATATTTTTATTCTTTGATATCTACTGAAGATGAACCTTTTAAAAAAACATTGAAAAATTGTGATCCCTCTACTTTACCTCCGTGCAAAGCTGAATTACAACAACATCTTTTGAGAACGCAATATATAAAGAGTATTTGGAGAAATGCATATTTGCGATTCCCCAGCTCTTTGACACCGGACAGGAACGGATGGACACTTAATGAGGATACGCTAGATTTTCACTGGTTCGACGGAGACCGTATGCCGCAATTAGTATTCGACGCTGTTGTTCATGAAAAAAATAAAAATAATAATGTTGGAAATGTTACTGCAGGTGAATATAAATAGTTTTTCTTTAATAACTTCTTCGATTAACTAAATAAATAAATATAGATTACTTTTCGCCGATGATGCAGAGGTAGCCCAATCGAACACAGATGAATCCGAAGAAGATTCTGTTAGCTCTGATAAAGGAGAATCCACAGAAGATGAATCATAATTTATTTCTGACGTGGAATGAATTACATTTATATTTTTGTACTTATAATAATTCTTCAGTTGTATAATTATTTTATACCTCAATAAATCTGATTTTGAGATTTTATATTTTTGTGATCATTGCTTTCTTTAATACGTTAGCCTTCATTAATTTGAACATGAAAAAAATATTCAATTTCTGTATAAATTTCGAGATAGAATACTGTCACCAAAAAAAACTTATGATTTCTTGAAAAACCCAATATTTTTGCACTAATGACAAATATTTAAGTAATTCATTACATTTAGGTTTGTACTGAAATTGACTAAATAACAATTTTTTTATGATAAAAAAATAACACAAAAAATATGTCCATTTAACACACAAACAAATCAACACAATCTATTTTATACAAAACGTTTTTAGCACAAATTCACCTAATTTTCTATTTTATTACTCCGAAATATCGACTAGAAACCTCATGGCTATTGTAAGTCACGTGACCTCGCCAGAGCCAATAGTACCGCGGCAAGCAAGAACGCAGACAGCTGCCGATAAACGCTCTCTCTCACACTACGGCTTGCCTTTAGCGCTACTCACTCGCACCTATACATAAATTGTTAGATCACCTGGCAGGTAGAAAGTCCCACCAAAATGATCTGTCTTTTTGAGATTCTTATTTTTTAGTTATAAATAATACCCTATCAAAATTTCAAGTTTCCTCAAATACATTTTTTATATTTTTTTGCAAACTCTTTTTGCACGCGTCTGGCAATGATGAAACCCCGACTAAATCGTCTGGCTTATTTTTTTTATTCTCTAAACATAAAACTACAACATATAAAGATTAAATACTGCCTCTAACATATATTTGGAAAAAAAAATTAAACTTTAGAGGTTCATTTAGCCCCGCTACTCACCAGCCAGGTTTGCAGCACCGAGTTGGAGTATAATAGGAGAGGTATGGAACAAGTTTTCAACTTGCCTCAAATACCTACCGAAAAATTGGTGCCAGCTCTCGGACTATAAAGGGATTAAACTCGCATTACGCTACACATGCTACAATGTGCAATGAACATGACCTGTGGTCGAATCTGAGACGTGCAATGAACAAAATGAATTAAACACGCATTTGCCCACTCCAATTACATTTGTCATGTGAGAACGAATTATATTATTAAATCAAAATCAAAGCTCAGATATTTCATATTCAGTAAATTCAACAGGTAGATAACAATTAATAATTATATTAATATAGTGTAATACATTTTTTATCACGTTATTAATTTTGTTATAATATATTAATTATTATGTTGAAATGTTCAGGTGAGTTTGTAACATGTCTATCGACCTGTTTCGACTTTTAGATTTATATCGCAAATCTTCCTCTAATTCCCGCTCGTCGTCTCATTAGCTACTTCCAATCTTCATCTCTGACCATAAGACAATTGACATCTGCCAACGGCCGCTTCCATTTTTACAACGCCACGAGCTAAGCTCCTTCTTCGCTATCGTCTGTCTTCGAGGCAAGACCTACCTTTTTATCTTTTTTGTATCTTTTCTATATCTTTTTTATCTAAATTGCTGTGGTAAGCACAGCTGCTAGGAAACCTTCAAGATATCTCAAGGATACCGCTAGTGGAATATTTCGAAAACACCCCTCAGGAATTCAGCTAGTAGTATTAAGACACCCTCAAAGACACCTTCAAGACACCTCAACGACCTCTATGAAAATACCACTGGGATACCTCCAGGCCCACTTGTCTACACACCCTTTCGGAAGGAAATATATAAGATGAGATCCAAAAAAAGTACAGCCCTCATTTTTTTGTTCTTTCCTGGCAGAATAAAATTGATGTTCTAATTTTTTTTCGAATCTAATTTCTTATCCACCCCGCTATAAGAGCTTTGGGGGGATCGTGTCTGGGTTAACATAAGTTTTTATCTTGTTTTAAATGGATATCTTAATTTCCACAGGGTGTTTCTATCTTTTTCACCTTAGTTTCCTTTTTATTTACATTCATTTTTGTTCTTTCGTCGACGTTGAGACCATATAAGATTAACTTAAAGTTGGGTGCCAAAAATATGACACTAAAAAAATATTTGTATTCACTTCTCAGGGTTGACTTTATGAACGTGGGTTCTTATGAACCTAGAGTAAATTGCAGAGACTAGTCTAATCGAATAACATGATTTGGAGCTATTGTAATATTCATAATACCTTGTAAGTAAAGACCATGGGCGCCACAAAGTTTTCTAAAAAACTTTGAAAAGACCTACAAAGACTCTAGGTAGTAGCTATTTTTTAAGTTTACTTGGTTACTGCAGGTAGGTAGTTGAAGTTAAAAATAAAAGGCAGTCTCAATGATTACTAAGTCTGATGACAATCTGTGAGATGAATAGTGAATAGTTATACAATAATAGTTATAAAAAAAACAACTTGACTGCTTTGAGTTAGTGTTAGTTATGGTTAGTGTTGACTTAATACTAGAAAAGATTACATGAGAACAATATAAATGCCGTACAAAAAAAATCACAATCTGCTCTTAAGCTACTTATCTGAAGTGATTGCTTATAGTTGAGGTACCTCGATGGATGGAGGGTGAACCTCCAGGTAAGCGTTATATAGGTCTTCTGCTAAGCTAGATAAATCTTCCGATAAGTTGCAGATATCTTCGGGTAAGTTCAGGCAAGCTGTGAACTGAGCTTCACATAACCCTCTGAGACACTCAGGAACACTAAGAGGTATGCACTTCAGGCAAGCCTCGTATAACCATCAGGCAGGCTTTGTAGGAACCTCTTAGAAACTATTTAAGTTTTAGATACAGATCTCGTATCAACCTCTTAGAAATCTCGTATAAACCTCATAGAAACCGCATAGAAACCTCATAGAAACTGCATAGAAACCTAATAGAAACTGCATAGAAACCGCTAAAACATAAAAAAAATTACAGTTTCCATCATCACACAATTTGTTAAACCCCCAAGAAAATAATAATTTTATAATTACATGATTTACATCAAATCCTATTTGAAAGAATAAAAAAAGGTTTTTACAATTAAATGTTTTACACCGAATTCTATTTAAAGAAAGAAAAAGGTTTTCACAATTAAATGTTTTACATTTCTAACTTAAGAAAAAAGTGAACATCCCCCAAGGGGGATGCCTACCAACCAAGCCCACTTCAAACTCGCCGTTACCCCCGCCTCGGAATTACTAACCTAGCATACTTCGAGACGGGCGGCGTTCCCTCGCACATTCTCCGCTCACAACGTCATCTTCTACCTCCTATCACTCCTACCTCCAATGCCATATCGAGTCCTTCTCTCCCCCTAACCATGATCTCTACTACTCCACTCACCTCCATCCATTCCTCCTCCCCCATCAACATTATCTCCACCATGTTCTCCCAGTACACCGCCTCCCCTAGTTTCCTCTCCAACTTCTTCAGCACTTCCTCGTTCCTCCAGCATCTAAACACATGCCCCGCATCATCCCCCACTTCACACCTCTCGCACACTCCAGTCTCTCTTTTCCCAATCTTGTGGAGGTACCCTACTCTCGACCCATGTCCAGTGGGCACCTGTGTCAAGAAGTAGTTCACCTCCCCGAATTTCCGGTCCATCCAATCTCTCCTATTCCCAATCGCTCCTTTTAGCGCGCCCTCATACTCCTCCCACCTTCTCTCCATTTCCTCCTCCAATCAATTCCTGTACTTCCTCTCTCATTATATGGGCTATATTTCCGCACCAATAACGGTGAATGACGTTACGATAAAAATGAAAATCTTGATAATACCGTCAATAACTCATAATCTCATTTTAGGAATGGACTTCTTGAGCTTATTTAAAATAGACATGAGATTTCATGATTTGTCATATTCCCTATTATCTTCTACTTGCGTTATAAACACAATACGACCTGCTTCTACTCTCTCTATCGAATAAAAAGACAAACTTGAGCAAATTATAGCACTATTATCTTCCCTTGCCCCTTCTGACTAGATTGGCAGAACAAATTTCGTCGAACACGATATCGACACTGATGACGCAAAACCGAATGCACAACGCCAATATCCTCTATTCCTAGCCATGCAAGAACTTTTAGTAAAAGAAGTCGACGAGATGCTACGATTGAAAGTCATTCAACCTTCAAACTCCCCTTGGTGTTCACCTCTTTGGATAGTCCCAAAAAAGCCTGGAGAACTCCGCGTCTGCTGCGATGGCCGTAAGTTGAATAAAGTGACCACCCCTGACTCTTATCCCATGGCTCAAGAAGATGTCATTTTTAGCAGACTCCTAGATGCTAAATTTCTTAGCTCTATTGACTTGATTATTTCCTTCCTATTAATTTTGACCAATCGCTATCAAGAATTGGTATGTCAAATATAAATTTTAAGTGGAAAAATTACTTAACAACTGTCAACTTAGCTGTCAGCAGTTTTTCCGGAAAAAAATCGAAAAAATTTTGTTTGACAACATAATTAAAAACAATTTAACCGATATGGCTAACAATACTCCTGTAACCTACAATAATTGTAATTTTTATATTAATTGTAATCTAAAATGAGTTTGAAGTAATCACCTTTCCTAGCTTGAAAGTTATATTGTTCTTATTAATTATTGTTCTTATTATTTTAATTGAAAAAATGTATTAAAATAAAATGTTTATTTAACTAAGGAAATAATCTTACCAAATATCCCTCTTACATCTAATTTTTCCTGTGGAAAAATTAAATGCACTAGGGAAATTACCCCCCAAAAAGCCTTTCTATAAATACCCCTCACTGAAACTTCTCGTCCTAAAATTGCTTTCGCTGTCTATGGCTTTTTTTTTCTTTTCGGGCCGACATGGGAAACTCATGTTCGAATGGGTCCAGGACCCAAACAGTGTTGAACTGATCCCCAAGGGAATGCCTACCAACCAAACCCACCTCAAACTCGCCGTTACCCCCGCTTCGGAATCACTACCCTAGCATAGTTCGAGACGGGCGGCGGTCCCTCGCACACTCTCCGCTCACACCGTCGTCTTATCCCTAACTTTCACTCCCACCTCTCATGTCATATCGAGTCGTTCTCTCCCCCTAACCAAGCTCTCTACTACCCCACTTACCTCCATCCATTTCTCCTCCCTCCTCAACATTATCCCCACCATGTTCTCCCAATACACCGCCTCCCCTAGTTTCCTCTCCAACTTCTCCAGCACTTCCTCGTTCCTCCAGCATCTAAACACATGCCCCACATCATCCTCCACTTCACACCTCTCGCACACTCCAATTTCTCTTTTTCCAATCTTGTGGAGGTACCCTACTCTCGACCCATGTCCAGGCCCCTTCACATTACACGTCAATCTCCCCAGCCATGCTGCCCTCACTGTCCCCTTCTCTGCCGCCTTCAACATGTGTGTTCGGAAGGATAATTGACTATCCAACCCCACCCCTAGGTATTTCACTGACTCCTCCATACGAATTCTCCTGCCCTTCACCTTCACCCCCACTTCCCTCGTCTTGCTCCGTCCCTTCACTAGCAACCCCACCGTCTTATCTTCCGCCACTTCTAGTCCGCACCGCTCTATCTTCTCCACAATCTTCCTACACATTTCTGCAACTCAGGCTAATCACCGACTCTGTGAGCACTCTACCCCTAACCGGAATTTTTGCCGAATCCACTAGTGTTCCAACCAGTGATAGGGATCTTTATCGAGCCCAACATCCATGGACTCGGGACCTCGGTTTTACGTCTCATCCGAAAGACGGCATATCTACATTATACCTCGTGCTCATTGGTATAATACATGCGAGCTGTGTTATGCTACTGACCCTAGTAATCTAAAATGTTTCGCTGCAGGCTGTACGGGCTCTACGACGGTGTTTCCCCAGTGGTCACCCTTCCAAGTACTATCCTCGCTCGACCTTGCTAGACTGTAATTATCGCATCAGAAGCGTTCCACTACAGAGCTGGGCCGACGCCCGGCCAAAACTTGGAAGCACTGTATACCGTTACATCAATAAATGTTCCGTTTCCTCTTCCTGTAAAACCCAAAATTTACCTAAAGCCGTGTTACAGGTTAAAAACCGGAATCGTTAAATTCTAAAGTATACCAAAAAGTAAAAATATTAACCTTGGAACATTAGGAAACAAAGCAATCGTAATTAACAAATTGTATATATTTGGTTGACATCTCAAAATTTGAATAACAAACCTATAAATAAATCTTCAGCAATTGTCATGTTTAACTTTTTTTTGCACTGTCAAATTTCAAATAAAATTCTTCTTCTATTTACTTAATTGATTGTTATCTACCGAATAAATTCACAGTTATTGAATGAAGATTTCTTCTTCCTTAGTCTGGACAAGAGACAAGTCTCGTTCTTTCCTTTTTCTGTTTTTTTTTGGCTAGAATTCTGGTTGGGGATATTTTAGCTGAAAATAAATAGGGGAAGGGTGTACAAAACGGCATAGGGTTGACAGAAGTGGAAAAAGAAAAATAATGAAAACAAATTTTAAAGAAATGAATTTATTGGTATGAAACAGCATTATGTTTTTTGCCAAAAAAATATTCTTAAAAAAATAACAAATATTCTAAAACCTTGCAAAAACCATTTTATCCCACCTATAGTTCTTTCGCCATCAGAAGAGAGTAATAAAACCTAATTATGTATGCAAACTACAGCAGCGGTGGCCCAATGGGGTCTAAAGCCTCATGGGGTCTAAAGTAAATATTTATAGACTATCATTATAAATATAAATCTATAAATGTACGCCCATGGTTTACTGGTTTCCGATAATTTTAATACTCTCTCCTGATGGCGAAACAACTATAGGAGAGGTAAAATGGCAAACAGTTTCTTAAACTGAAATTATATTAGATAATAACAATTCCGTTGTCTTTCGCATATATCAGAGAATCTAAATATGTATGTCAAGAAAACAGTGTATTCTGTGTAAAATAATTAAAAATTAAAAATTAAAAATTAAAAATTAAAAATTAAAAATAAAAATTAAAAATTAAAAATTAAAAATTAAAAATTAAAAATTAAAAATTAAAAATTAAAAATTAAAAATTAAAAATTAAAAATTAAAAATTAAAAATTAAAAATTAAAAATTAAAAATTAAATTATTTTACACAGAATACACTGTTTTCTTGACTTTCTAGTCATGTGTACTCAGCTATAAAGATATTCATCTAAATATTTATGACTGGAATGTCCGTCCAAAATTAAAAGCACTTTATTGGTTAAGGAAGACTGCACATATTTCTTGAAGTGCCCTAACCATTTAAAAAAAAACTGATCCTATCATCCAACCCGTTTCTTGAGCAACGCCTAATGTTTCTGGTGGAACATGATCAAGTAGTTCATTTTTAATGTTCTTTCGAGCAAATATGATGCATGGCGGAATACAGCTTCCATTTGTGCACACGCATCAGACCACGGTCATGTGGGAGCCTCGTTCTGTACTAGTAACAGTGCCGACTTTCTTCTTGAGTGGCAAATATTTTTTGGGGTTTCTGAACGCTAGAAAGTGCCGATTTATCGTCATTGTATATTCTCATTGGGTCAATATTTTCCTTCGTTAGAACAGAAAGAAAGCTGGCGACTTGCGGTTTGTTGAACGATTGTGCTCTTGCAGCTGATGTAGGTTCTGGCTTGCGAAGTGATATGTCTGGGTTTCTCTTGCGAAAACCTCTTAACCAGTCTTTGCCTGCCATTTGTTTTGCATTACTAAACTTGTGCACTATCCCATTCTTAGTAGCAAATTGAAAGGCCAACTTTTGCAGTTCTTTGCGAGTTAATCAAAATAACCTTGATTCTAATAACTTTAGATGCTCAGCCAGTTAACGTTCAAGTGCTTTGGGAAAAGTAGTTTTAAATCTTCCAATCTGCCCCCTAAGCGTGGTGAACGGTACACCAACAAAAACCTTAGATGCTCGGAGCCATCCCTTTTCACATTTACGAAAGTCATCTATGGCTTGGTTCATAGGCACCGGATCCCAATCTTGGCGTTTCGTCTTTCAACGTAATTACGAGGCATTTTTGCTTATTCTAAAATAAATAAAAATAATTAGGTACCTACCTACATAACATGATACATAGCGGGTAAAATGGCATACTATGCCATAATCTCCTATTATGTGGTATGCCATTTTTCCATACTAACTTACAAAATTAGTTTAGTTAATTATTTAAAAAGTAAGTAGCTGTTTTTTGAATAACTAATAACTAAAGTAAAGAGTAATGTGCAATATTTGATTTACCTCTTTATCATAATTTAATATAGAAAATATTACCTGTTATATGTGTTGACGTAAAAAATATTTTTGGATATACAAAAACTTTACTCAACAGGTACTTCCTAGTTAACAGCCCGAGGCCGACTGAATCTATCGCGATCCGCGCAGGGTTGTATAGTGAACTGTTCGTAGATGTTTGCGCTCGCAGAAAGTGAAACAATGGTGAAAAAACTGCTATGTCATTTGACCCCACTCTGCCGTTTTGAACACCCTTCCCCTATATATTAATGTTAGCCGATCAGCTGATTAATTATAAATTTATGGAATTTGTTTAGATATAAGACGGAACGGAGTCGTCGATATACCATTATTATTATTGTATACAGAAGTGACAAATAAATGTTTTTGTGAAACGAGTTTTGAGTATTTTTAATTATTAAAAAGTAATTAAAGTTATCATCAGAAGTGGGATAGTCTCTTGTCCAGTGTACTATTTGCTTTCTGTTCAAAAGTGACTTTTGTACAAGTAAAAACTATAAAGTGGCCGAAGAAGGTGAAATCGTTAGCGGTAGTAAAAACAGTGACCTAGATGAGATGGAAACTTTGCCACCCAGTGCTAAACATCCAAGGGCTCAGTGGCAGTGGCAAGTGGCTCAACAGCAACAAATCGCCCTATTATCAAGCCAAACAAAAAGAGTGACGTCACCGTCGCAGCCAACGCCTAGTGACTCAGGAACGGAGACCTCGAATGGGCAAGTATTTTCCTTTGATATAACGAGTTATGACCCTGATAAAAGTTCGTACCCGATCAACGAATGGCTCGAAGATTGTACAAAGTTGAAGAAAGAACTGAACGTCAGAGATATTTTAATGATTAGCAAAGCAGGCAATGCATTAAAACATCGGGGATATAATTATTTTCGTGATTTAAGACCCCTTTCTAGAACATGGGACAATTTCAGCAATGATCTCATTGTTGCATTTCCTAATCGTGAAACACGTGCACACATTGCTGCAACCTTGAGCAGTAGAGACTGTGATTCATTACTTGATTATGGAAATCAGAAATTACGATCAATAAACAGGTTTTATAATCATTTACCATGGAATATTATTATCAGCATGGTCGAGTTTGGTTTGGAACACACTGAAGCCCGTTCTGCCATCCGCGTGCAGAAGCCAGCATCTGAACGTGATTTGTTAGTTTTACTCAGCGAGTTTGACGCCCGTCGTACGAGATCATTCAAAAATTTTGCCGAAAAGCGGGAAACTGAACAAAGATCAAAGAAAAGTAACGATACACGGGTCGGCCAATCGATTAATAAATGCTTCAAGTGCGGCCGGCTAGGACACCTTCAAAATAAGTGAATCAGCCCTTAATAGTAAGTCAACTCCTGACAAGGTTTCTGTGTGTGATTTTTGTCAAAAAATGGCCCATACTGATACTAATTGTTGGCTTAAACATGGGAAACCTAAAAAAGCGTTTTTGATGAAGAAATGACGCCATTTGTCAACAACACCGATAGCAACAGTTTTATACGAAAAAAAGGCACTTTCATTTACGTATCTTATCGACACCGGTGCTGAGCTGTCAATTATAAAACATTCTGTAGTTATTGCATTAGACGGTATTATAAAAACAAGCCGTGAAGTGCGTGCCTTTGTGGGATGTGGTAAACCGGATTGTTTATCCTGTCGGTGTTTGTGAACTGATATTAGTTTTGTCAACATAATTTCATAAATTAACTTTGTAGTATTTCTTGACTCAGTAATTTTGGGTGAATTGGATATTATTATTTGCTGGAATATGATAGATCAGCCATTTGTGCAGATAGTGAAAAGCAGACTTGAAATACAGTATTAGCCGTGTACGATTCAAAAAGTACTTATTGGACAGTGTGTCACTGAAATTAAAATTATTCAACCCAATTTAAAGTTGTGCTTAGAAAAGTTATTGGTAAAGTATAGGGATAAAACACCAGACCATATTCTAACTGGAAAAATGACAATATCATTAAAAGACAACACCCCGGTGGTATATCGTCCGCGCAGATTAGCATATCAGGAGCGTGTCCAAGTCGCAAACATAATAAGTGAACTTTTAAAGAACGGTATTATTCGCGAAAGTAACTCAGAATAATCCAGCCCTATAGGTGTTTAAAGAAAGATATCTCTTACCTCTCATACAGAATCAACTAAATGCTCTATGCCATACCCGATATTTTACCACTTTAGACATGAGGTCCGGTTTTCACCAAATGGAAACCGATGAGTCTTCCAAGCATATTACAGCTTTCGTGGCGCTAGATGGACTATACAAATGGAACAGAATGCCATTCGGCCACGTTAATTCGCCAAGTGTTTATCAGCGAGCTATTGACAAAGCTTCAGGTAATCTAAAAGGCAAAAAGCATTTGTGTATTTAGATGATGTGTTAGTGCCGTCAACTACCATTTCACAAGTACTGCAAAACTTGGAAGAAGTTTTAGAGGCTTTACCTACGTCAGGATTTTCTTTAAATTATGAAAAGTGTGTTTTCTTCGCAAAAGAGACTGAATATTTAGGAGTAAGGCTTAGTGAAGGAACAGTGCGGCCGAGTACGCGAAAAGTTACTGCGCTGACATAAACTATTGCCTCTACGAATGTAAAAGGTGTACCGCAATTTTTGGGACTAGCAGGATATTTTCGCCGTTTTATTGAAGGTTATGCCCAAGTGACAGCACCAATAACCTCCCTATTAAAGAAAAATATTTTTAAGTGGACACCTGAGAGCGAATCAGTAAGACAATTAATTATTAAAAAGCTAACTGACTCTCCAGTGTTGCATCTTTACGACCCTGAGTTGTCATGTGAAATACATACTGTAAGACGCAGACGCGGTTAAATGGTAACATATGATAGCGATCCAAATATCGATAGGTACGAACCGTCGTAGCACTGGGCTTAGCGTGTGGGATTCTAACCAAGGGTTCCCGGGTTCGATCACCGATGGTTCCGCTTTTTCAATTTTCGGAATAGCTTATATATCATGAGTGGGATGTGATGTGAAATGTCCACATGAGGCCATAATGTGATGTGATAGTGAGAGGGGGTGACTGGAATGGGCGTGCAGGCGTCAGGCTCACGAACGCGTAGGTGAGATAGGTGTACGCACAAAACGTCAGGTCCAGCATTCTAGGTACCTCGAGGACGAGGAGCGGAGCAGGATAGCCGAATGTAAGACGCAGACGCGGTTAAATGGTAACATATAATACCGATCCGAATATCGATAGGTACGAACCGTCGTAGCACTGGGCTTAGCGTGTGGGATTATAACCGAGGGTTCCCGGGTTCGATCCCCGATGGTTCCGCTTTTTCAAAATTCGGAATAGCTTATAATACTGATGCCAGTTCAGTAGGCAGCTGCTCTTTTTCAAAAGGAAGACGGCATTCTTCAACCCATTGCATTTTATAGTCGTCGCACCACTGCTTGTGAATCTCGTTACCATTCTTGTGACTTGGAAACACTTGCAATTGTTGAAGCAGTAGAACATTTCCGAGTGTACCTGTATGGAAAACATTTTACAGTGTATACCGATTGCAACTCAGTGCGGGCATCTGCCTTAAAAAAGAATTTACATCCTCGTGTCGCGCGGTGGTGGATAAAACTTCAAGACTATGACTTTTCTATTGAGTACCGCCCTGGACATAAAATGCAGCATATAGACTATTTAAGCAGAAACCCAGTGGATGATGTAACCGAGTTGAAAGTGTGAGTGTTAAAACCGATAAATATAAACAAAATCTCCGATAAAAGCACGCTCTGAGAGTTCCAGCATAGTGATATCTTTTGTCATCAAATATTTGAGAATCCGGACTCTGACCCTGACTTAGTTATGTAAGAATACTTTTTTTTACCTCCCTATATAAAATCTATAAAATTTTAAAATTCGAAACATTCCGCACTCAGACACTTGACATGTGCACATTCCTAAATAGTCGCAATCTATGTTTATGTTGACAACATTAAAGATACGAAGATATCGAATTACATGTTATATTTCATACTCTAGCCTATTATATTTATGAGACAAGACCCATTGACAAACATGTCACCTTATTTTATGAGACAAGACCCATTAACTAATACGTCACCTAATTTTATTACACAAGGCCCATTAACAAATCACTTTCTTATGAACCAAGTATTGGTTATAGTTATCAGATATCTCATAACACGTGCAGGCGTTCAGGATTAGAAGGGCAGAGGGGACAGATTAGGGGTTCTGAAAAGTGAAGTGGCCGGTTTGAAAATGGGATGATTGGAAATCAGTCTATATGTAACAGAGAGAATTTTACTAAAAATCTTTGCTGTGTGAAGTTGAAATTAGTTGCAATTCTTACTAATTTAAACTTAGTGACTAAGTGCAAGTTCTGTGTGTGTGGCTGTTTGCTGATTAGGGTGAGTTTTCTCACTGAGCAATTAAGTTTTATCCATTAGCATTTGTTTTATTTCACAATCAAGTTATTTCTTTAAATACATTAAATATTATTATCAATCAATATTTTATAGTCAATTCGATTAACTCTGATTTAGACAATCTTATTTCTAAAATCTACAGGGTTGTATTGTTTGATTAAAATGTATTTAAGAATGTGATTATTGTATATTTTGTTTTACCTACGAGGTGTAATGAAAAACAAAGTGATTAGTAATATTATATTGTTTGTTCCGGCGTGGTACATTACGGTCAGTGTATGCGTTTGTGTTTGGATTACTGTGGTCAGTTTTCCAGGGGTCGTACTGTGGTTCGTACGGGCTAGTAACATTGCGGTCAGTGTGCTAGTTTTGTCACTGCTGTGGCACAAGAGTGATGGTTTATTATTCCTGTTGCTATAGTCAGTGTGATTGCCCTGTTTTTATCGATCAATAGTGGACACTGCGGTCAGTGTCGACGGAATGGAGAATTAATATTTGGTCAGTTCTTTACTATGGAAATGAAACCACTAATGTTGTTTTCTAGTTAGAGATGACTAGGAAATATAATAATTTCATTTAGTTACCAATGTCAAATTTTGATTACTTTCTTTAATATAAAAATACTTTTGGTAAACTTGATTGCTCATCCGTATCTCTTTTTAATTTCAGGTACGACATCTCACATCTGCCTTTGGCCTATCACTTGAGTATTTTATTTAATTTTACATTATTAATATTTGATTTACTATATTGTTTTATTTTGTTCTCAATTATACCGAGTAAATTAAAATTAGTAAATGCTTTATTGCAACAACTGCTAAATATCTCCTGACATTAGTTAAACGTAATAATAATAATAATAGCATCGCCCATGGTTACAACATTTATTTATTTACATTTATGCATTTATTTATTTATTTTATATAAATATATATATATATATATATATTTGTTTTTATCTCTTACAGTTATTGAGAACGATGTGATCGTAACCAAAACAAAACCTCGAGAATATTTTGTGCCCGTTGCAACGCGACTGCTGACGATGACTTTATATCATGATAAGTCTTCACATATAGGATTTGACAAGTTTCTTCGGAAATTACGTAAAGATTTGTATTGGCCGAAAATGGGGACATTGGGGAAATCACATAATGGTCCTCGGCGTGGATTTTGGCAAGAAGGAGAAAAACCAGATGATAATCGATCATGCTGGCCCTCTAGTTAAATCAAATGGATGCACGCAAATTCTTGTCATCATCGACGCCTTCTATAAATTATGCCGACTTCAACCAATTCCGAGAAAAACGTCAGAGTGTTCTATTCGCGTGTTGTTACCGGTCTTTCGAAGAATTAGGCAGACCCAGACGAATAGTGGCAGATAGAGCTGCTACTTTTATTTCCACTACATTTAAAAATTTCTTAAGTGAGCAGCAAGTTGAGTTACATCATATCGCAACTGGTGTACCTGGAGGAAATGACCAAATGGAAAGTCTCATGGGGACAATTTTAAATGTGTTAAGGGCCACACTTACGCAAGAGAAAGAAAACAAACGGACGATCACACTGCCCGCAACCGAAGACAATTTGAATGGTCCACTCAGTAACCGGCTATGCATGCACCTACTGTATTGCATTTTGGCAGAAATCCAAAATTAGCAGCAACTCGACAAATTTTGGGAAGTGAACCACCAAATGATTCATTCCTTCATTGATCCAGAAGAGGCTGTCATAATAGCACAACAACGTATGAAAAAAATTGCTGACCGTCAAGCTCAACGATTCAATGAAACTCGGCGTCGGGTCACGTTATTTAAACCAGGTGATGTGGTGGCCATTGAAGATACCCAGCTCGCAGGTGGATGAAAACTAAAACCAAAATACAAAGGACCTTACACTGTTCAAAATGTCTTACCAAATGAAATATATCAACTTCAAAAGAAGGGACAGCGAACGATTAGTTAAGGCCATGGTCATCGCAGCAATAATAAAAAGGGTAAGTGGCGATCCCACATTACTAAATTGAGCTAAAATACACTGTGTTTTTGTTAACTTGGGGTGGCGATCTCACCAATTTTAACTGAATGAATAATAATAATAAATAGTGGCGATCCCACTAATATTTAGTGTAAGGGTGGCAATCCCACCAACATGAATTGAAATAATAAATAGTGGCGATCCCACTAATGTTTACTACGAGTATTATAATGAAATATAATGAAATAATAGTGGCGATCCCACTAATTTCTTCGGAAATACCAGCGTTAGTTGAAATAATGATTAGTGGCGTTCCCACTAATATCTGCAAGAACGAGTGGCAACCCCACCAATTAATAGTTAAAAAAAAACTAATGGCAATCCCTCCAAAAATTATAATGGAAAATTAAAACTGCATAAGCACACATTGTTACTTAATATAAAGGTTGTTTATAAGAAGAATACTGGTTCCTAATTTTTTATAGGTAATAGAAAAATGAAAAAGAAGTCGCGTCGGCGCTTCCTTGCAGGAAGGCCGTGTTAGCCGATCAGCTGATTAATTATAAACAAGACACGGTTCCCGGAAACTGCTATGTCAGGACAGACGAGCAAGTCGATACTTAAGTGGGGTTGACATGGAATTTGTTTAGATATAAGACGGAACGGAGTCGTCGATATACCATTATTATTATTGTATACAGAAGTGACAAATAAATGTTTTTGTGAAACGAGTTTTGAGTATTTTTAATTAATAATAAGTAATTAAAGTTATCATTAACACTTATGGTGATCAAGGGATTACATCCATTTAATTGGATTTAAAGTATTAAAATCACTACTTACCTACGAGGTCACCCAAGAACAATAGGTGAGTCTTCATATCAATTTTATCACTTAGCTGAAGCTCTTATAAATTATTTAATAGGTTTACATTGATCTTTTTTGTTTCAGACCTCTTTTTATTTCCATTCACTTTTCTTTTACGATTATTTCTATCATTACATATTTCCGATATCATTGGATCACTACTTTTTATCGGTCTGCCATCCATGCATCGCATAGAGTGCGATACTAATAAGAAGTATATTTGAGGATCTGGTAGTACCCTGGGAATTGTTGGATTATCTGGATGTTAGGATATATCACTATCACTCCTGTTCCTGCAACTAATATCAGTCGTAGTCCACGGTTTCATCACAAAGGAGGTTTACAGCCCACCTGGATATGCAGAGATCTTCAAGTAAGCTCGATCTACATATAACTAGGTTCCTTTTACAATGTTAAATAAACCCTATAATTCATGCACTGCCACGGTGTGACCACGACAGAGTTGCATGAACATATCGATTAAAATTAGAGTTAAGTATTGTGCCATAAGACTCATATCGTTCCTTTGTTGCCTGTATATATAAACTTCTCCCATATTTAGTTTAAATTGTTGCTAAAACAAGTAAATGATAGATTATGAGAAGTAAGGTTGAAACTTTAATGAATAATTCTAGGCAGCCTTATCTTTTTCAAGGTTGGAAATAACCAATTAAGATAGGAGGTATTATAAATTATACACTCACCAATATCTGTCAGCAAACAGTACTGATTGTCAGAGTAACATTTAATATAAGTTTTGTATTCTCCATTCCCACTTATGTATAGTTATAACTGAATGAGTCTGGACGAACTTCAGATTGTCGAAGACAGGTAAATTTAAATTCTAACACAGAATATAACATTACCCAACTGGGGATTATTCTGTGGATATTCCTAATCTTTTTTTTTCTGTCAATCATAGATAAGATACGTATGAGATATCTATACTTAATGAACATTGTTTCTTACCTTTATTGAAAGTAGTTTCTTTGAACAAAAATCACATCCCTGAGATAAAATTCCCAACAAAACCTAAGTCCCTAATATCAATAACAAATAAATTGAGGGCGTAACAGCCGGTATAATGGGTCAGTATAGACATTAATTTCCCTTGGAAATGGATTTCAGCAGATTTTATAGGTCCATACCCCAGATCCAAAAATGGCAATAGATTTGTTCTCGTTATAACCGACTGGTTTACTAAATTTTGTCTCGTCCAGCCCATGCAGAATACCACAGCTGCTGTTATTGTCAAATTTATCGAAAATCAAGTTTTTCTTATTTTTGGAATCCCACAAAGATTTTCCGTCGATAATGGCACAGTCTTTACCTCTTCTCCCTTCAAAAATTTGATGGATCAATGTAAAGTACAGAAAATTTTCACGTTATCACCCACAAGCTAACCATACCAAACGAACCAATAAAATTATAGTTATTGCATTACGTTGTTACACTCATGACAATTCCTCTCACAAAAATTGGGATGCATCTCTGCATAAAGCTGCAGATTTTTACATTTGTTTCGAATAATCTCAATGTTTTTGATTTGCGAATATGACTCCTGAGTCTCCAGCGATGAATGTAGCGAAAACATATTTTTTGTATCCAATACTAGAATTTCTACTCAGTGCATACGTCTGAACAATCAGTACATATTTTAAATTAAATGCAGAATAAATAATGTAGGAATATTGGCAATTATCATAATATAGCTCAATTGAATGATATCTTTGTTCAGTAGGACTTGTTGTTTTACTGTAATAACCAATTTCGAATTCAGATTTTCCCTAAGATTAAAGTAAAATCCAATTCTACTAACCTCGGTGTATGGCAATATTTTTTTTAATGTCTAATAATGATAATATTGGTTCCGAACCAAGTCTATTTTTGAGGTTTGAATTGCTGTATCTCGGTCAACCGACTATTCTCTGGTCATTTCACCGTTTTTTTAAATAGTTCAGTGAATGACTTAACAGCATGAGTAAAATCAAATACAAACTTCCGAGAATAACTTGCTGAACTAAGATATATTTGTTATGTATATGGCAGCGTACCCCATCACGGACGAAAACCTCGGTATGGGAGACCTTGTTTTGTGAAGTGGGCTATCAAGAGAGGTTTCTCTTAGATATAGTTGTTAAGATTATGTTTTACGGTATTTCGACCCTTTTGAGTCTTTCGAGTCGTCCAGTAATTAAATATTATTCCTGGAAACCGGTAAACCCTATTAACAAAATTAAACAGCGAAAAGAGGAAGAAATCTCAACAAGACCCGAGATAGTCGGCGATTCGCTGGGATTCCTGCCAAAATAAATTTAATTCGTGAACGAGACTTTCGAGCCGTCCAATAATTAAATATTATTTCTGAAAAACGGCAAATTCTATTAATAAACAATGAACGGCAAGAGAAAGAAATTTCAACAAGATCCGAGACAGTCAGCGATTCGCTGAAATTCCTGTCAGAATAAATTTAATTCCCGAACGAAACTTTCAAGTCGTCCAGTGATTAAATATTATTTCTGGAAACCGGTAAACCAAATCAACCAAATTGAACAGCGGAAAGAAAAAGAAATCTCAACAAGACCCAAGACCCTTAGCGATTCGCTAAGATTCCTGTTTAAATAAATTTAATCCCTGAACGAGACTCTCGAGATGTCCAACAATTAAATATTATTTCTGAAAACCGGCAAATACTATGAATAAACTAAACGAACGGAAAAAGGAAGAAATTTCAACAAGACCCTAGACAGTCGGCGATTCTCTAAGATTCCTGCTAAAATAAATTTAATTGCCGAACGAGACTTTCGAATCGTCCAGTTATTGAATATTATTCCTGGAAAGCAATAAGTGTAAAAAAAACGTTGCTTACAAAAAAAAACTTATTCTTATTCGAAACTTGAAATACCTACAGAGAGAATTTATAAAATAAACTATAAAACAAAATATAAAATAAAATGAGAAAACCACTGAGTATTGTATAGCTGACGGTAGTAAACCTAACAAATTTATTCATTGGTAGATACATTAAATTCAACTATCAAAATAATTTTAAACAAAATAAATTTCATACGGAAATATACGGAGCAAAATAAAATTTTACCTCTTGAACACTTTAAAATTAAAATCACGAACTTTTTACGGACACTGTTTTTACTATTTGGTTTGCAGAAGACTGAAAGATGAGAGCGGAGAGCAGAACCAAAAACTGTCGTCTTCATATTAATGCCATATTTCCCACTAATCGCTTCAAAATAATTTAGTAAAAAAAACTCAAACTAGTTTTAATATCGAACGTCCTAAATATTTTAAGCAAGCAGAATTGAAATGTATGATAACGGACGGCTTAAATATGTTAAACAAACATAATTGTGACGAAATTGTTTTCCAAATTAAATTTTGAATCTACTACATTTAAACCTTCAAAATGCCTCCAAAACGGATACTGGAGTTGGAGCAGCACTTGTAACTCCAAATGTGATAATAAAAATTATACTACCTTATATTACAAGCATTCTAATTGGAGAACTTTATGCGATATTTCAACCTCTAGTCCATGCCAATAGAGAAAATATAAACACTTGCTCATAGTAACTGATTCATTGAACTCAAATGAAAGTTTGCGCCAGACATCCAGAAAACCCATTACTGATACTTATTAAGCAGGAAATATCCCAGCTATACAAATCAGGAGCAGTTATACAGTTATTATGGGTACCTTCACTCACAGGAATAGAGGGAAATGAGCGAGCTGATGCAGCTGCCAAAGCTGCAATTCAGAACCCTAGTGCCATCGAAGTCACGAGAGCTACGATAACAGACATCAAAATGTTTATTAAGACATCGGTTAACAACGCGTGGCAACACCAGTGGTCCCAATCTCACGATAAACTTAGAGAAGTGAAAAGAACAGTTAAACCGTGGAGGGCCGTTCCAGAAACCAGGAAAGAACAAGTTATCCTGACCCGTCTTCGAATAGGTCACACCCTATTTTCCCATGAACACTTAATGTCGAAATCCGGACAATCCTGCTGTACAGTGTGTCAATGCCCTTCAACAGTCAGGCATGTGGCCCAGAAGAATACCCCAAGGGGATAGCCCACCTGTCGTAAAAGGTGACTAATAGGTTAGATTCCCAGGAATCTAGAGGAGTAAACCTCGATAAAAAACCAGCAACATAGGGAAGGCAGCTATGTTGTGGTGTAGGGTAGGCAACGGAAGCCACTGCGTCAGATGTCAGTGGCGTCAGTGGCAGATGGGCGGGTCAAGGAATTGGAGACGTTGAGGGGGGAGGACGATAGCAACGGGATAATGCAAACACGATGGGAGGTGGGACAAAGAGACTGGGAAGGATGGCTGGGGGTTAGAGATAGGGACTGGGATGGTAAAAAGGGGGAGGGAATAGAGGTGAAGGTGGGAAATCCAAGATTAGGGGATGAAGAGGTAAAGGTGGTATGGGTGACCAAGGAAGACAGTGGAATGGAGAAGGGAATACAGAGGATGTTTAGGGATAGGTACCCGATGCTAGGGGGTAAAGGAGAGGAAATGGAGTGGGTCAAGGAGGTACGCACTACGGAAAGGAATGGGGTAAGGGTGAAGACGGAGGAGTTGATCTGTCGGATGGAGGGAGATTGTAGGGATGAGAAAAAGGTGTTTGAGCTGATGAGTCGACTGTTTGTGGTAGTGGGGAGCGGGGACAGCATTGGACTCCACAGGCTTGAGCAGGTAGAGGCAAAGGAGGGGGTTGAGGTGAGGGGAATTCTGGGGGAGGTAGGAAGGGTAATAGGAGCTAGGGTGGTCGAAGCGGGGAGGGGAACAAAAACCATTAAAATGGTAGGGATAGAACCGTGGATGGAAGATGAAAAGGTGAGGGGGAAAATAGAGAATTTGATTGGGAAAGGGACATCGGTGATTAAAGTGGTAAGGGAGAGGAACGGGATGAAAATGGCGGAGGTGAGGGCGGAATGGGAAAAAGCGGTAGCCTTGTTGAAAAAAAAAGGAGATTAGATTGGGGTGGAACAGGGTAAATATTATAGAGGGTAGAGAGGATGACAGATGCTTTGGATGTGGGATGAAGGGCCATAAAGTAACAGGGTGTAAGGTGAAGGTAGTCAAGGAGAGGAGTAAGTGTTGGCTTTGTAAGAGCGAGGATCACATGGCGAGAGACTATCGGCAGGCTTTCCTTTGTAGGGTATGTGGGGAAAGGGGACACAGGCCAGGGGAGATATAATGTAGTAGGGGAAGGGAAGAAGTAGAAGGAGACGATGGAAAAGGCGAAGGAAAAAATGGGAGGGACCCTCTGGACCCTTCAGAGGGGACGAGTCTGGTCAAATAGGAGGAAGGGGACAGCATTGCGCGGGGGGAAGGAGGAATGTAGGGGATGTATGGAGAGTGTTACAGATAAATTTAGGGAAATGCAGGATAGCGCATGATACATTGGATGAAGTGATTTTTAGGAGGGAAGTGGATGTAGTGTGTGGATCCGAGGTGAATGCTAGATATGTGGGGAAGCAGGGATGGATTATGGACGATACAGGAGAAGCAGGAATAAGAGTGGTGGGGGATGGATTGAGGGCAGATGAAGCGAGGAAGGGAAATGGATGGGTGGTAGTGCGAATGGGAGACATGGTGGTGTACAGTGTGTATATAAGCCCAAATGTCAGCCTGGAAGAATATGAGAGGAGCATGACAGGATTAGAGGACGATCTGAGGATGTCAAAAGGAAAAAGGAGGATCATAAGGAGAATGGTGGCAGGGGACTTCAATGCGAAGAATACTATATGGGGGGGGGGGAAGAAAACGGACAGGAGAGGGGAGATCCTTGAGGAAGTGTTAACATCCAACGGGTTGGTGGTGCTGAATGATGGACTACTGCCCACCTTCGTGAGGGGTGACGGGGGTTCATCATTCATTCATATAACAGCATGTGATGAATGGCTGTGGGAAAGAGTGTTTAGTTGGGGGGTGCTGGAGGATGAGGAAAGCTTGAGCTTACATAGGTATGTGGAGACGGATATAAGGAAAGAGAGAAAGGATTTAGTGGAAGAGTGGGAATGGAAGTGGACGAAAGCCGAGGCAGAGAGTATGAGGAAGAAAGTAAGAGAAGAGATAGGAAGGGGACTTGGACATGATGCAGATGAATTGTACAATGTGATACAGGGCTGCAAAAGAGAGGGAAAGAAGGGCAATAGGCGTTAGCGGAGGGCCAATTACTGGTGGAATGAGGAAATAGAGGAGCTGTGGAGGGAGTGTAAGAAAGAACGAAGACGGATGCTAAGAGGAAGAGGAAGGATAGAGGGAAGAGGGAGATATAAAGAGAAGAAAAAGGAACTGGAGCGTAGAGTGGAGAGGGAAAAAAGAGGGAAGTGGGAAGAGTTACTGGGGGAATTGGAAAACAATCCATGGGGAAAGGCGTATGAGATAGCGGTGAAGAGGATGGGTGGAAATAGGAACGAGGTTCTAGAGGAGGATTGGGAGAAGGAGATTATAGAGAAATTGTTCAAAGGGGGAGAAGGAGGAGTGGGTGGCAGAATTCAGGAAATCCAAGATACAAGGGGGGTAGTGAAAATGAGGGGGATAAGGCCGGTAAAGAAGTGGGAGGTAGAAGATTGGGGGAGAAATATTAAAGTGAGAAAAGCCCCAGGGATAGATGGCCTGAGGGGTGATATGGTGAAGAGGCTGTTGGATGACAATAGGGAGTACTTCTGGGAACTATTCAACAGGGTGCTGAGGGAGGAGGAGTTCCCGGAAGGATGGAAGGTAGCCAGGGTGATACTGATGAAGAAGGCGGGTAGAGAGGGGAAGCGGGCGGGGGACTATAGGCCTAACAGCCTGCTGTGTGGTATGGGTAAATTGATGGAGGGGATAATAAGGGTTAGGATTGAGGAGGAAGTTGGTAGGAATGGGGGTTTTAGGGTAAACCAGCATGGGTTCACGAAGGGGAAATCTTGCATCTCGGCACTGAGCAAGGTGATGGGTTTGGTGGAAAGAGCTGGGGAGGGCAGCTGGAGGAAGAAGAAATTGACCCTACTCGTGTTCTTCGACGTCGTCAGCAAACGGGCAGTGTTAAGCGCGTTGCTG
The DNA here is from genome assembly GCA_947563755.1 of Lochmaea crataegi. Lineage (NCBI taxonomy): Eukaryota > Metazoa > Arthropoda > Insecta > Coleoptera > Chrysomelidae > Lochmaea > Lochmaea crataegi. The sequence continues at coordinate 40,435,490 of OX387427.1, read as the reverse complement.
AGGCTTGGAGTGGAGCAGGGGTTGGTTAACCTGGTGGAGGACTACCTGACGGAGCGTGTGATTGTAGACTCCAGAGGGAGGAGATATGAGATGGAGGCTGGAGTGCCCCAGGGCTCGGTTCTTGGACCGACGCTCTGGAAGTGTGTGTTTGATGAGGTTTATGGGATAGTATGTGAAGAGGGATGTGAGATTACGGTGTCTGCGGATGATGTGTGTCTGGTATGTACGGCAAAGGGAGAGGCGGAGATAGAAAGAAAGGCGGAGAGAATGTGCAGGAAGATTGTGGAGAAGATAGAGCGGTGCGGACTGGAAGTGGCGGAAGAGAAGACGGTGGGGTTGCTAGTGAAGGGACGGAGCAGGGCAAGGGAAGTGGGGGTGATGGTTAAGGGAAGGAGAATTCGCATGGAGGAGTCTGTGAAATACCTAGGGGTGTGGTTGGATAGCCAATTATCCTTCAAAACCCATATGGTAAAGGCGGCAGAGAAGGGTAAAGTGAGGGCAGCATGGCTGGGGAGATTGATGTGTAATGTGAAAGGGCCGGGAGAGTGGAAGAGGAGGGTAATTGGTAGGACGGTAGAGCAGAGTATGCTGTACGGTGCGGAGGTGTGGGGTGAAAGAGCGGGGGTGAATGCGAGGGTTAGGCCACTTCTGCGGGTGCAGAGAGGGATACTGCTGAGGGTGGTGCAGGGGTACAGGACAGTGGGTGGACTGGCAGCAGCGGTGCTGGCAAGGTCCTACCCATTGGACGTGTTGGCTAGAGCTAGGAGCCAACGCTGGAGGGGTGCGACCAAAGAAGAGGTACGGAAATGGATGGAGGAGGAAATGGAGAGAAGGTGGGAGGAGTATGAGGGCGCGCTAAAAGGAGAGATTGGGAATAGGAGAGATTGGATGGACCGGAAATTCGGGAGGTGAACTACTTCTTGACACAAGTGCTCACTGGACATGGGTCGAGAGTAGGGTACCTCCACAAGATTGGGAAACGAGAGACTGGTGTGTGCGAGAGGTGTGAAGTGGAGGATGATGTGGGGCATGTGTTTAGATGCTGGAGGAACGAGGAAGTGCTGAAGAAGTTGGAGAGGAAACTAGGGGAGGCGGTGTACTGGGAAAACATGGTGGAGATAATGTTGAGGGGGGAGGAGGAATGGATGGAGGTGAGTGGAGTAGTAGAGAGCATGGTAAGGGGGAGAGAAGGACTCGATATGGCATGAGAGGCAGGAGTGATAGGAAGGAGAAGATGACGGTGTGAGCGGAGAGTGTGCGAGGGACCGCCGCCTGTCTCGAAGTATGCTAGGGTAGTGATTCCGAGGCGGGGGTAACGGCGAGTTTGAGGTGGGTTTGGTTGGTAGGCATCTCCTTGGGGATGAGTCCAACACTGTTTGGGTCCTGGACCCATTCGAACATCAGTTTCCCATCTCGGCCCGAAAAAAAAAAAAAAAAAAAAAAAAAAAAAAAAAAAAAAACAGTCAGGCATGTATTAATATACTGTCCATAGTTTTCACAGCAAAGAGTTGTGAAGTGAATTCTAACAAATATATTTAACACTCAGTATAGTGGTTTGTATAATAATTCCAAAGTATGTTTATTATTTTATTAATAAACATCACCTTGTGTTATTACAACAAATCGAGTATACGTGATGAAAGAAAGTATAAATCGATATTTGTTAGTATTCACGAGGTTCCTTTTTAACATAAACTAGAGAGTCAACCTCTGCCCTACTTGGGGCCAGTCTTGATGTCTTGGGATAATACTTAAATTAGATATATGTAGTGTAGGATAATCCTAGTCAACAATAAAGTGATTTGTAGTATAATAGTTTTATATTAGAAGCAGTTTATCCTAAACCCGAACTATTAGAACTTATTACATGGCGACCGTGACGAATTGGAGAGATTCAATGGTAAAAATGGACTCTTCGGATAGTGAAGTAAATGGATGGGCCGTTGAGGGCCATGAAGGAGGAAAAAGTTTTTTCTCATTTTGTTGGAACGGTATGGATTTATATGGTTAACGGTTAATAGTTCAAGATATGGTGGTCTAATTGTATAATATTTTTAATGGATAATATGGATATGAATCAACAAAGCAGGACGTAATGGAAACCGGAGTGGTAAATTCTAATTTTATAGAGCAAGAACAGGCAGTAAGAATTGGCAGTGAAGCTCGTATACTATGGAGGCAGTTAAAGAAAAAGTTAATGAGAAGAGCTACAAGTACATTGGAAGTGTAAAGGGGTAAGCCTACATTTTGATTTATTTTATTCTGAACAGTAATTTTGTTGAAAAAATTTTTTACTGTCGATTTTTATGTTCTATAAATAAAATATTGTTGTGATGAGTAGGCTGAATATCGCATAGACTGTGTCTTGTTTTAGAAATTGCTAGGATTGCAATATTAATAAGTTCAAAGCCATAACATGGGATCAAGTTGAAATAAAATTGAATTATTCAGTAGCTGAAATAAATAAAACTAGTATAGTAAAAGAGCAAAAAAAAACAGGTAACAAAAAGTAAGGAAATTAGATATCATTTTAAATTTAATTAATAATTTTAATGCTCACACATCTGTAGTCAATAAATGTTGGAATCATTAGAGGAAAATCAACGGAAATTTTGTAAAGTAAATTTTGATTGCTTGAGGTATAAGGTAGTAAGGGCATTTCAAGTTTTATCCTGCAAATGTTTGATACCTACTTCGTGTGTTAAATCAATAGCGACTGAGGTGTTTGAGAAAGAGAGTGATAGCGAGGAGAGTGACGGTGTAGAAAATATGGCGCTAAACATACAAGAATTCATTATTCTGGCTAGCAATGTGATCCCCATGGAATTTGACGGGACACCGAATAAATTACGTAGTTTTATTGATGGATTGGTTCTTCTCAAGGCAAATGCAGCAGGACAGGAGTTAAATGCAGTTTCTTTTGTTAAGACTAGGTTGACAGGGAAGGCGAGAACACTGATCACTAATGAGGCTTCGCTGGACGAGATAGTTTTTACTTTACAGCAGGGCATCAAAGGAGATAGTTCCAGTTTATTGATAGCAAAGTTAGGGCGGCATAGGCAGAATAATAAGGATCTAGTTAGTTACGTGTCGGATGTGGAGCAGTTAGCGGATAGATTATATGCGGCTTTCGTGGCTGAGGGCATGCCCGTTTATTTGGCACAAAAATATACCACCGAGATGACCACAAAATCATTGATTCAAAATGTTAGCTCAGAGGCAGCAAAGCTAGTCCTGATGGCGGGTAATTTTACGACTACGCAGGAGGTGCTGACAAAATTGGTATCTGTTGATGTGACGTCAGATGTAGGAAATGTACTAAGGTATCAGGTACAGAGACAAGGGCATGAATATAAGGGACCAGGCTGGAGAGTTACTAGTGATGTGAAAAATTACAGAAATTATGGGGTGCCTGGAGGCCGAGAGCAGAATAGAAGAGACAATGGTCAATATGGCAGGAGCCGTGAATTTGTGGAACGTAGTTACCCTAATAATAGGTACAATAGGAATAATTGGACCTCCAGTGGTGGTCGGAATAACAGTAGGTACACGGAGAGGAACGTAAGAATGTGCGAAAGCGAGGTAAAAAGAGACAAAAAAATAGAGCAAAAGCTAGATTATATTAAAAATGAACTCGATTTATTAAAATCAGAAAATAAGGAGAGAAAACTAGAAAATGAAAAACTAAAAGCAGAAATACGCCTACAAAACAAAAAAATAGAGATGCTTGAAAGAAATCTAAGAAAGAAAAACCTAATAATATTTGGAATAGAGGAAACCGAGAAGGAAGACACAGAAATTCAGGAACAAAAGGTTAAAGAAGTACTAGATAAGACTGGAATACGATTGGAAACAAAACATGATATAGCGAACATAAGAAGAGTAGGGAGAAAAGGTAAAAATAAAGACAGACCAATGTTAATCGAGATGACAAGCGGAAACAAAAGAATGGAAATTTTAAAAACAACAAGGAATCTTAAAGATACAAACTGGATAATTAGCGAAGACTATCCCAAGGAAATAAAGTTACAAAGAAGACACTTGCTTTACCACATGAGGCAAGCAAGAAAACAAGGACACTTAGCGACAATTAAATACAATAAACTAATCATAAACGGAACTGAATACTCTATAGAGGATGTAAAGCGATGGAAAACTGGAACACCCTACATAGCCGGAGGCAATGTTGAACAAACTCCAGGGGAAAGAATAAAAACTAGAACAGCAAGAGAAAGAACACCAACGGAAAACGATAAGATGAGAGAAGAAAGGTATAGAATGAGAAAAACAGAATGAGATTTAAACAAACCTTAGGGGGTTGTGACAGAAACCGTAGAGTATTTAATGAGTAGTTGAGAAATTTCACAAATGAATGTAAGATTGACTGGAATAAATGGTGTAGGTTGTATGCTTTTTGTTATAATACAACAGGGATGCTTATGAACAGGAGGTAAGGTATAAGCTGCAGGTGGCACATGAAAGAGCTCGACAATTTTTTAACAAATATAAGGAAAAAAGAAAAGAAAATTTAGACTTAACAACTAGGGAATCGAAATTAAAAATAGGAGAATTAGTGCTACTTACAAATGAACATAGAAATAAACTAGATCCTTGGTATAAAGGTACCTATAAAATTGTCAAAACAGACGGGGTCAATTGCAGTATTTAGTCAGCTCAAGGGAAGGTAGAAACTGTTCATAAGAATATAATATATCCGTATGATGGGCAGAGCCCCGTGCACCAAGTGAAGACAGTGAAATTCAGTGAACACTATCCGTTAATATAGAACAAATTTCAAAGTTATTCAATGTGCTTACTCACTGAACTATATAAACTATTTATTTTTAGGAAGGACAGTCTGTATATAAAAATATCATCGGTTTTTAGAAATGATTTATTGTCATTTGATTTTTTTTAGGATTGTTTTATTTTTAGGTTTTTAGGTTTTTAAATTAGTATACACATATTTATAGTGCAGAAAATTTGAATTTTACTTTACTTATATTTTCTTTTATTCATATTTTATTTATTCAAGTACGAGCACATAAGTTAATTTTAAATTTTGTAAGTGTTTAGCAATAACAATGTTGTGATAACAGGCAATCGGTTTGTAAACATAGTATTATATTGTAAAACTAAAACATAATGACAAGGTCAAAGTACAGTCAGCAAATAAGTAGGTTACAACATTGCAGACTCAACGACTCAACTCGGTCAGTTACCTGACTATGTAATAACTAACTTCCCTCGTCTTGTAAAGGGGGAAGGTGTGAAGTGAATTCTAACAAATATATTTAACACTCAGTATAGTGGTTTGTATAATAATTCCAAAGTATGTTTATTATTTTATTAATAAACATCACCTTGTGTTATTACAACAAATCGAGTATACGTGATGAAAGAAAGTATAAATAGATATTTGTTAGTATTCACGAGGTTCCTTTTTAACATAAACTAGAGAGTCAACCTCTGCCCTACTTGGGGCCAGTCTTGATGTCTTGGGATAATACTTAAATTAGATATATGTAGTGTAGGATAATCCTAGTGAACAATAAAGTAATTTGTAGTATAATAGTTTTATATTAGAAGCAGTTTATCCTAAACCCGAACTATTAGAACTTATTACAGAGTGACATTTAACATCCCACCTGCTATAGGGTCGTTCGGCAATGCTACTCCATTGACTCAGAACACTCCTCCCTTCTTTAAACCGTTCGGATATTACTGAACGAGTAAAAGGAGCAGTCTTTAAATCGTTCGTTTACTGTGGAGTGGTGACAAAAGAGCTGCTCCAATTGTACCACCTAGGCGAGGTAGGGTTTTAGGAGTGAATATGCTCATTTCGATTACCGGCCAAAAAATAATATTCTTATGTATTTTAGGTTACATGGTTTACAATTGCGAAGTAATAATTATTCATATTTTATAAAAATACTAAAAAATATCCACAAAAATATTACACCGAAAGACATTTGTTTGAATTTGACGTATGTACCACCGGCTCGGAGAAGACTACAATATAAAAAACTTGGCAACTTATCTACGTGCTATTCAGTTTCTGCACAGAATTTAATAATTAAAATTGTTCGTTTTTTATAAGTACCTATACTGTAGTACTACTTAGTATTTATTGTTCATTTGGTAGCGCTAATAACCTAAAGGGTTGATGCGCTTTATTTTTCTTAAATAAAATTATAAAAAAACTTCAAAATTAAAATAAGTGACTAAGAAGGAAGTATCATGTTACATATTTCACATCCTCAAAACTGAATGAACTAAAATAATATAGGAAAATGAAAATAATATGACAAATTCAAATCCTCATTAAACCTAAAAAGTAACTTCGTTACACACTCAATGAGTAAAATACGGAAGTAATAGGTAATCCCCAGATAGCAGATACACAATGCAAATTGTGTAACTGGTCAATAATATATTCTTTATCCGCAATCTGGACCTGAAAAACTAACTGTTTGATTCGACCCCACAAATAAAAATCTAAGACTGTGAGGTCAGAATGGTCCTGGAAATATACTACGAAGTAATTATCAATATCTTAGAGTTTTCTTAATTTTTTCAATGAATAGTGGAATTATTTAGAAACACTTAGTTTCATTCAAAAAAGTTATATGAGTAGATTCCACAAAGTAAGGGTCCAACCAGTAAATTCAATATTACCTCGTGTTAACCACTTGTAAGTCTATTTAAAAGACTCATCACTCATCACTAAATATGCAAAATGAGCTGGACAGCCATCTTGTAGTATCCACATATTTTGGCGTAACTCTAATGATACATTTTCTAATGTGAGACCTCATAAAAAAAAGACTATATCTAAATTATACGAGGTCTCTTAATATATAATAAAATCAAAATATAACTTATTTACTAAAAATTTAATTCAACGCATGGATAAAATAAAATAAAAGGGCGAGTTTATATACAACATTTTAAAATTTGTCTGATTATAACCAGGCTGGCCGCCAATTGTCGATTCAATGAGGTATTTATCTATAAATGAAAGAGAAACAATATCTGAGCAAAAGAATTTGTCTGAATAAATGAATTTGACTTATTATGGTATATTGTAGGAACTCATTATTTATTATATTAGTGATTACAATCACATCGGACCAAAAATACTGAACGAGAGTATGCGGCATGAACGACAATGCCTGTAATATTCCGAACGACAGGACCCTGAACGACAGCGTCTTGACACGAACGACAGTGTCTTATATCTGAACGACAGATAAAAAGGTCTAAGGATTGTAATCAGTAATTTATTGTTTAATATAAACTCTCAGTAAGATATCTATTGAGGAATAATTAAATAAAATGCATGTGCAAAGATAAATTCGGTTGGCCCGTGAGTAAACTCACCTAATTTGTAAGACAGCAAGCACAACCACAAAAGTCACAATTATTATTCAAATCACCCAGGTAACCTATTTCAAATAACACAGAATACCAAGAGTGGACCTTTTTTTTTGTTTAGTCTATCAAATGATTTATATTTCTCTTCAGAATCGGGTACCTATTTAATTTTTATTAGAGAAGGTTTGTTTTTTAAAAAATGAATTCTTACACTAATAAAATTGGAAAAGTGATCACGTAAAAATCTTATGCGTTTCTCACCATTGAAATTTGCATTAACAGATGACGCTATAAATTTACCATCTGAAATCCCACAACAAGCATTTACCGATCATCGACCTTGGTTAAATTCTTCTCGCATCCATTGGGTATTATGGTCAGATCAGTAATGCATTTTACTATTTACGCTTCTTCATTGGTAAAAGACATTGTGAACAATAAATATCTTCTCCGTCGACCGTGCTTTTTTGAGCTCTATTAATGTACACAGATTCATTAATTAATGGCCCCTATTAATCAACGATTTTCTATTAGAAAACGATTGTGATAAAGGCAACCAAACATACAATAATATTCAAAAAAAAGACCTAAAACTGACTTCTAATATTGAATACTTTTGAGTTACCTTTTGTAACAAACATACACTACGGCCGCCTCTTATATGTTACAGTTAGGGATGCGCGATACTATCCGATATTCCAGTGTATCGATACTTTTACTTCCGATACTCGATATTTTGTATCGATACTATGCTTTTCGATGCATTCCAAGTATCGAAAAATTTGTAGTGTATCGATACCTTGCGATACGGGATTTTTAGTGGTAGCGGCAAGTGGCGTTATCTATAGTGATGAGCGATATCGTGATTTTTTAATCACGTTGTGAAATGATGTCGTGCTTTTTTTAACGAAACTAAAAACAAAAAACGAAAAATGTGCAGTTTTTTGCGTTTTTCGAGCTAATTTTGAGGTTATGTGAAGAAGTCACTAATGAAAATGTTGTAGATTTTCTCAAGATCTACAACTTTTAGAATCAACTTTTTATTCTAGGAACTCGACTTTGGACAGAAATCGCAATAATGTATTTTTCCACCCCCCCAAAAAAAGTGTTTTTTACCGAAAAAACGTCATAACTCGAAAAATTTCCAATATTTTAATTTGAAATTTTTTTTCATGGTTTGTGACTATCAAAAATACCTTCTCCTAAATTTTCATCAAAACCGAACATTTTTTAATGAAACCAGAAATAAAAAACAAAAAATGCAGTTTTTTGCGTTTTTCGAGCTAATTTTGAGGTTATGTGGAAAAGTCTCTAATGTAAAAGTTGTAGATTTTCTCAAGATCTACAACTTTTACAATTAACTTTTTATTCTAGGAACTCAACTTTGGCCGGAAATCGCAATAATGTCTTTTTCCACCCCCCCAAAAAAGTGTGTTTTACCGAAAAAACGTCATAACTCGAAAAATGTCCAATATTTTAATTTGAAATTTTTTTTCATGGTTTGTGACTATCAAAGCTACCTTCTACTAAATTTTCATCAAAATCGAACATTTTTTAACGAAACCAAAAATAATAAACGAAAAATGCAGTTTTTTGCGTTTTTCGAGCTTATTTTGAGGTTATGTGGAAAAGTCACTGATGTAAAAGTTGTAGATTTTCTCAAGATATACAACTTTTAAAATCAATATTTTATTATAGGAACTCAACTTTGGACAGAAATCGCAATAATGTCTTTTTCCACCCTCCAAAAAGGTGTTGTTTTTTACCGAAAAAACGTCAAATTTATCAAAATCTCGGATTGTTAACGTATCGATACTTCGAGTATCGATAAATTAATATTCGATATTCTACTGTATCGATACTTTACGTTCCGATCCGTATCGATACCTAATATCGATACTTTCTAGTGTATCGCGCAACCCTAGTTACAGTCCTCCCCGACGGCGACCTTCGGACGGGAGCTAGGGGAGGCAGTCTCATAACCGACGACGTTTCCATTGTTTTATACTTTTCACATTAATTATATTTTTCTATTTAACTAAAAACATATTTTCTTTCTCTGCAAACCCTTAATCCCGAGACGTACATGCTACACTTTCGTTTTTATCAAATCAAATTATTCTACAAAACTATATTAATTATTAGAGTTGAAACATCTAAAAAAAGAATTTAAAAAAAACGAAAACAGTGAAATTTGAGGCAACCTTTTCTCGTCCCGTCCTGTCTCGAAGTATGCTAGGGTAGTGATTCCGAGGCGGGGGTAACAGCTAGTTTGAGATGGGTTTGGTTGGTAGGCATCCCCTTGGGGATGAGTCCTGTCTGGGTCCTGGACCCATTCGAACATCAGTTTACCATCTCGGACCGAAAAAAAAACCTTCTCTGTGACATTTAAATTTTCTGATTTATTTTTGACGGTACTTACCTATGAAACAAATGAATACTCTCAGTTTTTAAATATTAAAAAAATGGATTCAAGTTGTGTAAGAAGGGAAAAACTTGACTTGAGGAGAATGAGTGATTTGTAAAGATTGATATATTTAATTAGAATTTAACTTTTAATTACTTACTGTGTACTTACATTATATTTTTTTTATAATATAGATAATAAAACAAATCTAAATGTTGAAAATAACTATTTACAAGACACTGGACGTGATGCCTGGATTTAATTGAACAGTCCATGTGGACATGGTCCAAGTAGGTTGAACAACCGAGATGACGTACCTGGAATTAGATAGAAAAACACTGAGTATTCAATTTGCCATAAATAATAATTAATTATTTAACTAACGATTAGTATAGTTGAAATCCCCAAAATTAATGAAAGTATTAATAATATACAAGGTGCATCTTATGTGTTTGAACTGTGATTATGCATATCAGTACTAAAGTAAAGTTAAAACTTCACTTGATCAAAAATAAATGCCTAATAGTAAATATTTAGGGTTATTAGGAAAGGTGCAAGGAGCGCAAACTCTCCCCAATGCATGTAAGGAATATGTGGCACAAACTCTCCACAAACAATATTATAACTACTGTAAGTGGCACAAACTCTCCACAGTACAGCAAAATAATAATACACTGCAAGTGGCACAAACTCTTCACAGTACAGCAAAATAATAATACACTGCAAGTGGCACAAACTCTTCACAGTACAGCAAAATAATAATACACTGCAAGTGGCACAAACTCTCCACAGTACAGCTAAATAAGGTTACAGTGCAAGTGGCTCAAGCTCTCCACAATACAGGGGGGTGGAAGGAGATATAGGTGACGTGAGAAGTCACCCTGTATCAGGAATGGACAAACCGCAAGTGGCGCAAACTCTCCACAGTACAGTATAGGTATGTGAGTTAAACTGCAAGTGGCACAAACTCTCCACAGTACAGCTAAATAAGGTTACACTGCAAGTGGCTCAAGCTCTCCACAATACAGGGGGGTGGTAGGAGATATAGGTGACGTGAGAAGTCACCCTGTATCAGGAATGGACAAACCGCAAGTGGCGCAAACTCTCCACAGTACAGTATAGGTATGTGAGTTAAACTGCAAGTGGCACAAACTCTCCACAGTACAGAAGGATTGGATGAATAGGAAATGCAACAACAAATTAATGTTCTTAATAACGTTGAATATTAAAGAACTTTAAGAAAAGTTATTATTAAAACTAATTAGCAAATATATATATACTCTATATGATAAAATATCTTTTAAATTCAAATATCAAATAACAGGCAAAACTGAATTACTCTGTGAGATAGACTCACCTATTTAACTCCTGATATGCACCACAATACACACTATATTTTAATAGATTTATTTGGCTCAAGTGAACACTTTAGTTATTTTCTAGAAACTAAATCTCAAATCGTTCTTAAAATTTTCTTTCCCCTTCCGTGGCCTCGAAGACTACGTGACATTTTGATGCTTTACTTATCTGTTTCAGACAATTGGTTGTTTGGTCGAGAAATGCATTTCTGAAATATTAGGGTATACCCATGATTTAATTCATTTTACTTGAAACGAAAACTATTTTAAGAATAACAGGGTGAGAAAAAAAATGTCTTACAGTTGTACGTACAGTCAACGGAAAAGTTTTGTAACTAATATGTGTATTAAAACGGCGATTAACAATCTCAAACACATATAATATCTCGATTGTTGATAGCCCTTATTAATACTCTTATTGGTTAAATAACTATTAATTTTACCTTTCACTGAGATATATCAACACCAAAGACTTGAGCTACTGGCAACAAACATATCCAAGCCTACAGTCTGTCTGGAATAAGACAAAGAGTAATTTAACGTGCAAAACCCTTACCGGGTGGGCAACTGAAACTCCAGAATTATAAAACGATTTATATTATAATTCAAATCTTTATTCTTTTATTTGCCTTCCCAACCCTGTACAACGCCGGTATATAATCGAAATCCAATCTTCGGGTCGATTATAATTGCAGGCATAGCCGCACCTTTAGGTAGGGATGTCAGTAGGAATGATATTAAATGAAAAACATGATTGTAACAAAGACTAGCCATATAATACAATACTAATTAATAATAATACGTTCATTACCGAGTCAATTATAATAATACTACCTTTTGCCCGCGACTTCGTCCGCGTAGAAGTCGAAAATGATTTGTAATAAGTTTTTAACATTATTAATTTTGTTATAACATATAAGTTATTATGTTAAAGTGTTAACATAAGTTTTTCATTCAACTATCCAAGGACAAATAAAAAAATTGAAATTTCGAATTCTAATTCGATTAAAATATTCTTTTGTATTTGACATGTCGATTTTAAAGAGTATTGCATTGCACCAAACTATTAAGTGAGTTCAAAGTTGTTCAAACGTGTCAAAATAATATGTAATTTGAATCAAAAGCATTAAGGAGTATTGATATCAACTTTGATGCAAATCACCCCAAAAGTAACTTTATACCCCTTTTTAACCCCGTTAGGCGATAAGTTTCAATAAAATACGAAACATGTTTTCCATCAATTCTATTAAAGAATCTTTATGCAAAATTTGAAGAAGATTGGACCACGGAGTCACGTTGTCCCCTACATACTTTGCTCCCGTTTTCACCCCTTTAGGAGTAGAATTTCGGAGAATACTTTCTTATCGGATTCCTACGTCATACAAAGAACTTGAAATTATCAACAGAACTTTAAAGAGAAACCCAGTTAAAAATATGAATCTTTTTATGTCGTACCTTGAAAAATTAGTAAAAACAAATAAAAAATTATACCTGTTATATTTTGGCTAAGAAACTTTTAATTCCACCAAAAGTTATTTTATGAATAAAATTTGACAAATATGTCTTTTGTAACATTGACTATCATTATTTAGAATACATTCTTTCATTTTTATTTTATTTTATCCTAATTCCTTCTATTCAAATAAAATGAAATATAATAAATTCAAAATTGCCGGTATTTGAGTAATAACAGATAAATATTTCTTTTATTTTATCACTATGGAAACTTCCGCAAAAATCCAGTAGATGGCGCCACAAGACGTAAAAGACGTTTTTTAGTTTCTAGCTATACCACAAACTAAATATACCTACCTATTAGGATTGTTACGTATGTAACAGACCTATCTAACCAACTAACGTAACTGTATTAAAAAAAACTTGTAATTAACAGAAATACCTACTTAACAACAAACAACAACTAATATCATATAAAGTAAACCCAATGAATAACAAAATTCAAATTTTTATAATTCTCATACAACCGTCAACGACGTCTGCCCTAAAGCGTCTGCCGCGTTCCGGTTGAATACTCTGTCTAAAGATACCTAAAAAACCCTAAAATTTGTACCAGTAAGTTGTTTGTACCCCTTAGGGGTTAAATTTAAAAAAATATTTCCCTAGTGGATGCCCACGTCATAAGAGGAATATGTGTGTGAAATTTTAGATCTCTAGCCCTAAGGGTTAGCCTTTGCGTTTATTTCAAACTTTCATCCCCTATTTTATTGTCTCAATTCTCTCAATTCATACGAAATTTCATGCAAATATGTCCAAGGAATAAAAAGTTTCATACAAACTTTTATCCCCTATTTTAAAAAATTCTTCCTTAGTCATAAAAGGAATACGTGTGCGAAATTTTAAGTTTCTAGCCCTAAGGGTTTGGCCTGTGCGTTGATACCTTAGTCAATCCTTTTTGCCTTTTATAAATAAATAATCATTTATTCTTATATTATGATTTACTAGAACTATAGAATTTATTTACAACCCGGTGTTATCAAAATTATTCGAACACAAAATATTGGTTATCGGAAAATGAAAAATCTGATGAATTTTCATCTGGTCGGAACTTTATAACTATTGGCTATATTGTTTGTTCTCTTAAATTGTCTAATTTCCTCATTTGCCGCTCTTCTTTGATCACATGTTCTATGCATTTTCGTCATCCCTCTGCATTAACTTGTTCCAGAGCTTCTTCAAAATGTGCACGGACATCTTTCATTTTATGTGGTATTTTTAATTGCCACCAATCCTTTCACCTGAGTCCATATTGGCTCGCAATGGTATATTTTATACATTTTAGGAAATGATATACTACTACTTAAAATAATACTACACATTGTACATAACCGACACGAGTTACTTCTAACATAAAAGCTTTAATAATTATAGAATATTGAAGGAAAACTATTTAAAGGATTCAAATTAAAATAAATCAAACTCAAAGAAGCAATTCAAAATTTATAATGTACCTTGTACATATATAAAATGGATAAAGTCTGAATTTCAATTACATAAAGAAAACTCAAACAAATCACCTGGTATCAAATATAAGATCCACCTTTAAACGGGAATGTTTATAGTTTCTATGTATTATCTTGAATTTCTTCATGTAAAATTAAAATTGTCCAAAAGCATTACGAAATTTTATTCGTATTATGGTAGAATCAAAAATAGAAAAACTTTTAATACAGTTATTAGATCTATGACACTTGTGAAAGAATTTATTATCTGATGTATTACAGGTTTGAACATAGAATTGTCAGCTAGAACAGGAAAATTACCAACCTAATTTGAATATGTCAAATAATTTAAAAAATTAATTAATAAAAGATGAAAACTTAAATAATTCATTTAGAAATATGAAATATGATGCTTTCTTTTAAAAAAGATTAAATCTATTGAAGAATATTATAAAATCTATTTAATAGACAACTATATGTTAATTTGATTGGTCAATGAAAATAACTCTTGATTATTTATGTTCACAAAATTAATTTTCATTAAATAAATTTAAATTGTTTAATCCCAAATCTTATTTGGAAGTAATTTTTTTTATTAGTTGGTATGACCGTTTCGAACACATGTTACACATCACTGAGGCACTTTCAGGGTGAATGTACAGGACCGCATTTAGGTTTATTTGATTCCGAATTTAAGTAATTGGAGAGGGAAAGTATCTAAATCTAAATCAGATTATAAAACTTTATTACAAATTTAATTTACAAAATATTGAACTTTTGGCGCTTATAAAAAACAGTAATTAGATTTCTCACACATTAAACCCATGAACCCAAACCCTGAGAAGCTGAGTACACTGTGTAGTGTTATATAAGTTGCTCAACTTGAAATTATTCCAGGTAAAACAAAAAAACATAAAATAAAAAGTATAAATATAATAATACATTACAAATTAAAATATAATCAATTGCCAGCACTTATTTTGTTAACATAATACTCTTTAAATTTAATTTCTTCATCTAAAAGCTAGTTATTATTGTGATTTTTAGAATCACAAGCAAGTACGCCCTTGGAATGGTCATTTTACAAGGGTTTATTACTCTCTGTCTTTTTCAAATAGAGTTTAGTCAGATATGTCACATGAATACTTTTTTTATTATTTCAACTTTTCGATTTATCAAACCTCAATTTACTTAGACTTCTCGACATTTGGAAGCTTACTGTGGTTGGATTGATGGAAAACTTCGAACATGTGATTGGAATGGAAGAAAGAATGTGGGAAGCTGATTACATGCTGAAAAATACTGTAGCATAGAAGCACTTATTATTTCTCTATACCCCATCGTTGTATCGTAAATAGTCCATTTTTTTCCTATTCTTGTATTTTCATATTATTCTGACTTTTATATGCAGGGTGTTTCATTAATAATTCTCCCTATAACAACTGGAGAAACATTAGCACATAATATAAAGATTGAACCTAAAATACTTAAATTCTCCTTCGTACCGAGATACAGGTTTTTTCCATTATAAAATATCATAAAACTACTTTAGCCCCTTTTTTTGATATCTTCCAATAATTTTTGGTCATACTTGGCGAACAGTTCGCATAATATATTAGGATGATTTAAATGGTGAATGCGGTCAAAGCAACGGACCCAAGTCATTTTATAATATTTATAGTAAAACACACTGTAACTTGGTAAGGATGAGTATTTTATTAAAGTGTTTCAAGTTGAATCTTCATATTTCCTGTTATGGTTTCTCCAGTCACTATTCAGTCAATTTTCATTGAAACACTCTGTATATGTTTTAATCTACCTTATATTTGGATAACTACTCAATTATCTCTTTTACTCCCCAATAATTACTATTATACTTACCCGTGTTCATTGAGTTTTCGAGGACTTGCTACGGCTTGTCCAAGATTTCAACTCTCTGTGCATTGCCCTGCAACATAGGAGGGTGATGGGTTGAGCTACCTGTCGGGAGCGTCCCCAGGTTGCGGATAGGGGTAGCCAGGGACGTCATGCAAATGAAAGAACTGGTCTATTGGTGAATAAGGAAGGATGAGGGCTATAAACGCCCAGCATTGCCAACCGACTACCCAATCGCTGACAAGCTCGTGACGCATACCGCAAACTAAATAGCAGAGCAACTACCCCTTTACTAGGGTAAGGCCTGTGAGGGGCATACCGAACTATGTGGATCGGGAGGCTTGGCTTGATTGCCTGGCCTGCGTGGATGAGGACCACTATAATAACCTCCCAAACCAGTTAAGTGGTCTCTGAAGGGATGGATGGCCTTTCTCCAATACTCGTGGAACAAATATGGACCAAGAGAAACCAAAACTTATTACGGAGCGTATAGTGACTCCTAGTAAGAGGGATTTGGAAGATCCGGCAGCAATGGAGACAGAAGTGTCCCCAACGCAGCCAGATACTGGAGCACAAGAGCAAACCACGCCACCAGGAGACGTTATAGCGAAATCTGTGGCAAGAGAAGCTTCACACGGGAAACTTTCAGGTGTCCAGCGTAATAAGCTGAAAAAAATGAGGGAACGAGGAATAGACACCAAAAATGTGGTGCTGCTGACTCCCTCAACATCAAAACAGGGTGTAAACCAGCAGACAGAGGGCGTTAAGCGAACTGTATCAGCCAGGAGCACTCCTGAGGAAAAGAAAGATAAGAGAGCCAAACGTACCACTGGTGCCGGTATTAAAACTGGTATTAAATACAGCGTGGCCCTCAAAGGGATCAAGGCAGCTGTGGTCCCAAAAAATTTTCCAGAGATAGTTGTCTCTGAAAATCAGGTGGGGTCTATCAAAGAGAACCTAACTGACATGATCGACAAGATGCAGAAGGCGCCTAGGTTTGAAACCAATCGATACATGGACGGCTACTATGGGCTAATCTGTGATAATGAGGAGTCCTTCATTATAACGAGGGACTATTTGTCACAAAAAACCAACTGGAAGCTCATCAAGAGCGATGAACTTCTAAAGCAGCAACGAGTCCTCGCCCTACTTCCTGAGACTGAAAAAGAGGATCTGAAAGTGGGGTTGAGGAGGCTCTAGAAACATAATCCAGGGCTGAGTTTCCGGATTGACGAGGATTCCATGAAAGGACTGGCGCCGGCTCAATGGAGACCGTACTATCTATTCCAACGGGTCAGTTTTAAAACCCTGGAAAACTCGACCGAGGAGGAAACAGGTACTGATCGAGAACCTGTACCATCAACCTCTGAGGACCTTCAAGGTGCTACAAGTTAACTTGCAGCCACCGCTGTCCTATGTCACCCCCTTTTCTCCCTCTACTGGTGTTGCGGTGACAAAAGGGGGGGTTTTCATAAAAATATAAATGATTTCCAGTTTCTCAACGGAGAGGGGTCGAGGTAAAATAAAAAGACAATTATATTACGGTTTCAATAAATTATTTTACGTTTACTGAATATTTGACAGTCACTCAGTTTTATGTCCTACAATAGTTTTATAGGTGTAGAGTAGGCCTGATAGAAGGTGGCTCACGCCGTTGACCTACTTTCAGCTGTCGCTGTCAAGTGACAATCGAAAGCACGTTGTTAAATAATAAACTAACCTAATAAAATAATAAAATATAAAATGATTATGCTTAAAAGTAATATGTACAAGTGGTCTCAGCTAATGGTTAAATTGTACAGTATAAATAACAAGGTACTAATATACCAGATGGTAGAATGGCTTCCAAGAGTATACTTTTGGATTACACTGAGGGGTTAGTATTGAAAATATTAACTTTGTTATATTAGCTGTAGTCACAAAACGGTTACATTTATGTAGGTTCAATTTTCTAACGAATTGTGCGATGGAGCATAACAATAATCCCTGATAGAGTTGTTGACAAACTATCTGAGACACCTACAAGCAGCAGGCACAGCACAGTAATATGAAGATCTTACTTGGAATGTATCAGGTGGTGTGTTTCCAATATGTCGCAGGAGCTGGACGAAGAGGGCTGGTCCTCTACTGGTAAGTTTTCTGCCACTCGTATATTGATTTGGGTACTTATACGGCTATGTTACAGACTAGGAAGAGCCATGAATAAAAGTCTCAAGCAGCCACTGAAAAAGACTGTGAAAATGGCGTCGAAGACTTCTAATGTCAAAGTGCATAAGACGTTGCACACGACGGTGAACAGATGAATAAGACGATGAATAAGACGATGAATAGGACGATGAATAGGAGATCTGAAATACGAAACTCCCATGATGCCTAGGTCAATAAGAGAGAAGAGTGGGTACTTACCATGGATGGAGGGTGACCTCAAAGTAATATCCTTTTTCCTGTTAGGAGGAAATCCGTTAGATGCGTTTAAATAACCACTTAAGGTATCACTAAATTTTCCTAACAGATTACGATTGTAGCTGGGCTAAATCCGAAATTATTTCGAAAGAGCACAAAGCAAGTGATCTCTTGAAAAGCACCAGCACAAGAATGGAGTATTATGGACCAGTCCAAGGTCGGTCTTCTTCTATTTATTTACCCTTAGCAGCAGGTGAGCAGGTCAAAGGTTAATCTAACAAGTAGCTGTATAGTTCATTGAATTTGACTTAATAGGTCGAAGGCCTCTTGAGAATTTATCAAAGATTCATTGTCAGAAAATGTAAACATAACCAAATAAAGTTTGTGCAATGATGTTTAACTATTAATTATTAACTATTAATTATTTTAGTAAATGGTATTAGAGCAATATATACAAGGTGAGTGGTGGATTTCCTTTACATTCATAAATACTATTTATCTTAATAAAATTGTATGGTCAACGTTAAAAGATCTCTCCAATACCCAATGTTGAATTGAAACCGTTACACCTACAACAAAGAGTGGTGGCTGAAAACATAGACATCGTTCTAATTCAAGAACCTTGGATAAACAAAGGTTGCTGGGGCCTAATATTAGGAGAATGGGACTGATAATGGGAACTGATCGTACTAAAATAAGAAACTGTATTTGCTATAGATCCGAATACAACTTGATGCTGATTATGGAACTATGTACGGGTGACATAGTGGCAGCAAAGATTATACTCGAAAAAGATGGGGCAGTACTAGAGACAATAATAGTGTCTCTGTATATTCCCATTGATTCAGAAGAACCACTACCGGGGACTAAAATGGAGAACCTGATGGAATACTCAAGGAGGCATAATCTGGATGTCATTGTAGGGGCTGATACCAACGCACACCATAGCAGCTGGGACTTTACGTGTCAGGGAGATGATTCGCAAGTGGCATGTATCGGATGAACCATCTGAACGGAAGAGTAGCTTTAACTGCCTTATATTCCTAATAAAGGCCGGTTACACTCCTTGTTTGTGTACAACGCTATAGTGTTTTTCTATGCGCTGTAATCGAATATGCGTAAATGAAACACTTGGTGAATATAGAGGAGTTTATTACACTTACATACACCCAGGCTAAATCGTACCGACCAATCAGTCTGACATCATTCATGGTGAAAACCATGGAAAAAGTCTTACAAATGTACTTACAAGAAGGAGCGCTTAAGAGCATCCCTCTACATAGACTACAACGGGCTTATCAAGAAGGGAAATCAGGTGAAGCTGCCCTGCATAATTTGGTCTCAGGTCTAGGAAGGAGCCCGAATCATAAGAAAGTAGCCCTTGCAGCATTTCTAGACATCGAAGGTGCTTTTGAAAACACATCGATGTCATCAATTAACAGATCCCTTAAAACAGAGAGATTAACAGTACCACATGCAAATGAAAAGGATCCATGCTCGGGCATAGGAGAATAACAGCACATATGCATGATAAAACATACACCGTTAGGACAACTAAAGGATGTCCTCAAGGTGGAGTACTTTCACCACTTTAGTGGAACCAAGTTGTGGATGACTTGATCTGTAGGTTGAATGATCAAGGCATATGGACGCAGGACTTTGCGGACGACACCAATGGGAAATTCCCCGAGGTGGTTATGAATGTCCTACAGGAAGCACTGCGAATTGGGGAGGAATGGTGCCTCACAGAGGACCTTTCAGTTAATAGAAAAAGAACTAGTTGCTTTTACGAATAGAACAGTTATCCCGCAGGGTAGAGTACTGTTGTTCGGAGAAGAACTAGAAATATCCAAAGAAGTTAAATATCTCGGAGTGACACTTGATTCCAAACTGAATTGGAAGGCACACCTGGAAAAATTACTACCAGGGCGACTAGGCTTTTCTGGCAATGCAGAAGAGTTATGGGCAAAACCTGGGGAATACGACCTGAGGTGGTTCACTGGCTCTACACAACTGTGATAATGCCAACGATCACCTATAGAACAATAGTCTGGTGGAGGAGGACAGAAGTGTCCTCTGCATGGCAATGGGGCTGGTATAAAAGGACCTAGAAAGAGAATGTTCTTTAGCATTGGTCGAGATACGACTGTGTTTCAAGCAGAGATGATAGCCGCTATAGCCTGTATTGATGAAAACATCAGAAGAGGATATACCGGACCAAAAATTGAAATATTCACTGACAGCCAGGCTCTCCTTAAGGCTATCAGTAATCCAACAACTAGGTCTAGACTGGTGACAAACTGCAAAAAATCCCTCAACAGGCTGGCAAGAGACAACAAAGTGTCTTTAATATGGGTGCCGGCACATGAGGGGATTGCAGGTAATGAAATGGCGGACCAGTTGGCTAAACAAGGTTCTAAAGGAGTCTTCATAGGTCCAAAACCATTTTGTGGAATCACAAACGATTGCATAAGAGGGGAAATCGGGAACTGGCTAGATAGGGAACACCAATTCAAATGGAGGGTGACACAAGGGCATCTTCATACAAAGAGTTTACTGAACAAGGTAGACAAGGATCTCTCAACCAGGCTACTGAAACTGGGTAAGAGACATTTGATGACAGTTACCAACCTGGTGACTGGACACTGCACCTTTAGGAAACATCTGTACAATATGGGCAAAGTTAGTGAACTTGATGATGAAACACCTACTCACATACTCTGCTTCTGCGAGGACTTAGGAACACTTAGACGGAAACACTTTGGAGAGGAATTAATACAACCATCACAACTATTGAAAATCTCTCCAGTCAAACTAGTAACCTTTATAGAAGACACGAAGCTTCTAGAATGGAAGTAGATAACATGGGAAATGGTACAAAGATTCAATTCAAGTGCCTGGGCTGATGAGCACAACCCAAATATAAATATGAATGAATGAATGAATATTATACTTATTATTCTAATACACTACCTGTGGTAAAACGCCGCTGTCATCATGAATTCACTCACCCAACCCGTGTTTCTATTGTAATGAGATTAGGATAACCCTACTCTAGGACTGTATGGAAAGGAAGATGTAGAGCAGTGGTTTAGATAGTTTCAATGGATGAGAGTAGAATATAAATTCATTATAAAAATAAAGACTCGAAGGACCACTCACGAAACCGTGAGAAAAGGGAGTTGTACAATTATAGAATAGCAAATTTGTTAAAATTTATCTGGAACCAGTATGTAAAGAATGTAAACGAATATGCGGCGTCAACCGGCAACACAGAGGAAATCTGGCAACCGCACACCAGCACTCGCTAAACGAGGTACATACATTTATATAGGAAAAGTCTTAATATTGAGTAATCACAAGTTTATGCAAAGTACAAATATAAGTTGAAGGGATTTCTAGTCTTTTAGAACGACATTAATGGGGTTTATGCTAATGCTTTTTGCGTTAGGCAACACAACTACGAATGGAATCGACAATACGTCGTCATATTGAAACAACAAAGTTTTTGGCTTACGAGACAGATTCGGCACCACACTTGCTTCAATACAGGTATACTACATACGTTACGAAAGGAATATATAATTTATTACATTTAAAACATCTTTTAAATGAAAAATATTGAGCTGATGCATTAGCACAACATTGCTCTAGGAGGGTTTCCTTGCAAGAGAGAGTTATGAGACACATATACTGCCAAAACCAGTAATATGTGTTCGGGCAGTCGAGGACAGTCGAACCGGCCGAACTAATTTCCAAAAAATGAGTAT
Source organism: Lochmaea crataegi (assembly GCA_947563755.1). Classification (NCBI taxonomy): domain Eukaryota; kingdom Metazoa; phylum Arthropoda; class Insecta; order Coleoptera; family Chrysomelidae; genus Lochmaea; species Lochmaea crataegi. The sequence goes on along the minus strand of OX387427.1, from coordinate 40,413,343 downwards.
ACGGGGAGACCGCAAACTGTTCAACGAGCTTTTAACAAGGACCGATTTGGGGAGAGACGGTAGAAAATAAGTGAATTTTCAGTTTAAAATACAACCTCTAGGTTGTACACCCTGTTTTATGGGTCCTGTAATTAGAAATTTGTATTTTACTACGCCTAAACTTTAGTATACTGTAATATTTACTGCTCATAATAAAACTGAATTATGTTTTAATAACTTTTTATCATTTCTGACAGCTGTTAGCACAATACATTGATTGTCATCTCTATGACAAGAACAACTAATGTTATTTTCAGATGATAACTGACTTGATACTACATATACAGTTTTCTTAAATCTTTGTTATGGCTTGATTTGAAAGAGAAGAATAGTTTGACCGGAAGCAGGGTTGAAGTTTGGTGATAAAACTACGAAAAAATGTTGGTCTAGATGGAAAATCCGGACTTAAAAAAATAAAAAAGTAAATTAAATTAGATTAAACTTGTCAAATGATGACTGATTTGATTAAAACTGTTCCCTTTCCACGCATTTCCTTTTGCACCAAATGATTAACTCCACTTATATCGTGATATCGACAAGTTTGTTGATAAATACCTGGGAGCCAGTCGTCTGTTGGGTATTAATCTGTTACACATAAACTTCTAATAAACCCCTATTGATCCTTTAATGATCCATACCAGATTATGGGCACGTTCGGTTAAGCATATTAGCTTGTTTATGCAGATTAGAAAGTTTTCTAATTACTGTGAAATTAACGGAGAGGCTGTTGAAAGTATAGACATAAAGGATTGTTTATTAATTTTGACAAAAGGATTATTACTTTAAAGACAGGTTTATCTATGGACGGTTAAATGTAGATGATCGACAGAATACAAGTAGCGATTATCCGCCGTTAGGTTAATTTCTTACATGATAACGTATTAGCAAAGGGGTTCAGGGTTGTATTGCATAGTTTTATTATATTTCTCCAAAACATTTGAAAAAATATAAATTTCCCTAATATTTTCGAAGATCGGTTACTTGTAATTTTCGGTTCTAGAGAGTTTCTTTTTTTAATATCAACTCTGGAATGGAATTGAATCATTTCTTATTTAGTTTTAGCCATAAATTTTAGGAAAATATTCAAGAATCGTATTATTTTTGACGATTTATGTTATTTTTCATATCATTTTAATTTTTTAGCTCCTTATCTATAGAAAACGAGTTTTCTCAGAAACAAACTGTAGTTTACACAGTGGGCGAAAATAAAGAATAAATTAGAAGAGATCGGAGGAGATGTATCCGAGAAAATAGTAAGGAAATATGAGCTTGTTAATCGGAATTATCAGCTCAAGAGAAATTTTTTTTTGAATATTATCGGTTTTGAATCAGAATTTGCTCTGAGTTTATGTACAGTATATCTAGTATTTATATGCTTTTTCGTCTTCACATTAAGCAAATGATGTTTTTAACCAATTTGGTCATTATTGGATATATAATTTTCAGTTTATAGCACCATATCTCGAGAAAACCTATGTTCGCAAACGCAAGCTGATGAATTTTAGCCTATGGTTGGGATTAGAATCAAGATCAATTTTGGAAATATTAGAGTAGCCGTTTTTGAAAAACCAGTAAGAAAGTCTAGCAGGCAAATATTCAGGTTTCGGCCATGTCAACAGATTTTTCATCAATAGACAACAGTGGCGTTTCTTATTCTGATGAGCCCATAGTCAAAACTGCTAACAAATAAAAAATTCCCCATTTTTTGACGACTACAATTCCTGAAAGTTTATAATTGGACACACAAATATAGGAATATACTAAAACATTTTCGGTTTAATATCATAAGGTCAACAAAAATTACGATCCGCAAAATATATTGCCTTATATGAAAACTGTAGGAGGTTATTTTATTCGTTGTTTTATTGAAAAAAAATCCCTACTTCACAGGAGGAGACTTTTTTATGAAAATGAAAATAAAGGCTAGTGCGACTTTCGTTTTTGCAGCTTATTTTATTCATATTTTGTGCCCGAATTTCACAAATAAGAATGAGCAACATAATTTGAACGAGATTTATCTATTGTTACTAACGATAAAACCACTGCTATTGAATCGATTTGTTTCTATTGCTCGGTTCACGATATTTTAAAATAATAAATAGGATTGCAGCTTCCAGTGTAGATGGAGATTCAAAATGAAATTTTCAACAGTAACTCGTATCAGTTTTTACCGCTTAAGATTTTGTTGGAAAGATGTTAATTTCAAGATTTATAATCAAAAGGTAGAAATTGATACTTTCAGGACTGGATTTACCAAAACGGTGACTTATTGAATACTATAATCAGTACAAAACACTGTATTTATCGAATTATTTTCAATTCCTTATCTCAGGAAATACTGTACATATTGAGGGACGAATGCAGAGGTGGGACAAAGATGAAAGTGAAAACCATTTGAGTTAATAAATATCTATTGATAATTTTAAACTCTTGGCCAAAAAAACCCTCGGAGTCGCTGACTAACTAAATATCAAACCTCAGCAGGGGCCAGATAAGGAAAGAGACGGGATTACTCACCGGTCACTGTACCCTAAGGAAGCACATGCATACAATCGGCATATATAGGGAGAAACCTATCTGTCGGTTGTGCGTGGAAGAGGAGGAAATAGCCTCTCACATTATCTTCGAATGTGAAGCTCTGTCTCATTGGATATGTAGACTCCTAGGTCTAGAGTATCCAAGGGAGGATTTCTCCAAGAAGGACCTAGTGACAAGACTGTTGAGGCTGATAAGGGCTACTGGTCTCTTCACATAAACGGTATAACCAAGAGCTCAAAAAGCCTAAAGGCTGAGGTGCCGAGGTCTCTAAGCCTCTAACTGGTGGTGCCGAACTAATCAATCAACCTCGGCAATCACCAATATCAATTTTAGCACCAGTGTGTCCACAATTTGAAAAAGGAGTGAGGAATATTTCCTCCGGAGCACATCCTTCCATATATCGTATCACCACTGTCAGTTGATCAATGCGTGCTTCATCAAGCGTAGTATTCACTAATACTGAATAATATTTCGATTTTTCAATTCTTACTCATTGAGGATTCTTTCTCTCATCGAAGCAATTAGCTCCTCACATATTGTAGATGAAAAATAATTAACGTAGCTATTTCCTTTATTCACCTGATTTTTCAAATGAGTTAAGAGATTGTGCTTACGATGCTAGCAAGTCCAAAATACCTAGAAAATTACCATTACCAGGTGAGCGAATTACTTTGACATCGCCTCTGATAGCTAGTGCTCATTCTGTGATAAATTTTATTGTATTATGTATGTATATTGGGGTGACATTCACCGAGACCCAAATGATCTATTCTGTCCCCTTTTTCCTACCCAGGAAAGTCTCAGAGACTCTTAGTTCCTTTAGGCCTATTGCTATACTCTTATGGTGGTCGTTTGAGAGCGCCTTCTGTAGCCTAAAAACTGGTGGGAAGTCTTCGACAGCCTCAAAATAGGCTCTCCAGGCAGATCTTTGTTTTTGTCTGCAGAATTTTTGGAACTCTGAGGTTGACTTGGTATATTCCTCAGTCCTTTTTGAGTTTTGTTCGTTTCGCCTTGTTAAAGGTCGTTCTCGCTGTCTTTCTGAGGTGTTCAAGTTCGGGGCACCACTAAGTATTGGTTTTGCATTTGTTTGGATCTTCCTCATCGGACAGGATTCCTTATAGGCAATGTCTATTTTGTACCTTTCCAGTTCTTCATTATTGCCAGGAGTCAGAACCTCTGTTTCCCGCAGAGCTCCTTCTAAGAGTCGATTGCAGAGAGCTTCATCCATCCTCTTCGGGTCACGGGATTTTTCAACGGTCCTGAGATCCAGGCTCACAGCATAGGTCAGCCAGCGGATGACATAGAAATGTCATCCGACACTTGCCAGTCCTGGATTTTGTTTGATATTTCAGCTGTCGCCAGCGTAATTTCTGTTAATGTTTGGCTACGGGCGTTAATGCATGTCGGCTCCTTTCCTCTATTTAAGATTTTTAGATCTTTCTTAATTATGTACTCATATAGAGACTTACCTCGGGCGTTGCCACAGCTGAAGAGGTGAGAGTTTGAGTCGCAACCCAAAGTAAGCTCCACTCTCTGGCTGAGACAGTGATCCACTAGAACCTCCATCTCTCTAGATGGTGGAAGGGTAGCTGCATATGAAAGGAGATAGACCGATGAGAGTATCAACGCCGTATATTTGCCTCTACCATCTGGACATTCCGCTTTAAGCGCAGTAAGGTCCGAGGTGCAGAATTGTGCCATCTGAGAGGCTCTGTTGAAACGGCGTGCTTCTTATTTTCAACCACTCTTTATAGAATTGATCCTTATGTAGGTTATTTTTCATAACAACTTTTCCTATATGAGAAAAAGCATTTAACAGGTTTAACGTTTTTAAGTCTTTTATCATAATTACTTTCATTCCATAATTATCGGGCTTTCTAGCCATGTATATGCGGAATGGACAATGTCCACTAAAACTCACACACACAAGCTGCTCATCAATAGTGCAGTTTTAATAAAGTGTATGTGTATAGTATGACTAACTATTGTTTATAAATATGCTCTATATTTGGCGAATATTGTTAAATTATATTCTAACTACGAAGACTTTCATGTAAAACTTGTGGAGAGCACAATTTTCAACTGACAAGTTTTTGTCACAAAGTATTAAAACAGCAGTCCTTTATATTTAACCGTTGCAGTATTTTGTTAAATGTGAGCACTTTGATGAATGAAAATATCACTCTCAACAGTTCGATTTACTGTATGCTGAGAAAATAATCAAAAGAACCTTCAGTTATTTTAAAATGTTTTTTGCACAACTGCCATTAAAAGTGACATTTTTAATGCCTCTCAAACGTGTTAAAAAAATACGTTCACAAAGTAGCGTGTCAAGAGTAAAATACTTTCAACACTAGTGCTAAAAGAGACATAATCATTATGAGAATTATTGTTAAAATGTCAAAAAAATAATTAACTGACAATAGACGTCAAAATGTGATTTTGTTGAAATACTTTTATTTTATTATGAAAATAGGAGTTGTACAAAAAACTATGTATGATATTTGTGTTAAAAGTAACATTTTATTTTGTGAGTGAAAAAGTTTGCGAAACGAGCGAAGCGAGTGGAGCAATCTCACGAACATCATAATATCATAAATAGCTATTCTGGATCGTTTCTGAAAGTTTTTTGACGTAGTATGAATGGTACTGACGCGTTATTTCCGCAGCAACTTTTTGCCACATAAGGAATAGCATTTATTTTAAACAAAATGGTAAATATTTAAAATTCAACAAATATGGGCAAACTTGTCCACTAATATTCTGGTTTTTCGATATTCTCGTTATTCTCAAAATTGAGCAAATGGCTTTGAACTGAAATCTTTTTTGCAGTATTTGGTTGACCAAAACTCATCCAAGTTCAAATTAGATACTTGTAATGAGCATACATTAATTTCATCACTGTCTTTTTACCAGAAATTTGTTAAAATTCGATACGACAGAATCGAGAATCTATTCATTAAATTTTGCTGGATATATTGTTATTTACTAAGGTAACTGTACATAAATCAGACACCGACCCAAAATTCGACATATTTTTATAAAACGTTACAAAATAAGAAACCCGTCTCTGTAAGTTAAAGAGATCTAAAGAAATCATTGGTCTAAACCTTTCGCGGGTATATTTAAAAATCACCTACATGTTTGTGGCAGATAGTAATTAGACTTAAAAAATCGTCAGTGCTGCTCTAATAGTGAGTGCGACTGAAGTGCAACGTTTGCTCTAAGTTAGAGACGAGCAACCATATTTTAAACTTGCAAATAACATTCTCGCGTCAGTCAAATAAATGTTCTAATTGTTGTACAGTACAAATGTAATATTACATTAAGTGTATTATATTTTTTCAATATTTGACTTCTCCAAATAAAAAAAAACTTAATGTCGAATTTAGGTACAACCGAACAACCTATGGTTTCAATTTCGACATGTTCTGTCGAAAATAGGTACATAGTTCGTTTTATTTATTTTGTGCTATCTCTCTCTATTCGTCGTTATTTTCAAAAGAAATCAACTCAAATTCTTTTTTATTTTCATACTCATGTGCCAACCTAAATTCGACAGTGATGTCGAAAATAGGTACTTAATGTACATATTTTCGTCTTATGGAAAAATAATGACAAATAATAATTACTCACTTAAGTGTTTCTTACTTTCTTAAGTAAACAATACTTTTAAGTATTCATTTAGATGATTATCTTATAACTATTATTTTTAGATGATACCAAAAAAATATGGTTAATACAGCAAAGAAAATTTGGAAGCTGCTTTAAATGCCATCAAGAGTGGGACACCAACCGCAAGTGCGGTTTCAACTTTTGGTATTCCAAGAACCACCCTTATTAAAAAAATTGGTGAAAAATTTCCAGAAGAGTGCAAAAGTGGTGTTTCTTCTGTGTTAACAAAAGAGGAAACATTTTTTTTAACAGATTGGATAATACACATGGCCAAGATGGGATTCCCTGTAACTAAAGACCAGTTATTAGACAGCGTATCCCTCTTGGTTAAGTCGTTAAATAAAAAGCGTACCTTTACCAATGATAGACCTGGCCGACATTGTTATGAAGAGTTTTTGAAAAGGGACACCGAATTGTCTAAACGAATGGCCCAAAATTTAACATCAACACGGGCACTGGTTACAGAAAATAGTATAAGAGGCTGGTTTAATGAAATCGAGGAATGACAACTGTTAACGTTCCAACACCTTTTAAAAAAGCGTTGTTTTGGCCTAACGAGAATTCAGTTAGCAAAGTGAGGAAGAGAAAAAAAGAAAAAATACCAGCGGTGACCACTTCCGAACAATGGAAGGCGTATTATACAAAAAAGAAAGAAGAAAACAAAAACAACAAGAAGAACTAAAAGAAAGTCCAAAAAACAAAGAGAAGAAAATATGATTAAACGAGAAAGCGAATACCTGCAGAAAAAGCGCAAAAAGGAGACTATAGAAGAAAAACAAGAGAATAAAGACAAAAAAAAAAGAAGTGAATAAAGAAGCGATACAAGCTTTGCAAGTAGGCGATTATGTAATAGTTAATTTTGAAGGAACATATTTTCCAGGTGTTGTAAAGAAAATAAAAAATGAAAACCAGGCTTTTATAAGTACAATGACGTCAAGCGGTATAAATAAATGGAAATGGCCCCAAGAGGTTGATGAAATTTGGTACGATATGATGAAATTGTTGAGAAAATTGAGGTGCCCTTAGAAGTCAACAACAGATTTATTTTTACTGTTCCGGAAATACAATGTAATTTTATTATAGTTTTATTTTTATCCAAAAATAAAATTTTGGTTTCTATTTTGCTTATTTTAAGTACTTGTTTTTCTGAAATTTAATATGTCGAAAATAGTTACCTGACCCTGTCGAATTTATGTCAGAACATGGGAATTATATGTCGAATTTAGGTTCAGATGCAGTTCTAGATAAATACTCCACTTTTTTTATTTTATCTTCAAACTTGGGGAAATATGAAATAAATACATAATTTTTGAAAGACCATTAAGCGTGTACATGTTATTTAATTCAACAAAGCGTTCAACACAAATATAATACGATCCAATACTTCGGCAGAACTGCTAATACTCTCTGATTTAGGTACATTTACCTTACCTATTATTGTTTGTGGTACCTAATAACTAAGTTGTTAGTTAGCTGTTATTAGTTCAGTATGCTAATTTTTGTATTCATTCAAAGCACATTCACTGCATTATAGTGTATTATGGGAGAAATTTGATGTTTTTGCTAATTAGGAATTATTGTAGATGTTGTGCAAATGATGTAAACATCAAGAATATAACCCAACTCTTTTCTCTCTAATTTTTCTGCTCTTCTAATCTGAACTTATTTTTAAGCAGATGATGCCGATAACGTTAATCTACAAATCTATCTATTTAAACATCAAGCAGCAAGTCCCATCCCCATTATAATATAATACGAAAGTAATTGGTACATTATGGTCTTTAATAAAGTGAAGAACGATACTAGAGTTGTCGATTTACATTTTAAATTTGGCGGTGTGAAAGCCACGCCTCCAAATGCCGCAGAATTATGATTGGTTGGTACAGATAGGAAATTCATGTATACTCTCGTAATACAACAGCGACATAAAGAAGGCTGATAAAAGCTCTTATTTTCATTTTATTAGCTTGCTTTTTGTAACTTTAAGGCAAGCCGCTTCCAGACAGATAATTTTTTGATATGTATACAACACGAAAATGTCTAAGATCTCATCCAAATTTCATGATTCTACTGGGATCTTGACTGTATATTATGTCAAGTTCCGATTGCCAACATTTTTTCGAGTTTTTTGATGTCAGGTTTTGCTACGTTATAGAGCCATTTAAAAAATATTGACACATTTATGTTAAATTCATCAGTAAATGGAGGTACTGAGGCTTACTTTACGACACAGAATGATATTTTCTTTCTCAATAGAGTTTTATAATATGATGTAATTCACCCACATTCGATTAAATTTCAATTATTTACTCTTACACAACCTCAAGCAACAGAAAAGTACCAAAAGCTGACAGATGAGTTAATGAAAAGACTCAGTTAATCCCATGAGCAAAAAACACGACGTCTATCCGAGCACGATGACGTAGGCGACAGAAAACTCTCGCAAAACTTACATCTGCAAAGCTAAGTCGGCTCAACAGTATCAGATAACAGTTCAATCCATGTCAGATCACATAGTTCAATTCATGTGGATTGTTCGTCTTCCTATACTAAAGGATATTTTAGCAAAGCAGATAAATGTTAATCTAACTACCACTACTGAACTCTCAAATCAAGTAGCAGAAACAATGTTTATCTAATCTCATGTATCTAAGGCAACCACATCCTCAAGCCGAATCAAGACTGTTCTCGATCAAATGTGCGGGGAAATATCTGTGCTGACGAGAAAAATGGTCGCTTGTATTCTTGGAACAGAAGACAACAAGATCGGAACGGTTTTTGTACTGTAGCAACGAATCAAATCTACTTTTCTTAACGATACGAGAGCAGATAACTGTGTGTATCCGCGGTCACGTATCCAAGGACCAAGCATAAAATGTTCCTTCGAACTTTTCGCTGCGAACAGTACAGTATATTATGGTTTTTTTAAATTGACACTCATTATTGGATTACGTCGCCATTTCACTTGGTGTTTTGTTATCTCTGTTTTTCTTAACGAATAGTCGGTGTAGATTTTTTGGAACATTTGAACCGCCAGTGCGAAGACAGTAACGAGTTCAGTTCCGCAAATAAAAGAAGTGACCAGAATTTTCGGCGCTATAAAGCTGAAGTGATTAGAGACCTCAATTTTTGTTATGAGTACACAGACAATATCTTTATCGCATCAGCATCGCTAAGCAAACATTCAATTCATTTAAGGTTGTTACAGGTCAAAAGTCACATGCAAACACTTACTCAATATGCCAAATTTTACCAACAAATTATAGTGAAAATAAATAAATATTAGGAGTTACTCTTCATATTTGTGTTTATTTTGTATTTTAATAATACTACTTTTACTTAGCATTCGTAATTGACCTACATTTCCTCTTTAAAATCCCACACACTACATCTTCAGAAGTTCATCTTCCAGACTTTCATATCCACTTCAATTCCCTAAAAATATATGTACAAATAGAAAATGATTCTTAAGTAGTGATTGCGAGCTAGATCAGATTCAGAATATGAGGTATTTAGTGTTAAAAATAAAATATAGATCTCAAAGGTTTAAATGTTTACATTTGGATCATCTAGGTTAAATTAACATCTGTCAGACCAAGAAAATAAAATTAAGTGATTGATAATCAGATATGACTGATAATCAATCATTCATTAACAAAGTGGTAGTTTTACAAATTCAGTACATTCTTTATCCTTTTCCATCTTTGTAAATTCACATAAGCATATCTTTGAACTCTTAGAAGCTACTGGTAAAGGAAAAGAACCAACCATTCAGGACAGGTTGTGAACAAGGGAAGAGAGATATCGTCTCATTTTGCTTTTTGGATGCTAGGTAAGAGCACATAACGTTGAAGTAACGGATTTTTTGTAATTTACAAAAAGTTCAGAGAGGAAAAGTTTCCAAGGTTCCTTAGAACTGGAAACTCAACCAGTGGGTTGGATTTATTCTTTTTAAACAAATTGTAATTACCTCAACTTGTCTTGTTCTGCTTAAAGGCCACCCACCATCAACGATAAGTTTGTCGACCACTCACTTTTATGTGATTATATTCTGAATACTGGCTCAATATCATTCACTTACATTTATTTATATTTCAGGCCTTCAATTTCATCTTTCACTTTCAATTTCATCTCATCTTTCAACTTTCACTTCCAATTTCATTTCAATTTTCACTCTTCTGACATCTCACGTCGTTGAAGTCTATTCAAGATCCACCTCCTCATTTGCCCACCCCATATCGGCTTGAGGGTGATCAGAACCTTCTAAAAACCTGTGTGGACCTCTGGATCATCCTAGAACGATTGTTACCCAGATCTACACGTGCAAGGACTATACTTTTGGAATTCAACCCCTACACGTCCTAACCTTTCGTGGTTATCCCAGGTAACATAGTTTAAGTAAATCCCTAGGACTTCTCTCCGACAACTTCGTATTCTACCAAGAATAAATTTATAAGGTTTTGTAATTGTACATTCATACCTTTTTATATATTTACCTTCAGTAATCATTGTATATACGATATATTAATTCTAAGTAACTCATAAATACTGTGAGTCCTGGGTATGCATACTTTGGGTGATTTTCAATAAATTCATATATCTTATAATTATATCCATCTAAACTTTTCTCAAATTTGCACGTGGTTATTATTTTAGACATAAGTCAACGTTCAAATTTGATATTTGAAGTTTAATTATATCGGTGGTTCTCACCATAGATAAACCACGTGTACCCTAACTTCACTTCGTATTTTCGTAAGAGCCCCTTTTTGTTAGTACCTTCCTATATACTTGTAATCTGTATGGCCTACCACCTGTTAGGTCAATCAATAGAATTTATTAAGCATATATCTACATAACGCGATAGTTTTATTTGTCCCCCTTAAGATCCCCTTCCTTAACCCTGAGATATTCAAAGGGTGTTTAATATCTTCATTTCTAACCTTTCACTGCTTTAACATCCTTTATAACAAGTGTTATAAGGTCACTCTTTGAGCACCTCATGAAATGCGGCGTTGTTATTAATATTGCTAAGTGCAAATTCAGAGTTCCTCGAGATAATTTCTTGGTTATCTAGTTGCTGGTGACGGTTCGCGTCCTCTTCAAGGAAAAGTTGATGCAGTGAACAACTTTTCAAAACCAGAAACAGCCAAACAGCTACGTCCATTTCTTGGAATGCTGAATTTTCACAACTGTTTCATTCCAGAAGCAGCTAATCTGCAATTTCCTCTAAATTAAGTTCGGCGTCGAAAGATTGATGGTAAAGTTAAACTTACCTGGAACGAGAATGCAATAAATTGATTCCAAGCATCTAAAAGCGGTCTTGCACAAGCAGCCCTTTTGGCCCATCCAAATTCAACAGCTAAACAGCCCATAAGAATGGTGCATATGACCGTAAATACTTTCATCATATTTCAGAAAGCAGGTTATTTTTTCTGACCACAAGCCAATTACCTTTGCTTTCGAACAAATGGGTGACAATGGAGGTAACTAAGACCCAGCTAACTATCCAAAGGAAATCATGCAACATTAATACGGATGATAGTCAGTGGCATACATTCATTTGAATAACTGCAGACATCAGCACGTGTACTCGTGAGGCACATCGAATCAAAAAGCTGCCTCAAACAATCATATAATGTTCCCTATGAAGAAATAACTATTGATGTTAAGGATAGCAGATCACAGACTCGCGATTATTTCCAGAACATGGAACACTTCAGAAGAAAGATCGGAAACAGTTTCACTTCAGTCTAGTATTTAATAAACTTTTCAATAGTTTCATTCACTTTTATCATTACCGACAATTAGTAATATTGTGTAATTTTGTTTTCATTTCTATTTTTTACGTGATTTTCTTGAAGCAAACCTCTGATAACTGATGGTTATCATTATTCATGATTTGCTTTAACAGATAGATTCATAATTATAGTTTTCAATAAATAACACAAATAACTTGTTTTTGTTAACTTTGGATATTGACAAAAATTAGATCTACATAACCGGAGAGTCTAATTTCGCTATAAGATTCGGGGTGTTCCATTTAACAGAAGAAATATGATGAAAGGTGTCTTTGACGCAGCAAAACCCTTTTGGAAGATTGAAAAATGTGGGCAATCCGAATTTGGTTAATATATAAAGGTTCTCATTTGAAAAATAATATTTGGTTTATAATGCAACTAGGTAAATCCTGGTATATAGTCAAGATAATTTAAGAATATTGACCTTAAAGTCATAGACTCCTTTACTAATTAGAAAGGTGGGTACAGACATATAACAAAACTTCGTACCGTAACGCCGTCGCGTAACAAGTGTTTGTTACGCATCGAAGATGCGGCGTGTAAACAAATTCAGTAGTCGTTTTGGACAAGTGGTGCGACGTCAATGTGTATCATTTCTTTGATGCGGCGCGAAAAAACCGACAACCGATGGATCGCCTTGATGTTACTATGTTACGGTGTTGCGCTGTTACGCAGTGCCGTCCAGACTTGTTCCGCGACGGCGTTACGATTCGAAGTTTGGTTATGTGTCTGTACCCACCTTAACAAAACTTCGCACCGTAACGCCGTCGCGTAACAATTGTTTATTACGCATCGAAGAAACGGCGTATTAACTTGTCCATTCATGAATAACAAGTGGTGCAGCATGAATGCGTGATGCGGCGCGAAAAAACCGACAACCGATGGTACACCCCGATGTTACTATGTTACGGTGTTACGCAGTGCCGTTCAGACTTGTTACGCGACGGCGTTCCGATACGAAGCTTTGTTATATCGTCGGTTAAAAGTGTTAATCTAACTCCAGATTTTACCGAAATTACGGTTTTGGTATCAACAGAAAGAGAAAAAAATCTCTTTCTGTACGAAAACCTACCAAATTCATGTAAATGTACATTTCTGTTTTATAAGATGTCAATAAATCCTTTTGACTCGGTTTCTAATGTCGCAGAAAAACGTTTACCTTCGCTAGTGCATGTAGAAAATCGCGCGAAAACTGTCAGTGTCCAAAATATAAATCAAATATTTGATAAGAACTAAATATATTAATACAGTGTATTGTTATATTGAAAAGTTGTGTAATACTATTGTATTTAAAGCATATTATTTGCTGAATTCATACAGATATGTTGTATAAAACTAATAATCAATTGTTGTCAAATCATAACCTAAGATTTTGCTGGAGTTACGTGTTTTACATTGGCGATTTTACAAAATTGTTTTGACGTTTAATGGGAGATAGTTGTTTTTCTATAATATTTTCGATTTGAGCGTAAACTTCTAGTGTTTTAGACTACCTGTTTTCTTGGGACTTATAATGTACCTAAATGTTTTACAACGTGATGGAAAACACTGATAATTTTATTCATATAACAAAGTAATGTCTGTTGCCGTTAATAGGCATGGCAGTGGCGCACGCAGGAGTAAACGTCGAAAAACATTTAATATAACTTTCATAGTTTTCAAGAACTCTACAATGTTTTTGTTTTTAAGTAGGTTTTTTATTTCAGATGTCACGTGGTCAACTGTTACTGAATTTAGCGTTGCAGCAACCTTTGGTTACATCTACGAACGAGTCCAGCGACACGTTTCCAATAGTTAACATAGCCGACTCCGATCAAGATGAACGGCAATTAGAGATGGTTCCTGTTGAAAATATTGAAATAGTAATTAATGGAGAGTGTAACACTGCCATCACTACAGCTTCTTGCGTATCAGTAGACAGCATACAGCATGGTACTACAGACCCTGTTTGTACATATACAGTAGAACAAGAAATTGATGCAGATAGTCCATCCGACACAGTTATGGAATATACAGTTAATAAGAACGAGGAGGCCTATAAAATTAAAAACAATGTAGAGGAAGATCATATTAGAGACTTGAGGAGAGAATCTGCCAATTTAATTTCCGACTCTGAAGAAGACATTCCTTTTCGTCCCTTGGTACCTTATGCCAATAGTTCTGAATCAGAAACGGATTCGAATCTGCAAAAAACGTAAATTGCGTCCACTAATTGATAAAAATAATTGAGTAGCTGTACAAAATGAGAAGCTGAGGGAACGAGGAGAAAAGTACTTAGGAAGGAAAAAAACGGAAAAAGGAAAATGGGCATAAAACAATATCAAACTGAACAGAAAATTAAACGATAGGTGTCTGTATAAGAGGAGGTCAAATGATGAAGTGCTACGACATTAAAGAAGATGACCGTAAAATAATCATTTTTGGAAAAAGCTGACATGTGGAGAGAAAAAGATGTATGTTAATGATACTGTTACATTATGTACAGCAAGGAGAGCTAGATATAGAAAAAAAAAACAACAAGTCAAGAATATCTCAGTCGTTTCAATACTATTTAAAAGTGAACTACTGTAATATAAGAGTGTGTAAAACAATGTATTTGAATGCATCAAGTATAGGACAGTCGACAGTACTTGAGTGGAAAACTTCAGTGCGTAATGGGCATGAACCAAGTCAGTTGAGACAGGAGTTATCTCAAGATCATAAATATCCTTATAGAGAAAGGCAACAGTCATTGCTTGCATTTTTAGATTCTTTACCACAAATGGAGTCCCATTACTGCAGGGTTTCAACATCTAAATCGTATCTTTTGCTAGAGTGGTCATCGGAAGCAGATTTGTACAATTTCTATGTAGCAGACTGGTGTACGTCTAAAAACGTAACACCAGTTTCTAGAACGCATTTTAATGATGAACTTGGAAAAAAAATATTTCTCTATTCACCCCTAAAAAGGATCAGTGTGAAAGATGTGCATTATACAAGGTAGGAGCACTATCTGAAGATGAATAAGAGCTGCACGATAAAATGAAGAAAGAAGCACGTCAAGAACACACAGATGATAAAAGCAAAGGAACATACATTTTTTCAGTTGACATGCAGGCTGTTTTATTGGCGCCTAAAACAAATGTACGTACGATGTACTACCACACCAAGCTTGGAGAGCACAACCTGTGTTTTCATGATGATAAAAGGAACGACGGGTACTGTTTCATCTGGAACGACACCGAGGAAAGACTTAATGCTGAAGAATTTGCGTCGATATGGTCTCACTTTCTAGAGAAGTTTATTCTAGACAATCAACTTCAAAACAACGGTACAAACATTATACTCTATTCGGATGGTTGTACCTATCAAACAAGAAATGCGGTACTTTCTAATGCTCTTTTTAATTTAGCTGTCATTAATAAGATTACAATACAACAAAAATATTTAGAGGTAGGGCATACTCAAATGGCGGCCGACAGTATGCATTCCACGATTGAGCGTTGTATGCGTAATAAGGTAGTACACGTACCTGCAAAATACTTAAAAATTTGTAGATCGGCTCGAAAACGGCCAAAACCATACGAAGTGAAATACCTCAGTCATACTTACTTTAAAGATTTAAGGGATGTTATGGCATACAAGAGTATTCGTCCCGGGCGTGGAAAAGGAGGATGGATATTCGGCCCCTCAAGTACACTCCTGAAGGTGATATATTTTTCAAACTTCGATTTTCCCACGATTGGAATACATTACCACAAAGAAAACTCAGACTTGAAAACAGAAGACCCGTTGACTTGCCGCAATTACATTTTGGTAAACTGCCTATCACAGCACGGAAATATGCAGATCTATAAAATCTGAAAAACGTTTTGCCGCACGATTTTCAAGATTATTATAATAATTTACCACATTTATAAATTTTCAATTTTTGTTAGTTTATTTTTTCTTTGTTACAATGTTATTTTCAGTGAATGAAATGAATGGAACTTGGTTTTGTCTATACGTTTTATCAACATCGAATAGCTTCCAACCTTTTTAAACGGTTTAATTACTGTTTATATTAACGGTGTCTAATACTTGTGACTCCATTTTCTGGCCTTTTTTATTTTTGTGTCAATATGGGAAACACTAACTCATAAAGGGTTGTAAAAAACATTGTCTGATATACTATTTAATATCCATGCTAGATTTTGGAGTTACAGGATTATTAATTTTGGTATTAAGAAGTTTTTTGGCTCTCCTGTAAAAAACGTTGAAATGGAGTTTGATGGTTAACACTTTTAACCGACGATATGTCTGTTCCCACCTTTAAGGTGGGTACAGACATAATATAACAAAACTTCGTATCGTAACGCCGTCGTGTAACAAGTCTGGAGGGCAGTGCGTAACAGCGCAACACCGTAACATAGTAACATCAAGGCGTTCCATCGGTTGTTGGTTTTTTCGGGTCGCATCAAAGAAATGATACGCATTGATGTTGCACCACTTGTCCAAAACGATGTACTGTACTACTATATTTGTTGACAAGCCGTATCTACGATGCGTAACAAACAATTGTTACGCGACGGCGTTACGGTACGAAGTTTTGTTATATGTCTGTACCCACCTTTATATGTGGAAAGGGCTAGGGAGGGCAGCTGGAGGAACAAGAAATTGGCCCTACTCGTGTTCTTCGACATCGGGCGTTCAACAGTGTCAGCAAACGGGCAGTTTTGAGCGCATTGCTGAAGCTTGGAGTGGGGGAGGGTTTGGTTAACCTAGTGAAGGACTACCTGACGGGACGTGTGATAGTAGACACTAGAGGGAGGAGGTGTGAGACGGAGCAGGAGTGCCCCAGGGCTCGGTTCATGGACCGACGCTATGGAAGTGTGTGTTTGATGAGGTTTGTGGTATAGTATATGAAGAGGGATGTGAGATCACGGTATATGCGGACGATGTGTGTCAGGTATATACGGCAAAGGAAGAGGCAGAGATAGAAAGGAAGGCGGAGAGAATGTGTAGGAAGATTTTGGAGAAGATAGAGCGGTGCGGACTAGAAGTGGCGGAAGATAAGACGGTGGGGTTGCTAGTGAAGGGACGGAGCAAGACGAGGGAAGTGGGGGTGATGTTGAAGGGAGGGAGAATTCGTATGGAGGAGTCTGTGAAATACCTAGGGGTGTGGTTGGATAGTCAATTATCCTTCCGAACACACATGTTGAAGGCGGCAGAGGAGGGGAAAGTGAGGGCAGCATGGCTGGGGAGACTGAAGTGTAATGTGAAGGGGCCGGGAGAGTGGAAGAGGAGGATCATTGGTAGGACGGTAGAGCAGAGTACGCTGTACGGTGCGGAGGTGTGGGGTGAAAGAGCGGGAGTGAATGCGAGGGTTAGGCCACTCCTGCGGGTGCAGAGAGGTATATTGCTGATGGTGGTGCAGGGGTATAGGACAGTGGGTGGACTGGCAACAGCGGTGCTGGCAAGGACCTACCCATTGGACGTGATGGCTAGAGCCAGAAATAAACGCTGGAGAGGTGCGACCAGAGAGGAAGTACAGGAATGGATGGAGAAGGAAATGGAGAGAAGGTGTAACCTTAAAAATTGAGCTCAAGCCCAAATAAGAATCAAGTTATAAAATTTAAATAATGATTAAAAAAAAACAAGTGCAAGATTATAAATTAATTTGTCTACTCGGTCACATAAGTTTCAGTTGCTCCGGTGACAACCTTAGGCCTTCGACGTCGCTCAGAACGGAGGTAGGGGTGGATCCCTCTTATTGATCTTCCGGAAAAAATAGTAGACAACTTGTGTGGGCGCCAACTGAGTTTTCCACTTTGGCCTAGCACGACTAATTTCCCCCGATAACCCAGTAAAACAAGGGATGAAAATAAAAGGCAAACCTCAGCTTATGTTCCTTATAATAACTAAAATAAAATAAAAACATTCAATACCCTTAAAGGGTGTTTTACAAATAAATACCACTACTACTACTGAAAACCCTAGTAAAAGCCCCCCCACTTTTAAAAAAAGAAAAATAGTGTGAACATCTGTTTCACACCAATAGTCAAACTATTAACACTAAAATTCCAAACTATACCAGTTAATTTGACCTACTTAGTGTGAAATTAATATGGCTGTTCGAGTGTACCAGTACAGATTAAATACAAACTTATTAATTATACTACGTTACCTGAAAAGTAGTCTAAAGTTTATAAAAAAACAATTTCATACAAGGCGACACCGTAGTCAAGGCGTTGGTATCAAGGCAGAGACGCATGCGCAAGTTGATAAAATTATGAAAATTAGATTGTGAAAATTTACCGCAAAATATTAATTTCCACCATTACAATTGCATAATAAAATAAATCAGTAGGAACTACCTAGCTAATGTATATACATGTTGGCGTAAAGCCTAAAATGAAAATAAGTAAATAACTCAGATAAACCCCCGATACCGGGTTACCCTCAATGTGGTCTTCTTCAAGAAGTTGTTGAAAAGTAGCAGCAAACTGCAGAAGACATCACAATCGATCCACCAGGTAAACTCCAAACATCCCGAAGTGTGTATCTGGAAGGTGGTAAGTATACCCTAGCCCCACAGGTGAAGTGTGTATCTGGCCCCACAGGTGAAGTGTGTATCTGGCCCCACAGGTGAAGTGTGTATAATCTGGCCCCACAGGTGAAGTGCGTATAATCTGGCCCCACAGGTGAACCCTTAAAAAATTAAAACAGGTGTCAGCTATAAACTGAGCCTATACAGAAACCAATCCAACACCTCTACAAGTTAAGCTTGTCTCGGCCTATGCCAGAAGCTAATTTATAAGAATTTACAAGTAACGTACAAATCAAAATCAACCCCAAATTAACTGAATCAAACCCACAAAGTAGTCATAAGGCCTACTTACAATCAACAGTGTCAGCAACAGTATACTACACTGAATTTAAATCAAATAATAAGAATGCGATAAGCATCTAAAATAAACTGTTTTTGGTCATAGCCAGGGTAGGTTTGAAGAACCACCCACGAATTATAGTATTCGTTAGACTAAAGCGGGCAAAGAAAACAAAATATACACAGGGTAACAGAATAGACTGTCTTAATCAAAAATATACAATGAACAGGTAGTATTTTACCACCAACTGTTTTATCTACAAAAACTACAAATCTATGAGACATACCTTTTCCAAAAAGGGTCCAATACTCAAAATTTTCCTCTACTGAATGGCAACCAACTAATGAACCAGCAAAACCATGTGACGCACCTCCAATTCCAAAATTTCAACCTTGGCGGTTTCCTTTAAATAGTGGTAAATACATAGTGATGCGAAATCAGTAAGTAGAGAAAATACTTACAATCGTTTTAGTGCAATAAATCCCCTATAAGGGTTTGTGAAAACGGCTTCCAGAACAGGACGGAATTCTTCAACAATACGAACTCCCGTAGAACCAAAATACTAAACCGTATATTCCACAACTAATTCAGACCGAGAACCTATAAATCCCAGCAGGGGATGACTACCCAGTCATTAACAAAATTCAGATTCTGGTTCGATGCACTTTTGCTAACCATCTATCAAGTAGGAGCACACACCGGAAAGAAGGGTGACTGACACTTCCTCAACGTCAATACAGAATACTACCATAAAGAAACCTACCCGAAACATACATCCGAACTACACTGCTCACTACACCGAGCGTGTTCCGCACAGATCAAGTCATGAAGTGCTACACTTCTATGTAAGTCATGACGAACGAACGCTTTTATCCAAAACACGACTGTCACGGCCAATTGTCAATGTCATCCTACAAATAAACACTTGTAAACATTGGACAGAAAAATAAAGTATATATAATAAATTATTCAAATAAATTTGAGCAATAGATAGTACCACAATACCCTCCTGTCAAAGTAAACAAAGCAAGATCAAACACTCGGATTTAACATACACAACACATGGCGATAACAGCTAATATATATTATAAGTAGATGTTCAGAAAATATTCGAATGCCAACTTACATAGAAGATTTCTAACTAGTATGTATTTGCTTAAGCCAAAATATGGTAGATAAATGAAGAAAATATACCTCTAACTCAAAAGTAAAGTATGTCTATATAGATCAGTAAGTTTTATCAAACCTAATTACTACTTTAAATGTTTTAGACTTCAAGTCAAGGAGTCAGTAATAATTTATAACTGAACCCTAATAAACTTTAGCGTTTATCAAGCTGAAGCGGACAAACTATTTGGACTACTGTGGTGACAAAGGTGATATAATCAAAGCCAGAAACAAAATCAGTAGTCCCACGGTAACTAAAAACTAAAGTAAAATCCACAAGAGAGAAAACCCCTTACTACCCTTAATTATGAATTATAATATAACAAACAAAAAGAAACAACTAACATGAATCTATCTATACGGACATTTACCAGGTAGGCGCTAGTTTTATTATTTACATTACCTAGCGACAAAATATAAAATTGTTGTCAAGAAGTGAAGACAGGTATGGTTACAGCCTGCACCACTTCACCGGAAGGATGATGGTAGAGTAGTCCCTAAAACTCTGGGCTGACAGAAATTATATTACTACTGAAGTACTTTCGTAGTGAACAAATGATATTTGAAACATAGAGACAATATCGGTCAGGTAGTTACTACATACAAATACTTAATATATACAATAGACGTAGTGACAAATTCAACCGTTACAGAGGTGAGAGGAGTATGAGGGCGCGCTAAAATGAGCGATTGGGAATAGGAGAGATTGGATGGATCGGAAATTCGGGGAGGTGAACTAATTCTTGACACAGGTGTTCACTGGACATGGGCCGAGAGTAGGGGTACCTTCACAAGATTGGAAAAAGAGAAACTGGAGTGTGCGAGAGGTGTGGATTGGAGGATGATGTGTTTAGATGCTGGCGGAACGAGGAAGTGCTGAAGAAGTTGGAGAGGAAACTAGGGGAGGCGGTGTATTGGGAGAACATGGTGGAGATAATGTTGAGGAGGGAGGAGGAATGGATGGAGGTAAGTGGCGTAGTAGAGAGCATGGTCAGGGGGAGAGAACGACTCGATATGGCATGAGAGGTGGGAGTGAAAGTTAGGGAACCTTTTCTCGTCCCGTCCCGTCTCGAAGTATGCTAGGGTAGTGATTCCGAGGCGGGGGTGATGGCGAGTTTGAGGTGGGTTTGGTTGGTAGGCATCCTCTTGGGGATGAGTCCTACACTGTTTGGGTCCTGGACCCATTCGAACATGAGTTTCCCATCTCGGCCCGGTAAAAAAATGAGTAACAGTCTGTTAATTCTGACACATTGTAGGATAACATAAATTCAGAGGTATATTTTCCTAGTGAAAAGGAGCATCTTCTGTTCCTCATTCCATTATACACTGCTGCTCCTGCCCCTTCTCCAGTTTTTGACCCGTCTGTATACCAGGTCTCACCTCGGGGAAACTTCAGTCTGCTTGAGTCTTGCTGTGAGGTATCTTTACCTCAAATTAAATTTGGGATCGGGGACAAAATTAGTGGCCATATAGTCTGTTTCCATATCTAGAATGAAACACTCACGATGTCCTTAATGGATATGTGTCCTGATCTTACTGTTTTGTTGCTCAGGTTATTTTGCAGCCCAAATAACCCTATCCTTTCTTCTCCTATTATCACGAGGTGTAGTAGAGGAAGGCCAAATAAAGCTTCTAGTGCTTCTCATGGACCCTGCAATACTGAGACAACCAAGCCTTTGCCTAGACTCAACATTGCATTCTTTTGTTTCGTCTTTGTCCACCAGACCAAAGACGCATATGTTATTATGGGATTAACAACTACACTGTATATCCAGTGTATCATGCACGGACTTAACTCCCATGTTTTCCCACAATTTCGCCATTATTAATGTGGTCTCCGATCCTGTTGCTACTTTTTCTAGTTGTTAATCTCGAGTCAATAATCGCCTCGAGATATTTAACATTTATCACCATTGAAATCTTCTTACCTTGAAGGCGTAGTGGTCCCACCAGATCCCTTCTTTTGGTATAAGGCACTATGTTTGATTTGGTGGGATTTATATGTAAACTCACCTCTTCTAACCATTTTGTTACTATGTTCAGAGCCTGTTACATGCGTTCTCTGACTGTAGTATTGAATTTGCCTTTTGATATGATAACCAGATCATCCGGGCTGATAATGTTTCACCTATCAAGGTTGAAAAGACCGTTCGGTCTTTCAGCATCCAGTCTATCCATCTGCATCTTGTTTCGTCAATTTGTTTGTGGGTAATTGCCCTCGTGATCATTTTGTGAGACGTGTTGTCAAAGACACCCTCCATATCAAGGAAGGTTGCTTATAATACTTCCTTATTTTCGAGAGCATAATCTACTCCTTGTACTAAGTGATGGACTGCTGTCTCTGTAGATGCATATTGATCCAGGTCGATAGTTTTTTCTACCAACAATCCTTCTCTAATATGCATGTCTACCAGTTTTTCCAATGTATTTAGTATAAATGACATCAGACTTATGGGTCTTAGAGACTTCGCTTTATTGTCATCTGTTTTCCTAGGTATAGGAAAAAAGACCATCCTCATTTTCCTCCAGATATTTGGTATGTATGTATGTATGTATGTACCCCAGTCCCATGCTTATTCTAAGGATCGTACACAGTCTGCTGAGTATGATGATTTTTGCCTTTTGCAACATAATATCTGGTACCGGTGATTTATATGGTTGAAATGAGTCTATTGTCCATTTTATTTTACTTTGATTTACCACTGCTCTAGATAATTTCCAACTCTCCTCGTTACTTCGGTTTGAAGTATTTTAGACCGTATGTTGTTCGGTATCTATACCTCGTTTTTAAACTAAGTGGAACGATTTGAATTTAAGTTGGCATTTCCGTTACCTAGTGATTGGTCAGATTGCCGCCCGTTTCACACAGCTCTTTTGCTACAACTGATAAAGACATTCGTCAGTGTACTTAAATAAAAACATCCATCAGTTCAATATTTTTTAACACTTTTTTTCATTTGTTTTTCAGTATTAACAAAGTATTGAATTCCAATTAAATTAATTGCTAGTTTATTAGTTATTCAGTTTGATAAACAAAATCTATAGTCCATGCTTGATTTTTGTTGTTAATTTTATAAGTTCCCAAGTTTTTTTTTTATTTTTTTATTATTAATTGCAAATTTACAAACTACTCAATAAATATCCAGTAATAAGTAAATGATATGGTTTCTTGCTAGATGACTTGAGGCAGGCACCATCCACTGATGGGTCTCCGAAGATCACTCTGTGAGGTCTTCTGGCCAGCGTTTTTTCAATCTTCTCTGTTCCATTGTATCAGTGTAAAGGTTGGGTATTAGTGGATTTTGGTGATTTTCATTGCGGTTTTTGTTTCTTATGGCTGATGCCTGAATAACTTCATTGATGGATGGAATACCGAGATCAGTAACGTAATGTGTGATTGGAGCATTAGCTATTATACGAAGTGATTTAGATTGGAACGTTTGCAGTATCTTAGTGTTAGATGGCTTACTGTAACCCCATAGCTCTATGCCATATGTCCATATTGGTTTTAGGATGGTTTTGTACATAAGTATCTTATTTTCCAGTGTTAACTGTGAACGTCTGCCGATTAACCAGTTCATATTTTGAAGTTTTAACTTTAGTTGTGTTTTTTAGCTTGTATGTGTTTCTTCCAAGTTAACTTTTGGTCCAAGTGTAGTCCGAGATATTTGACTTCTCTTTTCACTGGAATCGGAATATTATTGGTAATGGTCACTTGCGGACAGACACTACGTTTTGTGGTAAACGTGATTTGTGCGGATTTGTCATTGTTGACTTTCATTCTCCACTGATGTATAGTTCATACAATATCCTTCTTGGTGTGCGACATTGATTGTTAATGTCCTTCTAATACATCACGTTTGAAGAAATGGAAAAAAAGGCAGGTCTGTGATTAATCCTGATCAAAATATCACAATAATGAACCGTTTAAACGTATTACAAACGTTAACCCTAATCTTTTACTTAAAAAAATTTGATTGGTTGATGTTTAAATTACGCGCAAAGGCGACCTATCAATCGGGCGATAGTACATCGTTCAAAATACGATGCCGACGTTCCTTTCGTACTAGCAATGTGTCTTACGTCTTTTTCTAATGTCCCACTGACAGTTCTCGTCAGGTCTGTACTTTGTTGTTTACGGTCAATTATTATTTATGAAAAGTGAATATTAATCTTATTGTTAGTATTTTATTTAATCAAATAATACAAAAATATGCCTAGATACACGGAAAAAGAGCAGCATCTTATTTTGAAAATTCTCAAGTATTACATCAGAAAAATGGAAAAAATATGTTAGGCATACCCAAAACATTATAGAGATATTGGGATACAGCAAACATTATTGACGCTAGTGATATTTCGAGTGTAATTATTGACTTGAATGAGACGGAATGTGAATCAGATTGGGACTGCGAAAATTGAACTTTCATAATCCTGTTCTTTTTAATTTTTTATTAGTTGGTTGGTTTCTTGACTATTTACTTTGTTTATGTTTGTCTTCTGCTGAACGGGTAACTGAAGATGAAATACTCTAGTTAGTGTTTGGAAAGAAACTATTCAACGGCAGAGCAAGTGGTTGTAGCTTCAAAAAGTTTAAAGTTATAGAATAATATCTATTTTGTTAAATTTGCAATACACAACCTGTACATAATTTTAATGAATATCAGATACATGGGGTCAGTAAAAACATCAATGAGACACTGGCCTCATTTAAACCAATAAAATTCACTAACAATAAGAATTATAAGTGAAGAATAACTTCATCCATAAAACTTGAGAATAAAATAGGGTCCCATATGGCGCAGACTTAATTGAACACGCTGTATAATTCTTTTGCTGGACTATATTTACTAATATTAAATTATTTTGATATGTAAATTGAATATACAATTTGTTTTATATTGCAGTGTTTTGATATCCCAAGTAATATTAATTTCATAGCCTTTTCGAATTTGGCTGAATACGATCCTGATGATTTCATTTATCAAATTAAAGGTTAGCTATATGTCAAAATTACGAATTAAATATCCACATATCCAAAACCCGGATATACATCACAAACGATGACGCACACCAAGAAGGCTATTATATGAACTTTAGCCATACTTGTAGAAGATTTAGGTGGTATTGTAGCTTTTCTGATGCTATAACTGTAGACATTATTGCAGTATTATCTGCGAAGATAGCGATTAGGGTATCGTCGGTAGTTGGAATTTCAGCAGTATACATAAGGTATAGATAAGGACCAAGGACACTTCCTTGGGGAACGCCTGACTTTATGGGTTGATAATTTGATAAGGAGGATGGACTTTGACTTGTATGTATCTATTACTTAGGTTGGATTTGAGTAGAAGGAAAATACGATGAGGTAATTTTTGTATTATTTTAAACAGTAGTCCTTGGTGCCATACTTTGTCGGAAGCCTGTTGGATGTCTTAAAATGCTGAAGCACATGATTCTTTTTGTTCTAGTGCTTGCTTGATATTGTTCACTAATCTATGACACTGTTGGATTGTCGAATGTTGTTCTCTGAATCCAACTTGATGTATTGGAATCAGTTCTTCTTTAGGTATGATTTCGCTTGTTCTACGTATGTATGTATGTATGTAGATTGGGGTGACATTCACTGAGACCTAAAAGATCTATTGTGCCCCCTTACTTCTACTTAGTTCCTGAGGAAAGTCTCAGAGACTAGTAGCTCCTTCAGTCCTATTTCCCGGAGGAATTTTAGGATATTTGCAGGCTTTAACTTAGGTAAATGTCCCTCTTCTATCCAGTAATCTCCGAGGTGTTGTGCCCTAGGATTCTGAATTGCCGTGCAGTTCGCAAGTATGTGGATGGAGGTTTCTTCTTCCATACCACAGAATCTACATTCTTCTTCCTCCACTATTTTGAGCTTTTTCAGGTGCCCATTCAGGCGACAATGTCCCGTAAGGATGCCTGTTAAAACTCTCAGTGCAGTTTTACTTTGACTTATGCATTCATTTGATCTCAACAGGTTGTAGTCACCCAGAAGAATATTTGATTGCCTAAGTCCTACTAGATCTTTCCAATGGTCAGATCTTCTCTTCTCTTCGGCTTTGCCTATTTCTCCCAATATTACATTGGAGCTGATACCGCAAAAGGGCTCCGGCCCCCAAAAGGGTGTTCCAGTCCCCCTCTTTGCTAGTTCATCTGCTATTTCATTTCCTTCTATCCCTGTGTGTCCTGGAATCCACAGTAAGGTGACTATATTGTTCTCGCCTAGTTCATTTAGTTTGCCTAGGCATTCCCACACCATTTTGGAACTGATAACACAAGAGCTCAGTGCTCTAATGGCTGCTTGACTATCCGACATTATGATAATCCTTTGCCTTCTATATCCTTTATCAATATTGAACTGGGCACACTTTCTTATGGCGTGAATTTCCGCTTGAAAGATACTCGGGGTTTTTCCCAAGCTTTCAGAGTGTTTGGTTCCTGGCCCGTACACTCCTATCCCAGTTCCTTCTATTGCTTTTAAGCCATCCGTGTACCATTGAATGGCATTCTTTCCAAGTCTGGTAATGGTATTTGGATCCCATTCCTTCTTGTTGCTTAATTCCGTATCGAATTTCTTTGAAAAATTATACTTTTTCATCATACCATCTTGTGGCATGTCCCAGGTTTTTTGATTTCTAAGAAGTAAGGAGGTGGTTTTTTTAATGATTCCCTCTCTACTTAGTCTGTATCTTGTTCTTTCTGCAACACTTTCCACCACCATATGTAGTGGTGTGAGGTTGAGAATAACTTCCATGGCTGCCGTTGGGCATGTTCTCATTGCTCCTGTAATACACATACAGGCTAGTCTTTGAATTTTTGAGAGGTTTTCTCTCGTTGTCAATAGGCTAGTTCTACTACTCCACGCAATGGCTCCATAAGTGATATTTGGTCTCACTATGGCAGTGTACATCCAGCTCAGGATTTTTGGGTTGCACCCCCAATTTCTCCCTGCCAGATTCCTGCACACCATTAGAGCCATTTTTGCTTTGTTTATAATCTCCTTTTCGTGTTTGTTCCACAGGAGTTTACTGTCTAGAGTCAAACCTAGATACTTGACTTCCTGTCTCCATTCAACCTCGCTCCCATTAAGTTTAATGGTTTTGAGGTTGAGCTTTCTTTTCTTAGTGAAGGATATTAAGATGGTTTTGGTGGGGTTAATGTTGAGTCCCACTTGCCTACACCAGCTATTTGTATAGTTCAGACCCTTTTGTACGATGTCACAAAGGGTATTTTCGAATTTTCCCCTGGCTGTTATGACAATATCATCAGCATATCCTTGGCAGGATATTCCGAGGTCAGTCAAACCACACAGGAGTTCGTCAACCGTCAGGCTCCACATTAATGGGGATGCTACTCCTCCCTGTGGACATCCTCTGGTTGTACAGATGGAGACAATGTCTTTGCTCGTCCTCGTCTCTGCTACTCTAGTGGTGAGCAGTTCCGACATCCATTTGGATGTTGTGCTGTCTACACCTCTTCTATTTAATGCTCTTTTGACAGCCTCATGAGAAGTATTGTCAAAAGCTCCTTCTATATCCAAAAAGGCGCATACTACGGCTTCTTGGTTGTCTAGAGCACCTCGGATATCCTCCGTCAGTTGTACCAGTGCAGTCTCCGTAGATCTTCCTGCCCGGTAAACATGCTGATACGGGTGGAGAGGTAGTCTCTCTAGGATTTCCGCTCTAATGTAGTTGTCAATAGCTTTTTCCATCGTTTTGAGCACAAACGATGTTAGGCTAATTGGTCTGAAGGATTTGGGGTTTATTGTGTCCCTTTTTCCAGCTTTTGGAATGAAGGTTACTATTGCCCTTCTCCAAGCTTCTGGTATATAACCCAGTTCTAAGCTGCTTCGACTAATCCTAACCAAATGTGGTAGAATTTCGTCTTGTCCTTGCTGGAGCAATGCTGGGAAAATTCCACCAGCTCCCGGTGCCTTGAATGGTGAAAAGGTGTTCATAGCCCATTTTAACCGTTCGTTACTACAGATGTGCTTAGCCATTGTAGTGCTTTCTCTCGAAGGTCTGTTATGAAACTATCTCCCCTATTTGGGCTACTCCCAGGAAAATGAGTTTCTAGTAAGAGTTTCACTCTTTCTTCCTCATTTTCGGTATATTTACCGTCTGGCTTCCTCAAAGCCATATCTGTGTTGACCCTACCTCTTGCCATGACTTTGTAAAGTCTTGCCGCAGCAGGTGTTGTGTTTATATCTTCACAGAATTTTCTGATGCTATTTCTTTTAACTTTTCTAATTTCCTTATAGTAGGTGTTTCTCACCTCGGTGTATCTCTGCCAGTCTCCGGTGAGTTTTGCTCTATTAAAAAGGTCCCGGGTTTGAGATCTTAATTCTGACAGATGTTTATTCCACCAGGGTGCATCTCTGCTGCTTCGTTGTTCTTGAAGAGGGCAGCTCGAATCAAATGCATCGATTATTGCCCTGTTCAGGTCCTCAAGCTCATTTTCCACATCGAGATGGTGCTTAGCCCTCCCTTTTCTCTGGATGTGTGCTAGGTTCTCTTTTAGACAGGTGTTATAGTTGTCCCAATCTGTTTTTCTTGGTTTTCTTCTGGGGCTCACCTCAGGTTTGCCTAGTTCTAACTTGAATGTTATGATGCTATGATCGGAGAGAGATGGTTCGCCCGAAACTCTCCAATCTTTTACTATATGTTTTAGATCCTGTGTTGCCAGTGTAACATCTAAAACTTCTTGCCTTACCCTTGTTACAAATGTGGGGGTATTCCCTATATTGTGAATATTAAGGTTTTTATTAAGGATATATTCTAAAAGTTGCTCACCTCTCTGGTTGGTATTGCTACTGCCCCAAACAGTATTGTGTGCATTGGCATCACATGCTAAGAGTAGAGGTAGTCTCTTCTCTTCGCAGTACTTCACCAGCCTTTGTACCTCGGAGGGTGGTGCTATCCCGTCTCCCGCAAAGTAACATGAGGCTATTACTATCTCCTTGCCCTCCTTCTTGTGTTCGAAGAGTGCTCGAACTGGAACGAGGTCTCGAGTCATGTATTCTGAAAGACAAAAATAGTTAATATTGTTCCTTATCATAATACATGTTCTTGGTATATCACTACCTGAGTGATATACTATTTTAGCATCTTTACATGCTAATCCTCTTACCTGGTTATTATTGACCCATGGTTCTTGGATCAAACACATCCCCCATTGGTCCTTAGTGAACAATCTTGTGATCACCGCCGATGCTCCTTTGGCATGGTGAGCATTAACCTGAGCTAAGTTAATCCCCGCCATCCTGTTGGTTTTCAGGTTGGGTATTAACCTCTTTCGTCAGGGTGATGTCCCCTTCTGTAAGAGTGCTGTCCCCTTCCTCCGACCCAAACTCCTTTCCCTCCTCGGATAGCGGCGACTCCTCCCCAAGGAGTTTAGAGATGTGTAGGTTTTCTACACTACTCGAGTCTTCGCTGGCCTTGGAGGAGATAGAAACCTTCTCAGGGTTTCTTTCCTCTTCTTTTCTGAGGCCATGTACGGGGATTTTCCCAAACCGGTAATGAATGGTGAACCCGTTGTTCTTGATTTTTTGACAGGATAGATTGTCTATTCCTGCCCTCAAGACTAGGCCTTTGCCCTCTTCTTTAAGGTTGAGGACCTTCCACTGGTCTGTTACCAAACCTTCATTCTGTGCTTTTATCAAGCGAAGAAGTTTTCCTTCCTCTACGCCTTTGCTTCTTGGGAGAAAGATCGTAGCGGTGTGCATTTTTGGGATGTTTTCTCCCTGGCACACCATCAGTTCTACTCCCTTCCAGCTTTTCAGCTGTGGTATTATCAACAGGAGCCATTCTGCAGTCTGTGGTGTTTCACAGTCGATTAAAACGACTCCTGGTCTGAAATGTATGCCCGTAAATTGGAGCATACATTTCTTCTATTATTGCGTTCTCCAGCAAGGTTTGGTCGTCCGCACTGAGACTGGTCTCAGGATACGCCCTATTATTTTAGCTGCAGCTGCATAGCTGCCAGCTGAAGAAGGGATGGCTGTTTTGCCCTCCTTTTTCTTCTTCACCTGTACTTGCGGTGACAGGGCTGTCGCCTCTTCCCGCTTCCGTTTTTCTCCTTTGGGAGGGATGTTCTTCTCCTCCCCTTGTTTTTTGCGCTCTGCGGCTTTCTTTCTTGCTTCTGCCGGTGCAAGTCCCTGCTCAAGAAAGCGAAGATACCATCTCACCCCCGCTCCACAAGTCCACGCCTCCGTGGATCGTCCCTTCCTCCGGGTTTGCCCAGTTCAGGAAGGATGGGGGTTTTTCTACTTTTTTTCCAGGATTTTCCCCGAAAACTCTCAGCAGTTGAGGAGGTTGAGGGTATGGGTGCCCCTGACGTTCTCCTCTCCTGTTTGTCTATGGTTTTTTTGGCACTGCGGATACATTGCTCCGACTTGTGCCCGGTTGCGGTGCTTGCCCGCTCAACTTTTTCTTTTTTTTCTTGTCCATGGATGATCCCACGAGTAGCTAGGGAAGTATAAGGTCCACTCCCGCAGAGCCCCGCATACAGGAGTAAGGATGATTAAACTGGATGTCCCCAGGTATCCAGAGTCCGCATATTAGCGATCAAGCTTCCCCTTGACCACGCAGTCCTCGGCATATGCTGTTCCACCTTGACTTGAGGGGTATTTTATTGTGGTCTCCTTCCACTTGGCCAGCTGTTTAAAGCAAGCCCCCACATCTAGTGAATATACCTCATCAACCACCATCCACTAGATACGGTTTATATCAGGCAGGTTTCCACGAGCAAACTATTGCTCCGACAACCTCGCTGACTCCGGCAACCGACCGGCTATCAACGACCCGATCGGGACAACAGTCCACTCCCCACGCTGAAGATCCTGATATCGGATTTCTGCATTCCACAGGAATCCATTGAGCTGTCCTTTGTTTCACGTATTCCTCCCCGTAAGGCCCGAGGAGAAACCGCTACTCGGCTCCCCCACCAACGACCAGGTCTCACAGCTCCTGGGGGGAGTTGTTCTACGTAGAAGGATTATTTCGAAGAGTTTGGATAGTTGTGGTAGTAGGCTCATTGGCCTGTATGAGCTGAGTTCATGGTAAGGTTTTCCTGGCTTCGCTAACATGATTATCTGAGCGTACTTCCATTGTATTGGGTAATTATTAATTTGTAGTATTCTATTGAATATTGTGGTGGTTAGTACGATGGCTTGGAAGATGTTTTAATACTTTCCCGGTGATGAGATCGTATCCTGGAGCTTTATGTGGGTATAACAACTAGATTTCTCTGTACTCTTCTGCTGGGGTAATTGCTCTTAGGAGAGGTGCTAGTTGGTTGGTAGATTCTAAGTAATTTTCTACCTTGGATTATTTGATGGAAGTGGGGTGAAAACTTTAGCTAAGTGTTCTGCAAACGTGTTGCTTTTTTCATCATTTGTGCGAGCCCAATTTCCATCAGGTTTTCTTAATGGGGGTATTGCCACAGTGGGTCTCTTGAATTTTTTAGTGGCTTTCCATAGTGTATTATCTTATGGTGATAAGTTGGAGATGTAGTTATTAAAAGTATCGTTTCTGTTTTGACTTATGGCGTTGTTGATACGGTGGATTAAACTGTTCAGAATTGTCTTATCCCCAGGATTCCTGGTTGCATGCCATTATCTTCTGGCTTTCCATTCTCACTAACTAGTTGCCTTATGTGGAGGGTAATATTGCGTATTACAGCTGTTTCCTTTTGATTCATTGGCGTTGATTTCCAGGCTGCTTCTTGTATGATATTTGACAAGTATTCCACAGCTTCGTCGACTTCTTGTGGTTCCTGTATTCTGTGGTTTAGGTTTATATTGGTGTTTATTATATGTTGAAATTGTTCCCAGTCTGTTCTCTTGTTATACAATTTTGGAAGAGGTGTTCTCCAGATAACGTTTGCACTTAGTATTATTAAAATAGCGGTGTGATCTGAATCTAAACCTGAATCGCTTTCAATATGAGAGAGTATATCTGATATGCCCTTAGTTACTGCAAAATCTATTAGATCCGGTATTTTGTTTAGATCTGACGGCCAGTGCGTTGGCTCTCCAGTTGATAAGGTTTTTAGGTTCAATAGTTGTATGGTTAGCATTAGGTTTCTTCCTTTTGGAGTGATTAATCTTGATCTTCAGGAAGTGTTCCAGTCGCCAGCCACTATGAAGTGGGATCCTAATTGTCGTAAAAAGTCACTGTATTCGTCTGCAGTCATGGTATGCCTTGGTGGGCTGTATATTGCTCCTATGGTCAGTGGCCATCGAAATGTATTGACTCTTATTAGACTAGATTGAATTTTGTTCGTAGTGTATGGTTGTAGTTCATGATGGTCTATTGTCCTTCTTATTATTACTGCTGCGCCTGCGTGTGCTGTACCATCCGGGTGATGTGCGTAGTATATTATTATTATTAAATCCTTTATTTAGCAAAAATCAGTCAGCTAATATAAACATAGAATATAATACAGTTACAATATTACATCCAAACAAAACAACATTACATATATGATAAGAATACCAATACAAATTATATTACAGTAAACGTATGTCCAAATTATGATAATAAATCGACAATATCAACACATTTGTACAAAACATAAATACTAACATAAATAAATACAATACACAAATTTTATAGCCGAAAACCAGACATAAAATCAAACCACAAAAACAAGATTACAGAATTAAGTGATTTGCAGGCCTAATTTATAGACATAACTCAACATCCATTGCTGCTACTTGAGTATTGACTCATTAAATAATCTTTGAGCTTGTTTTTAAAAGAGTTTAATGTGTTAATGGATCTAATGGACACCGGTAGGTCATTGTAACGGTTCAGTCCCTTAAAAAATATAGAATTTTGAGTAGCACTCTTTACTACTGGGGTAACAAAAAAATTTTGCCTGCTTCTAGTTGAGTAGTCATGAATATTAAAATTATAGCATACTTTTTCGTTCAGATAATTTGGTAGTAAATTATTTTTAATTTTGTAAATAAAGATTAATGCATTATATAACAAATAATATTTTATTGGCAACCATTTCAGTGCACATAACATGTCTTTGATAGGAGTGTATTTTGAGCATGACAGGATTATTCTCATAGCCCTGTTCTGCAGTTTTTGCAAACGATTTAGTTCATTTTGATTCAGAAGATATAGAATTGTGGAACAATAATTTAAGTGGGGCAGAATAATTGTATTATATATAATATTTTTGGTCCATCGTGATAATCCAAAGGAGCACCTGAAAAGATAGCTCAACTTATATGAAATTAATTTAACTACAGAATTAGCATGTTCTTTAAATTTCATTTGCTTATCAATGACAACTCCCAAATATTTAATTGTATCTACTGATTCTATAGTATTTCCAGCGACCTCGATGTTGTAATTTTGATTTAAAAAGTGTGAATATTGGTATTTGTTACATATTACCATATATTTTGTTTTGTTAATATTAATTTTTAATAGATTTTTGCAACACCATTGGTAAAGATTTTGTAAGGTTTGATTTATCACATTAACCAATATATCTAAACTTTTGCTAGAAAAGCATACCAAACAGTCATCGGCAAACAAATGCAGTATACATTGTCCCTTTACATCCGTAATATCGTTGATATATATCAAAAATAGAAGTGGGCCCAATACACTACCCTGTGGTACACCCCGGTTACAATTTATTTCATCCGATATTATTTTATTCAATTTTACTTTTTTTTTACTTTTTGTTTCCTATTAGTTAAGTAGTCAATGCACCAATCTATATATTGTAGTGTGGTATTGTAATTGTACTATGTGTAGTACAATGGCTTTCTGATATAAGTAGTATATCGATTTTCCTCGTATTTAAGAACAGATTTATTTCGTTCATGTGGTTCTTTACCCCGTTAACGTTCCAAGCAGCAATTCTTATAGAATCCGGAGGCGCCATCACTGTGCTAATTTATTAATGACGGTAGTAAGCATGTTAAGTATATGCTATTTTGATTGATCAACTGTGAAAACATTGTTTTGAACTTGTCAAGGAAATTAGTAAGCTTATCGGTTAAGTCGTTATTTATGTTGTTCGCTGCTGTAGCATACGAGCGAGTGGGTATATTCTGAGGGGGTATCTGTATGGTTTGTTGGGACGGCATGATCATAGGTATTATGTTTTCTCTCCGAGATGATCTATTGCTTGTTTGTTGATTCGGGTAGCTTCTTGTTCGTAGGTCTCTCTAGACTGAACATCCTCTATAGTTGGCCGGATGGTTCCCGCCACAGAAGGCGCAAGTTGCAGGAGTGTTTCTTGATTTAGCACACGTCTTGCTGTCGTGCGGTTTTCCACATTTCACACAGTTATACGGTTTATAACATTATGATTTGGAGTGTCCATAAGCCTGACATCGTGTACACTGGACTATATTATTTTTAATTCTGGGTGCTTCCACTCTGTTGTCAGTATTGATCAGTTTCTCTATGTCGTATATTCCTTTATTGTTTTTTTTTTGCTCTAAATCGACAAAGAACATCGGTAAGTTCCCATGTAGAATATTATTTTTGTAAATATTTTGATATTAAGTTTTACATACATGACAGTACAATATTATGGTATTTTTCGATATCAAAGTTTCCGTTTGTGCTATACCTAAGCCCTAAATGTAAATCAAGAATAATTGAAACATACAATTGCATTTTCTACATAATTATTTATTATCAAATTATGAACAAATTTTAGATAAATTACTTATTATAACAATACATTTTTTCACAATAATGTGACATTTCGTTACTACCTTCGACATGGCCTGTGGCCGATCATGATTCGATATTTAGACATGCCTTGATCCCTTATAGGCCACGACAACTGCGAGCAGTTTAAAAAGTCTGAACTCAACCCTTTCGGAAAACTCTCCCAATCTAGTAACTTTGTGTGATTGGAGTTTAAAATGCTCCTCCTAGTTTAGAAACAAGTATAGGGGTCCATCACTTATTTTGTATTCTGGAAAATGTACTTCGAGAAGTTCTACCGGAGTTTACTTCCCGTTTTCTGTACATCTCCCATCTCTTGTCTCTAATGAGTTAATTGCCCTTTGAGGACCTCTTGGGAGTATCTCAAGGAGTCACATTCTGAGGTCTGTTCTACTTCTTTACCGTGTTTCCTCCATGATTCTGTATTAGATATTCTCAGAGCCTAATTATATGACGTCAAGAAATGGGCTAAGCCGAAGAAAAGAGGAGATCTGACCATAGGAAAGGACATAGGCAATCAAAGATTCTTCTGGGTGATTACAACCTGTTGAGATCAGATGAATGCATGAGTCAAAGTGAAACTGCACTAAGAGTTTTAACAGGCATCCTTTCATGACATTTTCGCCTGAATGGGCACCTGAAAAAGCTCAAAATAGTGGAGGAAGGAGAATGTATATTCTGTGGCATGGAAAAAGAAACCTCTATCCACATACTTGCGAACTGCACAGCAATTCAGAATCTTAGGGCACAACACCTTGGAGATTACTGCATAGAAGAGGGACATTCACCTGAGTTAAAGCCTGCAGATATCCTAAAATTCCTCCGGGAAATAGGACTAAAGGAGCTACTAGTCTCTGAGACTTTCCTCAGAAACTAAGTAGAAGTAAGGGAGCACAATAGATCTTTTAGGTCTCAGTGAATGTTACCCCAATTTACATACATACATGCATACATATATGACGTCAAAGTTGTCCTATATGCAGTCCACTCTCCGCCTTTGATTGCTCTGTTAAGGAGCTTTTTTACTTTCGTCCTCGAATCTGCAAGGTCATTAATCCACCAGGGCACCGTCCTGTTGGTTCTCCTTGTAGTTTCGGGGCAGTTACGATTGAATGTAGGCACAATAGCTGCTTGGAATTGCTCCGCAGCTAGGTCTATATCTTGCCGTCTCTCTCTCTCTCTCTCTCTCTCTCTCTCTCTCTCTCTCTCTCTCTCTCTCACTCTCTCTCTCTCTCTCTCTCTCTCTCTCTCTCTCTCTCTCTCTCTCTCATCTGAGGTCATACAAAATATACGTAGAACGGCATATTCGGTTATCACACTCGAACGTACTATACTATACTATTCGAGCCTAAAGCCATATACCAAACTTTGTGATGAGTAGGTATTAGTTTATCTCCAATAAATCTACTAATCTTTTGAAAGATTATTGAACGACCAAATGTTAACAAAATTGTAAAATTGGAGAACATTTGTTAGACGATGTTTAAAATTCAGTATTAGGTATGAAACAAGGTGATGGCTTAAGCCCACTATTGTTTGTCATTATTATGGACAAAATAGTGAAGGAAATAAAAAGACAAGGAAGAAATCTGGACCTGATAATAGGGTACAGAAACATGGTGCCGGTCAGATTAAGTAATCTTCTGTATGTAAGTAGGGAAAAACTTGACTTGAGGAGAACGAGTGATTTGTAAAGATTGATATATTTAATTAGAATCTAACTTTTAATTACTTACTGTGCACTTACATTATATTGTTTATAATATAGATAATGAAACAAATCTAAATGTTGAAAATAACTATTTACAAGACACTGGACGTGATGCCTGGATTTAATTGAACAGTCCATGTGGACATGGTCCAAGTAGGTTGAACAACCGAGATGACGTACCTGGAATTAGATAGAAAAACACTCTGAGTATTCAATTTCCCATAAATAATGATTAATTATTTAACTAACGATTAGTATAGTTGAAATCCCCAAAATTAATGAAAGTATTAATAACATACAAGGTGCATCTTATGTGTTTGAACTGTGATTATGCATATCAGTACTCAAGTAAAGTTAAAACTTCACTTGATCAAAAATAAATGCCTAATAGTAAATATTTAGGGTTATTAGGAAAGGTGCAAGGGGCGCAAACTCTCCCCAGTGCATGTGAGGAATATGTGGCACAAACTCTCCACAAACAATATTATAACTACTGTAAGTGGCGCAAACTCTCCACAGTACAGCAAAATAATATTACACTGCAAGTGGCACAAACTCTCTACATTACAGCAAAATAAGGTTACATTGCAAGTGGCTCAAACTCTCCACAATACAGGGGGTGGAAGGATATATGGGTGACGTGAGAAGTCACCCAGTATCAGGAATGGACAAACCGCAAGTGGCGCAAACTCTCCACAATACAGTATAGGTATGTGAGTTAAACTGCAAGTGGCACAAACTCTCCACAGTACAGCTAAATAAGGTTACACTGCAAGTGGCTCAAGCTCTCCACAATACAGGGGGGTGGAAGGAGATATGGGTGACGTGAAAAGTCACCCTGTATCAGGAATGGACAAACCGCAAGTGGCGCAAACTCTCCACAATACAGTATAGGTATGTGAGTTAAACTGCAAGTGGCACAAACCCTCCACAGTACAGCAAAATAATAATACACTGCAAGTGGCACAAACTCTCCACAGTACAGCAAAATAATAATACACTGCAAGTGGCACATACTCTCCACAGTACAGCAAAATAAGGTTACACTGCAAGTGGCTCAAACTCTACACAACACATGGGGGTGGAAGGAGATATGGGTGACGTGAGAAGTCACCCTGTATCAGGAATGGACAAACCGCAAGTGGCGCAAACTCTCCACAACACAGTATAGGTATGTGAGTCAAACTGCAAGTGGCACAAAATCTCCACAGTACAGTAGGATTGGATGAATAGGAAATGCAACAACAAATTAATGTTCTTAATAACGTTGAATATTAAAGAACTTTAAACAAAGTAATTATTAAAAATAATTAGCAAATATATATACTCTATGTGATAAAATATCTTTTAAATTCAAATATCAAATAACAGGCAAAACTGAATTACTCTGTGAGATAGACTCACCTATTTAACTCCTGATATGCACCACAATACACACTATATTTTAATAGATTTATTTGGCTCAAGTGAACACTTTAGTTATTTTCTAGAAACCTAAACTCAAATCGTTCTTAAAACTTTCTTTCCCCTTTCGTGGCCTCGAAGACTACGTTATCGCCGACGTGACATTATGATACTTTACTTATCTGTTTCAGATAATTGGTTGTTTTGTCGAGAAATGCATTTCTGAAATATTAGGGTATACCTATAATTTAATTCATTTTACATGAAACGAAAACTATTTTAAGAATAACAGGGTGAGAAAAAAAATTGTCTTACATGTATGCAGTCGATATTGTACTCATAGCAAAATAAAAAAATAAAATGCAGAAACTAATCAACTTATTGGCAAGAGAAATAGAAAATATGAAAATTACAATAAATACAAAAAAAACCAAAGTAATGATAGTTATTGAAAAAAGCGAGAGGGAAGTAAGTATAACAGAGCAAATAAATCAACAAGATTATATTATTCCCTAAATCGAACAATACTAAGCCATAAACACATTGATATGGACACAAAGCTGGAAATATACAACAAAATTACAGTACCAACTATAACTTATGCTAGTGAGAACTGGGTACTGCAGAAAAAGAAGGAAACAAAAATAAATGCAATTGAAATGAAACATTTAAGGAAAATAGCAGGTAAAACAAAATGGGACAAAGTAAGGAAAAAAGAAATCAGAAGCATAACTAATCAAGAACCAATAATA
This sequence comes from Lochmaea crataegi, assembly GCA_947563755.1. Lineage (NCBI taxonomy): Eukaryota > Metazoa > Arthropoda > Insecta > Coleoptera > Chrysomelidae > Lochmaea > Lochmaea crataegi. Next base: position 40,374,673 of record OX387427.1, on the reverse strand, counting down.
TCAAATATCAAAAAGAAACAATTAAACTGGTATAGCCACCTAATAAGAATGAAGCAAGATAGAATTGCGAGAAAAGTTATGGAAATGGGAATATTAAGAAAAAGACAAAGAGGAAGACTTAGGAGAAAATTAAAATGAAGGCATTGGCCAGGGACAGAAAAGAATGGGAAAAATGGGTACAGGAAGAAATCCAATCCGACGCCTGAAAAGGCATAAGGATAAGAGAAAGATTATAATTGGACAAACAAAGAAATAAGAAATTTTTTATAAAACTATAAATTTTTTATTTGTTACTTTTCTCCCCTGTATATTAGTATTGTGTAAACTTTTATCACTTTTCAAATGCACACTCTTTTGTCTTAAAAAAACACTACACAACGCAATACTTTTGTCAGTTCGCAAAGTATCGGCGAGTTACCCACACACGAAAATTGTATCGCGCATGCGACCGCAAAATATGAGTATTTCGACGATGTTACAGGTTTCGGCGGAATCAGAAGCTTTTCTCTTGCGAATACGATGCACTCGCCAAACATCGAAAACGCAACTACGTTTCGCGTAAACTTTTAAAAGTTTGTGATCGGTTTTTACAGAAAAATTTATAAAACATGAACGTAACAACGAAGTACTGCGATTTAGCGGGCTTTCAAAAAAGTTACGAAGAACTTCACGGTCCACTTAGTATAATAGTGTGTGTTTTGGGATCTATAGCAAATATTTTGAATATTTGTGTTTTGACTCGTAAAGAAATGAGATGCTCGACGAATCTTATATTGACAGGATTAGCGGTAGCGGATTTGTTAGTTATGGTTGAGTATATTCCTTTTTCTTATCACGGCTACTTTAATTTGGAAAAACGGAAGTATGCTAGTTACTTCACTTACGGTTGGGCGATTTTTATGATTTTCCATGCGGTTTTCAGTTTATTATTTCACTTCGTTTCTTGTTGCTTAACAGTAATTTTAGCTCTATGGAGGTATTTAACCATCAAAAATCCTCCAATTTCCAAATTTTGGTGCGACATTAGAAAAACCGTACTAGTAATTATATGTACTTACTTATGCTGTCCTTTAATCTGCTTTCCACTGTATCTTTCTTACCAAGTTCTGCCGATAAATAAAACAATAGACGTTAATGAAAAATTAATAAACGAAGGATCTAATCAAACGGAAATTTTCTACAGTTCCATTTATGTGGTTCAATACGTAAACGAGTTTTATTCTATTTTAGTTTTTTGGTTATACACGGTTATTATTAAACTAGTTCCGTGTGTACTGTTAACGTTTTTATCAACGAAATTAGTTTTGGTTTTATTGGAAACTAAAAAAAGAAAAAATCGTTTGCTGCAAAATAGACTTCCTTTAAACAATATGCAACAGGATTCAAAGCCGATGATCAACCATAAAGTTAAAAAAGACAAACAAGCGGATAGAACTTCTGGAATGTTAGTGGCCGTGTTGTTATTATTCTTGATAACGGAATTTCCGCAGGCGATTTTGGGATTACTCAGCGCTACCCTGGAACCTTCTTTTCATAATCAATGCTATATTCCTTTGGGTGAGTCTTTTCACTATTTTTAAATATTCTCACGATAATGACATCTGTCAAATGACAATACAATTACCAGTATAAAGTTTAACTATTTGATAGTTAAACAGACTACCGAATAATTTATCATGTAAATTTGCAATTAAAACCCATAAAACAGGGTTGAAAACAGAAAGGTTGTATTGTGAACTTGCAGCTTGATTATTCCAGTTATTTTATACCTTCACACTTCGAATCGGTCCTAAACTAGGACCATCCTAATAATAAAAATATTAGTTTGGTTGAATGGTAACTACATAAGAATAATAAAAAATATACTAATAATATTCATACATATTTATGATTATAGAGATAATTGAGATATGAATGATTCTGATATCAACTAGATAAAAACTTATACTCCCGAGTATGATACATCCGTTGTCTTACGAAAAAAAAACAAAAAAAATTTTATATAAAAGTTTCAAACAGGGTCAAAAGCTTCATTTTAAAATTATTCTCTAATATACAGGGTGTTTCATCCGGTTACATCACATCAATGTAATCGTTTTTCAAATGGATCACCCTGTGGAATGAGTCATGGGCTATCCTTGTAAATTTTAAATGGGTTGACAGATTGTGTTTAAATTTTGGTGGGGTGTAGTGGGGCCAATTTTGTATTTTTCCACATTTAAAATCAATATGACCGACCTTCGTTTTAGCAAAGTAAGGATTAAGTTGTGCTAGAAATGAGGAAATATCAATTTCTCGTTTTAATTAGGAACTAAGGAACCATGTGCATCATTTTATTGGTATTTGGAAAAGCCGCGGTCCATGCAAGTTCCTATTGAAAAAAGTGAGTTTCAATTGAAAAACTGTTTGTTATCAACTCAATCGTTAATTCAATGTTTCAATTCAATTCAATTTATTTGAATACGTAAATACAAAATTCATCATTAAAAAAAAGGGAAAAGCTGATAAGCACTTGAGAAGCTGACACTACCCTAAGCAACCAAATGCTTGTTCGGTAATGACATGCTAATCTAGTACTTTACATGGATGTGTAATATAATTATTTTATGATAAGCAGTAAGAAAAAAATATAATATGTATTTAACAAATGTGTGAAATTAATTATTAACATTTATAATAATAATAATAATTACAATAATAATAACAATAATAATAATGATAATAGCAATGACATCGAATGTTCAGCATAGGACATAATTACTGTTTGACTTCTTTTTTATATACTTTATATGTTTTCAAATGAGGAGGCAATTGGTTATATAATCTTGGTGCATAATATATAAATGAGTTTTTGCGACCGATTTTTTAATTAATGCAGTTCTAACGTTTAAATTTGGATTGTTTCTAGTACCCTCATAGGCTAAAGGGGGTTTATTATTTTCATGGTATACATGAAGTAAGCATTGATATTTCTACATAGTTTGAATATTTGAAATTTGTGATTCTCTGTATAATATATAGAAGAGTAGAGTGTAATCTGCTTTTTTTGAAGATTATTTTCAGAAGTGAGTTTTGTACAGTTTGCAAAATACTCAATGTTGTTTTGAATGCTCCACCCCAAGCCATTATGCAGTATCTAATTATTGACTCTGCAAAAGCATTATACAGTATAATTAGGTTTTTTTCTGACATAATTTCCCTTAGCTGATACAATTTTCTAATTAAAACTCTTATTCTTTTTGCAACATATGTTATGTGTTCTGACCATTTTAAATATTGATCTATTATTATACCAAGGTATCTTATTGACAAACATTTTGTTGAATTCTTGCATTTGCAATTTTGTATTTGAGAGCAATTAGTGTGATGAATTAGTAAACATATGTTAAAAGTAATATATTTAGTTTTTTAACATTTAGAGTAAATTATTCATAAGCCACAATTGGATTCTATTTAAACATGCTTCAACCCTCTCTTCTACTAAATCCCATGATTTTCCACAGAATATTAGGACAGTATCATCAGCGTAGCAAATCAAATGTCCTTTGAAATTGTTAAATTTTGAGATACTGTTCATGTATATTAAAAATAAAATGGGACCTAACACTGTTCCTTGCGGTATGCCCGTTTTTATTTTGAGCTCAGTAATGGATATATTTCCTATTTTTACTCTTTGGATTCTGTTTGTTAGATAATTTTCGAATAGTTTTAGAGCTGTTCCTCGAATATCATAATTACATAATTTGTTTAGTAATTTTTCATGCTCAACAAGGTCGAAAGCCTTGGCTAAATCTAAAAATTTTAATGAATTGTCCAACGTATCCACTGTTGTTTTGAGGAGGTCAATTATAGCATTTTCAATATTAGAATTTTTGATAAAACCATACTGTTTATCCGTTATTATGTTATGTTTATTGAAGAAAGACATTAGCCTAACTTTCAATGCTTGTTCAAATATTTTTCCGAAATTTTCGATTTCTGATATAGGTGTCTATAGTGTTATGATATAAAAATAAATTAAAAGAATAATGATATAAATTGTCAAATAATAAATGAAAAAATGAAAAGAAACAACAATATAAATAATTATAATGTAATATAAATTGTAAAATTTATCATAGGAAATTGTTCGTTTATCACTAACGCGAATAGAGTCAAAGTGACAGTGACAAGCGCGAAATAATTGGATAATACAATTATTTGAAAAAAAAATCAAGCAACTACTTGGATACAGGTAACTAAGGAAGAGATGATTGATTAGTAACGAGAAGAAAAGAAAAAGGGTTGGTGTGTGAGGATTAAAAATTTTGAAAATTAAAATTAAAGTTAGTAAAATATTTAAAAATTATCAAAATAAGAGAAGAATATTCATGGAAAGCATGGTAAAGGACAATTAACACTTACCTGTTCATTTATAACACGTAAAGTTATATTCCTGGTAAGACAATTTTATTACCTTGTATAAAATAACACATGGAATAATTAATTCTCATTCCAAGACATAATACAATACAACAAGTTGTGTTTAGGAAATTAATAGTAATATTTACCTTTATGTACTAAAATTGTATCAAATAATTGTGGATATCTAATCTTGTCCATCATGTTGTCCATTATGGTGTGATTTACTGTTAAAGGTTATATTTCACAGTGCACGTATTTCGATAGCCAAGAATCGATTCTAAATAAGAATGGATAGGACTGTGATTAGAGTTAGTTTTTTAAAAGGATATGATTAAGACATTTTTTCATGAATATTTTGTAAAAATTTAATATTAAAATTTAGTTCATTCATTAGTACATTGTTTAGAGTTAAATTAATATTTTTTTAAGACAATTTAAAATTAATAAGATTATTCATGAATGAATGGATATTTGCGGAAGCTGCCAATTACAATTTGATAGTATTTGAATATTAATATAAATAATAATAGTTGTTTCTTTTTAATATTTGACAAACAATTAAAGAAATATCTTTTGTTTAATGAATAAAATAAATTTAAATTTGTTCAAAAAAGTTTATCAAAATTCAACATAAATTCATTATTTGTGTATTTCTTTAATCTTCGAAAGGGCCGCCCCCAAGAGATATAGAGTTGAAAAATACTAATAATTAAATAGTTATTGTGTATAACAAGCAATAATTATAACAATAGTTATTCAAGGCTGTTGGGTTTCCGGATTTAAAAACGGGAGTTACATTAGACTCCTTCAACTGGTTAGGCATTTTCCATACATGAAGCAGTTGTTTACTATATGTGTCAGAGGCTTAGATATATGATTGTGAATACTTTTTATTGTTTTTGAGGTAATATTGTCCGGTCCTAGTGAACAGTTATTTTTTAAGTTTGATATGATTATAATTATATCCTCATTTGTAACAGGTTCAAGAAATATTGAATCATTAATTGGAGGATCATTCAAGAAGTTATCAGGTAGTTCAGATATATTTGTATTTTTTCAGCCATTTTCTTGCCAACATTTATAAAGAAATTGTTGAACTCTGCTGCTTTTTCTTTATCACCTGCTATAATGCTTCCATTTTCCATGACTATGTTTAAATTTTCGATTGTGTTTTTTGGTTTACGTTATCTTGTTTACAATGTACCATATTTTCTTATAATTTTTCCCAGCGTCAATTATTTTATTTTTATAATAGTCATTTTTAGTTTTTTTAATAAGAGCAGTCACTTTATTTCTATATACTTTATATTTTTGCTAAGGTCATCGAAATTACTTTTTAATAACTTTTTCTTCAACTTATCTCTCTCAATAATAGAATTTATAATACCGTTTGTAATCCAGGGTTTAAGTTTTGAGTGATTTCTATTTTTATATGGTACTATATAGGTACATTTTGAAATGTGTTCTTTGAGCTTAGTAATGAAATTGTTGTAAGATAGCTGTGGGTCTTCTGTATTGAATATTTTCTCCCAGGTCTCATTATGTAACAGGTCTTTTAATTTAGAAAAATTTGTTTGTTGATATTGATTATTTTCGGAATTACCTTGTTTAATTTCTTTCTCAAAATTAATATAAATGTAAGGAGTGAAATGGTCCGTCATAACTGGGGTAAAAATAATAGGATCTATTGAAATTACATTGCTTAAAGATTTCTGTTGTCTTACAAATTATGATCAATTACAGAGCTAGTGTCATTAGTTACTCTAGTAGGTTTATTTATAAATGAATTATATCCGTTTGAATTAAAAATATTCAAATAAGTGTTAGCTTCGATTGAATCTTTTTCTAACAAATTCATGTTAATATCACCAACATAAATATCAAAGCTATGTTTTCTCAAATTTCCTAAATATGTGTCTATTCTTGTACTTTAGTTGATGGAGACATATAATATGCAGTCAAACCAAATTCAATATTTTGTTCTAGAACTTTTAGCAAGGAGTTAATATGTAAGAATTTTGTTTTATTTATAGATATTATTTCTACTTTAGGTGATATTGTATTTTTTACATAAATTACTAAACCATCAAATTTATTTATTTGGGATTCATTGTGGTAAATGCTATAGTTGGGAATTCTAAAACTACTCACTGAGTCAATATATCTTGTTTCAGATAGCACAATAATATCTATACATTTTCCGGCCATTTGCAAATAAACCAAAAGCTCATCCATATGTTTGTATATACTTCTTATAATAAAATGAATAATTCCTAGGCCACATCCGATATCAGTTCTTTGCTGAAAATAGCTTTCATAATTTTCTATAATTTTAGTGTTAATATAATCTTCATTATCTAAATCATTCAACAAATCTAACATTCGCTAAAAATATAATAAAATAATAATAATTTCCTCTATCTGAGCCTATCCCAATCAAAATTAAATCATTTTTCTCCAAGAAAACTATCATGAACAAATATTTATACATAAATAAATGAAACAAAACCAAAGACAATAGTTAGCTAGTTAAAAGGTTCATCAAAATCTTTTTTATTTTTGATAATTGATATTCTATTATTATTTGTTATATAGATTTTACCATTTTCTGTCCATACTAATTTTAAATCCAATTTTTCTATAGCTTTATTCATTAATTCAATCCTATGGCGAGTTAGATCTTCCCTTATAACCAATCCTGTTTCTTTTAGTAACTTCTTTCTTCTATATATTATTTGTTTTGTTTTCTCTGTACTTAGCTTTAGTAAGATTCCTCAGGACTTTCCGTTGTTCATTTTGCCAAGTCGATAGCAAAATATAATATCCTGGTCCGTTACTTTTACTTCCATTTTTTTATTAAATAGTTGTTTCACTGTTTTACAAATATTTTCCTTAGGCTGTTCCTTGAAATTTAAAATTCTCAAATTGCAAAATTTACTATCTTGTTCCATTTGGTCCAATTTCTCCATAAACTAAAAGGTTTCTTCATCATTTTTCTTTGTTTGATTTTCATGTTTTTCAGTTAACTTATCATATATCTCCTGTAAATCCGCCACTGTCGTTTCAAGTTTGGTTAGTTTAGGTTGAATGGTTCGTATAACGGCATCAGCTATTCACTAAATAATCGACTGATAAAAGTCTCACTTTTTATAGTATTTTTAATAGCTTGACTAACCGATTGCACTATTTCTTGACTAATTTCACGCGTAAGTACCATATTTTCAGCAATAATTTTTATATCAACTGAGAGCCAAAGGCTTACTTTATCACAGGAGCACTTTATAACTATTGAATTGCCGTTTTTACTAGTAAAAATTTGCAAATTTCTGAGAGCTCGAATAGATATCAACTATCCACTACTCATCATAGGCGTACCCTAACTAATAATTGAAGGAAATAATATTTTAGGGGTAATTTTTGGTACATTAAAGCTTTAGATGAAGTCACAACGATCAAAGATTTAAGGAAAAACTTTGATATCAAATAAAAATGGCGTCTTTTTAATATTTTGTGGATAAATTGTATATAGTTGGAGTCTTTGGAGTCCAAATATGTGAAAATATACAAGGGTTTTTAACTTTGATACTATTTCCGGTATCCAAAATTTGGATGAAATCATATTTCATTTACACCCGGTATATTATAATGAATTTAAATTTCACATTTTCTCCATCCCAGCACTTGATTCTAATGGATACTTTTAAAGATGCAGCAACTTTTATGTGTAAGCTTCAATGAAATCGACACCCTGTATTATTTGGCATCGATAACCGGAGGTTAATATTCAAAGGCTAAATATTTTCGTGTTATAGTTTTGTTGCAATTCATCACGTTTTTGATAGCTTTGATTTTGTATTCAAAACTCATGTCCGCGATTTACTTACTTATTTTTAATTGGAACATCCTGTATTTTATAATCAATAATGAGCTATTCCTGCAAATACCGCAAATTAAGTTTGTGAGAGTAGGCGATGCCAGGCTCTGTATAAATTGACAGTGTAAACAATACACCAATATACTCTATAAATGAAACCACATATTGTTCAACAAAATTATAATTATTTTATCAACTCACCAACAACAATAGACTAAAGGAAAAATTCGGAGTAATTAGTAACAAAGTAATGCTGAAAGTGAACTCCCATCTCATTTAAACATTGTTGTAGCAAATTTTCAAATGACCTACTTTCATTTCTGACCATTGGGATATTGTTTTAGACAGCAATCCTTCTTCTATTTTTCATGTCGGGTGTCAGGGTGTCAGGTGTGCTTAGAGACCTGGATCAAAAAATAAAAACATTATCTAATTTGTTTAACTCTTAACTACTAACGTACCAAATAAGTAACATTTACACTAACAATACGTCTCACAGACGGCAGTACTGATAAACAACTGTCAATTTCCGAAGTTTTTTTGAGAACTACTCTTATGTTCTCTGAAGTATTGGAGAAGTGAAAATCATGCTTAGAAGTGAAATTAAAAAACAAATTTTAGTGAAAATAAAAATTTTGTAAATGAGTATTAAATATTCAGCATTTTGACATCTATTTTGTGAACTAATGAAATAAAATTGAAATACTTAAATTATCCATGGATTTATTATTTCTCTAAATACATTAGAAGTCGAATTGAAATAGTTAAATAACTGAATCAAAAACATGAAAACTGAAAAAATACACAATGCCTGCACATCACGCAGTTGATGCACAATCTGGGCACATTTTTTTCGCGCACTCTAAGCAAATCGGATTTTAGCACAAACATATTGCGTTCTTCTTTTCTTTCGATAAGAACAAAGAGCAATTTTTTCTTTTTTCCAACGTTTCCAATTTCCAGTCTAGTTTTAGACACATCTTCAACTTCATCATTGCTTTCCCTAATATTTCTCGAATACCAAGTCGCAATTTTCGCCTCACTGTTTGTGGATAAATACCTATAACTTTGGTTTGGATCAACCGATTTTAACGAAATTAGTGTCATTAGAAAGAGTGTAGATGAATTAATTACATCTACTATAAAACAATTGCATTTAGTTTTAATTGTCATAGGTAGAGGGTACTTTCGAATGAAAAAAATTTAAATTTGTTTTTCTTGAAAATGTTTAATGGGAACACCTAATTATTGTAAATTATAATGGAACTGGAATCAATTCGTAACAAAATGGCGCAAACCGCATGTTGATAGCTTTTGTCGAACTCGAGATATCCTAAATTAAAACGCATAAACATAACTAAGTATAGTATTGACTCACCCTGTATTATAACTCAAAGTAAATATGTGAAAAAATATCATACAAATATCTCGATCATTAAAACTTGATGTCCAATTAAATGTTCAAATTGTTTGTCCATACAAAGATGTAATGTATCGCGTTTCTAATGCGCTGTTTCATGTCGTCTCGCGTGGTTGGTCGAGTTTGGTACACTAAATTCTTAAATCTTCCCCACAGATAAAAGTCCCGACATGTTAAGTCTGGAGATCTAGCTGGCCATGAAAATATACCTATAACAATGGTCAAAATGGATATCGACACTAAGATTCATCTGCTATAAAAAAATTTGAAAGTACTGACTCATTTTTTAATTTAAGTTATAATACAGGGTAGGTCAATACTATTCTTACTTATGTTTATGCGTTTTTACTTTTATCTCGAGTTTGACCAAAGCTATGAACATGCGGTTTGCACCATTTTGTTACGAATTCAATCCAGTTTCATCGTAATTCACAATAAATAGGTGTTTCCATTAAACATTTTTAAGAAAAACAAATTTTAATTTTTCTCATTCGAAAGTACCCACTACCTATGAAAATTAAAACTAAATGCAATTGTTTTATAGTAGATGTAATTAATTCATCTACACTCTTTCTAATGACACTAATTTCGTTAAAATCGGTTGATCCAAACCAAAGTTATAGGTATTTATCCACAAACACTTCCCCACTCTCCCCCACCCTTTATTTGTAAAAATCAAATAAAAAGTACCTAAACAAATTTGTGCGGAATTTAGGCCTCTTTCTAGTTTACTTATTCAACACTTGGTATAATTGGGCATATTTCACAAAAAACTGGTTTTAAAATTTTTCTTCACATGTTACGCCCCCTAGCGGTTAACCTAGAAACTTGAAAGTTATTTCCAGCGATTGCTCTTGGCCACTTTTACTGAGGAATTTTTTCTCCTAAAGTTATAACATGAATAGTTTCTAATATATAGCCGACAGATCGGCTTATTGGACCACCCGGTACACCTTCCTCTAAAACCAACCAGCATCTCATCGACACAAGCTGATTCTCCAATGGTGTAACAATCCTGACATTTTTGGACAAACAGATTGAATATTTGAGAAATTGCAGCAGCAGGATCACCTAATTTTCTCATTACTCTATCATCAGGATTGTCAAATCTTAGACATGTGGGTAAAAAAGCAAATCTCTCTTTTCTCATGATACACTCAATTATTTCTCGACCATTTCCATCTTAAGCAAATAAAATATTTATACATTCGTAATTCGATTTGTACACTGCCGTGTATGTAAGAAGCCCAAATAATGCATACAATTCTTCTTTATCTAGATTCTTTATCGAAGATTTCGTCAGTGAAAAGAATCTCCGAAATTTCGAGAGGGCTTGGTTTTTTTCCTAGTGCTTTAGCTAAAGGGTGTAGTCCGGGTAAGTGAACAATAATATTTTCTTGCAGACGACGGCCCCTATTGGAAACAATAGACCATTTATACCTATTCTTTCCATGACAATACTTTGAGATCACATTTTCTGTATCTGACAATATATCATCCGTTTTGTCATTATTGGCTTCATAATTCTTAGCTGTAAAGAAGTATAAATAATGAGCATAAATTGTAACAAATAGGTCTAAAAATGATTTAAATTCTTCTTCAGAAGCCGTATTGTGATCACTTTGTTACTTCCACATTCATCAAACCATTGCAACAACTGTTTTTCGAAATTTTTATCTGTTGACTGTACACATTTGGACGTACTAGGTCGGTAATCCATCGTGGTTTCAATTCACTAACGATACGTCTCAGGTACGGCTGTACACTTTTATTGTTACTCTAACACTAACTATACGTCTACAAGACGGCAAGTGAACTTCTACTCAAGATGTCTCAGAAACAGAACACGATCAACAAATTTAGGCTATTAAGTAAGGGTGGTATGGTGATAAATTTCCTAAAAGGAAATTGGCAGATATTGAGGGTGAGGAGCCATACGACAAATCGGTCGGTGCTGTGCCGTCTCTGAGAGACGTATGATTAGTAGTTAAGGGTTAAAAATATATTATCGTCAAACGTATTCAGAAAATAAAATAAAACAGTGTTATCGTTTTTCTAGGCATAATGTATTGACCCATATTTTCAATCCCCTTGAAGGTAAGTGCCGCCCAATGGCGTGCATATAAATTTTTTATAAATTCGAATATTGTGAAATGATGTTTTTCATTCAAATTAATATAGTAGATTAAAATTAACCTGCAAACAAAACTCATAAAATTTGTAATATAATTTTCTAATTTTCTGTAAATAATGCCCATTTAGCCAGACAATCTGAAAAAATTGTCTGCCCCGCAATTTAGCACGAATCTGTTCTCAAGTTGGTACTTGTCCTTGTAAAACCCGTAAACAATCTGTTGAATTACATTTTTCGTAGCATTATCGACCTTATTTGGTCGTTTTCGCTTTAAAGAATGATCCGTTACAGTACCTAGTTTAATTACTTTATAAATCGTTGTAAACCCGATTTTCGTTAATTCGTGATTTCTCGCGATAACCGCATTATCGGAAATTTCAGAATTTTCCTTTTTCAAACACGCGTACATATTTAAAACAATGCGTTGACACTGAACATGTAAATCTTTGTTCTGAAATTCGGCCCTATCATTTATTGCTAACTCGTTTGTCTGTGGCGCCAAATTATTAGATTCCCGCGATACATCATCTTGAACTGTCGTTTAAAATTGTATCCAAAATGCCTTTCTAATTAATTCCTAACAAATTGTATTTCTCACTTCACTTAATCAACTAACCTTACTAAACCAACAAATAATATATATTATATTATTAATACTTTTCTACTTCAGATTAACTACACTTTTCTACAACTAAGAACTCACTCAAGTATATTATTGATAATATTTCTCTACATCACAATTATTCACGCGCACCCCTGGACGTTTAGAAACTCAGGTCAAGCCAGATGTTCAACACTTGCATTTTCCAGATGGCCGAGCTAAAACTGTCCGGTTACTTTGTTATATTATGGCAAATACTGAACTGGATGTTACTACGTTGCCAGCTATTCAAAATTTTCTCAAATATAGTAACATACATAAAGTTGTTTTTAATTAATTATTCTTTTTCCAGCAATTTTAAGCGACTTATTTTATTGCTTACTAATAAATTTATATTATGTATATTTTTTTAAATATTTCCAAACTAGCTTTCTAAGAACATCACGAACTAACAGTTTACTGAAGTAAGGATAACATTTGTATAGAGAGCCTAACAATTCTAGAAAATATATCTAACAACATTGCTTTATTTTACTGTCGTTATACTGACATTGGATCCACTATAACAGTTTGTACACTTGCAATAACATTAAATTTAAGAAGAAATAGCAAATACATCAGTGATATTATAGAAAAAGCAGATAAAAAGTAATATCTTTAAATCTTCTATACGTGTGTAACTCCTCCTAATCGACAGGACCGGTTTTGATGAAATTTTTCGATTGTGGGTTGTTTAGATTCACAATTAGTTCCAATAGGTGACGCTGCAATCATGTTTTCACTGACATCTTAGATAGTTTGACCAATTTTGGTAAAATTTTGCATAGGGACGTTTTTTTTGTTCGAACAATCCAAAAAATATGTCATATTCACCAAACACTATTTGCTTGCCAGAAAGATTGGAGAAAAATCGGATTTTCAGGAAATATATTATTTTTTTCAAAAAATAAACATGATTATCGGATTTTTCGACCCAAAATATGAACTCATGTGATATTTTTTAATCAAAACGGAAATAATTAAAATTTGCATAATATTATGTTATTGGCAAGACAGGACAACGTATGTCGTGTCCTCTCGTTTATTTTGTAACAATGTTAGGTCCACTATACAGGGAGCGGCATTAGTACGAGGAAGTCAACTTACTCACTTGTCGTGAGAGATACGAAAAAACTTTATTTAGATAAAAGCTAAGCCATATATAGGACCATATTTTGAAAATATTTTCAAATATACAGGGCCACCTGTATTTTAATATCGTAATGAAATGGTATTGTACGGCACTTTATTATTTCTTAAGCAGTCCCTATACCCAATTGCCTTAATTTGTGAGTTATTGATGATACTTTCAGCCCTTCATTATTTGAAACAAATATTAGGTGACATTTTATTAGTTTGACGGTGGAAATATTTAACCAAAAATAATTTCCAAAAAAAAAATTACAAAATAATCTAGTCTGATCCATAATTGATTAATATTAGGTGAATTACCAAAATACATGAGTACTTAAGATTGTTGGTGTATAGAACATTACTGAAATCACACAATATTCTAGTTGGCTATGACTGACAATAAACTGGTTTAAAAATTTGACATCAGATTACTTTTATTATTTCCTATTTACTATTATCAACATGAATTTTTCTCAGGAAGAGCTGACTGATATGGTTTTTGGCTAGGAGAATGTAACAAAAATGTGTTACTGGCAATAAGAATGTATCATCAGTAATTCCCTGATAGGCAACTCCCTGAAAGGAGAGGACCTATAAGGTAGCCACCACGATCTCCAGAGTTAAACAAGCTAGACTTTTTTTTCTGGGGCTATATAAAAGATAAGGTGTATAAAATACCTCCTGCAACTCAAGAAGATATGGAGGAAAGAATTAGAAATGAATTTATGAACTTAAGCAGAAATGTGTTAACAAATGTGAGTCGCTCCTTCGAAGATCGCTTGCAATTGTGTATCGACGTCGATGGAGGTCATTTTGAACATCTATTGTAAATTCACGGATTTTTTTGTTATTTTCGTTAGGTACCTAACTATATGAAACGTTACATCCGTTTTTTGTTTATTTTATAATGGGTATCAAGTTTGAGAATATTATTAATAGTAATTTGGATTTTGTATAATGATGCTTATATTTGTGATACAATAACCACAACCTATTATTTTCATAGCCAACGAGAATATTGTATGATTTTAGTAATGTTTTATACACCAACAATCTTACCTATTAATAATCAATTATGGATCAGACTAGATCATTTTGTAATTTTTTTTTGGAAAATAATTTTTGGTTAAATATTTCCACCGTCAAACTATAAAATTTCACCTAATATTTGTTTCAAATAATGAAGGGCTGAAAGTACAGATTAAGACAATTAGGTATAGGGAATGCTTAAGAAATATTGAAGTGCCATACAATACCATTTCATTACGATACTAAAATACAGGGTACCATTTAAGAAAACCCAGTAAATGATCAATCCGACTGTTGGGACGTTACACCCCTAGGTTTCGTTTTCGTTAATTCGAAGGACCACCCTTTGAAGGGACGATGATAAAACATTAAAATAGATTTATTTAACACAACAAAACATTTACTTATGCTAAACATAAAAAGTTGTTACATCTATTTAAAATTAAATTGTCTTTTTAACCGACCACCTCGTAATGAGTACTGTACGATGCTCCCTTTTGTACTACTGTTCGCGCGCTTCATTTCTGTTCGCTCTGCATTCAGGCGGTGGTGCCGTATTGATTTCAATATAAGTTCATTTGGGGACTGAACATGCCGCCCGCGTTGAAAAGTACAACTTTTCAAAATATATTAAATCTAGTAACATATTTACATTAATAAAATTAACAAATCTTTTGTGTTCAAATTATTATGACATACAAGTCAAAAATTAAACAAAATTTTAACAAATCTGTTTGCGATGATAAAAAACGTCAAGTTTCTGTATTTACTGGCAAAACACAAATTTTCGAGATTGACCTTTTCAATACCGAACCATTTGCTAACCGCACTGACACAACGCGTACCACATTGTCTTTTCCAGGATGCAGTTCCACTATGCGAGCCATGGGCCATCGCAAAGGAGGCAAATTGTCTTCTACTAACACAATTAATGTGCCAACTTTCAAAGAATTGGGAATGTCCTTTTTCCACCTTGAACGTGTTTGCAGGCTAGCGAGGTATTCTTTGGACCAACGGTCCCAAAATTGTTGATATAACTGCTGCAACCGTTGATATCTTGATAAACGAGACATTTTGATTTCCAGGAAATCGGCTTCTGGAGCGCTTGCTAATGAGTCGCCTATGAGGAAATGGGATGGGGTTAAAGGAGCGTAGTCATTAATATCCGTAGACAACGGTGTAAGTGGTCGAGAATTTAAACATGATTCAATTTGTACCAGCAGCGTGTACATTTCCTCAAAATTCAAAGAAGCTTCGCCGATAACGCGTTTCAAATGAAATTTTGTACTCTTGACCGCTGCCTCCCAAAGACCTCCTACATGGGCCGAACGCGCAGGGATAAAATGCCATTTTATTCTGTCGTTGGCCAAAAAGGAAGAAATAGCATTATTATGCGCTTCATCGTTAATTAAGTGATATAGCTCGATAAAATAATTATTTGCGCCTACAAAATTTAAACCATTGTCCGAATGGATATTACTGGGTTTGCCGCGTCGAGAACAAAAACGTTTAAGGGCGTTTAAAAAACTATTAGTAGTTAAATCCTGAACTAACTCTATATGCACTGCTCGAGTTGCGAAACATACAAAAATGCATATATATGTTTTTACCAACTTACTCCTACGTAGCGTACCGTCTTTTACAAAAATAGGACCGGCGTAGTCAACACCGCAATTTGAAAATGGTCTACTAGGATTAACACGTGCACTTGGTAATGAACCCATTAAAAACTCACCCGGTTTGGGATTTGCGCGATAACAAACAATACAAGATCTAATAACACGTTTTACCGCATTTTTTCCATTTATTATCCAAAATTTCAAACGAATAATTGAAAGTAAATTTTGAATTCCTGCGTGTAAATACTTTAAATGCATATCGAGAATAATTAAGTCTGTTAATTTGTGCTTGTACGACAAAATTATCGGATGTTTCTGATTAAAATCTATTTTAGAATTCATTAGCCTTCCACCTGCTCTTAAAATATTCTCAGAATCTAAGAAAGGGTTTAAATTCAAAATCTTGCTCTCGCTACTAACACTTTTGGAATTTTTAAGGGCAAGAATTTCAGTTTTGAAACACTCCTGTTGCGCTAGTCGAATTAAAATTATAGATGCTGCTTCCAGTTCTTCAACTGATAAAACTTTCGATTTTACTGGTATCTTTTTTAGTGCACGATTTTTAAATCTACAAATGCAAGCAATTACTCGGCGTAATTTAAATAAAGTTGAATATCTTTCAAAAATATTAAATCTGTCCTCGTCATATTTTTCTGTACAACATAAATTTATCGCGTTTATTTTAAGTTCCGGTATTGTGTCTGAAATATTTTGATCATCGGCGTTTTCTAATAGTTCACTATTTCTTAAAAATAATGGTCCGTTAAACCACATATCGTTTTCAAGTAATTCTTTCGGTGTTAAACCTCGTGAAATTATATCCGCAGGGTTATCTGAGCTTCTTACATGTCTCCACGATTCTACATTTGATACTTGGGTAATTTTTGAAATGCGATTAGCTACAAAAGTTTTTAATTTATTCGGTTCAATTTTTAACCAAGCCAAAACAATAGTTGAGTCCGTGAAATAGGTGCATTTAGAAATATTTAAGTCGACAATTATTTTTATTTTGTTTACAAGGTCGGCTAAAAGATGTGCCGCTAGTAATTCGAGGCGAGGTAATGTTTGTTGTTTAAGCGGCGCGACCTTTGATTTAGCAGTTAACAGCCGTATTGTTTTTTCGCCGGTTTTTTCGGTCGAACAAAGATAAACACAGGCGCCGTATGCCTTTTCTGAACTGTCGCTAAATCCATATATTTCGACAGTTACAGGGTGAGGTAATAAAACATGCCGTTTTATAGCGAGTTGATTTAAAATTTCGAGTTCCGATGCAAACTGTAGCCAACGTTGTTTTAAATAATTAGGAATTTCTTGGTCCCAGTTGATTTTTTGCTGCCAAAGTTCTTGAATTAGTAATTTAGCTGTAATTATTACCGGGCCTACTAATCCAAGAGGGTCAAAAATTTGGGATATTGCTGAAAGAACGGTGCGTTTCGTTACTTTTTTGTCATTTATTGTTACGTTAATCGAGTACTTTAATTTGTCTTCAGTCGGATCCCACGATATACCGAGTGTCTTTAAATCTTTCTCATCGTAAAATAGAACTAAATTATCGTCTTTGATTTCACTTTTATCCAAAATGTAGTTTAAAATTGTTTTATCGTTTGACGACCATTTTTTGAGGTCAAATTTCGCTTGAGATAATATTTCCGTAAGTTCATGATAAATTTCTATGGCTTCGTTTTTTGAGTTTACACTGACTAGCAAATCATCCATGTAAAACGAGTTTTGAATTAACTTTGACGTTCGCGGGTATTTTTCTTCATTTAGAATGGCCAATTCTTTCAAGCATCGTGTAGCTTGGAAAGGTGCACTGGAAGTGCCATACGTAACTGTATTCAATGTAAAAACTTTTATTGGCTCGTTAGTATTTTCGCGCCATAATATTTGTTGAAATTCTCGCTCTTTTGGATCCATTAAAATGCAGCGGTACATCATTTTAATGTCACCAATTAACACAAATTTTCGCAATCTTAAACGTAATAAAATAGAAAACAAGTCTGCCTGAATAGAAGGGCCAACTAATAGTAAATCATTTAAAGAAACATTAGAACTGGTTTTAGCGCTAGCGTCAAACACTACCCTACATTTCGTTGTAACTGAATCTCGTAGAACTGCTGTATGCGGTAAAAAATACGAGTTATACTCTATCGAATTATCGTTTTCTAAATTGCATTTGAAAGTCATGTGTCCTAAGCTTTCATATTCGTTTATAAAGTCTACGTACTGTTGCTTTAAGCCTTCTTGCTTATTAAACCGTTTTTCTAAATTGTTGAGTCTTTTGAGAGCTATTGTCTTTGAATCTCCTAATTGGGTTTCGATATTTTTCCTAAATGGATATTGAACTATAAACTTTCCGTCATGATTACGAGTAGTTGTTTCACTAAACTTATTTTCACACATTTGCTCGTCTTTTGACAAAAATACTTCATTTGATAGTTCTTCGATTTTCCAGAATTTCGTTAAAGTATTATTTAATTCGTTATTAGTTATTTTTGTCGAAAGATTGCAAATTACCTTTTGTTTATTTTGATTTTCGTTAATATTTAATACTCCGGTGAATATCCATCCTAGACGTGTTTCGTGTAGACTAGGCATGTTTTCACCTAATATTATTCTACCAGACATAAGTAAATCGTAAAATATCTCTGCTCCGAGTAACATATCAATGTTTTTGGGAATGTTAAATCGGTCATCAGCTAACTTAATATTTCGCGGATATGTTATTTTGCCTTTTTCGAATTGAAAAGTGGGTAATTTCTCAGTTATTTTTGGTAACACTAAAAACGATAAGTTTATTTGGAAAGAATCGAACTTCGATTTAATAGTCGCTTGAGTTTTATGAGAAATGTTTGTAATCATTTGATTGATACCGGATAGTGGAATATTAATTTTGTCACATTTTAAACCTAACTTCTCACACAAAGATTGACTTATTATATTGGACTGACTTCCTGAATCTAATAAAGTATTGCTTTCATGCCAATTTCCTTTATTATCGCAAACTAAAACAGTGGCAGTAGATAATAAAACCTGGTTTGAAATAAGAGTTGAGTAAGAATTGCTAATTAAATCATTGGCGAATGTTTCGGTGTTATTAGAATTACGAATTTCATTAATTTCCATAACAGAGTCGTTATTTCTATTGTCGATAGGTGGTTGATAGGATTCGCGGTTATTGGAATTGTTTGACGATTGCTGTAAATAAATACCACGATTAGGATTATTATTTCCAGTATTTTGAATTTGGCTAACGTCACCAAGTAGTTCGTGAGGCGGGTTTACCGAGCGAGAAAGATATGCTGTGTTGCCGTTATTATTTTTATTTTCATTATACCGATCAGCGTGTAGTAACGTGTTATGTTTAAATTTACATTTTTTACATCCACTGGACAAACAATCGTTTTTGGAGTGACCAGCTCTTAAGCAGTTGTTGCAAAGCTTAAATTGCCTAATTACTTTATATTTCTCAGATATCGGCATATTTGAGAACTTCAAGCAATGATAAATAAAGTGATTTTCTTGGCAGACACAACATTTTATTTCGCGATCAAATTGGTTTCTTTTTTCTGAAGCACGTTGTTCTGTAAAAAAACACTTTGGGTTACTTGTAGTACCTTTTGGTGTCGCACCATTATCGTATTTACGAGGAAAAGCTTTAAAATTTTGATTTGAATTATTATTATTATACATTGCCTCGAGGGTTAAACATTTCTTTGTTAAAAATTCGATAAGTTCATTCAACGTTGGTAGTTTTTTGTCTGTTTGTTTCGACTCCCAATCGCGTTTTGTTCTGTCGTCAAGTTTTTGTAATATTATTGGGATTAACATAAGATCCCAGTGTTCCACCGGTATATGCAATTTTTCTAAGGCGGTTTTATTTTGATGAACAGAATCTAGCAACGATCTTATTTGGACTGCCGATTCTTTCGGAACTTGAGGCAAGTTAAATAATAACGCGTTGACGTGATGGTTTATGATAGCGCGTTTATTTTCGTATCGTTTTTGCAATAAATCTAACGCTATTGAATAATTTGCGGTTGTTACATTTAAAGAATCGATAAGTTTTAACGCATCCCCTTTACAACATATTTTTAAATATAAAAATTTGTCAATTTCGCTTATATCGGTTCGATTATTTACTAAGGAATCAAATATATCTTTGAAACTGTACAATGTTTATATATAAAAACTTGGTAAACCTAAATCGGGTATTTTGGCAATTCCGCCGGCTGAATGCGATGAAAACAATGGTATACATGTTGGCGCGTTTGCTAAGCAAGTACCCGATCCCGACGCTGCCGTTTCTGAAAACGTTCGATTTTGTTCTATCTTCTCATTTTGTTTTTTATGGTCTACGAGTAGCCTTTTTGCGTACGCGATTTTTGAATAAAATGTCGATTCGGTGTCTAAGCGGTTGTCCGTTTCCGCCGGTACTAAGTATTCGAGACGTGTTTGTATTCTATCAAATTCCGAAAAGTCTTCTTCTACGCTTTTCAATCTTGTTTCTATTTGGAATATATCTTCTTTGTTTTCGATTAAAAATATATTAAAACGTTCTAATCGTGCGCATATCACCTTTCGAGCATGATTCAACTCGGAAACCTCGATATCTTCCCGAGCTGCTTCTTTTTTACTTCTCACCATTTTGACCAACGACAAATCAAATGGCGACAATTTACGAGAGAATGCGATATTGTTTGTTACGTTAGTTTGATAAATTACAATTTTTTGCAGCGTGCAAGTTTACAAAACTTCACCTATTCGATTATTTTACGAGACGATATATTTTACTTTTTGTTTTTTTTTTTTTTTCGATGAGCGATTTCTTTTTACGATAAACGATATATATTTTGACTCTGAGTCCATGTACTCAAAACCGATAAAAAAGAACACAATATCTATTTCAATACGAGATTTTTGTAACGATTTAATGTGACTTACACAAACATAAACGAGATAGGTAATTAAACGAGAAAATAACGATAAATATTGTTGTCTACGAGATAGGTATGTATAAACGGGTAAAAGACATTAAATAACGATTAGGATGTAAGAAAGGAATCATAGAAACGATCTCACCTGATCCTCTTCTCTTACGTGATTCGTGGGCTTCGTTGACTGTAGGTATCCACCTGGCCGAAACTACTTCTATCCTGCTCGAAATGACCAAAATGTTGGGACGTTACACCCCTAGGTTTCGTTTTCGTTAATTCGAAGGACCACCCTTTGAAGGGACGATGATAAAACATTAAAATAGATTTATTTAACACAACAAAACATTTACTTATGCTAAACATAAAAAGTTGTTACATCTATTTAAAATTAAATTGTCTTTTTAACCGACCACCTCGTAATGAGTACTGTACGATGCTCCCTTTTGTACTACTGTTCGCGCGCTTCATTTCTGTTCGCTCTGCATTCAGGCGGTGGTGCCGTATTGATTTCAATATAAGTTCATTTGGGGACTGAACACCGACTTATGGCCTATCCTGTATATAAAAAACGAATATCGCGCTATGTTAATAATCTTGGACAATAGTAAACTATATCAAAAATCGTTTGAACATGAAAAGATTTCTTGATATCAAATCTATACAATGGTACAGGGTGTTGATGTTACTAGGAAATTAATTAAAAAAGTGCTTATATCTTTTAAATTACCTCATATAACATTGCAATACCTTATATCGCAGGAACAAGAAAATCGAGGGGAATAAAAAAATGTGGAAATATACAGGGTGTTCCATATAAAAAAAGATAAGTTAGGTTCATCCTGCCAATATGGGTGGCCCTGTATATTTAAAAATATTTTCAAAATATGGTCCTATATATGGCTTAACTTTTATCTGAATAAAATTTTTTCGTGTCTCTCATGATAAGTGAGTAAGTGGACTTCCTCGCACTAATGCCGCACCCTGTATAACTCCAATAAATTGGACTTCCCTTATGTATGTCATCGATGTGTCGATAAATGTAACATTTGTATTTGTTATAAAAAAGTGCTTAAAAAGTTTTTTTTTTATTTACAAAAATGACTTCGCCAACCGCTTGGGTTATTGGCAGTAACAAAGTAATGATCTGATCCACTATAGTTTATATATGTTAATGTTTTTTAAGAAATGTAGAGTTTCGGTGAGGTTTTTAGTAAGCGCTTTCTGTGGGTTGTCAAGAACTCCATGTTGTTGGCGTGAAGGAGACAGTTGTGAGCATTCTATTATTATATGCCTAGTGGTTTTTTTAGCTATACATTGGGGTGGATTTTCTTTACATATTAGGTGTTGATGGGTGATCCTAGTATGTCCAATCCTTAATAATGTGGTCATCATTTCTTTTCATCGCTTGTAAGGTAATAGACCCTACGGACTACCGGAGAGGTCTATCTGCGCAGGTATGCCTGAGCAGGTAGGCCGGAGCGTGTGTGGGAATAGACCTGTGCAGTTTTTTTAACCTGTACAGGCGACCGGTGCAAGATCGAAAATCACCTGTACCTGTACCTGTGCGTGTGTGCATCTTCTCCAGTCGCCTGCGGAGGTCGCGTCAGTTGTTTGTATATCTTCAGGTTCGAATTTTAATTCATTCAATAAGTTGACATGACTAAAAGTTTCAGTAACCAATGTTTAAACTACTTCTTACGCCTCCTTTTCACTTTCACGTTCACAATGATTGCAGTGGAAAAAATATTAAATTTTTTATTGTCGAGCTGGTGAGTTTTCAAATGGCATCTGTGTGTGATGCGTTTTAAAGTTATCCAGATGTGGTGGAAGATTTAATAATGTTTAGCTGCTGCAACGAATCTTTAATCGATATATTTATCGTATTGAAAGTAGCGATTTTGGCCGTGATCGGTCTATGGAAGTTGAAACGAGGATATGTTTTCAGTAGCTACTGTGACACAACAAAATATATAATGTTCATTTTCTCGAAAATAAAATCAATTTTTCGGTTCCAACTCTAATTTAAAATTTACTGTATAATTTACGTCCGTTTTTTTTATAGTTTTCTTGAGATATGGAGCTGGAAATTATACATCAAAAGTTAGAATAATCCATCAAAAATTATTTTTCATGACATTTTTACTGAAAATTGAAGATTATCATGTTTAAAAAAATATAAGAAGAAGTATACCAATTTTGTGACATAAATTTGTCTCTATCCACATAAAAATCCGGACAATTATGAATGTACAAGGTGTCCTAGGAGTAGGAGCAGCGATAAGGGAACGGTAGAAAACATCTAAAATTACTAGGGATTGGAACATCTTCAAAAAACTAAGTTGATAATAAACCAAAATATACAAAAATGACTATGCCCTTTGAAATAACATTTCGAAATTATAATACTTTTCATTCAATGATAATAAAATCTATTTATTTATCGCATTTTATTTTTATATTTTATTCTATATTTATCCTAATTTTTACTGCTGTGTTCCGGACACTTGCTTATATATGGGCTGAAAATAATGATAGTACTTCATATAAAATGTGTGTCCTACTCTCTTCGTTAATGCACTACATGCATCTAAAGTAAGAAATTATAAATTGTTTTCCATTTGTAATTTTAACGAGATTGGGAATTAATGAAACTTTTACGGTTTATAAACACCATAAATAAACACTTGCTGGCATTATAAACATATCTGCATTACCCTCGTGGACTTAGATATGGACTAAGTTTAATGGTTGATAATGGATTTGTTTTTCACATTTAGTATTTTTACTCCGAAATGCCACACCTAAACTCAATTATTTCAAAAAATAAAGCGTTCTCTTGTGACATCTTGTTAAAATTAACGATTTAAGAAGTATGGACAATTTTATGTCGCAATTTATTTATGCTACGCTTATGAAAATGAACTTTTACATTTCTTATACTATGGTGGAATTTACATTCATAAGGTACTACACGGGAATAGGATAAAAGCATTGCCAATTCTACTGGCATTGTAAGTTTTGCAACTTAAGAAGCTTTTTTTTTCGGAAAACTCATGTTCGAATGGGTCCAGGACCAAACTCGCCGTTACCCCGGCCTCGGAATCACTACTCTAGCATACTCCGGGACGGGCGGCGGTCCCTCGCACACTCTCCGCTCACACCGTCGTCTTCTCCCTAATTTCCACTCCTACCTCTCATGCCATATCGAGTCCCTGCCTCCCCCCAACCATGCTCTCTACTACGCCACTCACCTCTATCCATTCCTCCTACCCCCTCAACATTATCTCCACCATGTTCTCCCAATACACCGCCTCCACTAGTTTCCTCTCCAACTTATTCAGCACTTCCTCGTTCCTCCAGCACCTAAACACATGCTCCACATCATCCTCCACTTCACACCGCTCGCAACCTCCAGTCTTTCTTTTTCCAATCTTGTGGAGGTATCCTACTCTCGACCCATGTCCAGTGAACACCTGTGTCAAGAAGTAGTTCACCTCCCCGAATTCCCGGTCCATCCAGTCTCTCCCATTCCCAACCGCGCCCTCATACTCCTCCCACCTTCTCTTCATTTCCTCCTCCATGCATTCATGTACTTCCTCTCAGGTCGCACCCCTCCAGCGTTTATTCCTGGCTCTAGTGATCATATCCAATGGGTAGGTCCTTGCCAGCACCGCTGCTGCCAGTCCATCCACTGTCCTGTACCCTTGCACCACCCTCAGCAATATCCCTCTCTGCATCCGCAGGAGTGGCCTAATCACCGCATTCACTCCCGCTCCTCCACCCCACACCTCCGCACCGTACAGCATAGTCTGCTCTACCGTCCTACCAATTATATTCTTCTTCCACTCTCCCGGCCCTTTCACATTACACATCAATCTCCCCAGCCATGCTGCCCCCACTTTCCCCTTCTCTGCTGCCTTTAACATGTGTGAAGCTGAGCCGTCTTTACAAACAACACCGAAATATCTGGTTAGATGTAGATGTTTATTGAAGTGACATCAAAATTGCACGAAAATTTCATAATATACAGGGTATTCTATTTAAAATAACGAAGCTGCTGATCACTGATCACTGTAAAAATATTTTCAAATAATTTTCCATCCTGTATAGTGGAACGTTTATTATTTCCATATGAGAACTGAAATTCTTTTTTCTATATTACTTATTTTGGAAATTGAAATTTTTACTACCACAAAAGTTTTCACTTCGATATAAAACTAAATGTAAAATTTTTACTTAAACATTTCATATACCACGTGCATACATCATTCACACTTTCATTATTATTTTCTCAAAATGTTGATTATGAAACAAACGTTTGTATATTTTCCGAAATGTTCCACATGAAAACATTTTATGTAACGTACATAAACACTGATATTTCATAAAAGTCTTCGCTGCTAAAACTTTTTATTCCTCCTCTATATGATTATAAAATCAAAACGGCAAAACACACGCATTCAATGAATCTCATTAATACTTGAATAATAAAAAAGCTTCGTAAAATTTTGAAATTATACCCTCACATCCCAGAAAAACATGGAATTTATCTGCATGAAGTTGATTGCTTTTATAGCCGCTTGGCTGACGGAGTATATGGCAATGGTCTTTTTCTCAAACTCTTGCCTTAATAGCTCCCCTGCACAGTGCTTTATTGCTGCAACTTCTGTCTGGAATATCGTCACATGTTTACCTAAGCGCAGTGAGACTCTTATCTTTGGCTTGGCTATATATATTCCTGCTCCTACACCTTCCCCAATGTCTACAAAAGTTGTCATGGCTATTTCTTTGTCTTCTAGGGATTTAGTTAGTAGCCTGTTGAGATCATCCAGTGCTAAGTCTGTTGACTTGCCTGGCTGATACGCGTAATGTCGCTCGTTGAGAGGGTTTGTTGATAAAACCTCATCTCTAATGTATCTGTCTATTATTCTCTCCAATGTTTTGTGCAGGAAGGACACTAGACTGATTGGACGGTATGATTTGGGCGTCGTGTCATTTAATCTCCCTACCTTGGGTATATAAATTACTCTCCCCTTTTGCCACTCCGTAAATCAACCAAGTAACCACTCTTCGTCAATGCGAAATATCTGTTATATTCCTTGCATTCCAAAATATCACCCTTAGAGCAATAATCTGGAAATTTCTTAAGCGAGTTGAGCGCAAAATTCGAAAATTTGGTTATCTGTTTCTTGTTGATAAATGGACTGGAGTGATATAGTTTAGCCTTCGTATTCCTACTGTATTTCGTCTTGTTTATATTTCCTTCCTAACCATTGCCTATTTTGTCTGTCTCTATAAAGCTGCTATAACAGACACCTTAACGTGGAGAGACTAATACTGTGATTTAGCTGAAATCTTATATGTATAGGGCATTGTACGTATGTATGTAGACTGTTTCTACATAATGTTTGTTAATATTAGGTTGCTTAATTCATACAGAAAATACATATGTCCACAAATTAATTTTGACACTATCCATGGCTAAATGGAAAGAGTGACTCAAGGCCAACCAAAAAATTATACAGAGGACATCAACTGAGAGATGTCACAAGGATACGTCAGACCTCAATTTAAAGGACTCTCAAATAATTTCTTTTGATACTGCAGAAGGAAAATTATTAAAAATTACAGATCCATTTGAGATATACACGGGGAGTCATGTACACTGTACATACTCCTGACTCATATTGAGGCTGATATGGGGAATATAAAATATCCATTAGAAGGGTCTACTTCAATTTTTACTTATATACAGGGAGAAATATGAATTTTGACTGACATTTATTTTAGTCATAACTTTTGAACGATAAGTTTGATTTGTCTCAAATTTGAGTAAATTGTTACATTTATTACCACCCAATTGATTGATTCATGGAAACCAGAAAAAAATCGAGACCAGTTTTTGAAAATTAGTCAGTTTTATTCATAGAAAACTCTCTATATGGTTTTTGACTCCACTCAAGATTTAAGGAAGAATTCGAATAGATAATAAAAATAGTTATTCATTTTTCTCCCTCACGATCACTCACTTTTTTATAAAAAAATCAAATTTCACTAAAAATAAGAAGTTGAGCAAAGTAGATTTGGGAAAATATAGTTTTCACTTATAATTACACGAGAGCTTTTTTTTTGTCGAAGTAAACTTGACATGTATCAATAAGAATTTTGTTGCCTGGCAATTTAACAAAAAAAACTGCCTCTGAAAAAATTATGAGTCCGTAGGACGAGTAATTTTTTCTGGCAGTTTTTTGAGTTGATTTACCTAATGGCAACAAAATTCGAATTATAAATGTCAAGTTTACTTCGACTCAAAAAAAAGTGTAATTCGGTAAGACAATTTAATGAATATGTAAATCAATAAATTAAAAAATGAGATGTAAATCAGTTTATTTAATTTAACGGAAAAGTACAATTGTTAAAAACACAAACACAAGTTTGAGAAAAATTGACATAACGTCATCAAAAATTTGTTTATAATGCTGGTTGTCATGCTTTCAAAAGTTAGGTTCCGTTATTGTCGCTGGAAAAGTTAGGGCAAACTTTTTCCGCTGTCATAATGACAAAATCACGCGGCTTATGGGATTTTTTATACATGAATTAAATTGTCATAACAAAAATGTATTTTTGGGCACAAAAAATTCTCGTTCTAGTACCACCTCAGCTCAATTTCCGGAGCCAACTTTCAAGATGCACAAGCTGTTTTGAATAATACGGAAACATCGTCCTGTATAATATTTCTTCAGTAATTCATCATTATTGTCATTTTATCGAATTAACAGTCTTCTAATAGATTTGCTCAAAATTATAAGGTGTAGTAACAATCAATTGTACATATTTTGAAATTGATTACAAGAATAAACAAAAGGTATACAATTGTTAACTCAATTTAATTCACTACCCTCTCATTATTCTTAAATAATCAAATGGCCCTTTTTATATCGCAGTTCCGATTATTGCGCCAATTAAGATGCAAGAAAACCACAGAAAACCTGCATCTATCATCCCGGATAGGAGTGGAATAGCTTTTATATTATATAAATGGTGTAATGTGATAAATTGATGGGTTCGATTTATTTTTTTTTAAATTTTTTTTCAGAGCGTTTTAATGAGAGCTTATTTTTAAAAATATTATTTTACCATCAATTTATTAATGTTTCAATTTATTTTCTTCAATTTAAAATTGGAATGGTATGTATTTTTTTTAACTAATATCTCAAGAATTCTATTAAATGACAATACCGATGAATCACTGAAGACATATTTCATAGGGTGATGTTTTAGTATTATTGACAATAGTTTGTGTCTCTTGGAAGAAGGTTGTGGGAATTATAGTTTGGCAAATCTATCTCAAGCTACGCGGCATCGGTAAGGGGCGAGGAAACATGGCCGATATCTATCATAAATGTACCAATGGCGAACGGTACCTTTTTTAAGAAAGTATTAAAAATAATAATAATTATATATAGAAACTGATTTATGCTTTGCTTTAAAGGTAAGATATTTTTCAAAACACGGTTTTTGTTAAAAACAAATAATAATATTAAAAATGGTACTTGAATTCAATATGGATACGAAATAATTTAAAATCCCCACAAAACATAACCTAATAACGATCAATATCCTCATATTCATCAGTATATCAGTATTATCACTTTGATCACTGTCGTCACCAACATTGATTATGACTGGTTAAATTTCCTCCATAAGCTGGTCGGTTTCCCAACATTTCTTTTCAATGTCCTTAACGTGCCTAGAGAATTTCTGCCAATCATCCGTGGTTATTAAGGACATTGCTTCTTCGGTAACATCTTTCTGAGAGGTTAGGCTAAAAGTTCCCGTAGTATTCCGACTTTTTATTAAAAATTTTAATTGCGCCCAAGCTAATTCAATAGGATTCAATTCACACATATATGGATGAGTTCTTAAAGGTATATATCCATGTGATTTTATGATCCTGTCGACAACATAATTTTTTTGATCCTCGGGTGGCTTGTGTAGTAATACCAGATCAAACAACTCAAATTTTATGGCAGTTGCATCGAGATTAATACCTATAAATGATTTACTTAATTACAGTTACCTGTAAATAATTGTCATATTAGTAAAGCGTGATCTATTGACGTCAAAAAATAATAGTTCAATACTATTAAACGCTTTACAAAATTAGAAAAATGAATTTCCAAAGAGCAGACCGTCCACTAAGAAGCAACAACTACTTCTCGGGCTATATGCCCCGACAGACATTGAATTACACTTCTAAAGTAAACGGGGTTGGTATATCTGTTAAGATAGAACCAACCATTTTGGTTGGAATAACATCATTTGAGGACCGGTTTCGGCGTATTTGCGCCTAATCAGCACAAGGTAGATGCTATTCGTCCAGAAGCTCTGAGAGCATAATCCTGGACTAGAGACTACGTTGATACCACATTAGATTCCTTTTCATTCGCGCTTCAGATTCTGCGGGCACTGTCAGGTCGTCTGCAAATAGTAACGCCCATATGATATCTCCCTCATCTAGCGTGACTCCCTTGCTGCCCTGCTCTTGAAAATAAGAATCTATGTCGGAGATAAATAGTGCAAACAGGAAAGGGCTAAGCGGATCCCCTTGTAAAACACCTTTTGTGATTTGTATTGTTTCGGAAGTGTTACCGTCTTGTTCTATAAATAATGTTGCTGAATTGTACATTAGTCTCAAGATTCTAATAGTTTTTGCACTTATACCTCTTGAATATAGTTTTTCCCAAAGAATTCAATGATCCAGCGAGTCGAATGCTTTCTTAAAGTCTACAAACAATGTATAAAGTTTTCTTGCAGGGAGACGTAAATAGTTATTGATCAGAGCATATAAAACAAATATGTTGTCTTCACAATTACGTGTTTTGCAAAAGCCGGCTTGACATTCAGGTAAAATCTCATTATTTTCAACAAAGTTTGTTAATCTATTGTTGATGAGTTGGGTAAAAAGTTTAGTTTTGTGGTTAAGAAGGGCTATACTGCGATAGTTGTTGGGGTCTGTGATGTCTCCTTTTTTGTAGAAGTGGATCATTTTAACATCAGACCATGTTGGTGGTATTTGTTCTTCATTAAGAATCTTATTGAATAGTATTTTTAGGTGCATTACCCAGTCCAGAGGGAGATTTTTGAAAAATTCGTTGCTTATGTTGTCTGTACCAGGTAATTTGTTATTTTTAGCTAAGTTTAATACTTGGAAGATTTCTTTTGTGGAGAAGCTTGTATCAAGGTAAGGGTGGACAGTGTCGAAAAAACGTGAATCTATAGTTGGTTGCGAGTTGTAAAATCTTTTGTAAAAATCGGTCATGGTGTCGATATCAATTGTGGGTCCTTTCGTTTTGTTTTTATTTTGTTTCAGATATCTCCAAAAGTCAGTGGGGTTGCTGATATTGTTAAGTTTAGTTATTTTATCTTTTTCGTAACGTAATTTTTTTTTTAGTAATAAGTTTGTATTCTTTTTTTGTTTTACTGTATGATGCTATAGATTCCTGATTGAATTTAGACTTTTTTAGCTGTTTTTTTGATTGCTGAAACTTTTTCTTGGCATCTTTACAAGTATTATCGAACCAAGGCTTTGCTTGAGGAGCCAAGTAATTTTTAAAAGTTAGATATTTTTCTATTTCTAAAAATTTCGTTGTTAACCTAATTCCCTCATTTATTTGTTTATCCAGTACAACAAGTGTGCTACCATTTGAATTTATTTCGTAGTTAGATATTACATTTTTATAAGACTGTGATTTGAGAGGATCCCACTAAATTATTATTTTTTTTATTACCGTAATGTTGTTGTAGTTGAGTATTATACATTTTAAAGAAATCAGCTTCAATTACGATAGTGCAGCTTAGGTGGTCTGAGATTAGATTGTTATCGATAAAAAACCTTGAAATTAAATCTACATCGTTAATTTTTGCCCACACTAGATCTATCCCACTTCGTCCTGATTGCCCAATGTATGTAAACTTTCCTTCATAGTTGTCGAACCTACCGTTTAACATAAGAAGCCCTAGGTTTTCCAATGCTTCCACAAGTAATGTCGTTCTTGAATTTACTATAATATTCCTTGATCCTCTTGGTTGTAAGAGAGAGTTGGTGTCTGTTAAGTTACCAGAATCAAAGTCATTCAGATGGCCCACCCTAGCATTGATGTCACCATATAAGGTCATCTTGTCATTAGGAAACTTTATGATTATTTCTTGTACCGTATCTTCTAGCATTTTAATACAAGTACGTTCATCTAAATCTGGTTTTAAGTAAACGACTCCTAAAATATAAAATTGGTTGTTGATATTTCTTCTTAAAAAGATCCACATAAAACAGGTATCAATAATATCTGCACTCTTAATTCCAGCAATGTGTTTTGATATAAGAACTAGAATACCTCCACTACCTCTACCCCTCTGCTTATCCTCAATAGCTTGACATGTATAAGCATCATAGTTATTTAAAATTTTGGGTAAGCTAGTGTGGGAAGAGGTAATCCAAGTTTCTACTAAGCCTATGATATGAGAACTACACAAATCATTGATTTCTGACATTTCTAAGTAATTTAAAGTGTTGATACCTTGGCAGTTCCAGAATGTTATTTTGAGAGGCATAGGCGCGTTTACATATTTTAAGTTGGTTCTAGCAGGGGTTAGTTTTATGTTGGTACTTCGATATTTGTTCGTTTCGCCGATTCATCTTTTTTCTCTGGGGTTATTTCACTGAATTTTCTTCTTTTTGCTGTTGTATTATTATATGCGTAATGCGACACCTGCGTTGCTGCTCCTTTTTTGTGTTCGTTGGCTTCTAACTCTGCTAAATTATATAATTTCCCGTCGATAGAAAGCTTATTGTATACTAGTTTTACTCTGCTTCCTCTATCTCTGACATCTTTTTGATAGCTTAGTAGTTGCTTTCTTTGCTCGATAATTTATTTGGGGTAGTCTTCGTTAATGTAGATATTTGTTTCTCTTAATAATATGTCTAACTTTTTTCCCATCCATTTAATTTCAGTAGAATTGGTCTGTTCTTGAGCTTGTTCCGATCACCTATTCTCTTTTTTTCGATTATGTCTGCATTTACATTTATTTTCGAGTTTATTTTTCTCATTTCCCCATTAACTTTTTCCCTTAGTTGCTCTGCATCTTCTCTTGATTTTTCTTCAATGCCCATTATTATTAGATATCCTTTTCTTAAATCTTTCTCAATCTGAACTAACTTTTCTTCTAATTTTTCAGTAATCGTGTGGTATCAACGTAGTCTCTAGTCCAGGATTATGCTCTCAGAGCTCCTGGACGAATAGCATCTACCTTGTGCTGATGAGCCGCGAATACGCCGAAACCGGTCCACAAGTGATGTAAGATCCTTCTAATCGCAAACCAGAATGGTTGGTTATATCTTAACAGATATACCAACCCCGTTTACTTTAGAAGTGTAATTCAATGTCTGTCGGGGCATGTAGCTCGAGAAGTAGTTGTTGCTTCTTAATGGACGGCCTGCTCTTTGGAAATTCATTGTTCTAATTTTGTAAAGCTTTTAATAGTATTGAACTATTATTTTTTGACACCTATAAATGAATTACTTTAAATTAATGCATATCTATTTTAATACATAGGTACCTTTTTTTATAAGCCAAGCTACTATATTGTAACGGATTGAAAATACAACAGCATCCAAAATAAAGTTTAAATCTATTAAAAAACTTAGCAGCAACTGAATTTGATAAAAAGTATTGATTATAAGCATTAAGGATTGTTATCATGAAATAATATAATAGTAAAATACCTATGTATGATTTATTATAAAGTAACTGATAATACTTACAGTTTATACTAGGTAAAAAGGGTGGAAACACATTATTTGGAGTCTTCTCATAAATTACTGAAACAATAGGGTACAAGCATAAATTTTGCTATTGGTGGGAATTGACGTTTTATCAGGTCTCTTAACACCTCGCATGCCTATTTATCCAAAAAAATATAAACTTCACTTTTAAAACGACTTTAAAAATCATAAAATTTGAAAGTCCGCCAAAACGCGCTTTACGTCATAAAGATGGCTGCCCCATCCGTTGACGTCACTCCATTTGTTTACGTTCTTTTTCGTGTATCACGCTCTGAGTTTTTGTGACCTAATTTGTTTCTGAAAGCTTTAAAAATGGATAAAGCCTAAAAAAAACCTTTGTATTCCAAGTATTGCATTGTTCCAGAGTGTAAATCAACGTCTATTAAAACTCCAGACAAAATACTTGTTACTTTACCTGGTGGCGCAAGCAAAAATGCACTTAAGAGAAGGGCATTGTGGTTGCAAGCTATGCGTCGAAACAAAGACGATATTTCGACAAATACTACTGCTTTTGTTTGTGAAGACCATTTTAATGTAAGTACCTACTTCTATGTTGGTAATTTTTCTTCTTAAATGGGTTATGTACCTATATGTCTAGGAATCAACCATAAAAACATTATTTTCTTATATATAGTACATAGTTTAAATCGTACTTACGATAATGCTTTAACTCCTCCTATTTCCTCTGCATTAAAGCAGCTGTTTGACTTCATAAATTCAAGCAGCACAAATGAGTCTACTTTGGGCAAGTTATCAGTTCGTGCTTTTACAAAACCTTCGCTAGCCATATCTTTACTCACAAAATATGAAAGAATCGTCAGTGAACACTGAACTAGTAAATAAAATATTTTCTTCTAAAAGTTTTAAAATATCCTCGGAAATATCGAATATTTATGTCCACTTTCCACTTTACGTTGACTTTTGGAAATGAAAAATAGCACACATAAACACGTAATGGTCTCAAACGAATATATAAATGATATTTTTACGTCGATGAAGCAATTAATAGTTAATTAAAATACAATATAAACACAAAACTACACAGAACCTAATGCAATACCGGCCATATTGACAAAAGTAAACAAATGAAGCGAGAAGGAAAGAAAATAGATTGGAATCCGATGCTATTTCCCTAAGCATCTGAAGAAGAAGGACTAACAAGAAAAAATAAGGTACCTAATTCTTTCTTTCTACAATATAAAAGGAAAAGAAAGTTGATTATTAAATAATAACAATAATATTCTAAACAGATTTGCTATAGCTAAAAAAATAACTCTAGATAGAGACTTAAAGGCCATAATAATAATGAAAAAGACAAACAAAAACAATAAATGCATTTAAATTAAAGAAGATTTGACATATTCATTATTTACTGTAGTACCTATTTATATTTTTATGTATTATTATTAGATTGTAAACATCTATCTATTTTTTCTTTTGCTTATAGACTAAACAAGTTTCTAGTTTTTCTTTATAAATTAATACTTTACTAAAATTAATTTCCACTTACCTTGTTGGTCGTTAAGCAATTTTCATCATTGATTTTGTACTTATATGATAACCATTATTTTTTTGTAAACACTCCTCACTTGCAAACTGATTTCTTAAATTTAGCAATTATTTTACTTTTTACTATTCTTCAAGTGTGGAAGGGATGGTAATACATCCTACATAATTTGTCACTGTGTTAGATTTTGTTTCTAAATAAAAAATATGATATTTCTTCGTTTAATTCAACAACTTGTCTATTATTTGTTGTAAGGAAGAACAAATATTATACAAACGAACGTACTTTAAGTAACAAAATGTAAGACAGGTTAGGCCGACACGTGGCATGATAGAGATAATAAGTTTTGTAGAAGTATTTTGTAGTTCTTACTGTTCTAAAATAATAATAAAGTTTACATCAAGTGAGGTGTTTCAATATAGAATATACAACAGTTTTGGCGACGAGAAACTAATAAAGAACCTGTAAAGAAGTCAAGTCCATTAAAACTTTGTTAATAAGTTCTCGCAATTGCCAGTCAGAAGTATGTCGTTTATAGGCTCAATAGAACATTTCAAGCCTAGATAAACTGAAGTTACCACCTATATCCAACGAATGGAACAATTGTTTCTATGTAATGAAGTTAGTGAAAATAAAAAAGTACCCACTTTTCTGACATTAATAGGAGGTGAAGCTTTCGGCGTACTTAAAGACCTATTGTCCCCTGACCTACCCAGCAGTCGAACATATGTTCAGTTGAAAAACATGTTAATTAGTCATTTTAGTCCGAAGAGGTTAGTGATAGCAGAGCGTTACAAGTTTTACAATTGTCGTCAAAAACCCAATGAAAGTATAACTGAATACTTAGAAAAACTTAAAAATTATTCCAAACATTGTCAGTTGGCACAATTTTCAGATGAAGCTCTAAGAGATAAGTTTGTCTGTGGGCTTCGATCTGAAAGAATTAAATTAAAGTTATTAGATACAGATAACTTAACGTATGCTGATGCCTGTAAAACTGCACTAGGAGTAGAACTTGCGTAAGGTCAAGCTAAATCAATTAATCAAGAGAACATAAATAAAATGGTAAAGAACCGCAGTCAAAAATATAGTACGAGGCAGAATACTACTAGCAGTCAAAAATCTAGTAGTGCTGGTAACAAATGTAGCAGATCTGGAAGGTGGCATGAGTCGTCTAAGGCGTGTCCAGCCGTTAGTTGGGAATGTTTCATTTGTAAAAAGAGAGGCCATACTTCGAAAGTTTGTCGATTTAATGAAAATAAAATAAAGTCTTTAGATACAGAAGAACAAGAGAGTGAAGACGATGAAGAATTAAATTAAATGAGTATAAAACAAGTAATTTTACAAAGCAATAATATGCCAGTAAGTCTAGTAAATAAAAATAGTCCAGTCCAAGAATATTTTGATAGTCCAGTCGAGGAATATAAAAGTCCAGTCCAAGAAGAGCATGATAGTCCAGTCAAAGAAGAACTCGATAAGTCAATTGAAGAAAAGGTTTATAAGTCAGCAACAAATATGTCAAGTAAAGAAAAGGTAGAAGAGGGTGCCATTAAGTCTGTAAGGTCGGTACCTGCTCTTATAAATGTTTTTATAGAAAACGTCCAATTTAATATGGAAGTTGATACGGGTGCTTCTGTAAGTATAATGTCAAATGTAGATTTTGTAAAATACTTAAATCACATTCAATTACTAACTTCAGATGTTAAAATTAAAACTGTCACCGGTGAAAGTATTAAAGTAATTGGAAAAGCGGTAGTAAATGTCAGTTTAAATAATAGCATTAACACTTGTGTTATGTTATCTTTAGTTATAGATGGTTCAGGTAATAAATTTTGTCCATTATTAGGTAGGGATTGGCTAGACGTACTATTACCAATGTGGAGAGTTAATCTGAATTGTATCCCTGTTACTCCTGTATCCTCAACCATAAATGTCCTCCATCCATCTAATATTGATGAAATGAAATTACAATTTCCTAATGTTTTTAATAAAGATCGGACTCAACCGATTAAAGGTTATACAGCACAGCTGGTATTGAAAGAAAATGCTTCAATGATTTTTCATAGTCCATATTCGGTACCATATAAAATCAGAGATGAAGTAGGAAAGGAGTTAAAGCTCATGGAAAAAGATGGAATCTTAGTACCTGTACAGAGAGCAGTCCTATAGTATGCGTGCCTAAGAAAAATGGAGGAATCCGCATATGTGGAGACTTCAAGAAAACTCTTAATCCAAATTTGAGAACAGATTATTACCCACTACCTATGTTGGATGAGCTGTTCAACAAACTCAGAGGTGCGAGTATTTTTACTATTTTGGATTTAAGTAATGCTTACTTACAGTTAAGAGTAGAAAAAAAATCTCAAGAGTTATTAACTATTAATAGTCATTTGGGGTTAATGCAATACACTAGATTACCTTATGGCGTGTCTAGTGCTGTAGCTATTTTTCAATCCACTATGGAAAAAGTTTTAAATAATCTTGAAGTGGGAATATACTTAGATGATATAATAGTTCCTGGAAAAAATTATACTGAGTGTTTAAATAAAGTTAATCAAGTCTTAGAGAGATTAAACAATCATAATATTAAAGTTAACGAGGATAAATGTGTATTTTTTAAAGAAACTGCTTGTTTTCTGGGGTATAAAATTTCTAAAAAGGGTATTCGTCCACAAAAAGTTAAAGTAGAAGCTATCATTAAAGCTCCTATTCCTACAGACATAACCCAGTTGAGGTCTTTTATTGGCTTACTTAATTTTTATGCAAAATTTATCCCGATGCTATCCACTATTAATGCCCCACTTTATAAATTGTTAAGAAAGGAAGAACTTTTTATTTGGAATGATAATTGTCAAAAAGCATTTGATGAAGCTAAGCATGCAATACTTAATTGTGTAACTCTGGATCATTATGATCCTAGGAGTAAAAGGAGTAAAATTGTTGTGGCAGCTGATGCTAGTCAATATGGACTGGGTGCGGTGCTTAGTTGTGTTAAAAACAACGAAACTCGTCCCGTCATGTATGCCTCATGTACATTAAGTGCAGCAGAAAGAAATTATGCTCAAGTTGGAAAGGAGGCTCTGGCTTTGGTGTTTGCAGTGAAAACATTTCACAAATTTATTTATGGTACAAAATTTGTATTAATTACAGACCATTTACCATTAAAAACAATATTTGGCCATAGGAATAGTATACCAACATTAGCTCATGCCAGACTACAACGTTGGGCTATCATATTATCCGCATACAATTACCAAGTTGTTTATAAAAAGGGTATTGAGTTAGCCAACGCCGATTGCCTCAGTCGACTACCTTTAAAAGTATCTTCAGACGTGGAGGAAGTATTTTCATTTTCAGTTGAATCTGTCCTTCCTCTCACAGCTAACGACATTTTATTAGAAACGAAAAAAGACCCGATACTCATAAAAGCAACCGAATTTACCAGGCTAGGTTGGCCGAACCATACTGATGTTGAGTCATTAAAGCCATACTTTCATCGTAGGAATGAGTTGAGTCTTGATAACGGTATCTTGACTTGGGGAAATCGAATTATCATTCCTTCTTCTCTAAGAACATCAGTATTAGAGTTATTACATGATCAGCATCTTGGAATTACTAGGATGATACTTAGAGCTAGGTCAGATATTTGGTGGCCTGGCATGGATAATAGTTTAGAACAAATTGTGTCTTCTTGTGAGCCTTGTCAAATATTTGCAAGCCAGCAAAAAGAAATAAAATTAGTGCCTTGGCCTAAGTCAAATAAAAACTGGAATAGAATACATATAGATTTTCTTAGAAAATGTAGATATTCTCTTGGTTGTGGATTCTACTACTAAGTGGGTAGATGCCTACATTATGAATTCAGGAACAAATGCAATAAAAACTATTGAAAAACTGAGGCACTCTTTTGCTATTTTTGGTCTTCCCTCGACACTAGTATCTGATAACGGTCCCACTTATAATAGCGAAGAATTTCAAAAATTCTGTAGGTCTAACGGAATCCAGTTAATTCATTCACCACCCTATCACCCTCGTTCTAACGGATAAGTTGAGAAAATGGTCAGCACTATTAAACAAAATTTAAGAAAAACCTTATTCGAAACAAAAGCTAAATTAAGACTTCAGCATAGACTTGATAATTTTTTATTAAATTTCCGAAATACCCCTAGCTCTGTCACACAAAAGAGTCCTGCAGATCTTATTTTTAAACAAAGTCCTAAAACCAAGCTGCTGTTGCTGAAACCATCAAATTTAAAGGAAGAAGTAACTGAAAATTATGAGCGAAGCCTATTGGAAAAAGAAAATAAACACACGAGAGAAATACCCTATTTTATAGAGGGACAGCTAGTTATGATATATGTAGAGAAAAAAAAAAGAGATGGGTTAAGGCTAAAGTCTTAAAGACTTTAAGTAGATGTACTTACCTAGTATGGTGCCAAGACAAAGTAAAGTTCGTCCATTCCGACAATATGAAGAAAGACCTGACAACTGATTCACATATTACCCCTGTGGTTAATACATCATCCCCTAGTTTAGAAAGATGTATTGAAATTCCGATTAGTACAGAACTTCAGGGAGATCAGAATACTCCAGTTGATGAAGGAAATGCTTCTAAGGAAATAGGAAACCCCCAGCCTTGTGAAATCTCCTTCCTTATAATTCCTTCTACTCCTGGACCAACCTTGCGTCGATCTTCGAGAATTGTAAAGCCACCCTGCAGGTTGAATTTGTGAGTTTTAGATTTTAGGTATTTAGGTTTTAGTTTTAGGTATAGTTTTTCATTTAAGAAGGAAGAAATGTTTTAAGGAAGAACAAATATTATACAAACGAACGTACTTTAAGTCAGTTGGTAACAAAATGTAAGACAGGTTAGGCCGACACGTGGCATGATAGAGATAATAAGTTTTGTAGAAGTATTTTGTAGTTCTTACTGTTCTAAAATAATAATAAAGTTTACATCAAGTGAGGTGTTTCAATATAGAATATACAACATTATTGAACAGCCATTTTGGAGATAATTAATAAGAGTGCGTAGAGCGTCGACTCCAAACACAACTAACGAATCCGACTGAGATAGGTAGTTTTGTGCTTTATCAGAGTAAGTTACAGGGTTGTACTGAGAAAGAAAGGTCAGGTAAATTTAATAAAATTTTAATTGGTGGAATTATATAAATAAATAAAAAGATCATTAACTGTATTCAATACTTCATATTTATTTTATTTTAAAATAAATATGGGCGCCCAACTATACAATACAATAAAATCACAATTCAATAATCAATTTAATAAATAATAAACCCCATTACCCCCATCACACACTTTACAATATCTTTCTTTAAAGATGATTTTGTCGGTGTTTTATCTTCTTGAACCGAAGGGTAAGGAGTATTGCCGAGTAAAATGACCGAATTGGCTGGGATATTTGGGATGAGTTTTTCCTGAAGCCATCGGGTGAAATTCTCAAGGATCATTTGGCCATGATAAGCACCCGTAGCCAGTCCCGCTTTGAAGATCAAGCAGGCATTTTGGACGAACCCATTTTCTGATCCGGCATGTACAACAATAAGCGACCTAAAATAATGATAATATTATAACCTTGATTATATCAAGCATAATTTGAAAGCCAGAATTCAATTTTTGTATACCATTTTTACTTATCAGTAGAACCTATGTTACTTATTACCCCAGAAACGTTCTCACTCCGCCAACATGTCTTGAAAGTTTGGTCATTTTCTACCCACTTTTCGTCGCCCTTCTTGGCGATACTTTCGTACATCGCGAATATACTTATATCTCCAATGTAATATGTTAGGGCGCTCCATCAAAATCTTTCTTTTATTTTGACATTTTCGCCAAAAAAAAACATTAGATCGCAACAAACCCCTAAGCGGTTCCCTAGAATAAGGGAAATCCGAATTTTCCTGCAATTATTGAAGTAACTTCCTAGTAGTCGGGACCACTTTGAATTCTAAGTAAAGTCTATTAATCATGTGACGTATTATTTGAAAATTGTAATTCTCGTCTTTCTCGGTAAGAGACAAACGTGCTCTCTTCTTTCCGGGGCTACAGATCCTTTGATTAGGGTTATTTTCTAGCCTTTCTTGATCTTACCTATGAATTTATTTTGCCGCCGAAATACTAACTTATTTCATTTATGAAAAATGAACAAACACAAAACACTACACTATTCAAAATAACAAAAAAGTTTATTAATACTAAGCACAAAATAGAAAAGTTTAAGATACCAAGTAAAACTGAAAATACAAAGGTAAACACTGACAATACCAACGCCACTGGATAATCAATATCAGTCAATTGTCGAAGTGAGAGGGAAGAACACACGCACGCGCCTGCCAATAGGAAGTCATGTGGTTACTTAGCAACGGAGATTTCAGTCAAAATTCACATTTTGCCATTTACATTGGTAAACAAAGGAAGCATACAGATTTAAATGGTCATTTGATATTGCCCAAAGGAGTATCAATCCAAGGTAGGAGTATTTTCAGTATAACTCAATTAGATCTGTATTTTTTTTTATATTTAGCTCAACAGAATCCACATACGAATATAAGTAGTCGGCAAATCTCTACAGAATTGAACATACCAACTACTACTGTTTCAAGGATTAACGCAGAAAGGTTAATTTCTTTTGAAGTGAATGTTCAAGTTATTTCCAAAGATTACCCCGAGCCACTTTTACCCAAAAAATTTTTTTCTGAAAGTTATACTATACTTTCTGAGGCCAAGCAATGGAGCAAGCGTGTATAGTAATTTTTGACAAAAATCCTAGTAGAAAAAGGATGATGCTATCATGTAAAAGACACTACGTAGTATCATTTTGGTATGTATTGGACACGCAAATGTTTTTCAGTAATTTTTTATCAACATTTAAAACGAAAAAAACCTTCTTTTTTTAGTTTTTTTCATATAGCATAAAACGTACTGAGGCAATCTCAATGGTATGTAGAGATAAATTGTAGATAATTGAAAAACGAACAAAATGAGGTGTAGAGAGCGAGTTAATCGGATAATTAGGAACCAAGAAAATCAGGAAATACCGGAAAATTGGTCATTTTTTTGAAAATTCATATCTTCGTCATGTTTCAATTGCAAGAGCTTAAACTTGGTACAAAAGAAGTTCTTCATATGCCCTTTATATGCGCGAAAAGCAGACGCCATGCGACGGTTACTTTTATCGCAATTGCAATTCTAATTTTTTCATACGATAATTTTCAACGTGACTGGATGCGTAGTCGATTGTCCGATTTTAAATTTGAAAACGGTTTTGAAAAGTGTAAATGTAGAGCAACAAAACGAATATTCTCGATTTGAAATCAAGTGATGCGAAGTCGGCCAAAAACGACTGGAAAGTGGTGGAGTAGTATTATACTAATTATATTAATAGGGGGAAGGGGCGAGAGAGCGGTATCAATGCTTTGCGTTTGATTATTTTGGCAAATAATAAAGAGCTATTGCAATATTGAAGCTTGCTTCTTATTGCACGACATAGAGAGAACTCGTGAAACGTGTGATGTTACGAAAAAGCGTTCATCACGCGATGACTCATTAGAAAGAGAGAGAGAGAGAGAGACACACATTGAAATAACGCGCGATACTATATAACCAACGCTGCGGACAAATTTTGAAAAATGGTCAAAAATTGTTAAAATTTTGTAAAAATGGTCAAAATTTTTGAAAAATTGACAAAAATGGCCAATAATTGTCAGAATCTGTCAAAAATTGTCAAAAACTGTCAAAAATTGTTTAAAATTGCCAACATTTTTGAGAAATGGTCGAAATGTTTGAAAAATAGTCAAAAATGGTCAATAATTGTCAGTACCGGTAAAAAATTGTCAAAAACTGTCAAAAATTGTTCAATATTTTTAAAAATGGTCAAAAACAGTCAATAATTGTCAAAATTTTTGAAAGTTGTCAAAAATGGTCAATAATTATCAGAAACTGTCAAACATGGTCAATAATTGTTAAAATTTTGAAAAATTGTCAAAAATTGTTAAAATTTTGAAAAAATGGTCAAAAATTGTTAAAATTTTGTAAAAATGGTCAATAATCATAAAAAACTGTCAAAAATGGTCGATAATTGTTAAAAATTGTCAAAATTTTTGAAAAATTGTCAAAAATGTCAATGATTGTCAGAATCTGTCAAAAATGGTCAAAAATTGTTAAATATTTAAAAAAATGGTCAAAAATTGTCAATAATTGTCAAAATTTTTGAAACTTGTCAAAAATGGTCAATAATTATCAGAAACTGTCAAAAATGGTCAATAATTGTTGAAATTTTGGAAAAATGGTCAGTAATTGTTGAAATTTTGAAAAAATGGTCAGTAATTGTTGAAAATTGCCAAAATTTCCGAAATATGGTCAAAAATTTTGAAAAATTGTCAAAAATGGTCAATAATTGTCAGAAACTGTCAAAAATGGTCAATAATTGTTAAAATTTTGGAAAATGGTCAAAAATTGTCAAAATTTCCTAAAATTGTCAAAAATGGTCAATAATTATCAGAATCTGTCAAAAATTGTTAAATATTTAAAAAAATGGTCAAAAATAGTCAATAATTGTCAAAATTTTTGAAAGTTGTCAAAAATGGTCAATAATTATCAGAAACTGTCAAAAATGGTCAATAATTGTTAAAATTGTGAAAAATTGTCAAAAATTGTCAAAAATTGTCAAAAACCATCAAAAATGGACAATTATTGTCAAAAATGGTCAATAATTAATAAAAATTGTCAAAAATTTTGAAAAATTGTCAAAAATGGTCAAAAATTGTTAAAAATTGGAAAAATGGTCTAAAATGGTTGTAAGCTCAGTGGTTTGAGAAGATGGACTGTATAAAAAATAAAAGAACTTTGTCTGCAATTGGCGAATCGTTTTACAAAAACTTCCATTTGAAGCGACTTACCCATTGTTGGTTTTTTCTATTCACTAGCTCCACGATCGATCGTTAGTTTAATTCCTGCCCTTGATGACACAAAAAAAAGTCAATGTAAAGTTATATCTACGAATATAAACACGGAGTTAGTGCAATGTCGCGATTTAAACTAATTTTGTAATAGCGGTTTAAACAAAGAAAATTGACTATTAAAATAAGAAAGGAAACGACTTGTTTCCTTGAGTACAGCGGGTTTAACAATGAAATTCCAATACTGGTCTCTTATCAAAAACTAAGTTGATGTTCAAGAAACTGGTATTAAATTCAATTTAAAATTAGTACATGAGCGGCGCACACCATTATTGAAGAAAATAAGCGGGTGGCGCGAACAATGGTCAAAATTTTTGAGAAACTGTCAAAAATGATCAATAATTGTCAAAACTGTCAAAATTGATCAATAATTGTCAAAAATGGTCAAAAATTGTAACATTTTTGAAAAAATGGTCAATAATTGTAAAAATTTTTGAAAAATGGTCAAAATTTTCTAAAAATGGTCAAAAGTGGTCAAAAATGGTCAATAATTATAAAAAACTGTCAAAAATGATCAATAATTGTCAAAACTGTCAAAATTGGTCAATTATTGTGAAAAATGGTCAATAATTGTTAAAATTTGCCAACATTTTTGAAAAATGGTCAAAATTTTTTAAAAATGGTCAAAAATGGTCAAAAATGGTCAAAAGTGGTCAAAAAT
This sequence comes from Lochmaea crataegi, assembly GCA_947563755.1. Classification (NCBI taxonomy): domain Eukaryota; kingdom Metazoa; phylum Arthropoda; class Insecta; order Coleoptera; family Chrysomelidae; genus Lochmaea; species Lochmaea crataegi. The sequence goes on along the minus strand of OX387427.1, from coordinate 40,330,494 downwards.
GGTCAAAAATGGTCAAAATTTAGAAAAAATGGTCAATAATTATTAAAAACTGTCAAAAATAGTCAATAATTGTTAAAAATTGTCAACATTTCAGAAAAATTGTCAAAAATGGTCAATAATTTTCAGAACCTGTCAAATAGCTCAAAAATGGTCAATAATTGTTAACATTTGGAAAAATGGTCTATAATGGTCAAAAATTTTGAAAAATTGTCATAAATGATCAATAATTGTCAAAACTGTCAAAATTGGTCAATAGTTGTCAAAAATTGTCAATAATTGTTAAAATTTGTCAAAATATTTGAAAAGTGGTGAAAATGGTCAAAAATGGTCATTTTATTGTGCTTAAGAAGCAAGCTTCTGTCGAAGTCCGACTACCGCACACCTTTTTATTTTTCTATTTTCAAGTACTTGGAGTCGACAAAACCGACTAATAACTCCGATTTTATAAATAATCAAGAAATGAACTTGTGTATCTTAATATTCAAAATCTGTTCTTCTTATTCAAGCAAGTATGATGCGAAAGGATAAAAAGCACATCAAGATGGAAACCTTGAAAGGAATTACGATCCACCAAACATGTCAAAGTACGTATGCGAGAGAATCTAGCAAAAAAATTGCAAAAAAACGTGGCAATTAAAACGACAACGGTGTGAAGAAGGTCGAAATTTCGATAGTTCGACTAATTTTTTTTTCTGTTCAAATGTATTAGGCTCGTCGAGAAATTCGACTCGCATATCAAAACAGTCAACAATTGACAACATTATTGCTCAATTACAAATATATGAAAAATCGATTAGAGCAATTGAAAAATAAAGATGATTCTTATTATGTACAGAATGTCGTATCATACTTTAACAAATGTTTAAGCCGCTTCTATTTATACAGTCAAAGTAATGTAAAAGGCAAACCAATAAGCGAAGATATGTCAGATCTGTTAGCATTCCTTATAAACTATATTTTGAAGAACAGCGACGAATGTCAGTTTTAGCTGAAGGAATTATTAGAAAAATATGTAGACTTACATGGGCAAGTAGAGTTACCACGAATAGAAAGAATAGTAGATCTTTTAGAAAAGCTCTTTGGAGATGAAATAGTTATTTATGGCGGAACGCACGATCGAACTATTTGTTTTCAGCAAAGTTTAGGACAGCATCCTGAAGAAACTTGGTATAATAAACGAGATAGTAACAAACAACAAGGAAGAAAAAGTATCGTAGAAATGGCAGCCCACATTATATTACAGGATATTGGTGCAACAAAATTTAATAATGAAGAATACAATTCGCCATCAGATTTTTTGAATAATATAAAAGATGACGTTCCTCTGAACTTACAAAATTTTCTTGAAACATTAATAAAAACGCACAAGCGTGCTCCAAAAAATGGTTCGTGGAACAAGTTGGTAAATAAAATTATTACAGCGGCCCACATTCTAATGACTATTGTTAGACCGCTATCGTTTTCTTCTCCGATTTTATTGGGACTGTCGTGTATAATGCATACAAAATTTGCAGCACGCGGGCTCATTGATTGTTTACACAACTTAGGTCTGTGTGCTCCGTATGCAGAAACAGTGCGATTTGAGAGATCAGTAGTTAACGATCCGGATAAATTCAATATAGTTTCCGACGCTTACCTGCAATTTAGTTATGATAATGCAGATCATAATACTGCAACCAACGATGGCAAATAGTTATTTGTGTATTTAGAGCGTAAAGTAAGAGATTGCCGCTTGAGAAAGAATGTTGCCGATGTTGGCGATCTTTCGAAAGCGGCAATTTTACTTTACGCTCGAAAAACACACATAATGTTTTCTACAGTCGCCCTTTTAATAATTAAAACAGTTTTTTATATTATCGTAGGAGTGCTAGAATAATCGTCATTTTCGCTAGTCATCATGATTAACCTTAAAAAGATCTACTGACTAGGGATGTTGAGAAATAATCGATTATCATTTTCTCATAATCGATTTTTAGTTATCTATTTTTATAGTAATATCAATCGATTTTATAAATTACGTGTTTAAATCGATTTTCGGCAACGGCTCGTATTATTTATCGACTATTTTTCAAAGTTTTGACAACTTTTGACAATTATTGACCATTTCTCAAAATTTTGACAATTATTGAGTATTTTTCAAAATTTTAACAATTATTGACCATTTTTCAAAATTTTAACAATTATTGACCATTTTAACTGTTTTTCAATATTAGTGACCATTTTTCAAAATGTTGACAGTTTTTAACCATTTTTGACAATAATTGTCCATTTTTAACAGTTTTTAACAATAATTGACAATTTTTAAACATTTTTGACTATTTTTGATAATTTTTCAAAATTTTAGACCATTTTTAATAATTATTGACAATTTTTCAAAGACTTCAACAATTTTTGACAATTATTAACTATTTTTCAAAATTTTGACAATTTTTGGAAATAATTGTCCATTTTTGATAGTTTTTGGCAATTTTTGACCATCTTTGATAGTTTTTGACAATTATTGGCCATTTTTGACCATTTTTCAAAATTATTGATCATTTTTGATAGTTTCCGACAATTATCGACCAATTTCCAAAATTCTAACAATTTTTGACAATTATTGACCAATTTTGACAATAATTGTCCATTTTTGATAGTTTTTGACAATTTTTGACCATTTTTCAAAATTTTTTTAAAATGTTCGGCAATTGACCATTTTTGACAATTTTTGAAAATTTTTGACCATTCTTCAAATTTTTTTAAAAGTTTTTGAAAAATTGTCAAAAATTTCGACAATTATCGACCATTTTTGACAAAAATTGTCCATATTTAACAGTTTTTGACAATAATTAGCAATTATTGACCATATTTCACCTTTTAGTACAAGCCGACCATGCTACTACTATTTTTGAAAAAGTGGTGCTAAATGAAGACGAAAAAACTCATTTGAGCGAAGTTCTGAAAAAGGTTGGAAAAGAAAATATAGAGAGTTATTTGTCGGACCCGAAAATGGAAAACGTTAAACAAAAATTTGAAGATACCATTACACAATTAGAAAGCAATGGCCCTACTAGCCAATTGTGGCTACTATACTCCAAATTGATTATGTTACTTGTGTAAGACATTTTTTTTTCTCACCCTGTTATTCTTAAAATAGTTTTCGTTTCAAGTAAAATAAATTAAATCATGGATACACCCTAATATTTCAGAAATGCATTTCTCGACAGTTATCTGAAATAGATAAGTAAAACAACATATTGTCACGTAGTCGAGGTCACGAAAGGGGAAAGAAAGGTTTTAAGAACGATTTGGGTTTTAGTTGCTAGAAGATAACTAAAGTGTTCACTTGAGTCGGATAAATTTAAATATATAAAATATAGTGTGTATTGTGGTGCATGTCAGAAATTAAATAGGTGAGTCTATCTCACAGAGTAATTCAGTTTTGCCTGTTATTTGATATTTGAATTTAAAAGATATTTTATCACATAGGGTATGTATATTTGCTAATTATTTTTAATAATAACTTTGTTTAAAGTTCTTTAATATTCAACGTTATCAAGCACATTAATTTATTGTTGCATTTCCTATTCATCCAATCCTACTGTACTGTGGAGAGTTTGTGCCACTTGCAGTTTAACTCACATACCTATACTGTATTGTGGAGAGTTTGCGCCACTTGCGGTTTGTCCATTCCTGATACAGGGTGACTTCTCACGTCACCTTTATCTCCTTCCACCCCCCTGTATTGTGGAGAGCTTGAGCCACTTGCAGTGTAACCTTATTTAGCTGTACTGTGGAGAGTTTGTGCCACTTGCAGTGTATTATTATTTTGCTGTACTGTGGAGAGTTTGTGCCACTTGCAGTGTTTTATTATTTTGCTGTACTGTGGAGAGTTTGTGCCACTTGCAGTTTAACTCACATACCTATACTGTATTGTGGAGAGTTTGCGCCACTTGCGGTTTGTCCATTCCTGATACAGGGTGACTTCTCACGTCACCTTTATCTCCTTCCACCCCCCTGTATTGTGGAGAGCTTGAGCCACTTGCAGTGTAACCTTATTTAGCTGTACTGTGGAGAGTTTGTGCCACTTGCAGTTTAACTCACATACCTATACTGTATTGTGGAGAGTTTGCGCCACTTGCGGTTTGTCCATTCCTGATACAGGGTGACTTCTCACGTCACCTTTATCTCCTTCCACCCCCCTGTATTGTGGAGAGCTTGAGCCACTTGCAGTGTAACCTTATTTAGCTGTACTGTGGAGAGTTTGTGCCACTTGCAGTCTAACTCATATACCTATACTGTACTGTGGAGAGTTTGCGCCACTTGCGGTTTGTCCATTCCTGATACAGGGTGACTTCTCACGTCACCCATATCTCCTTCCACCACCCTGTATTGTGGAGAGCTTGAGCCACTTGCAGTGTAACCTTATTTAGCTGTACTGTGGAGAGTTTGTGCCACTTGCAGTGTATTATTATTTTGCTGTACTGTGGAGAGTTTGTGCCACTTGCAGTGTTTTATTATTTTGCTGTACTGTGGAGAGTTTGTGCCACTTGCAGTGTATTATTATTTTGCTGTACTGTGGAGAGTTTGTGCCACTTGCAGTAGTTATAATATTGTTTGTGGAGAGTTTGTGCCACATATTCCTTACATGCACTGGGGAGAGTTTGCGCCCCTTGCACCTTTCCTAATAACCCTAAATACTTACTATTAGGCATTTATTTTTGATCAAGTGAAGTTTCAACTTTACTTTAGTACTGATATACATAATCACAGTTCAAACACATAAGATGCACCTTGTATATTATTAATACTTTCATTAATTTGGGGGATTTCAACTATACTAATCGTTAGTTAAATAATTAATCATTATTTATGGCAAATTGAATACTCAGAGTGTTTTTCTATCTAATTCCAGGTACGTCATCTCGGTTGTTCAACCTACTTGGACCATGTCCACATGGACTGTTCAATTAAATCCAGGCATCACGTCCAGTGTCTTGTAAATAGTTATTTCCAACATTTAGATTTGTTTTATTATCTATATTATAAACAATTGAATGTAAGTACACAGTAAGTAATTAAAAGTTAAATTCTAATTAAATATATCAATCTTTACAAATTACTCATTCTCCTCAAGTCAAGTTTTTCATTCATTACAATTTATCAGAAGTGGGATAGAGATGACCTGGATTTATTAATTCAATGACATAAAATTACAATGCCGAGATGACACTATTCTTTTAAATGTTATTCTAGCTTTGTGTTTTTTTTATTTTATTAAATATTTATTTACCGTATTTCTACCATAAATCACAAAAGTAATAATAAAATCAACTGAAATGGTTCCCCAACGTCGCAATAAAATACCGCTACCAATTGAAACCCAAGAGGCTTCGGGTTCGAGTGAATCTGTTACCCCAAGAAGAAACCGTATTGATTCTTTGACACCGAATGACTATTGAACGATTGAGCACTGTAATGACCACTTTTCTCGAAAATACTGCCGAACGAGAACGGCCTATCAAGACGGTCCGAGGGGATGTGGTACTGTACCTGTATTTGACCTCGAGGATAGGGTGCAATCGATTTCGGTTTGGCTTCAAAAGGTCGATGAACTTCGTGATATTTTTCGATGTTTAGGGGAAGCCACTATCTATTACGCTACTACAAAGTTCCGAAGGTTGGCAATGGTTTGGTATAAGAGTTTGCTAATGTGTCAAGTCCAAGGCACCTCAGCTTTTAAGTTTTTTTTTGTTTTTTTTTGCTCTTGGCTGCTCTGTTTATGTGAATAGATTAGTTGCCCTTATTATGCTTAATAATATTTCCACAATATTCTCCTCAGAGAAATCCTCCCTTGGGTACTATAGCCCTAGAATCCTATGTCTCCAATGAGTGGTATTCTCTAAGACAATTTCATATGCAGAGGCCGGGCATCTCGGGACAAGCTGTGCAGTGGTACACAGTATCTTTCCGTATTTTTTGTCCATAGCTCAAACCCTACATTTTATTTTCTAAGCGTTTGTCCAAGTTCATTGAGAATTTCGATTTCTACAGGTAAATGGTTTACATTTACAGGTACATCTGCTTGTTGCGACTGTTTTTGGCAATAGTTTTTCTAATACGGACATTCGAAAGTTGTAAAATGTCACTTTCTAACCAGAGTACTTATTATAAAGTTTATGGGCATTGTGCAAATACAACTGGATCACATGTATTATAATTTCCTAATATCAACGTAACGGCGTGCCGTTGGATAATAAGCCATCATTTGATCACGAATGCCTTATGTCTATTCCACTATTTATTATACTTGACTTTTGCTTTTAGTTACCACTTCATTTTTTTTTATTCAGTAGATATGTCTAAGACGTCTCTTTTATCGGTCCACTTGCCAATCATCATATTGCAGTTATACATAGCTTTGGTCTCACCTTTTCTTAATTTTGTAGCTACAACGTTTTTGGGGAAATCTTTTCGGCTTTTCTGAGAGTACCTGTACAAAAGGTATTTTATCAAGAAACTTTTTTTTTGCCAATGAATAACTATTGTCAAAGTTGTCCATGTATAAGCTATGTCCGTTATTCAGACATTCGCGCATCAGATACATCACTGTCTTTTGTGCATGATCTTTTCCGCCAGTTATATCGCTCGAGCCAGCATGTACCATCATATCTAAAATTGTTCCGTCCCCTTCTATTACCATATACAACTTTATCCCATATTTCTGCCGCTTCTTTGGTAGATATTGCTTGAAGTAAAGTCCCCCTTTTCACAAGACCATAGATTCATCCACTGACAAGTTTTTTGTTTTTTTTATGGGTAATATATTATCTTCATTTTATTAGTAAAATGATCCAGTATAGGCCTGATTTCGATCATCTGGGGACAGCTCATTGGTTTTAACTTCAGGAACATATGGGCATCTCATTATTAGCAAGTAGCGATCCCTACCCATTAAATGTGAGAAACAGCTGGAGAATAGTCTTATGTTTTTTTTTCTCAATAGTCCTGCAAGGTAGGTAACTTTAAAGTACCTGTATGTAAGGTAAGTCCAAAAAAAAATGAACAGTTCCGATATTGTCAAATCTTGCCATAGAGAAATTCTTGAGTAGTCACTTCTCGCAATGGTACATAAAACTTGTACTGCTTAATTGTTGATTTGCGAAATAATATACCTGATTTAATAATGGATTACGTTCCCTAATGGCACGGCAAAATTTCTGGTTCATGCACGATGGTTCTCCTGTTCATTTTAGTCGAGTAGTTCGTCAATATACTCACAGTTCGTACGGGAATCGATGTATTCGAGGGCGAGGGCCAGTCAATTGGCCTGCAAGATTACTCGATTTCATTTCGTGCGATTTTTGTTTTTAGGGCTACTTAAAATTGTCAGTATATGCTGTCCCAATTCAAAATCGTATTCAGCTTTGGGAAATAATAAGTGTACCCAATTTTAATTCTAATGTTCTGTTTTTGATCCGTATGTTCATCCTTAGCGAAACACGGTTATTTTCAAATTGCAGTATTGGTAATGGCTGGTTAAATCTTGTAGATATACCAACCCCGTTTGACTTAGGAGTGTAATTCAATGTATGTCGAGGCAGATAGCCCGGGAAGTAGTTGTTTCATCTTAGTTGCACGGTCACTGTTTTTGAAAAATGTTTTTCAAAACTTAGTTGTAAAGCGTTGAATATATATATTTATTTTTCGATATCCAATTTATGCGCCTCTAAATTATTCAGTACTTAAATACTGATGGTTTGCGAACATCTGTTTTTACTTTTGCAGAAACTATTTTATTTTCTTCTATAGGTTGAGTTTTATTTTGTCGAGTTTTTGACCTCGTTATAGCTAAGACGTGAAAATTATCTATGTACAAGTCTTTTAATTCATTTATGGATATCGTTGAAATACTGTCTGCATAATTTGAATTTCCTTTCATATACTGTATTTCAAAATTATATTCTTCTGTCTAGTCTAATTCTTGTGAGTTCTGAAGTGGGTTCTGTCATTGAGATAGATGTGTTTACGGCTTATGATCCGTTTTTACTATAAACTGTGGAGAACCATACAAGTAACTCTTGAAGTCATTAATTCTCCAATGGATAGCTAACAATTCTTCCATAATTATAGGTTTGTTTATTTCACTTTTCTTAAAACTTTGCGATGCATAAGATATAGGTAAATCTATACCTTCGTATTTCTAAGAATTGCATGCAGACCACGCGTAATTTGAAGCATCTGTAGTCAGTATAAATTGTTTACTGAAATCAGGATATTTTAATAAAGGTGGCTCTATTGATGTTGTTTTTAATATTTGGGATAATTTTTCGGAGTCTTCCGACCACTCGAATTTTACATGTTTCCTGGATAATTTTTCGAGAGGTATGCATATTTCAGCGAAGTTCCGAATGAAACGTCTGTAATCATTACAGAATGCTACGAACCTTTTAGTTTCTTCCGAGTTTTTGGGCACTGGATATTGTTCAATGACTAAACATTTTACTTTATAGGGGAGTACTCCCTCACTAGACAAATTGTGCTCTAAACAAGTGTCTTCACGCCTGAAGAATTGGCAATTTTGTGGATTTAATTTTCGACACAGTAGTAAAGACAGGAGCCACAGCAGGGAATCATATGTCTACTGAAAGCTTGTATGGATAGTTTAGTTCATTGGTAAACATGTCAAAGATTTCTGAAATCCATTTTCAGTCCAGTCAAAAAAAAAATAACCAGTCAGGATGGGAACAGAACCAGTAGATATCTCGGGACGAGATGCTCGCAGGATGGCCGACTGTAAGACATTTTTTTTTCTCACCCTGTTATTCTTAAAATAGTTTTCGTTTCAAGTAAAATAAATTAAATCATGGATACACCCTAATATTTCAGAAATGCATTTCTCGACAGTTATCTGAAATAGATAAGTAAAACAACATATTGTCACGTAGTCGAGGTCACGAAAGGGGAAAGAAAGGTTTTAAGAACGATTTGGGTTTTAGTTGCTAGAAGATAACTAAAGTGTTCACTTGAGTCGGATAAATTTAAATATATAAAATATAGTGTGTATTGTGGTGCATGTCAGAAATTAAATAGGTGAGTCTATCTCACAGAGTAATTCAGTTTTGCCTGTTATTTGATATTTGAATTTAAAAGATATTTTATCACATAGGGTATGTATATTTGCTAATTATTTTTAATAATAACTTTGTTTAAAGTTCTTTAATATTCAACGTTATCAAGCACATTAATTTATTGTTGCATTTCCTATTCATCCAATCCTACTGTACTGTGGAGAGTTTGTGCCACTTGCAGTTTAACTCACATACCTATACTGTATTGTGGAGAGTTTGCGCCACTTGCGGTTTGTCCATTCCTGATACAGGGTGACTTCTCACGTCACCTTTATCTCCTTCCACCCCCCTGTATTGTGGAGAGCTTGAGCCACTTGCAGTGTAACCTTATTTAGCTGTACTGTGGAGAGTTTGTGCCACTTGCAGTGTATTATTATTTTGCTGTACTGTGGAGAGTTTGTGCCACTTGCAGTGTTTTATTATTTTGCTGTACTGTGGAGAGTTTGTGCCACTTGCAGTTTAACTCACATACCTATACTGTATTGTGGAGAGTTTGCGCCACTTGCGGTTTGTCCATTCCTGATACAGGGTGACTTCTCACGTCACCTTTATCTCCTTCCACCCCCCTGTATTGTGGAGAGCTTGAGCCACTTGCAGTGTAACCTTATTTAGCTGTACTGTGGAGAGTTTGTGCCACTTGCAGTTTAACTCACATACCTATACTGTATTGTGGAGAGTTTGCGCCACTTGCGGTTTGTCCATTCCTGATACAGGGTGACTTCTCACGTCACCTTTATCTCCTTCCACCCCCCTGTATTGTGGAGAGCTTGAGCCACTTGCAGTGTAACCTTATTTAGCTGTACTGTGGAGAGTTTGTGCCACTTGCAGTCTAACTCATATACCTATACTGTACTGTGGAGAGTTTGCGCCACTTGCGGTTTGTCCATTCCTGATACAGGGTGACTTCTCACGTCACCCATATCTCCTTCCACCACCCTGTATTGTGGAGAGCTTGAGCCACTTGCAGTGTAACCTTATTTAGCTGTACTGTGGAGAGTTTGTGCCACTTGCAGTGTATTATTATTTTGCTGTACTGTGGAGAGTTTGTGCCACTTGCAGTGTTTTATTATTTTGCTGTACTGTGGAGAGTTTGTGCCACTTGCAGTGTATTATTATTTTGCTGTACTGTGGAGAGTTTGTGCCACTTGCAGTAGTTATAATATTGTTTGTGGAGAGTTTGTGCCACATATTCCTTACATGCACTGGGGAGAGTTTGCGCCCCTTGCACCTTTCCTAATAACCCTAAATACTTACTATTAGGCATTTATTTTTGATCAAGTGAAGTTTCAACTTTACTTTAGTACTGATATACATAATCACAGTTCAAACACATAAGATGCACCTTGTATATTATTAATACTTTCATTAATTTGGGGGATTTCAACTATACTAATCGTTAGTTAAATAATTAATCATTATTTATGGCAAATTGAATACTCAGAGTGTTTTTCTATCTAATTCCAGGTACGTCATCTCGGTTGTTCAACCTACTTGGACCATGTCCACATGGACTGTTCAATTAAATCCAGGCATCACGTCCAGTGTCTTGTAAATAGTTATTTCCAACATTTAGATTTGTTTTATTATCTATATTATAAACAATTGAATGTAAGTACACAGTAAGTAATTAAAAGTTAAATTCTAATTAAATATATCAATCTTTACAAATTACTCATTCTCCTCAAGTCAAGTTTTTCATTCATTACACTTGTTCGTTACATAGATGCAGAAAGATTAGGAAATTTTTATTCGCATATAGAAGTTGTGATATTAATGATTCCATTTTTTTGCCTCGGGCCATCATTTATATGCAAAAGCTTGCATTTTGTACGTTCAGCAAATGTTGGATTTGAAAAATATCATGGATATCGATGAGTACGATAAATTCTGCAAACAAGGTTTTTTCACTATAAGGCTTTCGAGTAGATTTTGGTGGTCAGATCTCACAATTGAACAGATACTCATGCGAGCTATAAAATGCAGTGGCGGATTGACTCACGGCCGTGGTTTAACAGAAATGGTCATTGCGAATTGGATTTTATCGCGAGTAGCGGTTTTAGAAGTTGTTAGTTAAAAGGAAAAGAAAAGTTGTCCATTTAGCAGATGCAAACTCATCTATGAAAATTCATCAAATGAAGAAGTTTATATATTTCCATTATTGATATTTAAAAAAATTTCTTTAATCATTGAAAATCAATCGGACATGAAAGATTATTGTAGTTCGTATGAACTTTCTCCTATACTTCTATCACTGTTTGATGAAAATGGAATGCGCAAAACTCCTAAATCAGTGTTCTACTCAAATTTTACATCTATGACTGAAATTTCTACTACATTAAACATTAGCCATGTTACTTTTTACATAAAGTTGTATGGCAAGCGAATTCTAAAATCAATGATATTGTAGGTACTTATGTATCGTATGCGAAAAAGCATTATGCTCCAAATAGGTATCTCATCTTTGATGGATACCCCGAGGATGTAACTTCATCAACAAAATCTGTAGAACGATCACGTCGGCAACTAAAAAATATTGCTTTTGACGGAAATGCGGCTATCACGGTGAATCAAAAACAATTTCACATCAACGAGAAAAATAAATCTCGACCAATTAATATCATTTGTACTTCGCTAAATTTCGCTGGTTTTCGGACTAAAATTGCTACTGAAGATGCTGATCGACTTATTATAATAACAGCGATCGAAAATGCTCGCGGAGATTCGGAATCGACTATTATTATTCTAAGTGAAGATACGGATTTACTGGTTTTATTTTTGCAACTGGCTCAAAACATTAAGAACGTTTACTTTTGCAAAGAGTCAAAAAGTTCTAAATCAAACGAGTACTACAGCAGCTACAGTTTCAAATATACAATCTTACAAGAAGTAATAGCATTTTACATGCTTTTTGTGGATCAGATACTACATCGTGTTTTCACGGAGTAGGAAAAAATAAAATAATACATTCATTTTCTCACGAAAAATTGTTAGAATTAGCTTTAAATTTTTATGATGCTAATGCCACTTGCGATATCATAGCGAAAACTGGTTATGAGCTAATAATGGGTATATATAGAAATAAAGCAGAGAAAAAATTTATAGCAAAAGCAAACACATTTTCACTGAATGATTTGAGGTATTTACATTTCAGTAAGGCCAAAATAAAAACAAAATTTGCTTTAGAAACTCTGCCACCGACAGAAGGAGCAGCAAAACAGCACGCGTTTCGCGTTTTATATCAAGTACAGATTTGGTTAGGAAACACAACTTTAGTAGCTGCAGAAAATTGAAAATAATCATTTAGTTCCGATAGGCAGTGCTGATCCACCTACCCGCAGAAAATACTCAATCAAATATCATGTTCATGCAGCAAAAAAGGTTGTATTGATGCGTCATGCAGTTGCAAAAAACACGGTTTACAATTTACGAGTCTTTGCGGAAATTGTCGAGAAGACTCATGCTACAATCTTCATATTAACAATGAATTAACAGAGGGTGACGAGAATTCTGCATTCGAAGATGATTTAGGTAACGACAATGATGATATTTTGACGTGCGAATACAGCAATGATTATGAAAATGACATGGAATGTCATATACCTGCTAAGAAAATACGATTATTATAAATATACTTGCGGTTCGCTAATAATAAAAGTAATTTATGTACATGTAAAGCTTGGATTATAGGCAAAATGCCTTTTTTGCCTATTCTAGATGATTTTTGTATATTTTGCCTTTTTTCGTAAATTCCGCTTTTTTGTGCCTTTTTTTAAACTTTCATGCTACCCTACTGATGATGTTATTCACATTAGGTACTTCATTTTATTACTAAACCTTCCTGTAATAAAATTTTGGGCTAGTAATAAAATATTAATGGTTTGTTTGTTAATGGTCTTCCGGGAAAATTTACCTACCTATTTGCGGATTAAGAAGAGGCTTCACAAATGGGTTATCCCTAATGTTTTGACCTTTATATCAGTTGTACAGACGGTTACTGAATCAGAGTTTAGTTTTGTTGCGTATACCGAAAAGTGAGTGTGAGTTTATTTAGAAAGATGACTTCTAAGTTAAGTGCTTGGATCCGACCATATTCGGAACTATCTCTAGAAGGAGATGGAGCATTTTGTAAACCGTGCAAATCAGTAAGTTTCATTTTTTCTTCCTCTCAGTCACCGCATAACTACATAGTATTAAAATTCTAATTAACTATTCTTATTTTTTAAAATTCTCAGATTTCAAGTACAAAAAAGTACTTTATTGACCAGCATTGTGGAACTCCACTTCACAAACGGAATTTGGAAAAATTAAATTCCTCTAAGTTAGTCCAAACATCTCTGCGGGATAGTGTAAGCAGTTCAAAAAAAAGGAGGAGGACACATTTAAATTTGATTTATGTCAGATGATGATTGCATCTAATATACCTCTGTACAATGTTATTCATCCTAGGTTTGAGTTATTTAAAAAAAAACATTTTAATAAATCCTTACCGGAGGAGAGTACGTTGAGAAAAAAAACTATGGACAAATGCTATGTGGAATAAATTCTTAATAACCTATTATTAATAATCCGGGAATTAAAAGCATTTGCCTATAAGTTGCCTATATGTTAAGATTTTTGAATTTTTCAATGAAAATCTTTGCCTATATAAGCGCCTTTTTCATCAGTTTTTGTTGCCTATAAATCCGAGCTTTATACATAAGCATATTTATATGTCATTATTTTTACAATAAAATTATTGATAATTTGTTTCATAATGTAAAGTTACTATTTATTTACATATTATGAAAATGTAATTTATATAAATAGAAAAAGATATCTCAGTATTTTCATTATCACAAAATTGCTTTTCTTGATTATTTATAAAATTGGAGTTACTAGTTGGTTTTGTCGACTCCAGGTACTTGAAAATGGAAGAAAAATATTGGATGAGCTTTATTATTTGCCAAAATAATCAAACGCAAAGCATAGACTCCGCTATCTCGCCCCTACTCCGCCACTTTCCAGCTCTCGGTCATTTTCGCCGATGTTCCCTGGCGTTTTTGATCGACTTCGCATTACTTGATTTCAAATCGACAATAAACATTTTGTTGCTCTACATTTACACTTTTCAAAACCGTTTTCAAATTTAAAATCGGATAATCGACAACGCATCCAGACACGTTGAAAATTATCGTATGAAAAAATTAAAATTGCAATTGCGGTAAAAGTAACCGTCGCTTGGCGTCTGCTCTTCGCGCATATAAAGAACATATGAAGAACTTCTTTTGTACCAAGTTTCAGCTCTTGCAATCGAAAAATGACGAACATATGAATTTTCAAAAAAATGACTGATTTTCCGGTTTTTCCTGATTTTCTCGGTTCCTAATAATCCGTTTAACTCGCTTGACCCCTCATTTTGTTCGTATTTCTATTATCCACAATTTATCTATACATACCATTGAGATTGCTTTAGTACGTTTTACGCTGTATGAAAAAAAGTAAAAAAAGAAGGTTTTTTTCGTTTTGAATGTTTATAACAAATTACTGAAAAACATTTGCGTATCCAAAACATATCAAAATGATACTACGTAATATCTTTTACATGTTAGCATCATTCGTTTTCTACTAGGATTTTCGTCAAAAATACCTATTGCTTGGCCTATATACAGCTGAAAGATCGGCTAATTGGTCCACCCGGTACAGTTCCTTTTTGCTCACCATATATAGGGGTTTTATTTAATTGATTTTTTTCATTCCATTTCACACCGATTTCAAAGCACAAAGTAAGAATTGAACGTTATGTCTTTTTTATGAAATACGAAATGATTAATAATGTTTTATTTAGCAAAAATTTAGATTATTTAAGAGTTACGAGCGCAAGATGGTACGAACAATAAATTTAAAAAAACTCGATGTTTTTATAGGCTGTTAACGAAATTGAGCGAAAGATTTATCTTTGTGTCGATAAAGCCTGTATGGGAATTACGGTGAATGAAAGATCGTCGGGGGTTTCAAAAGCAGTTGATTTTTTTCTTTTGTATGATCTTAATCGAATTTCTGCTTTTGAAAATATATTTAGTTACGATTCAACTAAAATTAAATCGTCCTCGTAGACCCTATATTGCCAAATACTTATTGTACAAGGGTGAAGATGATTTGTATGTGCAGAGAACCACAAAATTGTAAAAATGAATTGGATTTTCTGGAACTTAGCTCAGTTTATATTAGAACTCTTTTTTCTAAAAAATTTATCACATCTAGCATATGCATTAAATACAAGGATACCAGATTTGTACAGGAGCCTAAATGTAATTGTTTCTAACGGTTAATAACACATGAAGACTATATGGCGCGAGAATAGGAAAATATGTGGCAGAGAGAGTGAAGTACGCACAGTTCCGAGTTAATGTAACATAATATATATCTATCCAAAAAAATTTTAAATATTTGCATATGAAATTTTGCCATTTTTCAAATATGTTTCTATTGAAAACAATATGTTTATCATCCTCCATATACTAATTTTGTTATAATACCGGGTGTCCATCTTTATTTTCCCTCATTTTAACTGCCCATAACTTCTAAACGGTCTGAGATAAAAACATGCGGTTTTCACTAAAATGTTTCATTTTAGCACAAGTTTTGTTTAAAACAGTTTAGTTTTTTTATTCGTTTTGCCTACCTCACAACAAAAATGGCGGATGTTTGACAATTTTTTTTGTTGACTTTTGTTAATGGAACACCAAGTATATTTTTTTTTTTAGTTTGAAAGAGCTGACCTTTACCTATTCTTCAGTGCAATTTTTTTTAAATCGTTTAGCGTGCACAGAGAAAAAAATTCGATTCCATTAGGAATATTCACTTGCAGTAGCAAAAAAATTCAATTAAATAGGGGACAAATGTCTTATTCATTCACCTCAGAAAAAACCTTATTGCTAAAATTAAACACTTACAGTTAATATAGAGATCACTTATCATAGATATATTTGAAGTAGTCTATTTTATTTACGATAAATTTTTTTGTCACTTACAGTTATCGACCTAGGTAACTTGCTAGTAGCTATTCAATATATTATCGTTTATTAAATCTGACATATTGTACACCAATCCTTAGTGATTTATTTATTTATCTCTAATAACTTTATGAACTATAATAGATAAAATGTATATTTACCTTAGTAATACAGGTTATCAGGACTAATTGAAAAGTTTATTTACAGTAATCGATTTATTTATCAACCTAAATCTTGGCATTTAGGCTTATACAGGGTGTCCACTTACATTTCCCCTATTTTATTCCGCCTATAAATTCTAAACGGTTCAGGAGATAAGTATGCGGTTTTCGCGAAATTGTCTCATTTTAGTAGCTACAAGTTTTGTTTGAATAGACTGACTTTCTTCTATCTTTTTCGTTTACGTCACAACAAAAATTGCGCATTTTTGACAATTTTTTTATTGACTTTGTTAATGGAACGACCAGTATATTTTTTGTAGTTTGATAAGTGATCTTCACCTATCCAGCGATGGAAACTTTTCAAAATCGGTTAGCAAATGACGGAAATTGTAAAATTGACATAATCGGAAGCGATGGAAAAAATTCAATCTATTCGACCAAAACTTGTACTAAAATGAAACATTTCAGTAAAAACTACATATTTCTATCCTCTACCGTTTAAAATTTATAAGCATTTAAAGTTTATAGGGGAAAATATAAATGGGCACCCGGTACTGACAACTGATACAAAAGTTGAAATTTTATATACCAGGTATGTCAAATGTATTTTTTCTACAGTCGCGCGTGAAATGACTAATTACTTTATTCAAATGAAATCGTAAAGTAGACAAATGCCGAGGATTGTTACTTTACGCTCTAGCGCAAATATTGAATCTTTTTAGCTCGCTTATTTAATCAAACCACGCCCTCCGAATTAACTCAATTGGGGAATAATTAACAATTTATTAGATTAAAAATTAAATAAAATTAGATAAATTTATATGAAAATTGTCAAAAAATTTGAAATATGGTCAAAAATTGTCAAAAATGGCCAATAATTGTCAAAAATGATCAAAAATTGTCAAAAACTGTCAAAAATGGACAATTATTGTTAAAAATTGTCAAAATTTTGAAAAATAGTTGATAATTGTCAAAAATTGTTAAAGTTTTTGAAAAATTGTCAAAAATTTTGAAATATGGTCAATAATTGTCGAAAATGGCCCAAAAAATTTTTCCATAATTGTCAACAATTGTCAATAATTATCAAAAATGGTCAATAATTTTGAAAAATTGTCTAAAATTTTGAAAAATGGTCAAAAACTAACAAAAATATTTAAAAATCGTCAATTATTGTTAAAAACTGTTAAAAATGGACAATTATTGTCAAAAACTGCCAAAAATGGTTAAAAATTGTCATCATTTTGAAAAATGGTCAAAAATGATCAAAAATCTGGAAAAATGGTCACTCATTTGAAAAACAGTCAAAATGGTAAATAATTGTCAAAAATGGTCAATAATTGTTAAAATTTTGAAAAATGGTCAATAATTGTTAAAACTTTGAAAAATGGTCAATAATTGTCAAAATTTTGGGAAATGGTCAATAATTGTCAAAATTTCGGGAAATGGTCAATAAATAATACGAGCCGTTTCCGAAAATCGATTTAAACACGTAATTTATGAAATCGATTTACTAAAAATCGATTAATATTACTATAAAAACGATAACTAAAATTCGATTATAAGAAAATAATATTCGATTATTTTCTAACATCCCTAGTCAGTAGATCTTTTTAAGGTTAATCATGATGAATAGCGAAAATGACGATTATTCATAATAGGCTAAATCGAACGCGGCATCGACCAATGAGAGAGAACAGATACCATCTTGTAAGGTTGGTTGCATAGTTTTGCGAGTATGTAATATGGAAATACACTGACTTCGAAATTTCAGAAGGATTACTAATGCAGTTTTATTTCGTAAATTCATTTTCATAAGGTCTTTAGTATGAATATATAAGTTGAAGTTAAACTGGCATAATATCTCGAACGATTACAATAAAAGTATTTGGTTTGGTTTGGTTTGGTTTGAATATGCAACCAACACATGGCTATCTGGCCTCTCATTGGTGGATGCCGCGTTCGATTTAGCTTCTTGTCGATTATTCTAGCACTCCTATTATAACCTAAGATAATATAAAAAACTGTTTTAATTATTATAAGGGCGACTGCAGAAAAAATCATGTGTGTTTTTCGAGCGTGAAATAAAATTGCCGCTTTCGAAAGATTGGCAACAACATTCTTTTTCAAGCTGCAATCTGTTACTTTACGTTCTAAATACACAAATAACTATTATAAAATATAAGTATAAATTAACAGAATTGAATACAAACTTCAAATTTCATATTTTTTCCATCATTAGTTTCCCATATTTGCGAAACACTCAGAAATGGGTTTAAAAAAAGCAAATTTATAAAAAACATTTATTTTAAACTTATAAAAAATTAACATTTGTATTTTTTTAAGTAGTTAAAAAATAACTTTCCAAAATATACAATTTTCTTAAAGTAACCAAGAATAAAAGTAAGTTAAAAATAATAAGGAACGTTAGCAGTCTAAGTACAATATACAAATTATACAAAAACATTCAAGTTTTAAAATGATTAATTTTCTTAACAAAAAATACGAAAATAATAAAAGTAATTCAAAAATAGTAAGGAACGTTTTCAGTAAAAGTACAGTACAAATCATATACCTAGACACGTATGTTTTAAAATTATTAATTTTCTTAAATTATTCAAAATAAAAATAATAAGGAACATTTTCAGTTTCTAAATACCAAAAAAAAGTCCTATACATGCGGTGCGGCCGATAAAACCGTCGCTTAGAGAAATCTTGAATTCCAAAAGGATTTCAAATCTGAAAATTGGTTTTGAGATCTCTCTAATCGACTTTTCAACGGCTGCAAACTGTAGGACATTTTAAAATCTTCATTTTTCCTAAACCAAACTAAAAAGTGAATAAATCAACCTCATATTACGGACAGGGTAAATACGATGATTTAGATGATTTAGACAAGCAATATCTCGGAACTGGACAGTAGTACAGAATTGTAATTTTGGTGTTGTATATAAAATAAATGCTGCAGCTTTTCTTGTTATTATGTTACCCAATGACAATAAAAAGAACATTTGGTGTAATATGAATAAATGTAAATTAATTATTAACAATATTTTACTAAAATGAAGTTGTAGTTACTTAAAAAAACATATATTTACCAATTCTAAACTGTGGCTTGTGCTTAAGCATGGAAAATCACTAAAAATTTGATCTAATGCGGTATTCTTATAGTGCTTTTGTCGAAATGGAAAAGTAGTTTCCCAAGCTTTTGTAATGCGTACATATGGCTCGATGGCAGAATTTAAAAAGATAAATCAGCTTCCACATTATCTTCTTCAACATGGCTGACTTCGATGGCCTTATTGTGGATTGTGTTTCTGTTAGCCACACGAAGCGCCGCTTTTATATTAACATACCTCGACCACAATTTCCCTTTGCAGGTTGTCTTAAACCAGAAAATTTTGGGTCTCACCTTCAAACAATGGGATAAAATCACCTAAACCCCATTCGATTAATCTTTACTTGTATTCCGCATTGTAGGCCGAATAGTGAAACCACTCATATACCACATCGCACAAAGAAACGTTCACTACACTCCACACGTGCTGTTTGCGTGCTGTCTTCCCGAATTTCAAAAATTAAATGATGCAATTTCTTGTCTGAAATCAACTTAACGGACAGCCCAACAATCCGAGATGTTACCGGAATGTGTCGAAGACGTGATTTCAAGTACTTAGATAGCTAATGATTAATATTGAGCTCACTAAGAATAAACGATAGATATAGATAGTTAAGGGTGAATGATTCAATTCTAGAAACTTTTTTTATTAAGTACAACTTATCTGGTGACTAAGGTTTGTCGATCGCTTTAACGGACAAAACTAGCTATCTGAGATATAACTTTCGTATTGAAAAGTTGTTTTTTAAAAACAATTTAAATTTACACTTAAAATTTATTATATTTAGTACAATATAAATATTAGATAATAAATTAACAATTAAAAGCTTTAGAACAGAAGTTGAATTAGAAGTGTCTATTATCGTCTAATTAGAAGTATTTATACCTTCTAGTCGAGGTTGCTATTGGGCGGCGGCTTCCTGGAATTAAATGCAAAAGCTTGCATTTTTGGTGCACATAACTCCTCCCTTCTTAAGCTGAAAAAATAATGGAGTTAGTTTTTCTAGTTTCTTCCAAATTTTCCATTTCGGTTTCGGTGGATGGTTTGGATTTTCTTGTCTTCTTTTTCTTGATTATTATTAAAATTGTTATTATCATTATTATAACTATTATGCTAAATATAGCCCCAATTGTTGAAGGTACAATATATGAGTTGTTATTGATTTCTTGAAGGGGTTCTAATTGTTCGGCTATTTGATCTAATTCAAAAAGGTTTTCGAAATTAATTTTAGTGATATTTGAATTTTGAAATGTTTTTCTTGTTTGAAGTGACGAAATCTCGATTTTTGGTAGTATTAACGCTTTTCCTTCTTGAATCTGTGGATTATTGCTAAATGTCATTTGTTTGATAGTGATTTCACATTTTTCTGGAATGGTTACGAGGGATGGACGGTAGATTTCAAGAAATTGATCTCTTTCGCACTTGGAAATTACTTTTTCTGAGTTATCTGGGATGATAAGGACTTCGTTATTTGTTATTTGCTCTATGATGGAGTCATGGATTCTAATTTCGTTAACGGAACATTTTTCGGGAAGGTTGCCATCAAGAAGTTGTAGGGTGCAGTTGTCTCTTGATGCGAAGTCTTGTTTGCAATAATACACATCTTCTAATTTTGGGCATTCTTCTTTTTGGGTTTGCGTCTCTTGATTTTTCCGTGCCAAGTAAGGATAGATGGGTGTAAATAGTTTAAGGTTCTGAATTATTGGATAGATATGGTAAAATTCTAGGTATTCTGGTTTGAGGATTGGGATATGTATGGCAAAGATGAGTTTGGATTTTGAAAAGGTTACTTGAGTTCCAAGGAGTAAATAATATGTTAAGACATTCTCAAATTTGGGAATTTCCTCTGGATCATATATTTTATGTAAGTAATCAATCATGTCTATAATTTCTTGGCTAGATATTATTGAATTATGTAATGAGTTTAATTTTGAGAATATGATTGCGTTTTCAATATTATCAATAAATGTTATCATATTTTGGCAATCTAGATTTATTTGACTTATTGTACCTTGAAAGGTGATGTAGCTGTCTAAATTATTAATTTCTTTGTATATCGCATCTTGAAATCTTTCTAAATTTGACTGAAGTTTTACTTGATTTTGCCACATTGTTGTGAGGGATTTATTGTAGTGATCTATCAGTTTTTTATGTAAAGATATTTGTAAATTGGTTTCATGAATAAGTTGTTTTTGGTTTTGTTCTAAAGTCTGAATAGCACTGTCGTATTTGATACCATCGTCGGAATCAAGATTTCCGAAAAGCCATTTATTGACTTTTCCTAGTCCGTTTATAAGTCCTCTTTTTGTCCGAATGTGAGGTTGTATATTTTCAACTCTTTTCTCGAGTGAATTTATCAGGAATTCTGTTCTCTCTAGCATATTTTCGGCTAGGGCATGATAAGAAATTGGATTTGAAGCATTAATTCTTGCAATATTATTTCTTATAACTAAAAAGTTGTCCTTTAAAATACTAGTTTGTTTAACTATTTCACTTAAATCTAAATAATGAATAAAAGTATGTTTAGTATAAACTAATCTACAAGTTCCTAATTTGATGGGTAGTAAGAGATTTTCGAGGGGTATGACACGAATGTCGTCATTGCATTGTGTCCTCGGCAGATTGAGTACCAGGTACAACGTCAGAATCGCCATCGGGTTCATGACCTTGCTGTTCCTGTAAAATATTATTAGAATTACTTTTAGGTTTTCGGGCGATACTTTTATGATAAGTACCTTTATCTGTTTTCAAGATTATACCTTTGTCTTTGATAATTTTGGTTTTCTTAAATTTTGGTAATTTTTTATCCCATGATTTTGTTCGGACATAGGCTGTTTCTTGTTTGGAATAATCAGGGGGGTCTGATCTTTTTTCATTTATTTTTGTAATTATTTTTTCTTTTGTTGCTGCATTTCTTTCATGAATGTTTTTATAAATATCTTTAGCCGCTTGTTTATGATTTTGGACGTAATAGGATATCACGAGGTGATCGTTCAGATCAAAAGGATCTGGGTTATTGATATGGCCTTTAATTATTTCGAAGGGTGTGAATTTGGTTACAGAGTGAATCGAATTGTTATAGGATAGGATTGCATGTTTCATTAATTGATCAACGGTTAGGTCTTTATTGGTTTCTCTTAAACATCTGAGATGTTCTATTAGAGTAGAGTGAAATCTTTCTACAGGGGAATTGGAGTTACTATTTTTTGAAGTAGTGTAATGTAATTCAATTTTATGGAGTTTACAAAAGTCTTCTAAATCGTGGTTTTTGAATTCGGTACCACAATCGGCGGTAATCTTAAAAGGTAGTCCATGGTGTGTTGTATAGTTCAGGAGACCATCTAATATTGATGTACCATTGACACTGGAGAGAGGGTAGGATTGTCCATATCTTGAGAATGAATCAATAATGGTAAGATAGGGGTGGTTTGAGAAACGGAATACGTCAATGTGTATGTGGTCAAATGGTTTTGAAGCTGTTGGGGTTAGATTAAATTTTATTACAGGGGGATTTCGATCATACTTATTTTTAAGGCATGTTTCGCAATTGTTTACAAATTTCTCTATGTCTTCTGACATTTTGGGCCAATAATATCTTGAGCTAAGTGATGCTTTAAGCTCATTTATTCCTCTGTGTCCTTTTTTATAAACATGAAAATAATTAAGTTTTTCAGCTTGTTCGTCTGTAGTTAAAATGTCACTTAAGATTTTTGTACAATGCACAAATTTGTACGAGGAATTTTTAAAGAAATTTTGAACTGTTACAGCAAATATTTCAGGGGTGAGAGGGGCTCTGAAATATATAGCATACGTTCGTTTTGGATCTATGAATTCTTTAACAAACTGAATTATGCTTTGTTCTAAGTTTCTTTCAGATAACACAGCAAGCACGCGATTATTTTCAAAAACTTTCTCTCGTGTGGGTTTCACTTCATTAGATTCGCCACATGTTAGCAAGATTTGATTTTTATATAAATTCAATGCTTTATCTGTGATAGGTATTCCTAGAATAGGATTTTCTGCTGATGTATGAACAGTTTCCAGGTCGGTATCGTCAGGCTGGTTTATTTTGTCTGGTGGGTTTATTTGAATATCAGAGATTATATTTACTTTTGAATTATTGCCTAAAATATCATTCACGTCGTCTGCAGATAAATTAGGTAGCATGTCAACGTTTTCAATTGGATTTCGTTGCGAAGTTAGATTGTCAATTTCTCTTCCAATTATTTCGTCAAGATCGTCAACATTAACGTCTAATGAGTCTGTCTCGAATGCATTTAGGTCACAATCAGGTTTAATTCTTGATAAAGAATCAGCTGCTAAATTTGATTTACCTTTTAAGTATTTTATTTTATAATCGAACTCTTCCAATTTCAATCGCCATCGAACAAGACGTGAATTTGGTTCTTTTAACGAAAACAACCATTGCAAAGGTTTATGGTCTGTCAGAATAAGAAATTCGTGACCAAATAAATAGGGTCTAAAATATTTGCATCCCCAAACAACAGCTAATAACTCTTTCTCAATTGTAGAGTAATTAATTTCTGCACTGTTAAGGGTTCGCGATGCATATGCAATAGGATGTCCTTCTTGGGATAAGACGGCACCTATGGCGTAATTTGATGCATCGGTAATTAATTCAAAAGGTTTATTGATATCTGGGTAGGCTAAAATGGGTTCGGAAGTTAATAAATTTTTACATGTATTGAAACAGTCAATAAATTCTTTTGTATGTTCGACTTTGTTTTCTTTTTTCAGACAAATGGTCATTGGTTTGGTTATTTTGGCAAAGTCCTTAACGAACTTCCTGTAATAACCTAATAACCCTAAAAATGATTTAATTTGTTTTTGTGTACGAGGTATAGGAAATTTGTTTATTGCTTCGATTTTTTTTGGATTTGGTTTAATTCCATCTTGGGTCACTACATGGCCTAAAAATTCAACTTCTTTGCGTAAAAATTCGCATTTATCTAGTTGAATTTTAAGGTGGGCCTCTCTTAATTTTGAAAATACTAATTGTAAATTTTGAAGGTGCTCTTGGAGACTGGTACTAAAAATTATAATATCGTCCATGTATACCATACAAATTTTATTTTGAAGGTCTTTTAATACTTCATCCATTACTCTTTGAAATGTTGAAGGGGCATTTTTTAAACCAAAGGGCATTCTCAAAAATTCGTAATGACCGTTGTCTACGCTAAAAGCTGTTTTTTCTATCGATGATTGGCTCATTTCGATTTGATGAAAACCGGCTGCTAAATCAAGGGTGCTAAAATATTGGGCTCTACCCAATTTGTCTAAAATATCAGTGATGTTTGGCACTGGATATCTGTCAGATATTGTTTTTTCATTCAGTCTACGGTAGTCTATCACTAAACGCCATTTTTGACACCCAGATGCGTCCAGCTTTTTACTCACTATCCATATAGGTGAGCTCCAAGGGGAGTAAGAGGCTCTTATGATGCCTTTATCTAGCATTTCATTGATTTGTCTCTTAACTTCTTCCCTGTGTACATAGGGGTACCTATAGGATTTAGTATGAACTGGGCTTTCATCTGTGGTTTTAATCATGTGTTTTACTTTGGAAGTGAATGATAATGGATCGCCTGGTTTTAGAAAAATATCAGAAAATTTTCGACATAATTTAATTATGCTAGCTTCCTCTTCAGAGTTCATATGATTTGTTCGAAGCAAACTATTTATGTCTACTATCTTATTATTATGTACTGCTTGTTTTTCGAGTTCTTTGTTAATATAATCGAAGTTATGTAATTCGTATTGAGTGGATAAAAAAGGATTAACCGAAATTGGTTCCTTTAAGGTTATTGAAATGGTTTTATTGCTTTTATTGGTTATTTCAACTATAGCATAGCCATTTTGGGCAATGGTTAATGTTTCAGGAATGTAAAGTCCATCTAAATAAGTTTCTTTGATTAAAATTTCTCCATTAACTATGCTTACAGGTAATGCTTTCAATAATTTTTCTGTGGGACCTACTGAGAATTCGAATTTTATATCTGTGGGTGACCGAAATTTTATGGGAATAAATACTTCATTACTAATTAATTGTTTGTTAGTAAAATCTATATTAAAATTCATTCTAACCATATCTTCTACGCCTATGGTTCCATCGAAAAATTCGTGAAAATCATATAAGATAAAGTTAATATTACCTTTGAAATTGAATTCCTTGAATGCTGGTATTTCAGCTTGATATCTAATGCGTTTGCTGACAAGCGAGGTTTTGATATCAACATTAGACTGATAAATGCAATTAGAATACCATTGTTCTGCAACTGATGGCCTAATTAAAGAACGTGTACTGCCTGTATCAATGAGAAGCTTTAAGTTTGGGTTTTTAATTTCTATATATGGAAGTGGGTTATCTGATGCTATATTTATTTCCATTATCTCCGATTTCTTTTCAGAGGCTTTAGACAAAAATTTGTATTATGTTCTTTATCGTCTTTAACAGAGTGAACAAAATTATCGTCTTCGACTTCTTCATGATCATCGATTTGATCACCTTCATCGATTTCGTTTTCGTACAACTCTTCAGCTACGAAATTTGGTTTTTGGCCATTATTTCGAAAATAGTGATTATTATTTTGATGTCTATTTGTATTATTATTATGAGTATTTTTAGTAATATATGAGAAATTCCTCGAAGTTGTTGACATTGGCTCGGGTTTAGGTAATTTGTTAGCAGGTATTGGGTTAGGTTTAAACACATTACGTGGTCGTCCGAATACTTGAGCGTTAGTTGGGTAATTTCTAGGAGGCTGAGGCTGTGGTTGTATATTGATGGGTTGACTTGGAAAATATGGCCTTTGATAATTATTGTTATTATTATTATATAAATGTTGATTATTATTTCTGGGATAGTTAAAGTTATTACCTTGCATTTGATAGGTTTGAGGCTTAGAATTATTTCTGAATGGTTGATTTCTAGGTTCGTTTAATTGACCGTATAATCTTTCAAAGTTTTCATATTCATCGACATATGCCATGGCATCTTCCAAAGAATTTGGCTTTTTAAGATGCATATTATTTTTCAGGATGCCAGTACATCCAGCAATAAACGTATTAAGCGCTGTTTTGTCGCAATGATTTATATGGCATCGTATGTCATTTTCGTTAAAACTTATATCATTACTGAATCTTTGGATTACTTTACTTTTTAACAATTGTAACCTAGCACCAAAATCAATTAAATTTTCATTTTTAAATGGTCTGGTTCTTGTTAATTCTTGTAATATACAATCTAAATCTCTCCTATCAGAAAAACACTGTCTTAATGCGTCTTTAATTTTTTGCCATGTATCAAGTTCCATTCTATTACCAACCATAGCTTCCGCTTTTCCCGTTAATTTTTCTTGAATACATTCTAGGATGTGAGCATTTATTTCCGGTTCCTCATATACACCGTAGGTTTCAATTAGTCGTTCACAACGAGCAATAAATTTATTAAGAGTATTACAATTACCATCATAAGGTTTAATGTTTTCTAATTTTAATTTAAAAAGATCCCAATTGATTGTGATGGGTGATTTAGTACTTGTAGTAGCCATTTTTGAATTATCAGATAAATCTAGATTCTCAAAATTATTAGATATCAAGGGTTTTTCAATATTTAAATCTGAAATTTGTTTTATTAAGATTTCTAAATCATTCATTCAATGTAGTATGAATAAATATTATTTTCATAAATTGCAATGAGAATATAATGAAATTCTCAAATTATTGAGCACGTCTCAACACAATATCCCTCCTATACTCTAAATAAAAGGTTTAGGAAAGGCAAAAGAAACTTGGCACTTACAGTGATAATCTGAAGCACTGGAGTTTCTCCTCGACTTCTTCAACTTCCTCAAAGCTACCAGAACAGCTCCTCCAAGGGATAGGTTCTTCAGGATCCGCACTTCGATGTTGAAACACCAAGATTATGGATAGATCAACCGACACTATGCGAAAGTCTTTCCACAACCCGCACGAATCCTACTGACTGCGCCAGATATAACTTTCGTATTGAAAAGTTGTTTTTTAAAAACAATTTAAATTTACACTTAAAATTTATTATATTTAGTACAATATAAATATTAGATAATAAATTAACAATTAAAAGCTTTAGAACAGAAGTTGAATTAGAAGTGTCTATTATCGTCTAATTAGAAGTATTTATACCTTCTAGTCGAGGTTGCTATTGGGCGGCGGCTTCCTGGAATTAAATGCAAAAGCTTGCATTTTTGGTGCACATAACTTCTGTTTTTTTTTTAACCACTAATGAATAATGTTTCTACCACGAATAAAAATTTATTTGCAGCAAGCGATTTTTTCTATAAACTTTTTTTATTTGGACGTGTTTCCTCTGTGTGTGACTGAGCAAAGTCAACAAATTAATTGTCAAACATCCGCCATTTTTGTTGTGACGAATTAACGAATAAAAAAAACTTAACTTTTTTAAATAAAGATTGTGCTAAAATGAAACATTTTAGTGAAAAAACCGCATGTCAAAACCGTTTGGAAGTTATGTGCATTTAAAATGAGGGAAAATAAGGATGGACACCCGGTATTATAACAAAATTAGTAAATGGAGGATGATAAACAAGATGGATACCCGGTATATAAATTGTTATGTTAAAATATTAAGGTAAGTTTTTCATTCAAATATCCAAGAACAAATAAAATTGAAATTTCGAATTCTAATCTGATTTAAATATTCTTTTATATTTGACATTCCAATTTTAAAGAGTATTGCATTGCACCAAACTTTTAAGTGAGTTCAATGTTTTATGAATAAAATCGGATTGAGTTTTCAAACGTGTCAAAATAAAATGTAATTTAAATCAAAAGCATTAAGGAGTATTGATATCAACTTCGATGCAAATCACCCCCAAAATAACTTTCTACCCCTTTTTAACCCCGTTAGGAGATGAGTTTCAATAAAATACGCAGCACGTCTTCCATCAATTCTGTTGAAGAATCTTTATGCAAAATTTGAAGTAGATTGGACCAAGGAATCACGTTGTCCCATAAAAACTTTGCCCCATGTTTTTCACCCCCAATAATGGTTCGGTGTTAGTGAAGCATATTGGATTTTTTCATTATCCAATCAAAAACAATGATATCGGTTCTCATATTTTGGTAAAGACTAGAAGTTTTAACTATTTGCCTCCTGCTGCTTTGCTCATTTTTAATATTAGCTCTCTTTAAAAAATCAAATAATTAGCAACACCAAATATCAAAATAGAATACAACAAAAAAGGCGAAAAAAGCTAGATTAGGGTACATAAAGTAACAGTTACTTGTTATCTTTCAGGTTTTGAAATGGTTCGTGGTAAAAAATTAATAACTACAAATGCGCTATAGGCAATTAGTTCGAAATCGGCTCGGATGGTGACCCGCTATTGCTAGAATTCTTCCTAGATCTGCTGAAATAAAATCATTTTAGTTTTCTAGATGACCTTCACAAAACTATACAGAGGTTTTTTATAGTCCTTCCGCGCCGTCGATTTTATTTCTTCGATACACGTTTGTCCAGATAATTTTTCAAACATCCCATGAAAAACTTAAAATTTCAACGGGGTACATATATTTTCAATATCACATTATTTGCTCTATATTTCGACATTTTACAAGGTGTAGAGAACACCTTAAACTTTTTTTTCATTATGTTGCCTTTTTTCCAGTTTTATTCGGTCCAATTCAGTTTACAGCAATAAAATAAAATTGTACCTTCGGGCTTCGATATATTTTCCAATTTTATAGCCATCTACAATCCCCATTCTTTCCCAACTTTTGTCACAATTTTTTATACGGGATTTATTTTATTATACCCAACAAGTACATCTATCCGCACTTCATTTAATGATTCTCTAAATGGTTCACCTTAAAGAGGAAATTAGGCAAATTAGATTCGAAAAATAGCTCTTCTGGTTGAGACAGTATTTTAAAATAATACTATTAATATAAATAATAGTAATAATCCAGTATAGGTAATGATTGGTCCGACAACCGTTCAATATGACCTATAGATCATCTCCGGCTTCAGACCCCTCGTCTTCCCAAAACTCTGTGGCACGTCAAGAAAGCCCTTGTTGGTTTTAGGGTAATATATACGAGGTGTGCATTACACGCGAGTCTCCTGTCAAGGATAATTCCTAGGTATCTAACCTCTGAGAAACAAAGGGTTATTTCATTCATGCTTTGAGGCTATATTTTCAATTTGCTCCTTTTAGTTAGTGAATGGAATTGTTTTGTTAGGATTTGCTGACAGTCCTTTCTTCGAACACCAAGCGGTTCAGGGTACGTAACATGCGATCGGCAAAAATACTGTCGTTTTCGTCTTTTACCATTATAACTAACTCATCACCATAACCTAGAACATGAAATCCTTCCCTTTTGAGCTTCACCAAGTGGTCGTCAACCACTAGTGACCACAGTAAAGACGATAAAACTTCTACTTGAGGACCGTCTTTCACTGTGTTAATAGTAGTTGATCGTCCTCCTAGGTAGTTGATTGTTTTCCTAGTATTTAGCTTGGATTGGATCAACTTGAGTATGGAGAGTTGGATACATTTTGCCGTTAAGGCGGTGCTGATTGATTCATATGAGGTGTTATCAAATGCAAGTTTAATATCTATAGATACACAAAACTCCACTTCCTTTGAGGCTTTTGCCTTTTCTAGATCTTTTATTAGACAATGAAGGGTATCTACAGTGCGTTTGCCTGATTGGTGGACAAATTGTTTTTCGTGAAGCGGTATTTTCGATAAATATTCATTAGATTAGATTATATTTGATGAGATGGCTAATCGGCCTATTCCACTGCGACCTTTTCAGATCTACTGTGGTCTTCTGAATCTAGATTACATTCTCCAGCCCGACTCTTTTTAAGTAGCCAATCAGCCTCGAGTCTGAATCTTTCATATAGTTTCCTGCCGGTGTCTTCTCATCGCCTAGTACAAGAAACCGCGCATTCGCAAGGCAATCGCACTGGCATAGGATGAGCTCTGCAGTTTCCTCCTCTAGGTTACAGAATCTGCACACAGCTTCGTCTGTCAACCCCATTAGCTCTGCGTGCCTGTTAAGCTTACAGTGCCCCGCCAACACACCCACTACAGCTTTGACAGTTTTCCTATCTTTGCTCATTAGGTCTGCCGTGAAAGTTGGCGAATGTCCTCTTATGAACTGCTTCGCCTGTCTCTGTCCTGGTGAGATTTCCCACCAATCTAGAGATTTCTGCGCCCCCCACTTCCGTTCCGGTGCGTTTAAGGCACCTATGCAATTCCATACTAGCTTAGAATTGACCTCTATGAAATCGAGCTGCCTTCAGTGCAGCTTGACTGTCGATGAAGATGGCAACTGAACGGTATGTCTTTTCGTGCCTTTCAACTTCTTCAACGCAGTGGTGAATCGCCGTCACTTTCGCTTGGCAAGTTGTGACGTTCTTAGATAGGCTTATTAGAATAGATATTCTTTGTTCTAGCCCTACAATTCCGGCTCCTACACCTAATTTTGTCTTGGAGCCGTCCGTATACCAGGTCGCCTCAGCCTGTATGGGTTTACCTTTCTTCCAGTCTTCCCTACCTGGTATAGTTATTTGGAACTTATTATTAAAGCTATATTTCGTGGCCGTTGCGTCCATGAGTTGCCTCATTAAGACATCCGCTTTTGGCTCCTCGATAAACTTTCGATAGTCAGCACCGTGCGTTTGGCTTATGTGTTGTTGACTTTTCAGTAATCTGTGCGTTACAGAACTGGCCTCGCCTTGTATAAAAATGTGTAGTGGAGGTAGATTCAGCAAGACTTCCATCGCACTTGTGGGAGTAGTTTTTATGACTCCCGTAATACACAGGCAAGCAAGCCTTTGTGTACTACTCCAAAGCCTCACACCTCTCACTTGCAGTGTCTTTGTCCACCACAATACTGATCCATAGGCTATCATTGGTCTAACAACCCTTGTGTATAGCCATTGCGTCATTTTTGGGGTAAGTCCCCAGTTTTTCCCACACATTCTTCTGCATCTGCCAAGGGCAATGGTAGCTTTCTGTGTGGTCTTCTGAAGGTGGGTGTTCCATGAAAGCCTTTGATCAAAATGTACTCCTAGGTACTTTGTTTCTTTGGCAAATGAAATCACCTCTCCTCCTAACACTATTGGCTTCAGGCCTTGTACTGCCGTCTTTTCCGTGAAATTGATCATTTGTGTTTTCTAAGCATTGATTGTCAATCTTTCTTGTATGCACCAATTATCAACTATATTTAAGACTGTTTGCATTATTTCCGATATTACCCCAGCAAACTTGCCTCTGACTACAATAGCGATGTCGTCTGCGTATCCGAGACAGTAAAAATCTGCTATGAACAGTTCTGTAAGGAGGTCGTGTACTAAGGTTGCCCATAGTAGAGGTGATAGCACTCCTCCCTGTGGACATCCTCCACCCGTCCTTGCCTTGATGGTGACTTGGCCCAGAGTGGAGCTTATAATCCTATCCTCCAGAGTTGCCCTTATCCATCGTCATATTGTTGTGGATGTCCCCCGTCTATTCATTGCAATAACCAATGAATTCGTGGTAACATTATTAAATGCTCCCTCGATGTCTAAGAAAGTGGCCATCGCTATCTCTTTGCCCTCTATTGACTTTGAGATAAGTCTGTTTAGATCATCCAGCGCTAGATCCGTAGATTTGCCTGGTTGATAGACATATTGACGATTGCTTAGGGGTTTATCCTTTAACACTTCGTCCCAAATATTCATTATGTATCAAGTATTGTTTCCATACTTTTAAGTAGAAAGGAGGTAAAGCTGATACGTCTATCAGATAGGTTCCTCTTGAGGATGTTTGCCACTCTTAGGCCAAGATTAAGATCATCGTGAATATCTTGATAAGGTAAGGAGTTAAGATATCAGAGCTCTGTTGTAGCAGGGCTGGAAAGATACCATCCTCTCCAAGGGATTTGTAGTGCTTAATGTTATCAATAGCCCATTTCATTATATTTTTTGTGAAGTTCTTTCCTGCTAGGCTGTTTGCTGCTCTATTGAGCGTCTAATAAGCATCTCCCTATTAGTCCAATAAAATGAAGGTTTAAACTACCATTCGTAACAAATACCTACCTGCATTTTTGAATATACGTTCGTTTTGACATAAATTTGAAGTATACATATTTAAAAAATATTGAATTCTATTTAGGGGATAAAAAACAATAATTAAAAACTAGCCCCAAAATCACTTCTTTGAAAATATCTCGAAGATATGGAAAAAAGCCTCAAATAAAAAATGGAGATACTAAAATTTTCTATAAAATCATTTCCAATCACTTTTGACGTATTTGCAATAGAAACCGAGATATTTGCAATGAACAAATCTAATCTATAGCTCTGTATGAGCGGACGATGCGCGGTATCATGCATGTACAGGCCCGGCTTTAGTATTACCTCTGTATGAAAATAATATAATAAACTCATGTACAAAATTAACGCAACACTTTGGCTTCTGCTTGTTTTTGATTTAGAAGAAATCTTTTAATTTTTAACCGATTAAAACGATTTTTTCGGCACATTGTAGGAAATTTATTGAAAGTATCATAAGCAATTTGAATATTTGTAAAAATAAATTTGACAATTTATTATAACGAGTGGAATGAAACAAAATGTATGTACCGTAAATTCTAAACACCCTGTGGGGTAAACTGAAGTTTACAAATTTTTTCTTTGCAAATTATTAAAAAGACATATTAATTCTCGATATTTTGTTTTTTGATTCTTGATACAAATTTTTGAGAAAAACTACAATTTTTACTACGTAAGTTAATATCAGATTATCAATATGTTATTCAATAGCTGTTAGTAGAATTAATAGATTTTTTAGTTTTTTCTTAGAATATTAACTTACGTCGCAAAAATTGTAGTTTTCTTTGAAAATTTGTATCTTTTGTGAAGAGAGAAATTGGAATAAATAAAAAAACAAAATATCGAGAATTAATTAGTCTTTCTAATCATTTGCAAAGAAAAAAATTAGAGCTTTCAGTTTACCCTACAGGGTGTTTACAATTTACGGTACATAAATATTGTTCCATTCCACCCGCTATAATAAATTGTCAAATTTCTTTTTACAAAAATTCAAAATGCTTGTGATAATTTCAATTAATTTCCTATAATGGGCTGAGAAAATCATTTTAATCGGTTCAAAATTAGAAGAGTTCTTCTAAAATGAAAAATATGCAAAATTTTAAGTACTGCGGTACCATCTATTTCCGCAGAACAATCAATTTTCTACGAAGTTAAACTCGTGTTCTTGTAAGTTGCGCTAAGATGGTCCTTCTGTCAATGTGGATGGTGGGATTTCTTCAGTAGATTTTCCAACTCCAGAAAACTTTGTTTTATCGGAAGATGCTTGATATATTTTCCTGCAAACTAAAATAAAATGTATACGTTCTTGAAACATTTTTGTTTTGAAAAATAATTACTTTTAGATTAATTACCTACTTTTCTTTGCAGAGCAACTAAGAAAATTCTTAATTATTAATTTCTAAGCACATGTCGTATTATCAATTAAAAGTTTTATTCAAAATATAAAAAAAGATTACTTCTTTAAAAATGCTAGTCTCTTCTTTAGTCAACATAATTTTTTGTTCCTCAACAAATTGAATGTTTCATTGAATAGTAATAAATATTTTTTTTAGTTAACATCAATGTAAAAAAAGCACGTGGAGTAGAAAATAATGTTATCCATAATGTATACAAACCCTCATGAAATCGACACGACTCTTTGCCTTCCCAAGCTATATATTTATCGTCCTTTTTCGCTTGACTTTTATTAATTAATGTTTTTAAGCCTTTTTTCTTTCACTGTTGCAATTGTCTCAGTATTATTTTCAAGAGGCAATTCGCAGATTCAACACAATTCACGATCCATTTTCACTGATTACAAGTTCTTTCAAAGTAAAAAACACTTTATTTACTGTCAATACTATAATAATAGAATTCAATATTTTTTAAATATGTTTACTTCAATTTTATGTCAAAACGAACTTACATTCAAAAATGCAGGCTTTCGTTTTGAATGGTAGTTTAAACCTTCATTTTATTGGACTATATGGTTTCAGTGAACTTTCCGTTAGAATTTTTTGAAAATCCAATGCCGTTAGAATGTTCTTTTGGGATTAATTTTTGAAGTCGTACTGCTGGGACTGAATTAGTAACCCCTTGGCAGAATTGTCTCCATGCTCTTCTCTTAGATTTTCGAAGCTCTTTTTGATGTATTATTCCGTTAGAACCTTTTTGTAGTCCTTTGCTTTGCTTATACTTTTGGCTCTATTAATTAAAAGCTATGCATGCCATTTTTCTGCAAATTGTTTGCAATTTAGTGATATGAAAAATATTCAATAAATTATTTAATGTTATAAATGAAACTAACTGTTTCTAATTAATTCCACTATTTAATTGAAAGATTTATGAAAATTATTAAAGGATATTGATAATTATTTCGATATTGACATATCATCGTCAGAATGACAGAAGTTACATTTTATGTGATACCTACTTGATGTTTAATATTTTGGCTAGACCAAATAGTAAGTGACCTATCTTGTGATTGACTTAATATATATGAATAGAGAAAAGAAGATATGATTTTACAAATATTAAAGCTTAGGTATTATTAGCCCTATGGGGATATCTTGGATATCTTTTTCCCATTTAAGATCAGTATAACTGTGCAATGATATAGAAAACCAAGGAAAACTATATCTGCTGATCTTTACAATAGTTACTTAAGAAGACAATTTATTAGTGGAGAGCTCCCTAGATTAATCTGTTCATTGACAACTTCATATTGTGGGTCTCTTAAGTGTCTTCTTATTTCTAGTTCTTCAAGGAAATCTAGTTCTTGTTTCTTATCACAAATATGCAGTACTTCTAGTTCTGTGTTAGGTGTTAATGAATGTTTTGTGTCAAGAAGGTGTTTTGCGTAATGTGATTTATCTGGCTGTTTTAATCTGTATGCTCGTGAGTGTTCATTGTATCTAATTTCAAAATTTCGAATTGTTTGACCAATATAGACAGCATTACATTCTGGACATTTAAGTTTATATACTCCAGACTTTTTTAATGGGGGTATTTTTGTTTTTACATTTAACAATTTTTTACTTACATTGTTTTCTGTTTTAAAAGAAATTGCTGTATTTGTTGAACAAGATATTATCTTTGAAATATTATTAGAAATATTACCAGCATATGTGATGGTTTTGTAATTTTGTATTTCCCTAGTATTTTCAGGAAATATTAATTGTAATGTCACTTTTTCCTCTTTTTTATTAATTAATTTATTTATTATATGTAATGGATAACCGTTGGATGTGGCTATTTGCTTAATTATATTAATTTCTCTATCAAAATTATATTTGTTCATAGGAACTGAAAATGCTCTATGTATCATTGAATTATATGCTGCTAATTTATGTGACATGGGATGATTGGAACTATATGGTATAGTCACATCAGTATGTGATGGTTTTCTGTAAATTGAAAAATCAAGTATATTATTGACTCTGAATTTTTAGATAAAAAAATTGATTGAGTTATTTTCTTCAACTTCTAATGTGTATTTAATTTTTGGTTGTAAATTATTATTACAATTGAAAAATATATCTAATTGTCGTTCACTACATACAAAACAAGCTAATATATCATCTACATATTTTTATTTTGTTTGTAGGGGATACAGTGTCGGTGTTTTTAAACATGAACTTGAACATATACAAAAATTTGATGTTTTAACGAAATTGAGACTATTTTATATAATTTAACTGAAAAATAAAATCATAATCCACAATTCCGATCATGTCGAGGGTTATAGCAAAGATTACAATTTTTTTGAAACTTTTGGCCATAGTCTGAATGGTTTCCGTTTCCTGAGCTCTTTCCAAATGTAGGACGTTCGATACCGACCCGTGTTGGTATACTTTCTCACAATTAACTCCATGCAAAATAATCTAAAGGGATTAAATCGGGCTATCCCGCTGTCCAAAAAATCTGAATATCTATGGTCTAATTTTCCAGATATTGCCAACGTATTAGGACATGTTGCTGTTGCCGTTCTTGTATTGGTAGTTTATGGATTCTCGAAAAAAAATAGCACGATTATGCTATCCTTAAATATGCTACACCCAACGTTTTATTCAAATGTTCTTGATAACAATTTTCGATTTGGTGAAAAAAAAAGAGTATTTCAGTATTGGGTGAAATTAAAATTTTCTGATAAATACTGTATATAACTTGGAAATATCGATACCCGATGGTTGTGTTTTAGGCTTTGGACTATAAATAACTTTCCATAGGGAGTAACTTTTTTTCGAAAGAAATCAATAATAAAAGAGTTCCCATATGCTACGAATTTAAATAAACTTAATTTTTCATAATAATTATTTAAAATAAATTCGGAAGATTATCGTAGATCGTAGTAAGAATAGTGTATATCACTTGTTCAAAAGTGATTCTTCACACGAGTGGAAAGTATTGTAGAACGAGGCGTGAGTCGAGACAATGGCATATTCAATGTAATATACTATTTTCTATTAGTATGACATCGGGAATTCTTCGTCTTTTACAACTCCCTTTTTTTTGTTAGAACATGATTTTAATGTTTGAATTTCAAGGAGGGAGATTTTTTAGAGCTTTTCTCTAGAGATTTGGTCAGGGCCAGGGGCGGTATTTTTGCCTCTGAGACAGGCAGTTTGAATTTCTTCGAGAGAAAATGGCTTTAAAAGTGGGTTATGTTGATCTAATGGAGTAATGTTCGAGGTTTCTCTGAAAAAATCGGGAAGAAAAAGTGGGTTTTCGGGAGAAATTAGAACATTTTGGAGATGTGTTTTGAAAACAGATTTTCATCAGGCGTGTGCAATATTCGATTTTATACGCTGAGACCTGATTCTACTTTTTTCCGTTTTGACCGGTGGGAGTTTTGAATCTGTTCCAGAGCTCGTTTCCTCGCCTATAGTCCAGGACAGACGTGACACGTTTCCATTCCCGCTGTTTATGGGCGTTCTCTCAAATCTGACCAGGGCATCGAGGCGGTTCCATTCGTTCTTAACGGCAGGATCTCTTGTACGTACAAATGTGCGATGCAGGCGTCTTTCAAGTTTGATCAGATTAAAGATGCGTTGAGGTAAAGCGTGAAAAGAGGTGTCGATGGTAGTAAGTGGCACAGAGGGTTTCGGCATGAGTGTTTATTGAATCAATTGTGATTCTTTCTGGTTCGTTCGGACTGTGGGAAGACATGTGATTTTTGAATTTTTCCCAGTTTGCCTTTTTGTAGTTTAAAAAGGTGGAAGTGTGAGACATTGGAGGTTTAGGGTTGGCTAGCTTTGTTCGTACTAGGAGAGGAAGATGGTTATTGAGTCACCCTGGTAACATTAATCGTCGAACAAAGGGGCTAATCTTTGGGTAGATACCACGTGGTCTGTGATGGAGACTCCCTGGTGGCCTATGAAAGTGGGATTTCTATTGAAAATTCGGAAGGTAAGTAGGTCAAGAAGTAGATTGCAAAAATTCTACCTGAGTTATTGGTGGCAATATCACCGAATTGGTGATATCTGGAGTTAAAATAACCAGTGCGACCCGAAAGTGGAAATACTTTCAAAGATTGAGCAAGCGAGAATAATGGTCATGAGTATGAAACCATTTTTTACAAGACTGGACCTTAGTTTGAAACTCGAATGATCAGATGCTACGTCTTCTCTGTCCTACTCTATGGATGTGAAAGCTGGACACTAAATTTACAGATTGAAAAGAGAATAATGATAAATACGAAATATTACGCCTCACAATAGAGGGCAAAATTCAGGGGAAAAGATCAGTAGGAAGATGCCAGAACTCATGGCTAAAAGATTTAAGGAGATGGTTTGACCGCTCGTCTGCAGAAATTCTTCGTGCTGCAGTTTCCAGAGCTACAATTGCTATTTGGATCGCCAACCTTCCGCAGGAGAGGGCGTGATAAGAAGAAGAAGAAGGAGTTAAAATCTCCGAGAATGACTGCTTTTGGGAGATTGGAGAAATATTCGAAAAGCTCTGTGTTCAAGGTTTGGCGAGGGTGGTTGTGATAGGAAAAAAAGGTGGTGGTAGACCTGTTAAAGTATACGTCTATGGCGAAGCAATCTAAATTTAAGAAGGTGATTCGCACAGGAAAGCTGTGAATTGTAGCATGAAGTCCATTTCTAACGAGAAAGCTGTTACCACGAGTTTATTGGCCTCTGTCATAGTGTAAAGTTTGATATCCTGAGAGGTGAGGAGGATTTTCTGCAAGAGAGTCTGTCACAGAAAGAATTTGGATGTTTTTGGAATTTATAAGATGCTTCAACAAGTGTCTCTTCCTGAAGAGACCTTGGTAATTCAACGAACCTATCACAAAGTCCATCAAGAGCCTTTATAGATAGGGAGAATTGGGGTTTAAGATTTTATCAGCGTGAAACTAAAGTACGCCTTGCTTCCCTGAGCTTGGACAGAGCAATTGTGGTTATAGTAAGATGGGATAATGTGTTTGAGGGTTTCAATCACCATCTAACGAGATGTAGGGATGGCATTCATAAGGGGTAACAGCCACCACTTCTGGAATTTTTTGGACTTCGGTAGAGAAGTCAAAGAGCATTGATGGCCTGGGGAGGGTGATTGGGGCTGTTTCCTTCGGGTTTCGAGGAAATGGCTTGCCGTTTAGGCCATTTAGGGTCGTAGGTTTACCACTGCAGTTCTAGCACCAAGGTTTTTGTACCTTGTCGCAGTTTTCTGGTTTGTGGTTGTGGCCACCGCAGTTTGGGCATGTGTAGAGCCTGGCATTACATTCTGTGGATGAGAGGCCAATCTCTGTTCAGTGTTTACAGTATTTAGGAATAGGTGGAAGAGCGTTTGCATTAGATGGCTCGCATCTGTGATTAAGGTCGTGAAGGAAAATTACTTTTGAAAGGGCCTGGTAGTAGACGGTGTCAGAGTCGATGACGAATCTGATTAGGGATGTAGGTGAATTGGTGGCTTTGGAGATTATTCTGAAGAATTCCATTCATTTCGGGATCGGAGGTAGCTTTGTCGACGTTAGAGACGACGAAGACGAAGTTAGTAATATGTTGCCGAGAAGGCTGGTTGGTTTTCACTTTTCACGTAAGAAGAACCCACTTGAAGTTGCAGTCGTATGCGCGAACTTGTTGTCAAAACCAGCGCCATATTGTAAAATTGATATTCGACTTCAAATACGCTACTGTAACGTTTTCACATTTTGTAGGCTAAAACAAAATTAGAATAATGTGGATGTCCAAGGTAATAGTTTAATACTATTACAATGCCTTACAAAGTTTTTGAAAAATACTTTCCAAAGAACAGACCGTCCACTAAGAAGCAACAACTACTTCTCGGGCTGTATGGCCCGACATACATTGAATTACAGTTAAACGGGGTTGGTATATCTGCAAGATATAACCAACTAAACTGGTTTGTAATTAGAAGGGACAAAATCACTTGCGCCTCATCAGTACAAGGTAGATGCTATCCGTCCAGAAGTAATCCTGGACTAGAGACAACGTTGATAACACGCTTCACTAAAATATGAAAATTTTTCACAGGTAACTGTAATTAAGTAAATACCTACAAAACCGAGAATAATGTGGATAATTTTTCCTATAACACATGCAAGTTTTTTAGGAGGCATGGTTTTAGATCAAATGAAACACACAACATTCACAGATAATCTAGCTAAACGTCTCAAAATATTCAAAAATAAAAAATATTCGCCAGTCGTTGCGAGGCGACATAGATAAACAAGACCGATATTGTTTTCTGCGCTAGACAGTTGGCAAACTTCACGTGGCTTCTTCTTATGTGAAACGGAGTCTAGATAGCTACGGTTAAAGTAGGTAGGAGGTCAAAAATGTTTTTTTATATAAAATGGAACCAATCAATAGAGTATGCAAGTATAAAAATATTTGACAAAAATTCCAGTGCATTAGCGCCCAGCGATCTATTTATAGATCACCACCCAAAATACCTTTTTCTCAAGACGACCTTGAGCAAGGGATAGTTTCTCACACCAATATTAATATATGAGTGTCAAATATTATCGTTTCAAGACCCTAGATAGATTGTGTATTTGAGAATTATAACGAAAAAATTTTTCGCCAAGTGCCTCAATAAGGATATTCTGAAGTATTTACGTTCAACGTTCAGGTAAGTAGATTATATTTCAAATCTATATTCTAAAATGTTCACTGAAACTGATTGTATTGGAAATTTGAGCAGAATTTGTTTATGTTGGTATTGTCATTTGATTTAAAATAGTGATCTATAAATAGATCGCTGGGCGCTTCACCGAATAATACAAGCAGTCTAAAAATCCAAAAATATAATTATGAATTAAATAAATCGCGAAATGATTACTAGGAATATTTTTTACGGAACAAATTTTTTCAGCTCTGAAAATGGACAAAACCAATATATTCAAGAATTTGGATGATGCTGTACAGTACCTCTACTCAGAGGAAATAGAAGGTGACATCTTAGCGTTGCCACCCGAAGTACATGAGCTGACTGACGAAGAAGTACTCGATGATGAAGAAACTGGTATACCTGCTGTAACAGATGTGGCCGGTAATGTTGAAATACAGCTCAATGATCCTGAAGACGACAACGAAGAAGAAGATAATTTACCCTCCACAAGTCTTGTTCCTGATAGTAAGAAACCCAAAATTGAAAAATTACAGACTAACTGGACTAAAACACAACCTAGTTATACTTCCGGAGCCCACGAACAAGACTTTTTAAAATTTGAAAATAATTTAAAAGCTTCTTTGAATAACCTAACCCCAGTGGACTTATTTCAACAATTTTTTGATGATGATGTATTGGATATGATTACAGAAGAAACCATTAGGTATGCTGCAACTCAAAAAAAACGCCATGGATTTATAATCACGAAAGATGATATCAAAATATTTATTGGTTTTCTCGTATTCAGTGGATATCATACATTGCCATGCGAAAGGGATTATTGGTCCGATGAAGAAGTTATTGGTCTATTGTGAAGAATGCCTTTAGTAGAAATGCCTACCTTGATATGGAATTAAGTATTCATTTTGTCGATAATACAAAAGCTAACGACAACAAAAATGACAAAGTCTTCAAATTGAGGCCCTCATTTCAAAAAATGAATAAAATTTTTTGCAAATTTGGAATTTTTCAGGAAAATCTATCCATCGATGAAATGATTGTAAGGTATTATGGTCGGCACTCGTTGAAACAATTTATCAAATCCAAGCCAATTCGTTTTGGAAATGAGTTTTGGGCAATGTGTGGTGAAGACGGATACTGTTTTTTTTTCACTTTATACTGGGAAAGAGGCTAATAAAAAACCGGAACCATTAGGTACCCGAGTAGTTTGTGAAATGTTATCGGTCATGGAAAATCCGAAAAGTTATTGTGTATATTTTGACAATTTCTTCAGTAGTCATGCTTTATTTTGCAAGCTGAAGGAAATGAAGTTTCGAGCTACAGGTACAATTAGAGAAAATCGAACGGCTCAGTGTACAGTTGAGACAACAAAAGTTTTGGAGAAGATGCCTCGTGGATCATATGACATCAGGTTTGATACCAAAAATGAAGTTTTACTTGTCAAATGGAACGACAATAAGTGTGTTCCAATGGCCACAAATTTTGATCAGATAGAACCACTGGCTACAGTTACACGATGGAATGGAAAGGAAAAAGCCCGTATGCAAGTTCCTCAACCTCAAGTTATTGATAACTACAATCAGTGTATGGGGGGAGTGGATCACCATGACTGGCTTTTGGAAAAACATTGCATTGCAATTAGCGGCAAGAAATGGTACTGGTGTTTATTTACTAGAATCATTGATATGGCCGTTATAAATGCTTTCCTGTTATATGGAATAGTCAATGGAAAGAAATCGATAACACTGAAAAATTTCCGACGAGAAATTACCGTTACCTACCTCAAGTTTGGACATGGACGGAGCGTTTTAAGAGGTAGACCACTCAGTTTTCCCTCAACATCCCGAGCACAAGTGCCAGACTGTGTAAGACTTGACAAAAAGGGACATTTTCTGGAAAAACGGTCCAATCAAAGAGGATGCCAATACATTTCCTGCAAAAGTCGTCCTTTAACTTATTGTAAAAAATGTTGTGTTACACTTTGTACTACTTGTTTCACCAAGTTTCATCGTAAAAACTAAATGTAAGATCTGAATAAACCATTTAAATGAAAATCATTTTACTTGCTTATTCGCGCAGCGATCTATTTATAGATCAGTTTTTCCTGAAAAATCGGAATGAGAAAAGAAAGACATGATGATTTTTTCTAGTTGTTCATATTCCATATGACTAGAAAATACCGCTTTTCCATAAATTTTCAACAACAAAATAATTTGGGCGTTAATGGGATAAAATGTATGGTGCCTCCGATAAAAGACATTACATAGTATAATTTTGATAATTTTTTACGCGCAAATGTTTTTCGGTAATTTGTTGTAGCTGTTTTGAACGAAAAAAACGTACTTTTTTAGTTTTTTTCCATATAACGTGTAATCCTGATAAAAGTAACTGTCACCTGGTGTCTGCTCTTAGCAAATATAAAGTCCATAATAAGAACTCCTTTTGTACTTATTTTCAGCTTTTTCGTTTTTCTGTTTTAGAGGTTGATAAGAAATTAATGAAAAACGTTTGCGTGTCCAAAACATATCAAAATTATACTACGTAATGTTTTTTATATGATGTCGCTATCCCCATTCTACTAGGATTTTTGTCAAAAATACTTACCTATTACTTGGCCTACAATTCGAACGAGCCTTTGTTGGCCAAATCCTGTTAGAAGGCCAAAAAATCCTAGGCTACTTGACGTCACTAGGGAGGGGTGCGTGACGCCACGTTCAAAGCGCTTGCTTGCTTTACGCACTTTTGAGAATTTTTTTTGGATATCCAAGCAAAAAAAATTGTAAAATACGGGCATTTTTCATGAAATACTCCGAATTAAAAAAATTACTGAAATGGCGCATTCTCATTACATAATATACTATACCTTGCAGCTGCGGATAAAATAATTTGAAGTATTAAAATTACATTTACACTGTAATGGTGACTGGTGAAATTAAGACATATATTAAATTATATTGGAAGAAAGAGTAGATTTGAAATAGGAGCAACATAGCTAATGATATTATACATTGTTTCATTAAAAAAAT
This sequence comes from Lochmaea crataegi, assembly GCA_947563755.1. Taxonomy (NCBI): domain Eukaryota; kingdom Metazoa; phylum Arthropoda; class Insecta; order Coleoptera; family Chrysomelidae; genus Lochmaea; species Lochmaea crataegi. The sequence goes on along the minus strand of OX387427.1, from coordinate 40,286,884 downwards.
TAATTGAGTTCACTTAATGAAGTTACTTAAAAAAAATTTCAGATAGCTGAACATTTTTAATTAAATAGTTTGTAATTTTTTTCGCATGATAAATATTGCTGTGTATCTGGGAAAAGGAGCGACCTTTGGTAGATTTAAAACCCTCTGTATATTGTTCAATAAACCATTAAAAAATGCCAGACTTGAAAAATAGTAGAGTAGAGGCTTTTTTAGGATAAGTATATTGAACCTAGTATACAGTAACTCTTTGTACATTAAACGAACAATACTAAACTACATGCAGGTGTTGTCCTTATCAGCGCCTTACACGTCTGAACAATAACATTCACATTAACATTTACTTTCACATTCACCATACGTACGTGGTTTTCAAATCCCCCTGAGGAGAAATTTGTGCAAACTGTTCTTGGATAAAATGCTTACGGTATTTAAATCCCTATTCGAAGCTTTGATATATTTGTAAATACACGATTATTCCAGATCAACTATTTTGTTTCGCAGCAAAACACGCGAAATATTTCTGAAAGTATTTCTAGTAACAAAAAATTAAGTGATTTGAAACTTGTTGTAAAGCGTTGAATATCTATCGGTAACACGCTTCACTGAATACCACAATTCCACAGAAAACTGTAATAATACTTTGAAAAATATAAATCTCAACTTTGTTGTTTATTTGGTTATAAGTGAAACACTCGATTTTTGGTCAGACCGATGAGTTTGGTGGTAAAATAATTACCTAGCACTTTTTTTTATTTTGCTCTATTTAATTCGAACTACGTAGGTAATACCTAAGCGATAATGTTACTTTGTGCATAAATTAAATTTGAAAATTATACAGGGTGATCCTTCAGTAAGATAAAGTCCAATATAAATACATATAAGATATTTAAATGAAATTTCGACAGACATATTTTAAATTTAGTCGCAATTGATCAGCTTGTTCCAGAACAAGTGCCAGATGAAAGGTACATTTTTTTCAAATGCTACATCCTGTATTTTACTTAAAATCTGGCTTCTGCTTGAATTCGATATTGCAACGATATAAGATCGATATACGATATACGATCATACAGAGTATTTAAAAAGTTCCTGAAAATCGTAATAAGTTCAACACCCCTCATACTTTAAGCTGCACAATTTTAAAGTATTATTCCACAGCCATACGTCTAGTATCATAATTCACTAGACCTGCTTCCATATCTAGGAAATCGTATACAGGACGAGTACAAACTCGAATACATCGGTTCCACAATTTTTTAGATAGATCACCCTTTATTTTATATCGGTAGATATAAGTTACTTCACTATACTTTCAATTTCATTGAGTATTCCCCAAACTGAATAGTTTTTGTGATATTTCTATTTTATGGTTGAAAAAATCCAACAATACAAAAATTATTCACATCAATTAACTTACAAATTATTGTGTATCGTAAATGAAATGAAATGTAATTTTGGAACAATGAATGTTTTATTCTCATGAAATCGGAAAATTATCAATTAATTGACAGATTAAAATTATTCGTCATGGTAACATATTACAAAGTAATCAGGATATGATTTATAAATATGTATGAAAATAATATTTCCTTCCTGACCACAAATTCTTGAAGTGAGCGAATCAGTAAAAAAAACGCTTAGGTATAGTTCAACCTTACCACAGGTTTTGGTATCCTAGAGAATCTCATTAACAAAGGAACAGGTGTAGCTTCTGTTTCGGTTGAAACCCCAGGAATAGGAATTGGATCACTTTGTGTAGTTTGTTTAATGGTATTAGGTATTTCCGGTTGTTCGGTTGTAGTTGGTATCTATTCTCACCAATATCCCATATTTGATGTAGATGTCTTCTCCAAACTCTTTTATCATTGTTAGAGCAAGTTAATTATTTTATGTAATTTGTGTACACCCTGTATACGAATAGAAAGCAGTCCATTTAATTTGTAGAACATTTCTTAGAAAGAGTGTGGGGCCTGCAATACATGCGTTGAAGCACTTATTCTTATCTTAATTTATGACGCCACTCAGGTCCATTTACCAGTTAGCGTTCTGTATCTGTAGAGTGGGGAGGGTGAGTTTAGGCTCACAGCACTTAGGCCACATGTGACCTATTGTACATCCTCCCTAGGTCATCGTCCATCCTGTCCTCTTCAGGAAGGTGGACAGGTCACTAGGAGACATCTTTATATCGGCAGGTGTAGGCCAAGACTCATCGAACACACACTATCTTATTGACGATAACTCCGGGCACTCTCATAAGACATGTCTGACAGTTTCTCCTTCTTTTTCACACATTCTGCATAAAGGTGTGTCCACTAGCCCCATAGTATGGAGGTGTTTCCTTAGTTGACAGTGACCAGTCAGAAACCCTACTGTTAAGCGTAGGTTTTTTTCTGGTCATCGCCAAATATTTCTTCGGCGCCAGCTTCCTAGGGTAGCCCAAGGTGACCCTGGCGAGATTGCATCCTTTGATTCCATCCCATCTCTTCAGGGATTGAGCATGGGTGGCTAGTTCCGCAATTGTCGAAGTCGTCAGGCCGTAGGTGTCACTGGGTCCTAACATTTTTAGTCCAGCCGCTTTGCTGGCTAAAGAACCGGCAATGCAATGACCATTACTCCTGTGGTGCCCTTTAACCCAACTCAGGAAAATATTGTTATCTACCGAGGCGTTAGCTAAATCTTGGTGGCACTCTAATATTAGCCCTGATGTAACACGTTGTCTGTTCAAGGCTAATAGGGCTTGTCTGCTGTCAGTGCAGATTGTTATGTTTTTGACAGAAATAACTTTTCTGGTTAGTTCTTTTGTGGCAATTGAGATACCAGCCAGTTCTGTTTGAACCACGCTGGTATTTTTTCCCACTTAATTCTTGGGCTAAGTGATCTGGAGTAAACTCCACATCCTGAGCCTTCTTTGGTTTTTGAGCCGTCTGTATATATGCGTAATGCATTTGCAGCATCTGACTCTGTGTTCTGTTTTATTTGTATTTTGTAAGGTTCATTAAACACAAACTTGGGTTCATTTGCATCATTGGCCGCCTGCAGCTGAGGTAGCGCAGTAAGCGCTTCTCGCCTTAGGCTTAGCCTCAATTGACCCACTCCTACTTCGGGGTTTACACCAGCCGTACGCAATCGTAACATGGCCATTAACGCAACCTCTTTGACGTACAAGTCCAGAGGGGTCAGACCAATAATTAATTCTATTGCCGCGGTTGGTGTTGTTCTCATGGTTCCTGTGATGTTTAAACAAGCCATTCGCTGTATTTGATATAATTTTTGGATGGTCGTTGCTTGTAGAACCTTCGGTCCCCATGCAATGGCTCCGTACGTTAGCATAGATCTTATGATTGCAGTGTAGATCCAGGTGACCACACGGGGTGAAAGACCCCATGTGCGTCCCACTGTCCTCTGACATTGCTCATAAGCCACATATGCCCTTTTTGCTCTGCTCTGTAGGTGAAAGTTCCATGTTAGCTTCCTGTCGATGGTAATACCAAGGTATTTCACCTCTTCGGAGAAGTTTAATTTGCTATTGAAGATTTCGGGGAGTTTTAAGCCCGATAATCCTCTTTTCCTAGTGAAAAGGACCATTTCAGTCTTCTTGGGATTGATCGACAGTGAGTGTTCCTTACACCATGTTTCTATTATTAATTTAAGCCGAATATTTAATTTGAGCCCATCCTGCGCTCTATCGCACAGTGTGTTCACAAATTTTCCTGTCTGCAAGATAACTATGTCATCTGCTGGTCTCACTGGTCCACTGATTCATAAAGACGGAGGCAAAGTATGGATTTGCATTTTCACTTGTGCAGTTTTCCGGGCTGTGCATTTTGAACTTTGTACGTTGGTATCAGTAGTCAGTTCCATTCAAGCGTTGCGATGGTTTATTGCCAGACGCGGTCGACCAAAAACTATTTTTAGTGGCAACGGGACAAATTTTGTCGTTTACTCGTTTAGACTTCGATCAAATTTCCGAGTACAGTACAGTGGAACGCATTACGTGGCGTTTTAACCCGCCAACGGGTTCGTGGTGGGGTTGATTTTGAGAAAGAGTTATTGGGATCCTAAAATCTTTATTAAGAAAGGTATTGGGACGTGCTTCTCTCAATCACGAGGACTTGTCTACGCTGGTTTGTGATTGCGAATCCATTATAAATTCTCGGCCTATCACTATCATATCAAGTGATTCCAACGAACTAATTCCATTAGCTCCGGCGATGCTTCTATGATACCTGAACGATAGTGCCTGACCTGGATACAATTGACAGGAAAACCTTCTGTAGGAAAATGGTGCATAAACAAAAATTAAGAGAGGATCTTAGGAAAAGATTCCGTGTGGAATATTTGGACCAACTAAATTCATCACAAAAGCGCCATGTTGGCCGGCAGATAACGGTGGGAGAAGCTGGGAGAAATAAATGACCAGAGCAAGCGATTAGATTGGCCAATGGGGTGAGTCACCGAACTAATTCCTGGAAAAGACAAAAAAGTTCGCCTTCTCAAGGTAACAACGGCCAGGGGTCAGTATCTACGTCCGATACAACGTTTTTTTCCGTTAGAATGATTTGAGGCGAAAATTGTTGACCCAGCTATAATTGAATCAGCCGTTCGAGAACAACACAAGCCGAAATCAGGTGCAACAAGTGGAGGTGAGACTGCGGTAGTGCTATCGGAGGAAAGTTCCGCGGTACCGGGAGTGATAAAAAGCAGAGTACCCGACGGGAAAGTTGTAGTGACGCGGAGCGGGCGCAAAATAAAATCGCCAAAGATATTTCCGAATTTGAATTAAAAAATAATAATGTATCTATTTTTTTAGTTTGGTTTGTTTGTAACTGTTTTTGTTTTATTTAAATAGCTCTGACTTTTCATGTGAGTCTCTTGTTAATATCTGGAACGGGCCTCAGGTGGAAGGATGTTAGAGCCAGTTAATTATTTTATGTAATTTATGTACACCATGTATGGGAATAGAAAGCAGCTCATTTAATTTGTAGAATATTTCCAAGAAAGAGTGTGGGGCCTGCAATACATGTGTCAGCGCTGAAGCCCTTATTCTTATCTTAATTTATGACGCCACTCAGGTCCATTTACAGAGAGGCTGGCAGTGTACATTTCAATATTTTTTTGTTTTCTATTTGTATACAGATGTTTTTGAGGTTTTAGTTTAATTGTATCGCTAAGAATTTCGAAAGGAACAGAGGTATTTTTACCGTTCGTGTTATACGAAAAGTCCGGACCTCTGGTTACTTAATTATTATTCATGTACTATCAAACTCTATTTGTTCATTCCATGTCTAAGTCTTTTGTTTATCTAAATTGTCGAAACTTATTTGGAAGAAGGTAGTATTAAAGGCTGTTACCAAAAAATCTAAGCGCGACAATTATCTAATTGTACTAAATAGTGTACGAAACCTGTTTTTTTAGTTAATCTTCCAAAACGCCATTTTGGATAAAGTAGGTAGTCGCGAACGACAACTCTTGCCCCCACGAAAATGTCTCTGCTAATAGGTATTTTTTATAGTCAATGTCAGTATTGTTTCGTGTAGGTTTCAGTAGATCAAATCTTATTCTCCTATTAAACATCAACAGTGAAGGACTTTTACCAGTAACACAGAGACGAGTTCTTCGGCACTGCAAAAGTAATTTGCAAAGTTCTCGGTCTCTGTCATTTTCCTCAAAATGCATAGCTCGTAATGATTTTTTTAAAGATTGAATATATCTTTCCACTTGTCCATTACTTGAAGGGTGGTAAGGTGCCGTGAATTTGAGAAATATTCCATTATTTTGCATAAATTGTCTAAACTTATGAGAAGTAAACTGTGTACCATTATTTGATACAAGTACTTTAGGAATGCAAAATTTAGTAAAAATATTTCGTGTAAAGTGAAACTCGGGCCATTTACTGAATAAATCAATTAAAATAAAGTAATACCCTCCATTAAATGGTCCAGCGTAGTCAACGTGCACTCTTTCAAAACAATTTTCAGGCGGCTCCCAGACATGCGACTCATCTTTAATTCGATTATTTTTTTGTTCACTGCCTTCGTAACAATTTTTACATAAAGTCTCGATATCTTTTTCGATGTAAGGCAACCAAAAATGGCTGCGAGCTAGAGCTTTCATTCTAACAACGCCAAAATGTGCATCATGTAAATATTTCAATATCCTATGTCTTAGTTTCGAAGGTACTAAAACTCTTTGACCTCTCATTATAACTCCAGATTGTAGAGTAAATTGTGACTGGTCGATATTAAATCTGTAATTTTTATCTACATAGTACCGTTCTGTAATCTCTAAAATAAAGTCTCGTAATTTTTTGTATAATAACATGAATCTTTTACATTTGTAGGTAAACTTTCAATAAAATATAGTTCAAAAACATCTGGTTCATCACAAGCAAAATTTTTATCAGACTAAAGTACAGCTAGAAAGTGCGTCAACATTAAGGTGATGATTTGTATTTTTGTAGACAATATCGTACGTAAAATCCTGTAAGAAGACTGCATAGTGCTGCATTCGAGTTGCACTGAGAATAGGTAAACTTTTATGAGGAGCAAATATATGTAACAACGGTTTGTGATCTGTAACTAGTGTGAATTTTCTAGCACATAACTTATTAAAAAATTTACTCCAAAAATTATGCTATAGGCTTCTTTATCGATTTGCGAATATTTTTGTTGTGTAGGACTTAGTGTTTGTGAAGAAAACTATATGGGTTTTTCTGTACCATCGGCAAACACATGAGATAAGATAGCCCCCACCCCGTAGAGAGAGGCATCAGTTGCTAAAATAAGAGGTAATTCTGGATCATAATTACATAAAACGTTTTCAGGAGAAATTAACGCTTTTGCTTTGTCAAATGATATTTAGCATTCTTTTGACCACTTAAACCTAACGTTATTTTTAAGAAGGTTGTTTAAAGGTTGTGATATTGTACTCGCGTCTCTGATGAAACGCCCGCAGTAATTTACTAAACCAATGAAACAACGTACTTGCGTGTAACTTTCAGGTGCATTTACGATAGCATTAACTTCATCTAACGTAGGAATAATACCCTATTCTGCTCTCAAATAAATGCTTATATTTTTTTAGTAAATCTGATACCTGTTTATTTTTATGTGAAATATGATTTACTTCCTCAATACAATTCAAAGAGCGCGTATCCACTCGCGACCAACTGAAGAACGTCCATCACCATCCACGATGTACATATTTAACGTTCGCCTCATTCCTTGGCGTTCAACCTCAACAGGAACTAACCCAAGAACATTAAATTGATTTTTACAATATGTGGTTAATTGTAACTCAGAGTCCTGTAAATGTAATGTAGAGAAATTTTCTTGAAAAATGTGTTAACTACAGTAACCGCTGCACCGGAGTCAATTTTAAACTTCAATAATTTATTATTAACTTTCAAAATAGTAGTAAATTTTTCTTCGTAATTCTTAGCTTTAATAAGTAGGATCTCATCTATTTCTTCTATTATATTAACTTCTGTAATTCTTTTTTTTTGCTTTTAGACAAACTTTTTGAATATGACCTGTTTTTTTTTACAAAAATTAGTAAACAAATTTTGATTAGAATTCTGGCAAGATTGAGCTAAGTGTAGTGTACTACCACATCGATAGCAAAATTTATTTTTCGGTGTATTTTTGTTAGTTGAAGAAACTGATTGCGAAGCTTGTTTAGTGTATGTGTTCATTGAAGTTTTATTGTAACTTATTTTATTCTTTGGCACTTGATATGTAATATAAGTGGCTATTTAGGTAAACAGAAGAATATGAGCGACTATTTTGTTTGATTGCACAAATGTCAAAGTTTGACATAAATCAAACAGCGAAATTTGAGAATGTCTCGTTTTGGTTTATCTTCCACTACGGAAATTGATGATTATGTTAGCAAATCCATACCAGTGAATACAAAGAGGAGTAAAGAGTCTGTGATGTGAATCAAACTCTTTAGTGTTGTGCAGCACAACCGACCTACTTGGTGTCTATGGTATCAACCGACAGTGTCAATGTAGTGTCTTTTTAAAATTTTGTTTATATGGAGTGTATTTAACTTTTTGCAGGAGAGTTTTAAATATTCTGATTTTTTTTCGGGCCGAGATGGGAAACTCATGTTCGAATGGGTCCAGGACCCAAACAGTGTTGGTCTCATCCCCTCATCCTCTCATCCTGCCTACCAAACCCACCTCAAACTCGCCGTTACCCCCGCCTCGGAATCACTACCCCAGCATACTTCGAGACGGGCGGCGGTCCCTCGCACACTCTTCGTTCACACCGTCATCTTCTCCCTCCTATCACTCCTACCTCTCATGCCATATCGAGTCCTTCTCTCCCCCTAACCATGCTCTCTACTACTCCACTCACATCCATCCATTCGTCCTAAATATTCTGATTAAAGAAAAAGAAACGCCTTAACTTTTTGCTTTTTATGATGACAAACCTTTTTTTGAAGTTTATAATTACAACTGATGACTTTTTACATTGAGGTAGACTCTGCTACAAACATACTAACACACTCCCTTAACAGAGACTCAATTGTACATGAAAACAAAGAATATTTTGCATAGAAATATATACAAATAAATAAAATTATTGTTCATGAAATAAATAAAAAAAAAAAAGATTTAACAAGAGTACATTACTATGAAAGTTATTTAAATTACGAACATAACAGGGTGTATATTCATCTTTGGATATAGAGTAAGTGAATACAGAGCAAACAAAATCAGGCACACTTGAGTTTTGCTTTCAGTTTCTCGAAAACTGGACGATGCAATGGCTTCGTCAGTATGTCAGCCAGTTGATCTTGAGAAGAACAATATTCAATGTTGACCCCTTGTCTGGACCACTGTACTAAAGATGTCTTTGAAATCCAAATTTTCTGATTTTTGCTGGCAACCCCTGGCTACCAATCTTGCATTGTGTTTTCCATCATCTTTTATTTTAAAAATTCATCTTCCTGTGACAATTTATTTTCCTTTTGCACATTTTTCATCCACAAGATGCCATGTATAATTTTTTTTCAATGATTGCTTCTCTTCTTCTATGGCCTTTTCCCATTCTTCTTTTTCAGGACTTCTCATGCATTCTTTGTATGTCATGAGAGCTTCATTATCATCATAGATGACATAATCTTGAAGTCTTTGTGGCAGCTTTCTTTGTCTTCTTGGTCGTGGTATGACATTTTGTTGATGGGCATCATGATCTTGATCTTCATTTTCTTGATTTTCATTTTCAGGTTCTTCATCAGTTTCACTTTCACTTTCCGATGAGTCTATATGCGGGAGTTCAACAATTCCATTTCTTTCTTCATTTTCTTCATGTCTCACTTCATTATTTTCATCGTCATTTTCCATGTTTTCCACTGGGATGAAAGTTCTTTGTTTTTCCTCATTCTTCATCATATTCAGAAAAATTACATCTTTTGATACAAAAGTTTCCTGTGTATTCAAATCCATTTTCTGAATATCCCACAAATATTCCTTTCTTATTTCTTGGATCAAGCTTCTTCTGATTTCCAAGGATTTTTGTGTACACGAACGAACCAAAAATTTGTAGTTTTGATAGGTTAGGTTTGTGTCCGTACCACAGTTCTGCTGGTGTCTTGTCTTTCAACGCATTGGTAGGGCTTCTGTTCACCAAATATGCTGCGGTATACAAATCTTCACCCCACATGTAGTTTTCCAGATTGGAGTCAAACAGTAGAGCTCTCACTTTATTAACAAGAGGCCTGTTCATTCTTTCTGAGGTACTGTTGTGCTGTGGTGTGTATGGAATAGTGTAGTTCAATACAATCCCTTTATTCTTGCACCATGTTTTAAAACTGTTGCTGCTGTACTCACCTCCATTATCACACATTATTTTTTATGCTTCCAGGTTGAAATTAGCTTCGGATTCAGTTATGAACTCTTTCAAGCATTCTTCCACTTCACTTTTCTGTTGTGAGAGATATACTTCCACAAAATGTGTGAAATCGTCCACACAAGTCATGAAATAATTTTTGTTGTTGTATGTGGGTGGATCTATTTTCACATCTGAATGTATGATTTGTAACGGACTTGCTGCTCTTCTCCTTTCAGTATTGAAAGGCATTCTCAGCTGTTTAGCTTTGAGGCATTCTTCACACTGTGAGTTAGTTTTGCAGTCTTTCACTGTTTCCGGTACACCACTGCATAGTTGAGGAATTTTCTTGAGGTTGTTGTAGCTTATATGTCCGAGCTTTCTGTGCCAATCTTCTTCAGTTCTTAAAGTGGCAAGAGCTTCTTTTGAGTTCCTTCAAGTTTCAACATTCACCACATAGAGACCATTTTCATTCTTGTATCCTTGCAGCAAAACTTCATTATCCTTGAAGACTTGATGTTTTGTGAACAATACCTCTCCTTCACGCTCAGTGATTGCACTTACTGACAGTAGATTCCTGCTCAAATCTGGCACATATGTCACATCTTTAAATATGATATTATCTGTTTCGACAGTTCCAACAAGTTCATACGTCATGCTATTGCCACGTTTTGCCACTTTTATTCTTACATGTTCTTCGGGTATTTCTGTATTCTGAAGAATAATTTCTTGATTTGTGAGATGAGCATTACATGCACTGTCAACAACAAACTCACTTTTGTTATAGCCAGCTGTTGTCTTTTTCTCACTTATGTGCACTTCAGTCAAAAAACTTACTTTTTCACTTTTCTTGTCCCTTTGGAAACACTTGTCCTCTGAATGATTCGTCTTCTTACAGATGATGCTTGGTGGATACTGTTTGTTTTACTTTTCTCTGTCCTTGAAAAAACAATTTTCTTTGGGATGATTTATTTTCTTGTAGATTCCACATGAAGGGTAAGTATTTTTTGATTTCTTGTTGTATCTTTCCTTGTTGTATCTTTTCTTGTATCCTTTGAACGCTACAGCTTCTTCCTTGGTGTTTCCTTCGATAAGATCTTCTTCTTTTGACAATCTTGACTTCAAATTAACAATGTTTTTGACATCTTCTGCCGCAGAACCCCAGGCACTTCTGAAATGTTTGTACTGATCTGGAAGGATAGTTATGATTTTTGTTATCATCATATCATCACTAATTTCATCTCCAGCAGTCTTCAGCCTAAATACAATGTTTTGAACATGACTTATGTTAGTCATAACATCTTTTGATTTGTCCCAGGTATAGTTGAAGAAATCAGTTTGTAGTTGTTGTTTCTGTTGTGCAGACTGTTTGTCGTAGATGGTCTTCAAAGTATCATATTTTTTTATACATGTTTTTTGATGTATTACATCTTAAAATGTGTGGCTTGACATGTTGATCAATTGTTTTAAATATATAGTACTGTGCTTTAGCATCCTTTGTGTTCCACTTGTCGATGTCTCCTGCATCTCTTCTTTAGGCAATGTTTCTTCACCACTGACTATTTTGTAGAGTTGTTTTGCATGAAGCATTATTCTCATTTCAAAATTCCAAAGTGGGTATGTCTTAGCATTCTTGAGTTTAGGGATGCTAGACAGCTCATTTTCTTCGGTCGCTGTAGTGAACTAATTAGACAATGTATATAAGCACCTTAAATTAATAAAAGATAGTTAACTGTGAAGTAGAAATGTCAGACGTTAAAAAGTTGTATTCAGTATTTCAGAATATAAAATAAGATTCTACATAATCGTTTCATTACCCAATCACAACAGTAATTGGCGACGAGATATAAGTATCGATTAATCCGTAAAATCTATAGTCACAAGTTTCAGTCTCAGGATCCAGTTTTTGTGTCACTCAGTCAACGTCCTCTCCTGTCTCCACAGAAAAAAAAATATATATCAAGCCTCTATTATGGATGAAGATCAATTTCAAAAGTTTATTTCAGTGATATCAGCCGCTCTGGGAAATAATCAACCAAATTTATCTTATCAAACGTCTCCTTTTGAAAATTACGACCCCAAAAATGAGAGATTTTCTTCGTATTTGGAACGATTTGATAATTATTGTAATTTTAAAAATGTCTGTGAAAGTACAAAAAAGTCGCAGCTCCTATGTGCATCTATTGGGTCCATACACTACAACAATCTTGCCGCACTGTTAGGTCCATACATTCACATAAAGGATATTTCTTATGAAAAATTGATCAAACATTTTCAAGAAATGTTATCACCTGCAGTCTCAACTATAGTTTCACAGCATTATTTTCTCAATGTGACTCAGCAAATGAACCAGTCGATCTCAGAATTTGTCGCAGCTCTCAACAGTAAGTTAAAATATTGTGATTTCTATGTTACCTGTCCCTGTTCTTCAAAAATTTCTATTGCTGATACCTTACTACGTGCTCAGTTTATCCGAGGCCTGAAGGACAACTGGATACGCGATCAGCTCCTTCAGCAATCAACCTCAAAAGAATTTAAGGAAATTCTCAAGAAAGCAATCGCCTTAGAAGCCTCCCGCTACGAATGTAGTCAGTTGACTGAACCAGTACCAGTAGATAAACCTTCAGATCTTACAGTTGAAACAAACAAAATATCCAAGAACCGTAGGTCATTCCACGATAAAAATCGGAGCGATAAGCAGTATCGGTCCAATCACAGTCATCCGTCAAGTTCCAGTTCACACCAGAACTCACAGATTCGAAACAGAAATCGAATTGATTATCGATCTTTATGAATCGATGGATTATGTCTCAATTGTGGGCGTTCAAATCACAAGTCAAGCGATTGCAGAACCGATCGCAGTTCTTTGAAATGTAGCTTCTGTCATAAAAATGGTCACATTTCCAAGGTTTGCATAACAACTCTTCTAAAGAAAAAATCAAAAACCAATTTCGTATCGATTCAAAACTCTCAGGATGAAGAGCAATCAGATTCTGATTACAGTATTAGCAATTTAGAGCTCACTGCAGATTTATATGAGATTGAACCCAATTCTGATAAATACTTCATTACAGTTTTTCTCAACAACAAGTCACAATCGTTCGAAGTGGACTCAGGTGCAAGATTTTCACTGCTATCAAAGACATTATTCGACAGACTTGGTATCACTGCTCCGCTACAACCAACAATAATATCATTCAGATCTTATTCAGATCACGTAATCAAACCCTTGGGTAAAGTTACACTCTCAGTATCATACAAAAATAGAACTATAAACGCTGATCTGTATATTGTACTAGCAGGACATGATGCACTGCTTGGAAGAGATTGGATTCGTGGACTTAGAATCGAATACCAAAACCGGACGGAGGTGTTAGACTATGTGTGGATTATGAATGCGGAGTAAGTTCTAAACTAATTTCAGCCAATTATCCTATACGCCGTATTGACAAAGTACTCCACAGTCTCAGAGATTCAAAGTTTTTCTGCAAACTATACAAGGCCTATTTACAATTCAAAGTCGATGAAGAAGGAAGAAAAATACAAACAATTACAACACATAAGGGAACATTCATGATGAACCGTCTCAGTTTCGGATTAAAGACGGCTCCATCCGAATTTAACAGAGCTCTGTCGCAAATTTTAAATGGTCTCCCAAATGTAGAAGCTTATTTTGATGATATAATCTGTCATGGAACCACCATGGATGAATGCACCAGCAATGAGAACGACCTTCATCTGAATAAACACAAATGTTCATTTTTCAAAGAAAATATTAATTATCTTGGTCACATGGTGTCTTACAACAAAATTCGAAAGTCTCCCGAGAAAATTGAAGCGGTTTCTCAGATGCCACTACCCAGAAACATTGAAGAATTGAGGCGTTTTTTAGGCATGGTGACGTATTATGCGAAATTCATTCCAGACTTCTCTACAAAATCTTATCTATTACGAAGATTGCTTAAGAAGGGTGGAAAATTTTATTGGTCAGCCACAACTGAACCTTCTTTTCTGAAACTGAAGTCAGAGTTGTGTAGTGCACGTGTTTTGATACCATTTGATCCGTCAAAACCGCTGATACTTACAACTGATGCCAGTCCCACCGGTATCGCCGCAGTTCTCAGCCACGAAGTAAATGGTCATGAAAAGCCGATCCCATATGCCTCTAGAGCTTTGACGAACGCTGAATGTAGGGTTAGGTTAGGTTTATGATGGCCCTCCACTGCGACTCGCAAGAGTCTATTGTGGCTCACACCTATTCAGATTTCACCAAACAAATTCAACTTCTTAACAAAGCCGATTAGTTTATTTGGTGAATGATATTTCAGGTCCGAGGGCGAGAGAGAATCCCTGCCAAACATCAGATACCTGATTCGAGCAGCGACGGGGCAGGCACAAATTATATGCTCTGCTGATTCATCATCTTCCAGACAAAGACGGCAGGTCGGATCTTCCGACAGTCCAAGTTTTAGCATATGATGATTCAGATGACAGTGGCCTGTTAAAAGATCTGTTAGACAACGTAGGTCATGCCTGCTATAGTCTAACATTTGTTTGGAGACATTCCTCGAAGGATGTATGAAAGCCTTTGAATGAACCAATCCTGGTAAATTATGCCAGAAGTCTAAAGCTCTTCTTGCCGTCCAGATATTCAGTGTTTGTTTGGCAAAACTTATTGCGATGCCAATTATAGGTTCTGGTCCGATAGAAACACGTACGGCAGGCTCCCTTGCAAGAGAGTCTGCCTTCTTTGGCGACGTTACCTGGTGAGAGCTAAGTGCTTTTAAAGCCGCTTGGCTGTCCGAGAAAATTTTTATTGTTCTATGTATGAGATTGGCTTGCTCCAATCTCTCCACACATGAAACAATGGTGTAAATTTCCGCCTGAAATACGGTTGCATGGGATCCTAGAGAGGTTGAGATTTCTGTCCTAGGTCTGCGCCCGTGTACACCTGCACCAGAGCCTGAGGGTGTTTTTGAACCGTCTGTGTACCAACAGCTGTCTGCTCTTAATAGTTCATCCTTACGGAGGACCCATTCATCTCTATTTGGAATTAGGACGGTATAAGGCAGGTCGTAGTTTACTGTTGGAGGCATTATGTCAGAGGTCATTCCCAGAATACTGTGACTTTCAGTGTCCACTAGCATTCTGCTTCGTTCTGTATAAGCCTGATTTGTGCATTTAGAAATATGCACAATTCTGTATGTCGTCCATAAAGCCTCTCTTTCCAAAAATATATGGAGATGAGGTAGGTCCAGAAGGATTTCCATGGCTGCTGAAGGAGTGGAGCTGATAGCACAAGTAATTGCCAGGCAAGCCTGTCTCTGTAAACCAGAGAGCTTTACGTTCGTTGTAAAGCTTTTGGCCACCGGGCAATAGCTCCATATGTGATCATTGGTCTAACGATCATCACATATATCCAATAGATTTGTTTGGGTCCCAAGCCCCAAGAGTTTTCACAGATCCTACGACATGTCCACAAGGATAGTCTGGTCTTATGGATAACTTTTTCCAAGTGAGCGTTCCAAGTAAGTTTCATATCTAGGATAATCCCCAAATATTTTACTTCCGCTGCAAATGGAATAACCTCACCATTGTAGGAAAGTGGTGGAAGATCCTCCAACTTTCTTTTCCTAGTGAAGGGAACTATTACAATTTTACCAGGGTTAACAGACCTCTGTTCCCTCTGACATCAACTGTGGACATCGTCCATCGCCTTTTGGAGGATATTATATGCTACCCTTCCTGACTTGGTCTTTGCCAAGATGACAAGGTCGTCCGCATACGCTTGCAGTTCTACCCCTCTTCTTTCGAGAGCGCTATGCAAGTTATCCATCAAGAGTGACCATAGTAGGGGAGATAGTACTCCGCCTTGTGGGCAGCCCCTGGAAACCTTAAAGCTAATGGTATCGTCCTGAAGAGATGTAGTGGCTGTCCTATTAGTGAGCATAGCATATATCCAACCGGTAATGGTTGGTTTGATGCCCTTTTCAGTCAAAGCTGAACCAATGGAGGTCGGTAGTGCATTGTCAAATGCTCCTTCAATATCAAGAAATATGGCCACCGCAATCTCCTTGTTGTTAAGGGATTGTGTGATTTTCTCAACAAGGTTGTGTAACGCTAAATCTGTTGATTTGCCAGTTTGATAAGCATATTGGTGGATGCTCAGGGGGGAATTATATAAAGCTACCCGCCTGATGTAGCAATCCAGTGCTTTTTCAAGTCCTTTAAGCAGGAAAGATGTTAGGCTAATTGGTCTGACCGATTTAGGGTGTGGGTCTGTGCGGCCCACTTTCGGTATATATACCACCCTAGCCGCCAACCAACTGGGTGGTATGTAATTCCACGCCAGACTAGCTCTATACAGTTTAAAGAGGACGGGTAAAAGTAATTCCAGTCCGTTTTGCAGCAGAGCTGGAAATATTCCATCCCCACCGGGAGATTTGAAAGGCTGAAAAGATTTGATTGCCGATTCAACTGCCGGTGCTGTGATAACGTCCTTGGCGGCCTCCCAATCGATCTTTTTTTGGCCGCCTTGCGCCCTCAAATAGCGGAGGTCGATTGTTATCCAGAGTCAAACTTCCAGGAAAGTGATTTTTAATCAAAAGCCGCTGATGACGACCTGACGCCTCTGACAACTAAGATACAGAACATTTTGTTCAGATATCGTGCAACACCACTAGCATCGGGTAAATCACCTGCTGAACTTTATCTTAACAGAAAAATGCGAATACGCCTCGACGTTCTAATTCCAAATACTAGATCACTGATTTCTTCAAGAACCAAAACTTCACATGTTCGATCATTTCAAGTGGGAGAGAGTGTTCAAGCAAGAATTCACCAGGATAATCGAGATATTTGGCAGTTTGGCATCGTCAGACGAAAACTTGGACAATATCACTACATTATCGAATTGGACACCGGCCAAAAATTGAAGCGCCACATTAATCAGTTGATATCTACCCTGGTTCCAAAGAAACAAGAAACTTATGAAACAGCACAAGATCTACCTTGGAGACAAGGAATACCGTATACGTCAGATGTTGATGTACCTTCGGTTGGTTCTCAGCTGAAGCGCCAGTCAAGAACAGTAGCAGACCATAGTTGTTCACATGAAGACAACAACCAGCAAGCAATGCCAGGGAGTAGTAACAGTACGCAACAGCAGACGACACCAGGACAGCGAATATCAACAAGACATCGTGGTCCACCAAGATATTTGAAAGACTATGTTTCCAAGTAAAAAAAATATATAGCCTTTTTAATTAAGTGGGGGTGAATGTAGTGAACTAATTAGACAATGTATATAAGCACCTCAGATTAATAAAAGATAGTTAACTGTCAAGTAGAAATGACAGACGTTAAAAAGTTGTATTCAGTATTTCAGAATATAAAATAAGATTCTACATAATCGTTTCATTACCCAGTCACAACAGTCGCCATGCTGGCCGTGGTCCTCTCAACCTCTCTGCTTTTCTTTTTGTGTACAGTCCTTATACTATACACTTTCTACAGCTATGCGCACTCTTTAGCTATCTCTGGATCCATAACATTTTACAATTTTATTTATATGGAGTGCATTTAGCCTTTAGCAGGAGAGTTTTAAATATTCTGATTAAAGAATTAGAAACTCACGCCTTAACTTTTCGCATTTTATAATGACAGACCTTTTTTTGAAGTTTATAATTTTTTTTGAACTACTATAATGTCAACTGATGACTTACAATTAGGTTGATGTTAGATACTGCTACAAACATACTAACACTATGTCATTGCTGTCAATCTGTTTACATAAATATCTCGAATTAGGTACAATTTTATTATTGAATAAAACCTAATATCCTAGGTTTTCTCGTATCTATTTCAGTCTGTATGGAGACAATTCATGTCTTTTTGTCAGCAGAAGAAATATGAATTTTGTTAGACTACCCCAACTATCGTTATTGCTGAAATCGTCAAAGATTGAGCATGGAATATGCGCAAAGAAAGTGGTGAAGAATATAAAGATAACACAGTCAAATTTATGTGGAATTCTACTGCGAAAACTATCCAGGAATTATACTTCAATAAACATCAACGTAAGATATAGTATATTGTGCAACTAGTGGGGAAAGTTCAACTTTTCTCACGAGTGTGGAAGTTTGTGGCACGAGCCCAAAGGGCGAGTGCCGCAAACACACGAGTGAGAAAAGCACTTTCTCCACATGTTGCACACTATACTTTTTCTAAAACTGCACAAATTTAAAGAATACAAGTAAAGTAACTTAATATTTATTTTTATCGTTAGTAAGACAAAAAGAAAAGGTGAGCGGTCGTCGGACCGCCGATAGAAGCTTGCTTCTTATGCACAATAGAATGACCATTTTTAACCATTTTTCGTAAATTTTTGACCATTTTTCAAAAATTTTGATAATTTTTGACAATTACTGACAATTTTTTCAAAATTTTTGACAATTTTTTCTAATTTCAATTATTGACCATTTTTGACAATTATAGACCAATTTTGACAGTTTTGACAATTTTTATAAAATTTTGACCATTTTTCCAAATTTTAACAATTATTGACCATTTTTGACCATTTTTGACAGTTTCTGACAATTATTGACCACTTTTTTACCATTTTTCAAAAATGTTGGCAATTTCTTACAATTATTGACCATTTTGACAGTTTTTTATAATTATTGACCATTTTTTCAAAATTTTGACAATTTTTGACCATTTATCAAAATTTTAACAAATTATTGACCATTTTTGGCAGTTTCTGATAATTATTGACCATTTTTGACAATTTTTCCAAAATTTTGACAATTTTAGACAATTTTTCGAAAATTTTGACAATTGACCATTTTTTCAAATTTTAACAATTATTGACCATTTTTGAAAATTATTGATCAATTTTGACAATTTTTCAAAAAATTTGACCATTTTAGACCATTTTTAAAAATTTTAACAATTATTGACCATTTTTGCCAATTTTTGAGCATTTTTGACAGGTTCTGACAATTATTGACCATTTTTGACAACTTTTCAAAAATTTTGACAATTTTCAACAATTCTTTTATAATTATTGACAATTTTTTCAAAATTTTAACAATTTTCGACCATTTTTCAAAAGTTTAACAAATTATTGACCATTTTTGGCAGTTTCTGACAATTATTAACCAACTTCCAAAAATTTTAACAGTTTTTGATCATTTTTCAAAAATTTAACAATTATTGACAATTTTTGATCATTTTTTGAAATATTTGACAATGTTTGACAGATTCTGACAATTATTGACCATTTTTGACAATTTTTCCAAATCTTTGACAATTTTTAACAATTATTGACCATTTTTTCAAAATTTTGACAGTTTTTGACAATTTTTGACAATTATTGACAATTATTAACCATTTTTCCAAATTTTTGTCAATTAAATATTTGGCAATTATTAACCATTTTTTCAAAACTTTGACAGTTTTTGACAATTATTGACTATTTTTTCAAATTTTTGACCATATTTCAAAATTTTTGACAATTTTTTAAAATTTTTAACATATTCTCTAATATAATCTGACAGTTTTGTGACAACTAAGTAGGTATTTAAAGATGACAGTGCACTACTAAGTTTTTGTCGATTTTATTTGATTCTCCATATAAATATATGTGGCGTGAGCAAAGTGCCGTGAGAAATATTATTTCTCACAGTATGAGCAATATTTGATTTTGAAATCAAGTAAGGTATGAGAAATACGTCACTTTTCATAGCAGTTGTAGAAAAAATTCATCAGAAGAAATCGAATTCCAAAGTGCCAGATTACTTATAATAATTGCATTTTCAATTTTAAGTGATCAGTTATTCTTATTTACTTATATTCTTGTTATTTTTGATTAATGGAAGGTTGTAAAAATTGGAAACGAAATAAATGTTGAAACGTATAGTATTAGGAATAATTGTATGCTGTCCATGAAATAATATTCCTGAATATCACTCGACCATGACAAATAGAGACTGTTATTCTCTTTAATTATTCATCTCGAGTAACTTGTATTTTGAGCCAATTTAATTCAACCATATGAACATTAATAATAAGAGAGCTAAAGCTCTCGTGAGTTTATTAATGTTCATATGGTCTCATCAAATTGTCAAAATGCAAGTTACTCTCGATAGAATTACTAAGAAACTAATAGTCGGCTATTTGTCATGGTCGCGGGATATTACCATCGACTATTTCCTTCGTCTTAATTTCCTCCAATCTCAAACGCGCAATTTTGAATTACAATTGGTTTCTAGATGGAAAAACTGTATGACAGCATCTGTCAGCAGTTTTTTCGAGTTTACCCGAGGCCAAACTTGCCATCTGTTGTCACCAAAAATTACAATACCTTTGAAAATTTTTTGCTCTAGTACAAATCCAACGAAATCAGTTAATTTTAGGTCATTTGAGTGAACATAACCAATCAGAACAACATTTTACTAAAAACAGATCCCATTGGCTGTTTTCACTCTATTACGTTGCCATGGATACATTTTGATTTATTTCGATTCAGACGTTTCAAAATATTTAATATTTAAAAATGTCACGATTTGGTCATAATACTGACGATTATATACCTCTATCCGTTTCTAACCAATCAAATGCCATTTTGCGACCAATCAGAAGCAAATTATACTGGATATTTTTTGACATAAGTGAATATACCCCGGCCCACCTGCCACAGCCAATTTTTAATGTTGTCACATTAACGTCACATTTTTGTTAATTAACATGAATTTCTACATAAATTATTTTGAAAATTTTATACCAGTTAATTTTAGCCAATCAGATGCCTGCATTTTGACATGTTGCTATGACAATAACCTAATTTCTTCGGAAATTTCCCTGCGTAGAGGGAAATTAATAAGAGGAAATTTCCCTCTGGCTCGACAGCTGTCATAAATAATAATAATATGTCACCTAAGTATGTCAGCAATTTAATTTCTATTTTAAAAAAGTTTTGGTATAAAATTTTCTTACCGAATCTCCCGCCAGCATGAATTAATATTACGGAAATTTTCCTCAGTTGCGAATTTTTAAAGAAAATTCGCACTTCAAGAAAATTTCCGGAAATAATTCGTGCTCTAGGGAGATTACAAGTGAAAATCTTCCATTTCGTTGTATGTTTTCGTCTTTTTTGGTATATAATCTGACCATATACCACTCGAGGTATATATTTTGTTTTGAATATTCACCTCTTCTGATATAACTAGTGAAAATATTAATGAAATTATAGAAGCAAATATACCAAAAAATACTGTTTAAAGTAAAAAGTTTGTGTGGAAAGCATTTATGCACCTTTGAATAAATTGTTTTTGCTCTGTATTTTTTTCTATAATTATCAAAAAATTTTCCATTCGAATAACTCTCGAACATTGATAAATGCTCAAAATTTTTGTAACAACTTTCTCAAGCTTGTCCCTTATAGGCAACAGACCTTCCCCTGCGGCTACGGTCTGTTTCCAAGCAACAAGCTTTCGAAATCTGTTATAAAATGTTTTCGAACAATTATCAATGTCCTTGCGTTATTACTACTGAAAACAAGTAAAATTGCAATTTATATTTTAATTGTACCATAAATAGATGAGTTTGCAGTATTTTGTGATTAAATAAATTACCTGTTTTTCAGTTTTCAAATACCTACATATTTATTATGTATGCATGTATAATAGGTAGTATGTTTTGTAAGATATGTGTATGAAATAGTCCTGTCAAATACCATTCTGGCATCCAATTTTTCCTGCGAAAAAAATCGAAAAGAACACTATGAAAAGAAATATTTTTTTAACAAAATGCATTCGTACAGGTGCAAAAATCCTCGCCTTTGACTCGGATTTTTGTTGCCACCAGCACGTATGGTTCTTGTTAATATATCACTTAGCAACGTGTTTTTTTCTTAACTACTTACGAATATAATACAAATAAGGTAAAGTTCAAAAAAATCAACAATAAAGCTAATGCGAAGTGACCACCCTCTACATCGATGCAGGCTAGAAGACGGTCTTCAAATAATCATTTTACATCTCTAACCATTTGCGCATTAACATTTTGAAAGGCCTGCCTTATTTTCTATCCTTCATATTGTCTGATGTAGTGTCAGGCACTTTGTACACCTGCAGCCTTATTAATGATAAAATTTAGATTATTCTAACACGACTTTAAAAATAAATTAGTAAAAAGCAATAAATGCATTTAACATCATTTTAACACTAGAATGATACTTGTAAATCCTTAGTAATAAGTTTGGGCACGTTTTACACCATGCTTATTTCAACCTAACTTTTTTGGACAAATGCTAGTAGAATTAATTGTCCGTTTGTGATTATAATAAAAAAATTTTCATACAGGTAAGTTGATTATATACAAACAAATTCAGATCAGACACTTTTACCATTCGTTAAATATTTGAACGAATTAGAAAATTATTTGTTAATGTAGGTTCTGTAGATGAAGATTTGCTAGAACCCTGACCCTCATACACTTGTGGTACTGTTATCGACTTTTTAAAACCGTTTTCAAAATAACACACTTTCCTAACACGGTAATTGTTGCGAATGAATTTTATCTACCTGCTTTTTATTGATTTTTTTTATTGGAAATATAGTTTGTACAACCTTATTTCATTGCAATAGTAAAGTCAAGCAGAAACCGAATCTGAAGTAAAAAAGCACCTTTGATCTGGTACAGCGTTCTGAAACCCGTTGTACAATCGCGACTAATTTCAAAATATGAGCTACAGCTACAATCGGTCAAAGTTTTATTTAAATACTTTCGAAGATTTACAGGATATTACACTTTATCGCAGTGATGAATCACTCTGTATAATGTTCTTGTCAATGCATGCTACAAATTTTCTAACGTTATCTAGATTGCACTTGTCTCCAAGTAGGTGAGATATGTTATGGGAAGAGTTGAATTTAGTTTTTATGTGACTGTAACTTTGGTATTCCATCAGAATATATTCAACACTTATATTGGTTTGGCATTGATTTCAAATTTGAAGGTTTTCTTTCCTAATTTAGTGAAGGTGTATGTGGTTAGTGAAACCGATTCGTCCTCGTTGCTAAAAAATTAGGCCATTGAATTGCATTTTTTTATTTGCATTTATTTTTCAGAGCACAGATGCACACAACTGTTATTTATATAGTTACTTGACGATCCTTTTGAGCAACTGTTTCATTACCTTGTAACGGTCCCAAAATGGCTTAAGGATACTGACACCTCTATAGTCGAGTTTAACGCTATTATTCTGTACATATTGTAGTATATAGGTTCCAATGTGAAACGATTGTTGAATTGCATAGATATTTTTATCAGCGATTTTGGTCGATTAAACAGGTACCGATAGTAATAAGTATATTTGGATGGGCTGGTTCTGCGACGAAACGGATTTCGAAGTTGCGCGAAGAACCGTCCTCTAAGAACCATGTTGGCACATTGTTAAACAAGTGACCGGTGTGGAAAGAAAAGAGTATCAACTTCCATGAAAGAAATTGATTTATTTAAGTCATCCTGAAGAGTGATTCATTTTTGGAAGTCTACCTAAATTACGGACTCAAGGAAGAGTATGCTGGTGTCGTTAGTTATGGACTATATGTTGTATTTCCGTAATTTTTCTTCTAATAAAGGATATCACGACACTCCACGTTCTTGGGTTGCTAGTGTCTTCCTAATTTATTGTCAGCTATTGAAAACTGTCCGATATCACATAAGAAAATTTTCTGGCCATAAATCCGGAGTATACTGGTGATAAGACTTAGTCTATAGGACCTTACATCATACTTGCTATCACAACCTATTAGACGGAAAACCCCCGGAACTTATGGGGGTTTTTCTATTCCGGGTTACGTTGTCCTGCTGATCGGTGTATGGAGAGGATGGTGATGGATGACACTTGAATTGATGTGATTCGTGGGCGTAAAACAAAACCACCGAAGAGAAGAAAACATAGGTTTTATAGGACTTAAGATTTTGAGTGTCGCTATACTATCTATGGAACTTTTTATATATAAGATAATAATAATCAGGGTAAAGGTAAACCAGTTATTGTGTAAGATTTTACACTATATCATAGCAGACTCACTTTAAGTGTTAGGCTAGTTACAATATACTATTAGGAAAAACGTGCTTCGATTAGTCAATCTTGCATTTTCAATATACCCAATATACCCATCTATGTAAGCGGAAAACTAAGGTGTCAAGTTCTAATTAATGAGGTATACGAGATCGGTATGCGCATGAGCTCATCGCAACGAACGGTCAAACTGATTGTTGAAGTTATTGGCGTTAATTTTATTCACAGCTACACCCTTACGCAACCGCATAGCCACAAAAGCACTACTTGAGTAGCAAAATCAGTTTTATTGGGGCTTTGTAAAATGCTATACAACATATCTAATGGAACTACGACCATCCTATATTGCTCTTTACAGCACTAATATAATATGTATACAACCAAAAAAGGCCCAAATTATAAAATCTTCCAGTTCCTTAACATATGCTTATATCCTGCTTATATAATCTCAATAAAATATCTATATGATAGTTAAAAAACTATTTTATAAGCATGTTTTTCAGATTAGTATTATAATCTGTCCAAATGTGCGCTTTACAACCTCTATAATAATATTTCTTAGAGATCGTATAGAGCGGTTTAAAACCATTTTAATAATAGTTTATACAACTTAAAAAAATATTATAAAATAAAATATATCTCTAGATATTAGTTAAATTTTATACGATTATTTTATTCTTTTGTGAGGCAACTTACAACAAAAATATCGAATAACGTTAATATAATTGTCGCCGCGCCTTGCTTGTCATGATTCGAAAAGATGGAATTATAAAAGATTCGCCATCTTAAAAAAATGTATAATAACAAAAATATGGAAGGTATATTATTAAATTTATTTATTTTGCACTACTAATTTTCCTGCGCAGCGAATTTTTCTGATAAAATATACATATATATTTACAAAAAAATAGAAGCGCCTTAACTTAGCCATTTATTAGCCGATCTGATGAAAATATTAAAATGTGTAATATCATTCAAAGGTATTATTTTTGATCGGAAGTACCTTTTCAGTCATATATTAGTTCAATAAATCAAATATAATACCATTTATCTCTATAAAAAGTATGTGTGTTGTGTACTTTTGTGTCCGGAAATATTTTTCTACAACAATGGCGGCCACCGACAAACGCTTAACCCCGCAAATAATCATGGCGTTAACTAATACAATAATTAGGTGTCAATAAAAACAATAAACAATGTTTTAAATTTATAAGAAACTCTATAGAACCTTATTATTTAATAGACTTGTTTTTAATGGCACTATAAAACAATTTGTCAAACAACTGCAGTCCGAGATTTTATTCATTTCAGAGGTTGTCAAATTTATTATTTTTTTGCTTCTATGATTTGTGTTTCGCTATACTACCTATTACAGGGATACGTAAAACTTTTGGAATTATGTATATCTGGTAAATTTCAAACTGCAACTCTATTGATTGCTCAGTTCAATTTTTTATTATAGTGAATACACGTAACTTATTATAAAATATAAAATAATTATTTACCCATTAAATTGAGCCATATTAAAATTTTAAACTAATCCTGCCTTAATAATTGTTGTCGTTCTTGGTGGTGTTGTTTCTAGGCAATTTAATTAGTGATATTGATATATTGATACGGCACATGCATTGGATTTCCCTCAAGTTTTGCTACGTGTTGGAACCTTGTAAATCGGTTTTCGACGACTATCGTATAGGAAGCAACAAGCATCTTTAAGAAACACAGAGATATAAGGATGAAGAAACAGAAATAACAGAATAGTGTCATAGAACTCATAGAGTGTCTCGAAGCTGCACTTTACAACAGATCAGTTCTTTTGTGCTGCATTTATCTCCTTTTCGAAACATAACCTGCAAATTTTCTTGGTTAGTTGAGATTTTTAGATTCAGCTCACAGTGTGAAAAATAATATATTCAAGATAGTGGGTACTGTTGAAAAAAATAGAAAAGAATTAACGAAGCATTTGGCATTTATTTATCATCTCACAAAGCTTTTATACAGCTTGTACATAACTTTTACAAAACAATTTTTTAATGTAGAATCCAAAGGTGTTATACAGAAGCAATATAATAATCATAAAGCACTTAAAACACTTTTTGATAATGTTTTTAAAGCGGTCATATAATGCGATATAAAACTGTTAAACAATTTATTAAGCCAAAACCAAGTTTTATCTTTATAAGGTGAATTGTATAGACAATTATACGATATGATTATAAAAACGTTTAGCTACAAACACAAAAATGTCGCAGTCAAACTCCTCAAGTGATAAAATACTCCTTAATTCGGGATAAGAAAACACTTATAAAATAGTTTAGTTTCATAGGGCCATTATTTTGCTACTTGGGTAATAATACATTCGATTATTGGATTATAGTTAATATACATGAGTAGTAGTTGGCAAGGTGGTCTTGCTAACCACTGATTTATTTTCATATTAATTAGTAATTTTAGAATGAAATTTCTACCTCGCTAGCAGGTACCCTTGGGTTGTTTGTAAGTAGAGCTAATTTTTCCTTGATTTGTGTCTACGCGACCGTTTTCATTACTCGATAAGTTTGTACTTACTCATGTTTCTTATTAATATAATTGGGCTAATGGATAATATTAAGCGTTTCATTGTAATCTAGGGTTGAGTACAGGAGTTACGTTCAAATATTGGCTTTTTGTTAAATTGGTAGCTAAAAGATTATCTGTATAGGGCTCCGGGACAATTTAACTGGCGCCCCCGTATTTTTGTCAAACATTTTAGACGATTCACCCCATCACCACTGTGGTCTAGCCGAGAGCCCAAAAACACCTTGCCATTCATAACCTCGTAGGTCGGGCATGTCGAGAAACCAGTAAATGTTAGGTATGGTTTTTATCGTGTAAAGAAAGAGATTACAACCGTTAATGTCAATGTGGGAAGAAATCCAAAGAAATGCTACGTGATCACTTCCTGTTAATACATTATAAATTCATATCGAATAATAGATTTATACTATTAACACCATACAAAGTTTTGAGAATATTTTCAAAAACAATGACCGTTCACTCAGAAGAAACAACTACTTCTCGGCTATATGCCCCGACAGACATTGAATTACACTTCTAAGTTAAACAGGGTCGGTATGGTCTAAAAGATTTAACCAACCATTCTGGTTTGCAATTAGAAGGACAATATCACTTGTAGAACGGTTTGGCGTATTTGCGCCTCATCAGTTCAAGTTCTCCGTCCGAGAGCTCTGTGAGCCTAATCCTGGACTAAAAATGATACTGAAATCACAAGCATTTCATATCGTCCAGTAAGGGAAATGTTAAAGTTGTGACAACAGCGACATCTTCATCTCCAACCGCAAACCAAAATTCTTATTGACACAAACATCTGTTTGTACTATCAATAGATTATCACAGTTTCCTGTTGATATCTTTATGAATTGAGTTATCAGAATACATGTTTTTGATGTTGTAGCTCCCACTCTCTAATTTGTATTTGATGCTTCTGTATAAATGTGATGATGCTCTTAAACCTATTCCTCATTTCTCTTGAGTGGGAATTGTGGGGATTGCACGTAAAGGACACAAAGCAATGCAAGGACCTGCATCATGACTTATGTACAAGTCTTTTGGGAGGTACTCTTTAGCTGAGCTATACATAGCCCCATAATCAAGTGTTGATCGTACTAAAGATGTATATGAGTCTAACAGAGATGGTGTGTCACTTTCTCAAGAGCTATTTGATGAACACTAGGATGTTGATAACTTGATGTCAGGTATATTTAAGGTTTTTGATGGGACTCTTCTAAAACAAATTTCTGTCTAAGATTATACCGAGGAATATTGGTTCTCCTACAAAATTTACTGTGCTATCAGTAATGCTTATCGTGAAAAAGAGAAGGTATTTTGTCAGTGGAGACATTGAACCTTTTTCAACCTTCTAGAGGTGGCGCCTGTTATTTCACATAGAAGGTGGCGCCGGGCCTCACACACCCTTCATAAATCAAGTAGGTACCAATTAAATCGTTGGAATGAGTTTTTTAATATTATTTATTTATATTTATATACATTTGGATTGTAGAAATGAAATTTACCAAATTTAGCTGCATAAGTATTATTTAAATAATAAATAATTTTATATCAATAAATGTGATCGTTTTAATAGAAGAAATCAGACGCGTGGAGACTAAAGAATTATATTTGATAGAAAAGTGTATAACATATGAAACACGTGTACAGCGTAAGTGACGCTCTCATAAAACCAAAGAAGTTAATCCTGTCATTGTACACAATGGTACCAACACAAATAATATATTGTGATGATATTTTTAATTTCAATATCTTACATTGGTGAAACCACTTGTGTTGTCCAGTTTATTCTTAATTAATTAGTTATTTATTCTCAGGGTATATGTGAATTCGGTTGTAACGCTCGTCAATAACAGAACGATAGGGTAAACTGATCTGAAGGGAACAAAAGGAACCACATGAAACAAGTTATTATTTAATAAATCACAACAATACAACAAATACCACAAAATAATAAATGCAGATAATTTAAAAAAATAACAGTTCCAATTATGGATAACCGTGACGTCACTGTTACTAAAGAATCAATTCCAAGAATTAACCGGACTATAACCTAGATAAATATACATAAATTATAATTAATGAAAATCAAATATAAAAATATAACCTTGACCAACGCTTGTTGGTAGAGTCCAAGTTCAATTTGGAAAACGATCTTCCTGTCTCCAGCAACGGAAGAGTCTGTGTGGATTAATGAGGTCCCGGTGATGCCGTTATGACAAGATGTGCTCATATGCTTATTGGATGAACTACTTGAAAGATGCAAATGCGATGATCCATATTCTGATGAAGAGCAGTCCCTGTTATTCTGAACAGATCTCAAGTACGTGAGTGAAGCCTTCGAAGTTAATGGTCCATTTCGGGAAGATAATTTTACCAAATGTTGACATGGTTTAGTAGTTAAGACCTCCTTTTGGTGGTGATCCGCAGGACTCCCCAAATACCCCTCAACTGATTATATCAACCCTTTAACTTCACCGGAAACTAGCCCTCGAACACGATTCTGTAATCACTTACAGAGGGTTTTTTTTAAACGAACTTTTTTCACCCAAACGAATTTTTATTCCTGTCACTTTCTAAAAATATATCCATGCCATCTTTCTACACTTACAATTAAGTAATGATAAACATGTCAATCTACTTTGAAATGTCATCATCAAATTATATTTTCTTATATTAATAAATAAAATGATTTTATAATTTTATCTAATTTAAAGTGACTTTGAATTTTGATGTTTCTAATAAAAAACATTCCAATTATTGACATTATTATTATTACTACTATCAAATACACAATTCTGTACTGATAGTTATGTTTATCAATACATTTTACAATTTTTATTAGATCTTTTATATAGATCATGAATATTATTAATTTTCTTTTTCATAGATTGTGGTATTTATTTCTATTATTTGATAATACTATTCGTTTATTGATTATTCGTCTCAATATATATCTTAAGCTACGTTTACATGTAGAATTGTTCCTACAACACACCCCCATAATTTTGCAATCAGAATACATATTATTGCAGATAATTACATAATACAAACTAAATCTTGAAAATTATATCTTAATGTTCACCAGACATCTACATTTAGTGATTTTCTAAATTTAACAAATTTATTTTCTGCCAGGGCTCTTGTTAATGTATCAGCTATTTGCTCATCGGTTTGTTAGTTCTTTTACAAAGTGATGTTTGACGTCAAAGTGCTTGGAACGTTTTGTTTCAAGAGTATGAGCAATTTTAATAGCTGCCTTATCTTCAAATATAGTGATAGGAAAAACATCTACAACAATATCATTCAACAGATTACCTAAAAAAATACATTCAATACAACATGCAGCTAGTGATACATATTCCGCTTCACAACGAGAAATTTCAACCACTGTCTGTTTTTTTGAATACCAGAACACAGTATTAATATTAATTTTTGAAGTAAAACCAGTTGTACTTTACCCATCATTTAGGTCACTTGCAAAATCTGATGCGAAAACATTGATCTTTGCACTCTCAGATTTTTCATAAATCAAACCATAGTTTTCTGTAGGTTTTAAGTATCTAAGTACATTTTTAAGTTGTACCCAATAAGTATTATCAAATGAGTTTTGAAATCTATTCAAGTAAGTGATACTAAAACATAAATCAGGACGTGAACCCAATATTATGTACATAAGACTGCCAAGTAATTCTTTATAAGTTTCATTAGAATTTTCCTTCACTTATTGTTAGATTTAGTTTTGTTTGATCAGGTATTTTCTTAGTTTTGCAGTTGAACATATTGAAGCTTTTAAGTACTTTTTCTATTAATAGCTTTTGTGAAATTATTATTTTATTTTGTTATATTTTTATTTCCAGTCCTAAAAATAAAATTCCTTTTTCAGTATTCATTTGTTTCATTTTAATTTTTGACATTGAATTATTTTTAAGTTTTAAGACTTCACTCTCTAGGTTTGGAAAATTTATAAATTCATCTACCCATATTAAAAGAAATGTGCTTTTAGTAAAATAAAAGCATGGATCAGCTTTTGATCTGCTTAAACCTAAATCTAGTATATGTTTGTTGATGAAACTATTCCAACACTTAGGACTTTGTCTCAAGCCATACAATGACTTGTGCAATTTACAGACTTGGACCCTGGAGCATAGGTGATTAATCCATCTGGAGGTTTCATATAGACAACTTCTTCAAGTTTGCTCTTTAGGAAAGCTGAGTGGACATCAAATTGATAAGATTTCAAGTCAAATTCAACTGCTAGAGCCAATAAAATTCTCAGGGTAACCATCCTTGCTACAGGTGCAAATACTTCTTCGTCTTCAAGAACTGGTTGTTGGAATCCTCTTGCAACTAGTCTTGCTTTTTTCTTTGTGGCTTCATCTATTGTTTTCTCCGGGAATACGCACCTCGAATCAATTATTTTTACATTTGGTGGGGGCACTTCTATATTCCAGGTTTAGTTCCCTTCAAGTGCATCTAACTCTTCTTGGACTGCTATTTCCCACTCTATGTCTGCCTTCACTGCTTCTGAGTATGTTCTTGGCATTTCTGTAGAAATAGATCTAACTGAAAGAGCTAACATCATTTCCAATTCAACTTCATTTAGATAACTTGGCATTATCCTAGTGCTTCTCATCTGATTTGCTTGTCTTATATCATTCTCCTTTCCTTTTTCAGCCTCACTTTCTTGTAGATCTGCATTGTCAAATTCTTGTTCTTCCTCTTCTTGAGGTTCCTCTAGTTCTACTTGTACCTTTTCTGGTTTAGCTTGTTCTTTTATCGTTCTGTTATTGAGAAAATAACTTTGTCACTTTCATACTCTTAGAGTTTATATCCATTGTTGCAGTATCCAATGAATATGGTTTTTCTTGAATTGGCATCCAAATTTTCATCTCTAATTTCTTTTGGGATATGAACATGTGCTTCACATCCGAACACTTTAATTTTGTCCAGGTTTGATTTAAATCCAAACCAAACTTCAGCTGGAGTACACTTCTTTGCCATGACACTTGATTCAAGTCTATTGATAACATTATTCAGCTGATGATACAGCTTCGCCCCAGAAGGTTTTCTGTAGATTTGAATCGAATATTAAACAACGAGCCATATTTAGAACTGTCCTGTTGTATCTTTCCGCTACACCATTCTGTTCTGGGCTTCTAGCAATTGTAAATTGTACATTAATCCCTTTGTTATTACAAAATGCTTTAAAATCATTAGAGCTATATTCCCCCCCCCTATTATCACATCGTAAATTTAGAATTTCACTATTGAACTGAGATTCTACTTGCGCAACATACTTTTTGAGAATTTCAAGAACTTCATTTTTATTTTTCATTAGAAATATTAACCAAAATGTGAATAGTGATCAATAAAGGTAACAAAATAGTTAAACCTATCACGTGCGGGAGGTGTTATTTTCCCACATACATCTGAAGATATAATCTGCAATGGTCGCGTCGCTTTAACATCTTCTGAAATTGATTTGAGAAATGGACTTCTAGTATGTTTCGCTTGGAGACAAAAACTTCACAAAGCATTTTTGTAGAATGCAGGCTAGAATGACCCATCCTCCTATGTAATAAGTTATTGTCTAAAATACAGGCTGTTTGTTCAACACATTTCGATTTAACATAATATAAATTACCTGTTGTTTCACCTTCCAAAATACACTTTTGATTAAAATGAGCACTCACTTCACCATTTTCTAATTCAATTTTCACTCCTTTTTCTTCCATCTTTTTCACTGAAAGCAGATTATAGTTCAAGTTGTAATGAAGCGATATCATTACATTTCCTTTGTAATGAAGAGAAGTGAATTTAAGGCTTGGAGTCAATTTGTAACCCCTATTGTACGTTGCAAACAATTTGCAACCGTCGGAAGGTAACGGAAAGCCGGCCGAAGAGAAGAGACCGGGAACGGGACAGCATTTACATGCCTCCAGGAAATCACCGTAGGAAATTGGCTGGACGTCGATAATATACTCTTTGCTGGATCTCAGGGTGTGAATATTCGCCTAAATTAGGATGTGTTGGACATTCATCAAGGAAAAAAGGGTCCGGTAAAGTAATAAAAGATAGTCTGGACGCCAACTTGTTTTTTTTTATTCTCTTAAGACAAGTAAAAAGAGGAGTTTACATCTTTCAGTTTACATGTGAATTCACTGATCACCTATAAAACCTTTTCAACATATTCATAACTCACATTATCAAACTACACTTTTTTATTAACATATTTCTTTACAATCTGTCGAACAGCTTGGAACCTATCCGCTCTCGGCGGCTACCAATTAACTTCTCCTTTAAAAAATCAGCACGAAAAAACGTTAGGGATATGTTGCCGGTAGAATGACTGATGATGGTCATTCGTTGGTTTTGAAAATAGAGGCGGGGCGAAATGTTGTAACGATAAATTTTGTTCTAGAAAACTCAAAGTAATGTCGAGTGCAAAACTGTTTGTTTTGAACACCTGCGAAAAGGGTAGAATTGTTTTTAATTTCTTTTTTTATGGACGCAAAGCGTAGAAAAGGGGTTTACAAAATATTATATTTATCGACAAGGGCGTCGATGAAGGGTTTAAAAAGAAATAATTTGGAGCTCAGTAATGAAAAATAATACGAAACATAACGATAGATATTCTATCGTTACAAAGTCATTACATTTAAATACATTCTTTAAAAGGATTCTGCCATATTGTGAATGTAAGAGTAAATCTCCTTAACATTTCGTTTCAACTGATACTCCTGACTTAGCAACATGACAAAAAATTAACGAACAATAACAAAAAACTAACTTTATAATTCTAAATAAAAGAAATATAATAGTATTCCAGTCTAACGTTGAATTTGACATTAGTATACGCAGTTAACACATATACTTTTATCGTTATAAAGTCAGTCACAAACGGTGGCGCCTGGTTTCTCGGGCCGTATTGTTAGATTACTTCGTTCCTGGATTTTAAGACGAACACATTTCGATAACCCCCGTTGACGAAACCAAATCTATGAAGGTACTGAAACACTCAAGGTCGACACTTGAAGATATTCAAAATAATAACAAAAACAATATCCCTCAAGCCTGACAGGCCTGGCGCCACCTCTAGAAGGTTAAGGTTATCTAGTGCAGCTTAAATAATTATTTGGGTGGATTATAGGTTTGTTCTCCTTAGTAGAAGGACAAGGTGGTCCCTATACAGCCGTCTCTTAATTGTTGAGTGGCAATGTTAGATTATATATAGTGGCATGTTGGTAAAACTGAAGTTTATGAGTTGTTTTATTGATGATTACAAAGACTAATCTCAATAACAACATCCAATGTAATTTATGTTTAGATTATTAACCATTGAAAATAATACAAAAGCTCCATCAATGAATACTCAAGATTACATTCTTACATTGATAAATATTCCATTATTTCAATCTTTCTCATATTAATTATTTTTCAATATTTATCATTTTGATACAAAAATTAAGGTTGCAGTCATTTGAGAAATTAGATGTAAATTCACTATTCCTCGCTCCTTATTACCTTAGCTAATTTGAAGATTGCAGAAAGCACCTACATAAAGAATATGGTCTTAAACTAACATTGTTAGGTTTCAAAAAACATGGTAAATAACATTTTTATGATGTAACGCAAGGCTATATATATGCAAGTGGCCCAAGCGCTAAGATCCGCTCAAAAAAATGCAGTTTGAGAGGCCGCTTTGTAAAATACTTGGTATGCATCTGTATCAATGAGTTTTCATAGGTATGGAAAACACGCACTTGTATCATTATTTCAATAAAAAAAAATACAAAATTACGAAAACATTTGTATGAAATTTGAGGAAGTTGGTATTCACTTACTAATGCATCGATATTAACTTTAATTTTTGTTGTTGATAAAAGAAGCAGCTGACTAAGTTAATCATTAGAGAGTGAACATCTATGTTTCGACTTTATGAATTTGATGTTGGAAAAGACGCTTTTGCAAAGATATGTGCTTCCCAGCATTGAGCCAAGTGTAAACCCAAAGTTTCGCAAGTTGGGGTATCATTCTTCTAGCAGGTACTTGGAAAAGTCCAATCCATTTTCGGTTTTCCCTTGGTAAAAAGGATCTGATCGCAAATCACACAATTCCAGTTGAAGTTCTGCTCTGCTCACATTCTCAACGGAAATTGTGAGAAACTGAATAAAAACTGAAATATGTAATCCCGTTTTATATTTTTCAAAGTCACTGAATGTATTTTCCAATTCTTCTGTAATTGTACCAATGTATTTTATGTGAGATTGGTTTGAAACTTTTTAGAAATCCTTCATTTCTTCAAATTGCTTTTCACAACTGGGTAAAATGAAGAATCATTTTTTTCTAATGAAGACTTGTAAAGCTCAATTTTTTATTTATAAATTGGTAATATTCTGCTGTTAAAAATGCTGAAAATTGTGCATCTACGATTTTATTATCAAGTTCCGTAGTGCTGGTTTTGGCTCCATCTTTGAGGAAAATAGGAATATCCTTATGTAGAGCGAAGACCCAACGAATATCGGTGTGAAGTATAACAAGTCCTCATATACAGCATCTACTTCTGCTACAAATTCATTAAACTTTCTGAAAGTCAAAGCACGATTGATCCCTCTAATAATATTAGTTAATCCAACAACTACTGACATTCATTTTACGTAAATATTTTCCCCTTCGCCTTCTCGTGAACAATACAGTGTGTCACAGAACAGTTGATGTTGTTTTGTTACAAGAGTACTGCAAATCTTCAAAATTATCCGTACTCTTGGTGGTACTTAGGTTTTACCAAGGCAAAGAGTTCAAATTTGCCAAGAATCGACTTATTGCTGCTGGTAGTATTTCAGTGTTTTAACAAAGAGTTTTGCTCAGCTAAATTTCGAAATGTAAACACGTCCGTGTATGTATCAGTAGTTAAGACTTATCCTGAAACACATCTTAAGATTTGCTGACTCTTTCCTTGCAAGATTTAGCCTCATATTTTCAATTGTTTTTCTCCTTGGAAGGTTAACAAATATCTTATTCGGAGTTTTTATCGATGTTGTCTTGCATTGTGGAACTGCACAGCATTGATATTCAGAATTCATGACAAAATAATTCCAATTATGTTTAAAAATAATCTTTTCACTTGTAAGTTGTAAAGCATATGTCAAGTGTTTGAAGTGTTTACGAAAGCATGATGTCATGCTATTACTATTCTAGTGGTTTGGCACGAAATTTAAAATGTATTTTATAGATATATGTTCTTCAAAACCTCTATTTTTTGCAAAAATAACACAAAATATAAGGTCGCGGGCCGCATGCCTCCCACTGGCCTCATGTTTGATATGGTGTGTAACGCATAATTTTTCTATCATTAATTCATTTTAACATAATTCACTTAGCAATTGCACTAGCGATACTGTAAGTTTAAAGATACTATCACTTTCTAGAATTGATCTAGTGGAATTATTTTTATTTTTCCAAAAATGCTTCTCAGGCAGATACTCGTGAAATGTAATAGTACCTGAGAAGACGAAAACAATTGACTATTTATCAATTAATGGTCAAAAAATAAATTTCCTCTAAATTTGTTTTAATAAGAAGCTATGGGATTTCAAACTAATCAATAAGTAAAGAAAAAAACCGTCAGTGTCGTCGGGATAACAAAAAAAAAGGACTAAATGGATCTTCCGCAAGGTTCGTCTTTCGAGGTTCATTGTTAAATTAAGAGCTTTCGACCGCATGAGAAAAAAAGTATTGTTTTTATCTAGAGAATAACATACAAAAAATATCTAGATGTAATCAAGGTATACCTAGATCAATAAACTGGATGATTTGTTGCGGTTTCACGGAACGTTTTTATTGTGAAAAAAGAACATATGAAAATATAGCCCGTAATAAAATTTTATTACTTGTTATCAATTCCGTTGACTATTAAGCGAAACATATTTGTGCTCATTTCCACTTTCCACGTTCACCAGAAACGATATACATGGTATTTTTAATGACTGTTGGTTATGTTTCGAGAATTATCACTTGTCGCGACAATGAAGTCTTTTCATTGTCGCGAGAACAGTTGATTTTTTGATAATACTACAAATGAAAAACCTTTTGCAGATGGGATATGATTAATAATATCGTTGAAACAATGGTGTTCATCCTAACAAAATCAGGTAGACATTTTTAGAGAAATCCATAGTTTCTTTATTTTGCTGAACATGCTAATCGTGATATAACACCATAACCTAATTTAATTTAATATAATATAACTTTAATAATTATTTATCAATTTTCAATTTCAATTTAGTTCAATAGTTCCTGCTGGTGTTAATTCATTTTCAAGATACAAACCAAAATATTTTATGTCATTTTATCTGTTTATTAACATTTACTACGTTTTCATGCAGAATTCAATTCGAATTGAATACACTTTCCGTATTAAAAACCTCATGAAAACAGGTATTGAAATCGAATTGAGTTTCAAGGTCGATACTGCTTTTTTTGGGATCGTATCGAGATCGAAATACGACATGAAAACCGAGATCGTATTGAAACATGCGCATTCTGTGACATTCGCTGTCAAATTTATGCCAGCTGTAAGCCATATAACCTTAAAACCACTCAAAACATAAAAGTTTACTCTAGCCTTCTAGTAACATTTTGTGGAAAGATACCAATGAGGCTTTTAACCCATTAAGGACCGAATTTATTTTTTTCGCATTTTTTTAAATAGTTGGATAGCAAAACAACATAAAATAGGATTTAGAAAAATTCAATATACATGGTTGAAAAAAAAAACATTGATACCATATGGTACTCGTAGTCTTTAAAGGATATTTTTATTGCACATTTTCAAATTTTTACAGTGGAACAAAAAATCAATTTATTTCGTATGGTACGAAGCAAAACAATTTATACAAAGCCCAACATTGCATTTTTGGCACATGGTCCTACCGAATGACTTACATGCTTCTCCAGAAAAACGCCGTCTTTGACACGAAACAACAAAATGGTCCATTCTATCAAACCTTATATCAGGTCGATTGTTTTTGGCTAGAGTTATGCGTCCAGGATTTTTTGGACTCACCCCATACCTTGTCAAGTAAACTTGAAAACCTCGAATTGATGGTTCTAAATCACCTTCTATCCATTTTGGGTTGTTTTTTACTGTGAGTCGATTATGTATCCATTCTTTGTTGCGTGCCTAATAAGTAGTTTCCCATTTTGCTGTTGATGGTTCCACACTCGTCTGCCACACTCGTCTGTCATCTAAGTTTGTACTGGTTGTCTCCCACAATAATAATTTAGCTTTTAAAATCAGAACTGACTTTTGTTTATTTTAAAATTTACCTCGATATTTTTTGAAGCTCCACTGATCCTGTCATTGTTTGTCAGCTGAATTTCAGCATCAGCTCGTAACTGGCGTCCTATATAAAAATTGTTGATCTAGGTAAAAATAAATGACAACATAATATACCTGTAAGATTGTACACCATTACCCAATCATCGTCATCTGCCGAATCCTCGTCTGAATCAGCATTAACTTCTGGCGGTGTTATAAAAATTTGTTCGACCTTCTCTTGTACTTCTTCATCTAGCATATCTAGAGCTTGAGAAAGCGAAAAACCCCGCCTAAAATGATATATTTACACTGTATTTATCAATTTGGTAAACGACATAACTTTGGACCCAAAGGACCACGGATACCATATGGTATCACATGCCTTCTGGGCATTATAATGGAAACTATGGATAACAAAATTGTAGAAAAATTATCTAAACATATTTAGCAAACCTTTAGCAATCTAGTACCATATATTAGCTTACATATAATATTACCAATAAGTCAAAAATATACTTGCGCCCATTGAATGTCCATTATTTCACGCGAAAAATATTACGCGTTCAAATCAAACTTCACACTGGCACCAAAACTAACATATACTTATCCAACTTCGTCTGGAGGTCAACTATGTGCTTTTAAGGATCCAAATAACACGAAAGCGTCACTGTCCAATTTGTGGGCTCTAGCGGGGTGAGGATTGTGCTACACCTGTTTTGCGATACCATACGGTATCCGTGGACCCTAATGGGTTAAACCAAAAGTTACAGTTAAAAGGGCAAATTTTTTGACGTTTTGATCATTGATCATTATGACTACTGAAAAAATCAAAAACACGACGGCATTTGACACTATTTACAGATAAAAAGCATGATTGAATCGTGATTGAATCCCTATCATGAAAACAGAGATCGGTATTGGATTCAAAATGAATTCAATACTCCATGAAAACGTAGTAATTATATTTGGCATAAATCACAGTTGATGGATTATTGCTCGGTAGCATAGCGTACTTAAATTCTGAAGAGAAAATGGCGATTGCTACTACAACGCTCACATCTAATCAGTTGACAAAACACGAGTTCAGCAGGAAATTGATGATCGCTCGGGGGATATGTTGGGATGAACGCGACCAATGTGTATTATATTTATGTAAAAAAAATCAGTTTTGAGTGTTTTTTTTTTTGTTATTCGTTTATTCATTCAAACAATAGTTTTAAGTCTTAATTTAATATATACATTGTGGGAATAAACTAGCAATTATTCCTCAAACACATAAAGCGTCGATAGCTCTTACTTGACTTGGAAGGTGATTCAAGAAATAAATAAGTAATTTGAATCTCGACGGTTGTTTTATATTTTATCAAAAACTAACAAACGAACTACCACCGATAACTCAATCTACGTTTCAGAACAATTAGATATAAATGATTATTTTACTGTTCAAATAGAACGATAACTTTGAAAGATGTTTTCGCGAACGGGAAGTGGTTAAAAAACGTGGTTTGTGGTTTAAAAATTGAGTGCGAGCCGCAAGCGTGTTAACCCTTCTTCTATGAGAAATTCTACTCGACTGTTCTAATGCTTGGGGTGCGGTCGCACCAGCAGTAAACAAAGGGGAAAATAAGGACAAGCTTGCTGGAGCTTGCAGAAACAACGTTCAAGGTTAAATTAAAAGACAAATATCTAAAATAGCATCTTGTTTGTGCTTGCTACAGGTTGTCCGATCAACAGTACAAAAATAGGACGTTAGAAATTAAACATACATCATGAAAATGTGAATCAAGAAACGTGTATGCGTTACGTGGTATGTACCTTATGTATATTGGTTTTCGCTATCCTCATTCGCTTTTTGATAACTCTGGAATTAGAAAAACGAAGAATTTAACACTATGATATTTTTAAATAGTGTGAAGCGGATGCTAATGATGTAACAAAATTATTCCACATAATAGGAAGCATGACTAAAATTTTAATTAGCAAAAATGTGCTATAAATCATAAGAATTCATTGCATGAAAAAAACTATTAACCATTATAACGAAAAATTCAAATTATTTGAAGCTTTTGTAACCGTATTGCTATTGGTTGTGACGTTTAACAGTAATAGTTCGGTACTGCGCGTGCGTCCATTCGACAAGGAGGATCGAACGTATACCATTAAAACAGCCATTATTGTTTTGTTTACTCGAGTATTTCCACGTGTTTTTTTTTGTATTTTCGATTCATTCTGATTGATAAGACTTTGTGAAATTTTGTTTGTGTCCATAATATTTTTAACAGGACTGAAGAAATGATACGATCTCTTCGTGAATAGTACAAGAAACTATCCCTACTACAGGTCTAAAAAATACCTTATTTGTTCACATAATCCCTCCAATTTCGAATAATGTTACAGCTTCATGATAATATACAGGCTGTTTCACGACGAGCTTACACTATCTATACACTGTGCTCATTGAAAAGTACCCTTCCTAATATTTCAGAAATGCGACATATTAGAAAGAAATGCCGAAACACGTCAACTTTTAACTTGAGGGAAACACTTTTCAGCGCTAATGTCACCCCCTCCCACATGGAGATACCCTTTAAATTTTGTCAAATGTCGTGAGGTATCAAGTCATACCCCATTTAAAAGATCTGGTAAATCTCTATTCGCTCATTTTGTGACAATAATTTTTAATGTCACTTTATGTAGAATTTTTTATAAAAAATTGATAGGTGCAGACCTTCATATTGAAAATTCTGTGTGAACATCCCCAATACCAAATGAAAAAAATCTTGTCGGGTTAATTAGTAGGAAGATCAAGGTAATTGGTGACATTTTGAAAACTTCTTTTTTGTATACAGGGTTCGTAAAAAAGAATTTTCAATATGAAAGTCTGCACCTGTCAATTTTTTATTAAAAAAATTAATATCTCTCTCTCTCGATAAGTATAAATTTTAGATATAGGGTATTCTACACAAAGTGTCATTAAAATTTAATGTAGAATCCGAAAAGTTAATAATATACAAGATGTTATATTTGAAATAGCAAAGTTGTCGTTCCCTTTCAGTATAACCGGAAGTGACATGGATCAATCAATTCAATTTATTTTCTGTAATAAAGTACATAATGATAATAATAAAATAATATTAGTAGTTATAAACATACATAAAGACACCTAATTGAGCATTTTACCTAGGCATTTCTACCTGTTTTGTTACTACTCAATTAGGTAGTATTTACTCTGCACGTTTTATCTTTAAATAGCTAATATTGAATACATAAAAAAAAATAAGAAAAAAAAACAAAACTAAATTACAGTGCAAATAAGGTTATAAGACGAATAAATGTTGACAATTAATAAAATTAAATAATAGATAATAAAAAGGAGGCAATACTTATGCAAGGAAGTAGTAGACAAGAAAAAAAAAATAAAACGACAATGAACCAGTAGTTTGTATGTTATTAAGCCATTATATCAAATATTTTATTTTGGTTAGTTATTAAATGATTTCTTAATTCAATTTGGAACTTCTTTAATTTTTTTATTTGTCTGAGGTGAATCGGAATTGTATTAAAAAATTTTGGACCGAAGAATGATGATGATCTTTGACTGGCTGATTTTTTAAAGAATTGTAGAGGTATCTCCATATTAGTAACTGATCGAGTTAAATGGGTGTTTTTGTGGTTAAATTTTTCGCCGCTTTTATATATTCTTATTATACATTGATAAGCAAAGAGTAGTTTAATGTTGAGTATTCTCGATTCATCATACAATTTTTTAGTTGAAAATAGCTTTTCTTTTTTTAGGATGATTTTTAAAATAGTGTTTTGTGTTGTCTCTAAAATTTTAATAGTGGTGTGGAATGCTCCACCCCAAGCTACTATACAGTATCTTAATAAAGATTCCACTAGGGAATTATAAAGTATTAGTAAATTTTTCTTTGAAAGAATTTCTCTAAGAACATAAAATTTATGCATTAAGGCTCTCAATCTATTGCTAACATGGACAATATGTTGTGACCAACGTAGGTGTTGGTCAAGTATAACACCTAAATATTTAATTTGGGATACTTTATGTATTAGGGGGCAGTTACAATCGATTTTGTGACAGTCATTAGTGTGCAGTTTAATTTCAAAGTTTTCAGGTTGTTTAACGATGGTTGAGCTGAAAGTAATACATTTTGTTTTCAACACATTTAAGGTTAGTAGATTATTATTTAACCATAAACTTATCTTTCCCAATGCTGTTTCTGCGGTGAGTTTGACCTCTTGCCATTCTTTACCAGTGAAAATAATTACAGTATCATCCGCGTAGCATATGACCTTACCAGAGAAGTTATCAATTTGTGTAATGTTATTCATATACACGAGAAAGAGAATTGGTCCTAATACGGTCCCTTGTGGAACACCCACCTTTACTAGGGAATTAGAGCTTCTGTCTTTTCCGATTTTTACGCGCTGGGTTCTGTTTGATAAATAATTCGTAAGGAGTTCTAGTGCTACACCTCTAATGCCATAGTTATTGAGTTTGCCAAGTAGAATGTTATGAGAGACGGTGTCAAATGCTTTGGCTAAATCGAGAAATACTGCAACACATTTTAATGAATCATCTACTGCGCCAACCGTCTTTTCTAGAAAATCAACTACTGCATCTTCTGTGCTTGAATTTTGTATAAACCCGTACTGACATTCTGTTATAACATTGTGAACATGAAAAAAATGTATTAATCTGCTTTTTACCGCATTTTCAAAAATTTTTGCTAAGTTATTGATTACTGAAATTGGCCTATAGTTGGTTAGTTCTCCAGGATCACCGGATTTGTATACAGGAGTGACAACAGATTCTTTCCATTGACTTGGAATTCTTCCTGATTGAAAGCAAAGATTAATGATATGCGTTAATGGAAGAGTAATATATGTATGTATGTTTTTTATCGTGGTTGCTGTTAGATTATCTGGGCCAGGTGCAGAGTTATTCTTTAATTTACTTATTAAAATAATTACTTCATTTTCTGTTATAGGCTTTAGGAATATATTTGATTCAACCGTATCCTTTTTAAGAAACTTATTTGGAATTGTTACTTTATTTATATATTTTCACCCAAGTTATTAAAAAAATTATTAAATGCAACCGCTTTTGATTTATTATTGTTGATGTACTCATTATTTTCTGACTTTATAGATATATTTTCAATTTGTTTAGACTTCTTTGTACTACCTGTAATGTCATTTATAACCCTCCATATTTTTTTGTAATTGTTTCCGGCTTGTGA
This sequence comes from Lochmaea crataegi, assembly GCA_947563755.1. Lineage (NCBI taxonomy): Eukaryota > Metazoa > Arthropoda > Insecta > Coleoptera > Chrysomelidae > Lochmaea > Lochmaea crataegi. The sequence goes on along the minus strand of OX387427.1, from coordinate 40,243,801 downwards.
GATTTTATTTTGATAATGTTCGTTTTTTGTTTTTCTTATTAGGAAATGAAGTTTATTTCTATAGCTTTTATAGTGGTTTTCGAGCTCTAGAGTATAATTTTTTGATAATTTCTTTTTTAGATAGTCTCGTTGCTTTATGGAATTTATTAAACCAGTTGTTATCCATGGTTTTAGTTTAATTATATTATTGTTAGTATTTTTATTTTTTATAGCAGTGTTGTTCTAGATGAGTTTATCAATCTTATTAAAAAATATGTCGTAAGCTTGTTGCGGATCAGTACAACTAATTACATCAACCCAATTCACTGTTTTTAAAGATTGCTTTAAATTTTTATAATCTATCACAGACAATTTGTTTTCTAATTCCGTTAAGCCTGGTTTTTGTGTGGAAAAGGGTATTAATACAAAAGGGGAATAATGATCTGTCATATCTGTGTGGAATATAATTGGTTCAATTTCAATGCTTTCTTTTAAGGTTTTCTGAGCTCTAATAAAAATATGATCAATGGCAGCTTTTACTCTCGTCGGTTTATTTATATATGAAACAAAACCTTTAGAATTCATTATATTTAAGTAGTTATTTGTTATGTTAGTTTCTCTTTTTAATAGATCGATGTTTATGTCACCTACATATATTTCTAAATTTTGAAGTTCTATAGAGCTTAGGTATATTTCTAAATTATCTAAATACGTGTTTAAATCGGTAGCTGGTAGTCTGTAGAAACCTGTAAGCCCCATTTTGCAATTTTTAGGAAGATTACTAGTAGTTAATACAGCTCTAAGGAATTTAGTTTCTTTTACAGGCTCAATATTAATAATAGCTGATATAGTATTTCTTACATATATTATAGTACCATCGCATTTGTTAAATACTGCCTCGTTATAGTGGATTGAAAACTTAGGAATGGAAAAATCTTGGGTATTTTTTATGTTACCTGTTTCTGATAATATAATAACGTCAAGCATATCTTTAGCCATTTCCACGTACACCAGCAACTCATTAAAATGTTTTTGTAAGCTTCTTATATTTAAGTGAACAACTCCTAGCCCATATCTGTTCTTGTCTACTCTTCCCTGTATATATTCCTCGAAATTATCAATAAGTTTTGTCTCTATTTCTTCGTCGTCTAAGACATTCAAAAATTCTATCATAACTTATAAGAAAGTTGTCTCAAACACCCTAAAAATTTATGAAGAAAATACATCTCTGGTTATGTTCTATGTTATAATAAATGACTATTAAATGGAGAAAGTAAAAGAAAAAAAAGAAAGAAAGAAAAAAAAAGAATTCTTACTAAGATGAGGGAAAAGGTTTGAATAAGTTTTTCTCCTTTTTTTCCCTTCTACCTTTAGGTTGCATTACATTTATATTGGGTTACAATTTTTTTTTATTATATTTATGCACATAGGAGAAATCATTTAGCTGAAAATAATTTATCAAATTCATTTCTATTTCTAATAATAGATACTCTATTGTCCTTGTTTACATAAATTTTGCCATACTCTGTCCAAACGTTTTTCAAACCTTGAATACCAATAGCTTCGTTTAACAAATTCACTCTTAATCTGGTTAGGTCTTCTCTTATGACAATCCCTGTGCCCTTAAGCAGTTTTTTTACCATATACCATTTGTTTTGTTCCGAGATCTTTTAATTTCAGAAAAATACCTCTACTTTTATTTCCTTCTCTCTTCCCAATCCTGTAGCTTAATAGGATATCATTTTCGTTGAGATTAAGCGACATATTTTTATTTAAATTATTTATTATGACTTGCCTTGTATCTTCTTTTGGAGTCTCTTTTAAATTAAAAACTCTGAGGTTGGAAGATCTAGTCGATTGATCCATTTGATCCATTTTCAACTCAATCTCTACATTTTCCATACTGAGAGTAGTTATTTTATTTTGCAAATTATTCATTTTGTCTTCAAATTTATCATTAAGTTTGTCAAAATCCTCCTTTAATTCCGCCACTGTAGTTTCAATGTATTTCAGCTTGTTTTCAAACGTGTTTATTATCGCCTCTGTTACTTTTTTGCAATTTGACTGATAAGCAATTCATTTTTAATAGCCCTGCTTACCGCTGATTCAATTTCTTCGCGGATTTCTCTGGTTATTACCATTATTTTGTTATTATTTAACACTCTCGCGTATTGCAGACACTACCACGATCACTGTATCACTTTTTTTTTTAATTTGATGTATTACCTTGTATTTTAACTTTATTGCGGGAGCCCAATTTTCGAACAACTATTCAATATCGGCCATAGGCGTAGAATCACAATGTCAGAATATTTTCCATGAATTCGCCATCACCTATTCTCCACCTATGCCAATTTTTATAGAAATGGTGTGAGTACTCTCCAATATATAGATAGTGTAAGCTCGACGTGAAACAGCCTGTATATATGTATATTACGCCGTAGTGAAAAAAAAAAGAATTGAATATTTAAAGAAACTTTCCATAAATATATAAAATTCACAATATGTGTGTAGTATCAATAGCTACTGTGGCATAGGATAATTGAAACACGTTTTATTATTTTGATGTAAATTATTTCGAATAATCATTGGTGATAGATGAAATTGCCCATAATTTTATAATGCAGTAAAAATCCTTCCAAAAATTGTCCCTAAGAGACCACGAAAATCCCTCGAATTGTCATCACTGTTGTGGCCGGCGATCGTTACACTGTTACACACTTGGGCATACTACTGTTTTACGTCACTCGCTTTGGCACCCTATAGAGATCGTTTGAAATGATTTTAAATAACACGGAACTTTAAACTATGTTTTCCAAGTTAATATTTATTTAAAAAAAGCCCCGAGGATTAAAATTTTTAAACGCTACTTTATGATATTATTGATTAAAAAAAATTGGAAAGTTCCCTATCAATAGTGCTGTCACTTCATATTAAAATGAGACAAAAATGGAAAATTTATTGATATTTTGTCATCAGTACCGGGTGGAGAGGTAAGCGGTTGTATATCAGAAAGTATTTTTTCTACAATCATTAATAAAAGTGACGTTTTTTTAATCGATTTTCGTACATAAAATATGTATTTAATATACAGTTTAAAAAAGTGACATTATAGTGTGTTAAAGTGACATTAGGGTGAGATAATAGTAGTTTGTGCAACTAGTGTGGATATGATGGCCATATAGCACGAGGACGAAGTTTGAGCACGACGCCGTAGGCGGAGTGCTCAATCGTCCGAGAGCGATATGGACAATCCACACGAGTCGAACAGTATATTTTTTCTACGACCTACTTAAGAAAAAATCTAGAAAATAAACATTTCATTGAACTATAATATAACTTCAAATTAAATTTTTTTGATAATTTTACTATTATTATTATTTTATTATTATTTAGAAATAAAATCGAACTCTTACCACTGGACTACCGATGAATATACTAATCATCTATCTATAACGTCAAATGTATTACATAAAAATTGACGTTTGTGAGGAGTACCCTTAAATGTTCATTTTATTCTGTTTCTATACGTTATACGTCTCCTTTGCGGCTAAGCGAATATCTGTTGGAAAATTATTTATTGATTCATCACTGGAATCAATCATTTTTACTAATATTTTTCTTAAAAACTATAGAACTATTTTGGCAAGTTATTTTGACGTTTCTATGAAATTGAAAAAAGATTAGTTGGCGGGTACTAAACGCAAATGCTGATTGGTGGATTTCATATACGTTCTAGGATGTATATGAAATCATATCCGTTCAGTTAACCGGAATGGCCTACATTTACATTCTGTAAATTGTGCAGAAAATGGATAATATATAGTAGAATTAATACCTATTTAGAGGTACCAGCCGTTTTAGTAACTTAACGTATGCGGCTTCTTGAACCATCTGACATTAACATGAAATCAAAATTTGACGTAACTTCAAAAACGTGACATCTAATAAATTAGTTACGACGTTCATTTTTGTTGGTAATTTTTTGTTTCAACCGATTTATTAATAATAAATAAGGATGGTCTTATTCTAAGTGGGTATAAAATTTACTATACATGTGGGTGTAGAAAAAGTAGTTTTTAACGCTAATTTTGAATATTTCCGCTAATGGCTCTGCAGATTGCACATATCTGATATTTCACTTAGCGTTTTGTCATAATGACAAACATAAACATTCAAATCGACGCCATTTTTAGTCCATTTAGAGCAACCTAAATAACACATTTTTTGGTTTTTGCTTGATTGTAGAAAAAATAGTGTATGCAACATATGCATAAACTGTCTTTTTTCACTCATGGAATTGACGCATTTGCCTGCGGCTTAATTACTCAATAACAGTTACCTGTAAATAATTGTCATATTAGTAAAGCGTGATCTATAGTGGACGGTCTGCTCTTTGGAAATTAATTTTTCTAATTTTGTAAAGCATTTAATAGTATTGAACTATTATTTTTTGATTTCTTGAAGTATTGATACGTTGCTTCATGGCTCTTCCTTGATATTTTTGGAAGCAGCGACAGATAAGCGATACTTGCTGATTCTTCTATATCCATTTGGCTGTTATACAAATCAATAATTTCAATTTCTCTCAATTTTTGATAATAAACTGTCAGCTTGACGTTGTTGATAAAATAACAATGCTTATGACGCTATAGAAACCGGTCAAAGCTGTCTATAATTTCATGCGAAACTTATCAAATTGAATTGATAAAAATCCAAGAATAAGTTCTGCACTTACATCCCTTATAGTATGAATAACTATACCATAGATCTTCTGAAAAAAATATTATAATAAAATCGGTCAAGAGAAACAACTAGAAATAGTTTTTGACCCCAAAGTCAACCACAAGGGGGCGTAATTGGCTATAATATAAAAATTCAAGTTTTATATTAGGATAAAAATAATAAAAAATGTAGTTTAATCTACCACTTTTTTCTCTATTCTTCAAAAAACTACTAAAGATATCTTTTTTGTTGAAATATTTCAGCAAAACTAAAATTACAATTATTCATGGTTCACATTAAACTTATTTAATTTTTCTACATTCAAGATTTTTGACATTTGGATGCATACAAGATTACAGTGCATATGTTATTAACTAGAACTTATGACAGACAACTCATCTTTGCATATTTCTTATCATATCTGTGGCTTGAAAAAATATGTGCTTTTCATCCATCATTGCAGAGTTTCAACCTCTACTGAAATGATCTGCGAGATTCAAATTTTTTCATTGAAAGTTTGGGAGAAAAACACAAAAACATTTAACCGTTCAAACCACGAGATCTGGTTAGAACAAAATGAATACATGAGGTGTTAATCTTAACAAAAATATGATGTTTCCCAATGTTAATAGATAGTGGTGGACAAAATCATAATGGGGAATCAATTATTTTTAATATTTAATATTTTTATTCTCACAAATTTTTTATGTCTAGTTGAAAATTCATCTTTTGGAAGATTTAAATAGCTCGCCATTCATGCTGTGACGTACATTACCTGAAAGAGAAGTTAACATAGGAACATAATTATGTCGCCTTCTTTTATAAAATCGTGATGAAGAATAGGTTATGTTGATGATATAGACTATTCCAGAACACATGACTTGGACAGGTCAGCCATATTGTGCTGGAGGGCAACCGAATCGATTAGTTGGAGTTGAACCTTGTGTGTTTGTGTTTTATGAACAAAAATTGACTAACCTTCGATAAAATGTCGAGAATACACACGCCAAGTTTAAAGTTGTGATTCACTGAGGGGGCACCGTTATAAAGCACTAATCCAAGCATTGCGGCGTTGATCAGAGAGATCAATAAAATAGTCACCTCGCTTCGTTAAAATAGCCCCGCCTTAACAACACTAAACTTAACAACCCAAACTTAACAACACTACAAAACGATGGCATTTTAGATACCGTTAAGAACCAATTGTTAATTAAAGTCTTACTATTATCCGTTGTTTACCAGTAAACAATGAAAACTAAGTAGAATGTGTGCCCTCCAGCACAACATGGTCGACCTGTCAGTGACGTCATTATGGAATGGTCTGTTATTTATATTGAATGACTTCATGTCAGATTGCACCACCTTTGCTTAACAAGTAAGCCAGGCTTAAGAAATTAAGCTCGCTAAACCGTCATTCAGGCGAAGGTTATATGCACGAAATTTTAAGCACAGCTTGTCCATTCAAGTGAAAACATATGGTATTGTACGTGAGCGTGGCTTTACTAAAAGATGGTGCAATGAAAAATTGGAATTATCAGTAAGCTGCACTTTGTTAAGCCTTACATTCAAGCTAAGCTGGTGCAATCAGGCGTTGGGGGTTACAAACTTTTTAAGAGTGGTTGTAACTATTGTGTTCGTTCAGTATGAAACCAAACAAGATTTATATGGTGTTGATATTAGTATAACTTGAAAAATTGTGAAGTGTAACAATAAATGTAACTAGTGAATAATAAACTTAACAGTTTCACAACGATAGTTTGTAATTTCACAGAGTAAGGGTTAAAACTAACTTAACTTAACTAAAAAAATATTAACACAATGCTTTTATTTTATTATAATATTAAATCGACAATCTCGTATAAACTGTGAACAAAAACAAAACAGTCATATATATTATAGACTAAGCTCTTCAGTCTTCAAATTCGATTGGTCTTTTTGTAACTGACGATTAGTCCATAAAACATCTAATCAGAAAATTGCTAACTTGATCTTCAGTTATATGTAGTGAAAGTTGAAAACGTTTAGGAATTCTTAATGGGCCTTATCAGTAATTTTTTCATTACTTTGGATTAAAGTATTTTATAAAAAAATGTACCCGTATTTTTTTATTTTTATTTTGGAGATGGACTTCTATCCTAAAAAATGTATCGAAAGTGCGGAAGAGCCTACGACCTTGGAAACGACAGACCGTTATTTCCGTAGGATTTGTAAAGTTTGCTTCCCTGGTTTTTGACATCTCATCTAAGCTCGAAATCGATATTGATATTCTCTTTGTTATTGCTGTTGTTTGGACTGTTTGGTTTTGTTTCGCTTTCGTGTTTCCAAAATGTTCAATATGTATATAAAAACTTTGTTGTAAAAAATATGAATGTGTATATAGTTAAAATAAAATAAAATAGTAAATGAGTATATAAAGTGGGTTCATCGTCTTGGTATTTAATTTTATAATATCATAATATTTCTCCAAATGAACAACATCCATATTATCTGAATGTTGAGCAGTGGAAGGTTTTCTAGGTTTTCCTCTTGGCCATCCAGGTTTTTTTTTTCTCTTCGTTTGACTATTTGATGTTGCTTCACTATGGGGTTGATTCTAGGTCTGTGCTATCTGTTCGTTTTCGAATTTTTGATTCTTTCGAGTGATCGGTTCTTCTTGAGAGACGTGTTGATGACTCAGATTGAGTTAGATGTGGGCTCAATGAAAAGTGGGCTTTGAGGGAATTTATTAAGTGAGGGATTAATTCTTTCGTTAACTCCTGGATGGAGCATGCCGGTACAAAGATTCAGTTCAAGTACCTGGGCTGATGAGCACAACCCAAATATATGAATGAATGAATGAAAAAAAACTCAAAAGTACAACAATATTTGAAAAGTAAATCAATATTAACTAACACATATCAACTAACACAATAAACACAAAAACAAAATTGTCAGCTGCTGAGGCTCTTCGTTATTGGATGTTTTGGCCTCGGCCATAGCAGTAATTAGCCAGCTACTCTGACAAATACTGCCAACATAATTCCAGACCTTATGACGTCACTTGTCCCAAGGTCACACGAGTGTTCAACTATAGCGTTTCCAGGTTACGTCATCCCGCGCAATGTTTTCAGCTGATCACGGACAACCTTCAGAAAGATGGATGGAAATAGCATTTTTACTAAATTAAATATAAATCGAGAACAAAAGTTGATTGGTTTTGGTGAATTTGTGTACTAGTGTGTATTAGTTGGATACTATATTAATTTAAAAGTGTAAAAAATCAATTGTAATGAGTTTATCGTGTTGTATTATTCAGTTTGAGGTTATATTAGAATTTAGTGTGAAGGTTGTCCGGTGACAGAAATTGATCATGATGACGTACTTGGAAAAGGTCAATTACCCTAATAGTTGTTCAACTTTTTTATTAAAATTTGTGACAATTATATTCGAAACAAAGCTGCATAGAGTGAGAAAATATCAGTAAGCTTTGAAATAAACATATTTGTTTTGAGATTTGAGCATCTACTACAAAGGCCCATTTCCTGTTTTCTCCTAAAATATTCGGTTTAAAATATTTTTGAATGAATTTTTGCAAAGTACTACCAATATATTTTAATAAAATTCCAAAAGCCGTATATCGGTTTAACACCCTTCCCTTCCAAATGACGCTAAGTTAGTCTAAGTCCATTACTGAAATAGTTATTCAACCAGCAGGAGTATTAATAAGGGCTAGTAACAATCGAGATATTTTAACGCGCGAGCAAAGCGATTGCGTTAATGTTTGAGATTGTTAATCGCCTTTCTAATACTCGCGTTAGTTACAAAACTTTCCTTTTTTTCAATATTTGAAAACTAAGAATATGTATCATTAGCTAAGCACTGTCAAAAAGAAATCATGGCATTGGAATGTCAAAGGTTAGAAAGTCACTGTTTTCGTTTTTCAAAATTCTATTTTGGATATTTTAACACCAATAATAATTATTAAAGTATTGTAGAATAATATAATAAAAACTAGTCAAAAACTAGAAGTATTCTATACTAGAAGAGTCGGCTTTAGGCTTTTTTTTATATTATTGAATGTTTGGTTGCCTATACCGTAATAGTTTATTAACAGAAAATCGTTCATCAATCGTACATTAATCTAGCTCAAAAATGCACGGTCGACGAAGAACGTTATTAAAGTATTGATCCTATTATAAAATGAACATTCTCGCTATCCTCTAACAGTTATTTTAAGAGAATGAGAAAGAGAAAAGACTTAAAGATCAAAATGCTGTATAATTGTTCCGGGATAACATTTTTATTATTTTTACCCTACTTTTACTTAACATTTTAAATAAAAATGGGAATTTTATGTGAGCATTGCTAGTTGCGGTGAAGATAGAGAACTAGAATAGTTTCCAGTTGTATCTCTTTCCTTTTTCCGGAAGTTGTACGGTAAATATCTTGTAAGATACAGCCGCTCGCCTCTCTTCTCAACTACCCACCGACAGTGAAGTAGGGACATCGGTCTTCTGCTGAAAGAGGCTCATAATTTTTTTTATTTCATCAAATTAATTTAGGTTTGTTTTTGGTATTGAGTAGAATAACTTTTTTTGTTTCCAACTATCATAATGAATCAACTACAAATACAAACTGCCAACAGAGTACACAGTAATTTGTGACTGCCAACAGGTATAGAATAGAAGCATATACTATTTACTGAGTGAAGTAACTTATCCTGTCCTGTGCATAGGACACACATGGTAAATACGGTGCTGTTAGCTAACGCTATTCGACATAATTCCTCTCGTGCGGGTTTGATGTCGAGACCAATGGAGAATACCACACTTTTACCATGTGCGACAATTTCCATCGACAATATGTCGAGTTCGACATTCCAGAATAGACCCCTAGATCTGCCATACCAGACCGCTGACTTGGTCTGTGAGCTAATCTAATTTGTCATGTCTACACACGAACATTATTAATCTGTCATTTGTACAGTTCCCGCAAATACGCTGATCTTCAAGTAGTTACCAGATCTTTTGAATTTCGAAAAACCGGATAGTGCAACTTGGTATTTTAAGGTAGTCTAAAATACCTCATTTCCGTGACTTTGAACATTTTTACAAGATGAGTAAAAAATTGCTTTCATGGGTTCATGTATATTACAAAATAATAGAAAAAAAAAAAGGAAAAATGGGTGAAGAAATGGCTTTCAGGGCAAATAATATGACCATTATATGCCTTTAATACACGAGTGTAGACAAAATGAACAAGACGATTTGAATAATTATTTCAAAATCAGTGGTCGAATCTTTGATGAGAGTTATCAGGTAAGTTGCAACATATTTTAAAAGATTATTTGAATGATAATTGTGACTACCTTTTGTTCCTTTGTACAAAATGGGACTCCCATCTTATCAAAGAATCTATTTTATTGCAGGTATATTATTTAGAGACCTGTAGAAACAAGATACTGTATGCGGGAATCAAATATGCATATGCTTCTTTATAATAATAATTCTTTTGTCCACTCCATTTTACACCACAAAATATAAACCAAAATATGAACAAGCAAGATGAGCGACGGAATTTAACGACTGAATCCTCACGTTTGTTCGTGTATAAATTTTTTTGTAGCGGCCTGGGGGTCAATTGTCATAAACGAATATTTCTAGAAACTGCAATTCTCAAGGAAAGAATCCATCAACTAATAATTTCGCATCGTCGTTCAAATGTTCGATCGACAACGAGTGCTCTATATCTTATGCTCGTGGAATTTAGCGCATAGTTTTTACTGTTTTTATCAGGTTGTGTGTGTATTATAATTATTGATGCATTGTGTATGAAAATAAACTTATCTAATTTCACCTCAATTTAACTTCTAAACAAAATAAATGGAAAATATTTACAAAATAAATATAGTTTGGCAAGTCTATCTGAAGCTACGGGGCATCGGTAAGGGGCGAGGAAACATGGCCGATATCTGTCATAAACGTACCAATAGCGTACGGTACCTATTTTATAAAAGTATTAAAAATAAGAATAATTATTATACAATAATTATATATAGAAACTGATTTATGCTTTGCTTTAAAGGTAAGGTATTTTTCAAAACACGGTATTTGTTAAAAACAAATAATGTTTAAAATCGTACTTGAATTCAATATGGATACGAAATAATAAGATACCAAGTAAAACTGAAAATACGAAGGTAGATACTGACAATTTAAACGCCACTGGATAATCAATATCAGTCATTTGTCAAAGTGATAGGGAAGAACACACGCACGCGATTGCCAATAGTAGTGGTAACTCAGCAACGACGGTTCTATAAATATTCACCAATTGAGTTAGTCCGGAGGGCGTGGTAATTATGATTTTCGCACGACGTTGCCGGCTTAAAGGAAACCCATAACATCTTTGAAAAAGTGTTCATCTTTTAATATTCAGAAATTGAAAAAATATGTTAATTGACAAAATCCAATGAAACAAGCACATTAAAGAACTAACGTTTACTCATTATTGACATATTGTTAATAATAAAAAGTTCATTTTCTAATTATTATCACTACATACTTAGCACTTTAGCTTTTTCATAGTTAAACGTGGCAATATCGAATGTTTCCGACCGCATTCCTCTCACAGCTTCAGTTATGTTTGCCAAACTATACATACTCTAAGAAAAACTAAAATATGGAACAAAATCATATCACAACTACTTTACATATTGAACAAACCAAAAAGTTTTGCCTTCAAACAAAATCAATAAAGAATAGTTACAGAATAAATAAATACCGTCAAACGAGGTTGAGTGTGAACCATAGTGGGTAAAATGAATCAGTCGGGTGTTTCCGTACAAAAGAGGGCGCTGTTTGCTACAGCTGCAAAATTAAAACGTTTTCGCATTCCGATCGTCTCGCCAGTACGTCTAAGTAAGTGGAGGAGGTTGTTTCGCCGCGCTTAAAGAAACACGTGAGTATCACGAACACACTTTAGGCTTTAGCAGACTGCTATTTTCACGAAACTGTTTAAACGATTGATTGTGGAGGCACTGACTTTATAATTTTATTAACTTACATTCTCTAAATGTTTTTGGTTAAGTTCCAGCATTTTTTTTCACTTTGAAGTGGTCACTTTTATGGGTAAAATGAATCATTCTAATTTCTATGAAAGTAGGTTTGTATTTTGTGATTGGATATTTTTTATGTTATATTTTGTTATACTATGAATTAATTTTCAATTTCTAATAATTTGGTTTATTCTTAGCATGCCAAGAATATATAAAAAAAAGTTGGGGCCACAAGGAAAATGCAATTATAACAAAGCATTTGTTAGCAGCGGTTGAACGAGGTGCTTTGACTATTAGACAAGCTTCAGAACAGTATGGTGTACCTTATTCTACAGTACAAAGAAGGTATCATGGAGATCACCCTTTGAAGTATGGTAGGCAACCTACACTCAGTGACGCACAGGAACTTAGACTGTGCCGAGTAGGAATTTCCTTTAAACAGTACAGACATCAGGATAATAGTACAGCAATACCTTGATGAACTTGGAACTAGAGAAACAAAATTTAAAGACATTATGCCGGGAATGGATTGGTTTAAGAGTTTTTTGAACAGACATAGAGAACTTACTGTGAAATTGGCTAAAAACACAAAACGCATTAGAGGAGCATTAACTTATGAAGTTATTCAAGAATATTTTGAACAGTAACGGATCACGTTAGCAGATATTCCGGCCCAAAATATTATTAACTACGATGAGACGAATTTTGTAGATGACCCTGGGTCAGCTAAAGTTATAACTAGAAAAGGTGCAAAACATGCACATCGGTTAATTGACGCCATAAAAAACAGCACGACTGTTATTACGTTTGCAATCACTTCAGATGGCACATTGCTACCTCCCTAGGTAGTATATAAGGCAAAACACTCCTATGAAGGCTGGACAGAGGGGAGAATTGAGGGAGTTAGATACAACAGAAGCATGAGCGGATGGTTTGACTCAGAATTGTTTGAGGACTGGTTCAACACTATTGTTATTCCTCATTTCAAAAAATTATCTGGTCAAAAAGTTCTAATAGGAGATAATTTGAATAGTCACATCACTATAAATGTTATTCAAGAATGTGAGAATAATTCCATTAAATTTGTTCTTCTGCCCCCAAACTCAACACATCTGCTCCAACCGCTTGATGTTGCTTACTTCAGGCCTTTAGAAGCTTCTTGGAGAGCAGTCTTGGAAAAGTGGAAATTACAGCACCGGGGAGTGGTTCCGAAGACTATATGTTCCCAAAGCTGCTTAAAGAGGCTATTGTAAAGATTAGCTTGAGATCTAAAGAAAATTCAATTGTAGGTTTTAGTGCATGTGGAATTGTGCCCTTTAATCCCAACAAAGTTTTAAATAAAATTCCAAGGAATGTTGACAGAGACAGTGTAGAAAATGATAACTCAAACAATTGTGAATTTGAAAACTACACCTAATCAATCGACAAAAAGAGGTAAAAAAATTTATATCCAAGCGGGAAAGAGCGCCTCAAGCGAAGATTTATTACCAACATTAATAGATCCCCGAACACCGAAAAAAAGACCGTCCAAAACACTAAATAAAAAGAAAAACGAGGAGCAAAATGAATAATTTACCTAAAGTGGTCCGGAAACTATTGAAGATGACTTGGAAGATTTTACCCCCCAGCCTTCAACATCACAAGCTACCAAAAATGACATGATGGTACAGCCTTCCATAGAACCAGCCGTTGGCGAATTTGTCATAGTAAAGTTCGCCACTGAGAAGCGAGATAGACTATTTGTTGGCAAAATAGAAAACATTTGTGGTGATCAACTTACAATAAACGCCATGAGAAAGAAAGGAATTTCTGATAAAGGCTATTTTGTTCATCCGGAAATTGAAGACGTTTGTTTAATTAACCGTGACCAAATAATTTGAAAACTTCAACAAATATCAGTAAAAAGGGGAAAGTTTGCTTTTAACATCGACAACGATGAGTCGAAGAGGTTAGAATAATTGTTATTTCTTTAAGTTTTCATTATTTAAGAATGCCATATTTTTTGTGGAAGATAAAATTTTTATTTTTTATATGGTGATGATAAAGAATAATGTTTTAGTTTATTTATTACCTTACTGTGATATATTGTGATGCAGAATAAATATTTTGTTACTTTTTCCGTATTTCTTTCCAAGTTTCAGCCTCGATTTTACTAAAAAAAAATTTTTTTTCGACTCACTTTACATCTGAGTATTTCAAAATGGGGTTTCACGCGTTTTTAATAAAGCCTTTGCTTAATTTTTTTAATTTAATTTTAATTTTTTTTTCGAAAACGGTGCCAGGACCCACATTATTTTTTGTATATTTTTTGTCCCAATACTTTTCAAAAAAACGATAAAAAACTACTTTTTTTTATTCATTAACCCCGTTTGACGGTATTCTAAAATAAACTATCAGCTAACAAAAACTACTGATAAATATACTTTTTAACACTAATAGAATTTTGCGATTCATTCATTTGTACAGAGGATATTAAATTCAACAATAAAAAATAATTTTGAACAGAATAAATTTCATACGGAAATATGCGGAGAAAAATAAAATTTTAAACTTAATTAATTGGAAACGGATATGGCAATGAGAAAGGACTCAAGGGAAAGATAATCGAATACAAAAAAACAAATAAAACCGATAAGCAAAAACAGACAAGCAAAAAAAAGTACAAAAAGAAAAAGAAGGAGAAGGATTTTAAAATAGGAACATGGAATATTAAAACGATGCTTAAACCAGGAAAAATGAAACTAATTGCAAAAGAAATGAAGAAATACAAAATAAAAATCCTGGCACTACAAGAAATAAGATGGAAAGAAGAAGGTAGGATCGACAAAAAGGACTATTCATTTCTCTATGGAGGAGAACAAAACCAAGGACATAGAGGAACGGGATTTATGATAAACAAGATGATCAGAAACGAGTTGATAGAATTTAGAAGCCTCGGAGGAAGAATATCTTATATTTGAATAAAAGGAGATAAGGCAAATGTTTCTTTAGTAAATACATATGCCCCAACTGAAGAATGTAACGGTAAATGTCTGTAACCTCACAGGGCACCAGCTCGAAGGGCTCCGGCTAGAGACTCCTCTCAAGGGTGATTCGACCCCAAGTTCATGTCACACAAGGATAACAGAAGGGTTGTAAAAATTGAGGGCGCCACTAGCTTTTTGACGATAAAAAGTACAAAAAACTATGGCGGAAAAGGTAGAAACGCCTTATGGAATTTAAATAAAAGTTAATAATAAAAGTGACCCCGGGCGATATCTCCCTCAACTTTTATAGTTGAGGATTTCTAATAAAAAAAAAAAAGAATTAGAAACAAATTTTTAATTTATTCTGCCACAGGAAATGAAACACTGGAATTTGTACTTTTGTAGGTACTTAGCTTATATGGAGTGGTTTCCTGAAGTAGGTAGGCAGGTATTGATCTGAACTGATGTGTCCTGGTCTAGGGCGGTATTTTGATCTAGGGCTGTATCCTGGGGTTCTATCCTTGGCTATATTCTTGGGGTTATATCCTCGGGTTATATCCTTGGGTTATATTCTTGGGGTTATATTCTTGGATTATATTCTCGGGTTATATTCTTGGGGTTATATCCTAGTGTTATATCCTTGGGTTATATCCTAGGGTTATATCCTTGGGGTTATATCGTCGGGGTTATATCCTAGGGGCTGTGCTTACCTAGAAGTACAGGTGGATCAGGGATTTATAGGAACTTGAATGTAATGGCACATTATGTTGGTCAGCTTTTCAGGTTAAAAAAAGGAAGGCAGTTATTTGAAAGTAAAAAAAATTATTTAACTTACTGAAAGCTTTCCAACATTATATGTCCCATGAAAAACAGTAAAAATAGCAATTATCGGCTAAATAAAAAAAATATACTAATGATCCGAAAGAAACTTATCATAGCAAAAAGTTATTTATTTAGTTATATGAAAAAAATATCGTGCTTAGGAAATGTATGAAGCCGGCACTGGCGTTGCGAAGGAATAAAATTATAGGTTATTTTATGTTATTTTATAATTGAAAGAGTTATTTCGCAACTGAAAAAGCTTGAAAATGTTTGTATAAAAGTAAAACAGTGAATTATAAAAGAATATTTGGTTTAAAACTACCATATTAGTATAAAAGAACAGTTTATGACCACGTGTTGAATTTAATTTCGTCTATCTCTGTAAAAAAATAAAGAATGCATACGAAAATTATATCAGACAGTACTTTAGAAGAAGCTTATTAATTATAAATTATGATTTTGAACTTACCACAGCAAAATTCATAAGATAGGTACTTAAGATATGAAAGATAGCGAAAGATGATCTTTTCCCGTAGGCGGTCGATAACAGAAAGGGGTGTTTCACGTGGCGTTGGGAAAAATGGAAGCGTCCGTTGGCAGACGTCAATTGTCTTATGTTGGTCAGGGTTGAAGAGTTTGGGATCACAGAACTATAATTGGGAGTGGCTAGTGACGACGAGCGCTAATTAAAAGGATTTATTCTGTAAAATCGAAACAGGTCGATAGACATGTTACAAGAAGCTGGCGAAGAAGAAAAGCAAGAGTTTTATGATAAACTAGAGGAAGTATGTGAAAAAATCCCTAGGCTCGATACACTTCTTATACTTGGAGACTTCAATGCTCAAATAGGGAAAGAAGATTTCGTAATTGGTGTGGCAGGGAAGCATACAATCCAGTAAATCACAAATGACAATGCTATAACTATGCAACCTAGCAGCAGAACAAAATATGTACATTGTAATGACAAGACACAAACATAAGAAAGAACACATAATTACATGGATGATACCTGGAAGAAACACGGGAAACCAAATAGATCACGTACTAATTTCCAACAAAAGAATAAATATTATAAAAGACGTCAGATCATATAGAGGAGCAGGACACTGACCACTTCTTGGTTTTGACGAAACTAAATATAGAAATAAAATATAACAAGAAAAGAAGAAGTAGGAGAAGGTGGAACCTAAAACAATAGAAAAATGAAAATATTAGGAGAAAATATGAGGCGGAATTGAACGAAGGAATTAGAGAAATACAAGAATGAAAGAATATAGAAGAAAATTGGGAATGTATAAAAAACAGTATCAAAAATGCAGCAGAAAAAACGGTTAGCCAACGAGAAAATACAAGGAGAAATGACTGGTTTGACGAAGATTGTGGAAATATAAGCAATCGTTAAACAAAAGCCAGACAACGATGGATAGGATCAGGGACTGAACAAGATTATGAAATATACAAAGAATTAAGAAAAGAGGCAGTAAAGATAATAAAATGAAAAAAAAATCAATGGATAATACATAAAATGGAAGAAATTGAGCTGAATAACAAAGGCACCAATGTAGCAAAAATAGAACTGGAAAAATGGGAGAGACATTTTAAAAACCTACTGACCGCAAAACACCAGACTATTTACACTGAGAATAGAGAAGACATGGAGCTAGAAGAGGAAGATGAAGATGAATAGCCACGGTATGATGAATTTAACGAAGCAATAGAAAAGTTAAAAGATAATAAAGCGACAGGAGTCGATGAAATTAATGGGGAATTAATAAAAAAAAGGAGGAACCATGCTCAAGGAAATTTTATTCGAATTAGTGAACGAAATATGGAAAAAAGAAAAGATGCCAGCAGAATGGAAAACAGGAGTAATACATACAGTAATACAGTAATACATAAGTAAGGGGACCCGCTTGAATGTTCCAACTACAGAGGAGTTACACCATTAAACTCGGCCTATGAAATTTTCACAACAATTTTAAACGAAAGACTAAGAGACAAGATAGGAGGAAAAATAGGTGATTATCAATATGGATTTAGGAAAGGAAAGTCGACTATGGACCAAATTCACATAATGACACAAATTATTGAAAAAAGTTATGAAAACAACATTGATCTGGATATCCTATTTATAGACTTTAAACAGGCTTTCGATAGCATAAACAGAAAGACACTTAAAGAAGATTTGAAAAACATCGGGGTACGGAGTAAAATGAGAACACTAATAAATATGACGATGGAACGATCGGCAGCAAGAGTATTGTCAGAAAAAGGGCAAACAAAGGAATTTGAATTTAACAGTGGTGTGAGGCAAGGAGATACAATGTCTACAACTCTTTTTGATATTGCATTAGATGGAGTCATCAGAGCTGTTGGTTTAAGAGGTAGCATAATAACAAAACTGACCCAAATCCTAGCGTATGCAGATGATATACCGATAATATCAAGAAATCTAAAGGAACTCAATGACATCTTCATGAAATTGATGATAGAAGCTGAAAAGAGAGGACTGAAGGTAAGTCAAGAGAAAACTAAAGCAATGCTAATGTCCAGAAATAGAGCTCAACCGCAGACAATTAAGATAAGAGAAGACGAATACGAAGTGGTGACAAGTTTCAAGTATTTAGGAATCTACTTAAAAGGAGATAACGATAGCACATTAGAAATAGATCAGCGGATACAAGCAGAACATAGAGTTTTCTTCAGATACAAACGATACCTTCAAAATAAAAAAATTTAGTAAAAACACAAAAATAAAAATATACAAGGCAGCGATTCGACCAGTGGTGACCTATGGCGCTGAAATAGCGAATCTGACAAAAAAAAGAAGAAAATAAATTAAAGATATTCGAGAGAAAAATTATGGGGAAATTTTACGGATTAGTTAAAACAGAAGAAGGATGAGTGAGAAGACTAATGAATCATGAAATTGTACAAAAAAATAATGGGGAAGACATTGTAAAATTCATAAAAGCACGCAGACTGAAAGACACTGAAACCAATTCGAGACAAATAATGCCCGAAATTGAAACCAAACTCCCACTGCCAAATAAAAGGAGAGAACAAGTTATAGTAAACCGTCTAAGAATTGGACATACACGCATAACACATCAACATCACTTAACAAAAGAAGCCGCACCCTTATGTCAAACATGTCAGACTCAACTCACAGTAAAGCATCTATTACTCGAATGTCCAGAAAATAGAGAACAAAGAAGACGCCACGATATAGGAAACACTTTAAAATCAATTCTTTCGACAACTGGAAACGAAGTGCTATCTTATCTCAAAGACATAAACTTAACATCTAAAATTTTAATTTTTGGTAATATAAATGTACAACATTATTTTTGTAAATGTCTCCCCTGCTAATAACTCTCAGTAGTTGATGCGGGGTGATGTATGTTTAAATAAAAAAAAATTCTTTACAGACACTGCTTCAAAATGATTTAGTAAAAAAACTCTAACTTGATGTAATTACTTTATACCAAAATTAATACAGGTACACCGAGCGGCCAAAATATTTTAAACAAGCAGTATTGCTACTAAATTGTTATATAAAGTCAAAGTTTATTTACTACCTTGAAAACATTCAAAATTAAAGTGAGTAAGGAGGAAGTAACATGCTAGATATTTTACATCCTAAAAACTAAATGAACTCAAATCCGATCGGAAAAGAAAATGATAAGATAAACTCGATCCCCATTATACCTAAAAGAGTAACTTCGTTACAGTAGCTGAAACGCTACCGAAACTTTGAAATAAAAACATGAAAAAGATTGTGGTTTGATTTCCAAAAATAAATGAATTAGAAATTTCAGTTGAAACTTCGCCAAATATTTTCGAAAAATTGAATTGATGGCCATTTTAAATTTTTTTCTTTCTATAATTTTATCAATCATATTGTGAATATATCCATTTGATATTGTTATTATTTTAATTTCCTTCGATACATTTCCTGAGCACATTTTGATTAGAAAAGCTTGGTTATCATAAAGAGATATGCTGCTAGTTTATGTAACATAGGATGGTGACGGGGGGAAGGGTGGGAGAAGCATTTTCGTTAAAAAAATTTCAAAAAACAATTTATTCCCTAAAACGAGTTCTATCAACTGGTTGAACGCGGATCCTCTAGTATCAACGGAAACTAACAAAAAAAAAGTTTCTTTTCAAAAATTACATTAGTTTAATTGGACAATGAATTTTATTTCTGTGATTTGTGGCTAAACGGTAATAGTAGCGTTTGAAAGACACTTTTCAATTGTTACTCATAGCTATTGCGGCGAAACAAGAACTCCAATCAAAAAATACCGTGGAACAAAGAAAATAGCCCTTTCTTTTCAGCTTCTAACGGTTTTTTGTTTGCTGAAATTGGCTGGATAATAAGCGAGAAACTTAATTTTGATTAGGAGAATGTCAATAAAAACGCGGCGCACTCAATGCAATCTGTACCCTCAAACGCACCCCGCGCTGCCCGTTATTTCCCAAATGTTAGCAACTAATATTCTTTTTAGATATTCTAATCGTGATTTTTAGTTCTTCACTGTTTGTTTTTATTTAAAAAGAGAGTGTTATTTTATCTTTTAAGTGTGACACTTGAGTTATAATGTTATTGGACAGATGATTGATTTGCTCGAGTTCATGAAAGTAATGGACTTTCATAACCCTTTGAAAAAATTAAAATTACTAACACTAAAAAATACAAAACCTAAATCTATGGAATCAGATAAAAAGTCAAAAAGAAAATTGCACCAAGGTCAGGAGTTTCTTCACAAAATATTGGCAGCAAAAGAAATGGGTCGTGTTATTAATTATAAGGAAATTTTTAAACACGAACTCACTTCCTCTCCAATGACACTTTCTCCTAATGGAGTATTGAACACACCATCTAATAAAAGCGCATTAGGAAAAATTATCGAAGCTTATACAGTTACTTCTAAAGTATTACCTGCGGATACACAGAAAACATGCTGTATATTTGATGGGATATCTGTTGTGCAAAAATTGGGAAAACCAGCTAACGCAAAGACTTTTGGTGATTATTTTGAAATATTGAAGTCAATAATGTTTAAAAATACTCAGAATTGACTTCGTAATGGACCATTACCAAAAAAAATCCATTAAAAACTGTACACGGATTAAAAGAGGATCGCAATAGTTATTTATGATACAAGTGCGTGAAGTGATACTTTTGCGCACGAGTTGCGAAAATGAAAGGCACGAGCGTGGCTAATGCCTTTTCTCGCAGCGTGTGCGCAAAAGTAATTCACGCATGAGTATCACGCAAAGTTTTATCTACGACCACATTAAAAATACTTTTCCTTGATTATATATTACATAACCTCTTTTTTTAATAATTGTGTGTGAATTATTGCGTACCTTCATCATAAGAAATTCATTATCTGGTGCTCCATCTATAAAATCCAAAATCTGTTCCCTTGTGAAAATTTTTGATTTTTTTGGTTTATGGCTCTCTGATTGTCGTTTTATGAATGTAATAAGCTTATGAAATTTACTTATATCAATGTTCTGCATTGAATAATGGAACCATAACGTTGATGATTTCCATTGACTCTTCCGAAAAATATGCAATAAGAACATTTTCCGTCTAATTTTTTATTTTTTTTAGTGTTACACCAAACCAAAAAAAAAAGGTGAGTGGTCGTCGGACCGCCGACAGAAGCTTGCTTCTTATGCACAATAAAATGACCATTTTTGGCCAATTTTGACAGTTTTGACAATTATTGATCATTTTTGACAATTTTTCAAAAATTTTGGCCATTTTAGACCATTTTTCCAAATTTTAACAATTATTGACTATTTTTCCAAATTTTAAGAATTATTGACCATTTTTGACAATTTTACAAAAATTTTGACAATTTTCAAAAATGTTTGACCATTTTTGACAGTTTTTTATAATTATTGACCATTTTTTTGAAATTTTGACAATTTTTGACGATTTTTCGAAAATTTTCATCATTTTCCAAAAATTTTGAGTTTTTGACAATTATTGACCATTTTTTCAAAATTTTTGACAATTTTTTCAAATTTGAACAATTATTGCCCATTTCTGACAATTATTGACCAGTTTTGAAAATTATTGATCATTTTTGACAATTTTTCAAAAATTTTGACCATTGTTTCAAATTTTAACAATTATTGACCATTTTTGACAAATATTGACCAATTTTGACAGTTTTGACAATTGTTCAAAAATATTGTCCATTTTAGACCATTTTTCCAAATTTTAACAATTCTTGACCATTTTTGACAATTATTGCCTATACTGTACTGTGGAGAGTTTGCGCCACTTGCGGTTTGTCCATTCCTGATACAGGGTGACTTCTCACGTCACCTATATCTCCTTCCACCCCCCTGTATTGTGGAGAGCTCGAGCCACTTGCAGTGTAACCTTATTTTGCTGTACTGTGGAGAGTTTGTGCCACTTGCAGTGTTTTATTATTTTGCTGTACTGTGGAGAGTTTGTGCCACTTGCAGTGTTTTATTATTTTTGCTGTACTGTGGAGAGTTTGTGCCACTCGCAGTGTTTTATTATTTTGCTGTACTGTGGAGAGTTTGTGCCACTTGCAGTGTAATATTATTTTGCTGTACTGTGGAGAGTTTGTGCCACTTACAGTAGTTATAATATTGTTTGTGGAGAGTTTGTGCCACTTGCAGTTTAACTCACATACCTATACTGTATTGTGGAGAGTTTGCGCCACTTGCGGTTTGTCCATTCCTGATACAGGGTGACTTCTCACGTCACCTATATCTCCTTCCACCCCCCTGTATTGTGGAGAGCTTGAGCCACTTGCAGTGTAACCTTATTTAGCTGTACTGTGGAGAGTTTGTGCCACTTGCAGTTTAACTCACATACCTATACTGTACTGTGGAGAGTTTGCGCCACTTGCGGTTTGTCCATTCCTGATACAGGGTGACTTCTCACGTCACCTATATCTCCTTCCACCCCCTGTATTGTGGAGAGCTTGAGCCACTTGCAGTGTAACCTTATTTTGCTGTACTGTGGAGAGTTTGTGCCACTTGCAGTGTTTTATTATTTTGCTGTACTGTGGAGAGTTTGTGCCACTTGCAGTGTTTTATTATTTTGCTGTACTGTGGAGAGTTTGTGCCACTTACAGTAGTTATAATATTGTTTGTGGAGAGTTTGTGCCACATATTCCTTATATGCATTGGGGAGAGTTTGCGCCCCTTGCACCTTTCCTAATAACCCTAAATACTTACTATTAGGCATTTATTTTTGATCAAGTGAAGTTTTAACTTTACTTTAGTACTGATATGCATAATCACAGTTCAAACACATAAGATGCACCTTGTATATTATTAATACTTCCATTAATTTTGGGGATTTCAACTATACTAATCGTTAGTTGAATAATTAATCATTATTTATGGCAAATTGAATACTCAGAGTGTTTTTCTATCTAATTCCAGGTACGTCATCTCGGTTGTTCAACCTACTTGGACCATGTCCACATGGACTGTTCAATTAAATCCAGGCATCACGTCCAGTGTCTTGTAAATAGTTATTTTCCAACATTTAGATTTGTTTTATTATCTATATTATAAACAATATAATGTAAGTACACAGTAAGTAATTAAAAGTTAAATTCTAATTAAATATATCAATCTTTACAAATCACTTATTCTCCTCAAGTCAAGTTTTTCCCTCCTTACATTTTTGACAATTTTTCGAAAAATTTTACCATTTTAGACCATTTTTTCAAATTTTGACAATTATTGACCATTTTTGACAATTATTGACCAATTTTGACAGTTTTGACAATTATTGATCATTTTTGACAATTTTTCAAAAATTTTGACCATTTTAGTCCATTTTTTCAAATTTTAACAATCATTGACCATTTTTGACAATTATTGATAGTTTTGACAGTTATTGATCACTTTTGACAATTTTTCAAAAATTTTGACCATTTGAGACCATTTTTCTAAATTTTAACAATTATTGACCATTTTTGAGCATTTATGACAGGTTCTGACAATTATTGACCATTTTTGACAATTTTTTACAAATTTTGACAATTTTTAACAATGATTGACCATTTTTGACCATTTCTTATAATTATTGACCATTTTTTATAATTATTGACCATTGTTTTGAAATTTTGACAATTTTTGACGATTTTTCGTATGTTTTGACCATTTTTCAAAAAATTTGAGTTTTTGACAATTATTTACCATTTTTTCAAAAATTTTGACAATTTTTGACCATTTTTTCAAATTTTAACAATAATTGGCAATTTTTGACAATTATTGACCACTTGTGACAGTTTTGAAAATTATTGATCATTTTTGACAATTTTGACCATTTTTTCAAATTTTAACAATTATTGACCATTTTTGACAATTATTGACCAATTTTGACAGTTTTGACAATTTTTCGAAAATTTTGACCATTTGAGACCATTTTTCCAAATTTTAACAATTATTGACCATTTTTGAGCATTTATGACAGGTTATGAAAATTATTGACCATTTTTGACAATTTTTCAAAAATTTTGAGACATTTTAACAATTATTGACCATTTTTCGAAATTTTAACAATTATTGATCATTTTTGACAGTTTCTGACAATTATTGACCATTTTTGACAAATTTTCCAAAAATTTTGACCGCTTTTTTTAAAATTTTGACAATTATTGACCATTTTTAACAGTTTTTTATAATTATTGACCATTTTTTCGACCATTTTTCAAAATTTGAACAATTATTGACCATTCTTGACAGTTTCTGATGATTATTGACTATTTTTGACAATTTCCAAAAAATTTGACAATTATTGACCATTTTTTAAAATATTCAACAATGTTTGACCATTTTTTTAAATATTTAACAATTTTTGACCATTTTTGACAGTTTTTGATTGTTCTGGACAATTTTTGACAAATTCTGACAATTATTGACCATTCACGTTACACACTTCTTCAGTACAAAATTATTACAATTACAGAACCTTTGACAGAAAACAAAACACAAAATTATCTAAGATAACTAAGGTATCTAAGGTTATCCCATTTAAAAAGCATTGTACTTTTTCGCACTCTTTTGGGTGTTATAATGAAACTTCCATTTAAAAAGCATTGTTATTTTTCGCACGCTTTAGACGTATGTATAAAATGTAAGTTCACGTATTTATATGAGTTTGTAAATGCTTAATTTTAATGATGGTCGAAGATAAAGTAATATAGATAGAATTTACTGTTTGGACCCTTACTTTGTGGAATCTACTCATATTAATTCCATTATTAAATGAAAAAATTATGAAAACTATAAGATATGATAATTATTTTGATATTGACATATCATCGTCAGAATGACAGAAGTTACATTGTATGTGATGCCTACTTGATGTTTAATATTTTGGCTAGACCAAATAGTGAGTGACCTATCTTGTGATTGACTCAATATATATGAATATATTTCATGAAATAGTGGAATTAATTAATAAAGATAGAGTTATTGACGTGCGTCAACAAAATTACCTCACCAATGGCATTGATTTATCCATTCAACCTCAAATAAACACCAATTTTTCGTCCGAAAATCTATACAAGCATCCTTTAAAATGTAACATACAATTTGTAACAAGTGGAGGATTCGAACATATTATTGACCACAAAGCAAACTATTCTCTGGACAATACTAGATGTATTGTAGATACTGATGTTCTAATTCTTTTAGCACATTTTAAGAACTTTTTAACTAAAAAAGTATGGATAAAGACAGGTATTAAAGTAGCTAAGTAATTTATTCCTGTACACA
The DNA here is from genome assembly GCA_947563755.1 of Lochmaea crataegi. NCBI lineage: Eukaryota > Metazoa > Arthropoda > Insecta > Coleoptera > Chrysomelidae > Lochmaea > Lochmaea crataegi. The sequence goes on along the minus strand of OX387427.1, from coordinate 40,218,472 downwards.
AAATCTATCTTGTGTCGAACTTACAGAAAAGTTTACCATCTTTCCATGCTCTAACAGGATGTGACAGCACTAGTCAATTTGCTGGACTGGGCAAAAAATCATATTGGAAAATACTTTTATCCCATCACGCATTTCTAAAAGACGTAGGAACTTCGGAAATGGTGGACATCCTCTTCAATCAAATGCACAAATTTGTTCTTAAGCTCTATGCAGAAATTGATGACGTTGACTGCATAGATACTCTAAGAGGTATTTTAGCTTCTTTTAGAAATATCAGTAAATTACCTGCAACTAGAGATAGCTTACTAACTATTGCATTGTTTTTGGAATATTTCGGTAAAGCCACCTTAAAGCAACAAAATATGCCGCCTGGTTCGTGTCGCTAGCTCGTCTGGCTCCCGAGATATCGTAGTTGGCCACCGTAACTTAATACTACAAATAACCCTAAAGAAGAGAGTTATCAAGTCTAACGACCGGGGGATATTTCCGAGAAAAATGGATCATACCATCTGAAAGCAACAAATTAGCATTAAATTTGTAACTCTCCGTATGGGTAGTTACGTATTGCCGGGTCAGTCAGAGACAGGATTCCAAAGTTAAATGAAAGTTTATTCTTAATAATACTATATACAGTCACTATTTACAAAAAGGGCGTGTGGATTTAACAGCTGGTTTGAAGTGAAAGCTTCTGATCCCGGGATTTCGTCGTAGGCGTGTGTTTGAGAAGTTATGACCAGAGGAGTGTCTATCCGTTCATACAGTTAACGCAATGGAATATCTCTAAGTAAATACCTTAGGGACAGGAGTTTCAGAGGAGTACGAAAGTCAGTACCTTTCGTGAGGATAGAATATCCCTAAGTCAGTACCTTAGGGACATGAACTTCGGGGGAATACGGAAGGCCGTACCTTTCGTACATAAACGGTTCAGGATTTTCACTGAAGTCAATACTTTCAGCGTTGACAGGTTTATTCAGACAGGTCAATAATACCCTACTGAACGGAGAGAGGGATTGTCGACAAGTCAATACCTTGCCAACCGGAGAAAGGAAGTCCACCGAGTCAATACCTCGCTAGACTCCTTGCTACGATTCTCGGTAGTCCTTTTATATCTACACTGGCTTGGCAAAAATAGCTTTGCATCGAGCCATAGTCGTCTCTAGAACGATGTTTCAGAGGGACATCATTACAAAATATGCCATCAGGCTCGTATCGCTAGCTTCCTCCGTTACCGAGATATTGCACATGGCTACCCTAAGTTAATATTACGGTAGGGGACCACGCGTTTCTCGGCAATGGCTGGAGCAACAAAATCAATTATTTAGTAACAAATAAGCAACAAAATAGCAACAAATTATGAGCCGGGTCCGGAACGTGCCCTCCAAAATGGCCCCCGCAGCCTAATATACGTTACCTACAACATTATCGGAGTTTTCCTTACACACGGATTTACTAACTTCATGTAATTGTTTAAAAGGTAGGTATATGCGTGTAATACACTTTATTTTTGTTCAAATGCTACGTAATTGCCGTTTAGGTTGCAAATCAAGAAATTGTTCGTGCATAAAATTAGAGGTATCATGCAAGTGTCTTGGAGAAAGTTGTAATAATACGACACAACAAAATGTTGTATCGTTCCGGAAGTGATTAAGATTTTAAAGTTTTATGCTAAAACCAAAATACACATTAAAAACTTTTTGAATATTTCAATAATGATAGTAATTAATGCATGATGGTTTTAATTAACTATTAACATTTTATGGTAAATTAAAAGAGTTCCTTCATGACTAAAGAACTAAAAATCACGATTAGAATATCTAAAAAGAGTGTTAGCTGCATATATTTGGGAAATAACTGGCAGCGCGGGGTGCGTTTGAGGGTACAGATTGCATTGAGTGCGCCGCGTTTTTAGTGACATCCTCCTAATCAAAATTAAGTTTCTCGCTTACTATCCAGCCAATTTCATCAAACAAAAAACCATTAGAAGCCTAAAAAGAAGGGCTGTTTTCTTTGTGTCGGGGTATTTTTTGATTGGAGTTCTTGTTTCGCCGCAATAGCGATGAATAATAATTGAAAAGTGTCTTTCAAACGCTACTGTTACCGTTTAGCCACAAATCACAGAAATGAAATTCATTGTCCATTCAAACTAATGTAATTTTTGAAAAGAAACATTTTTTTCTTTAGTTTCCGTTGATACTACAGGATCCGCTTTTAACCGGTTGATAGAACTCGTTTTGGGGAATAAATTGTTTTTTGAAATTTTTTTAACAAAAATGCTCCCCCCACCCTTCCCCCTTCACGATTTTTATACTGCCGGGTACATTCGACTTAGGAAGGGATACATATAAATATGTCAAATCATTTTAAAAAAGAGTTGCACACAGGTTGAACGATAGAGATCAAATTGCACTATACTATTATGCGCTCTTCGATAACCAAGTTATCTTCTTCAGATATTGAAGGTAAACTAACACTACTTATGAAGCTAGTTGTAATGATTGTTTTAGGGAGTATGTAGCTCATTAAAAATATGGGAGTACAGAGAGGTCGAGTGTTGCTGTAGGTACCTACATGTTTTAGATTGTAATCATTTAATGAGTTTAAATAATGTAAAATTGTCGAAAAATGTATCTAACAATAGAATGATGGATGCATTTGAAACTATAGAAAAAGTTTAATGTAATAATAGTTTGAATAGAAACAAAGGACCTATACCTTAAACTCAGTTGTATGGTTTATAACGACAATTATGGATATATTCCACGTAATGAGGGTTAAAACAATTAATTTGATACATGGGAAAGTTGAGTTTTCTCTCTACCCTATTTTCGGGTTAACATTCCTTAGGATCACCATTTGGTTAATGGAAGTTAATGGTCTCGAAATTGCTCATAATTACTTTATTTATGACCCTGGGACGTCACAGAAGATCCACTTTCTCCATCATAGACACTATTTCTTGGTTTTGCTAGTGACGTGCAGTCTGTTTTCATTTTTAATGGAAAAGTGTATAGAAAAATATACGAAATGTTCTGACTCTTTATAAAATGCACTGCTTGGAAAACTGAAATGTGAGTGGCACCAAAATTCGCTGGGGTTTGAAGTTTTCTCTTTGTATCGTATCTTAAAAGATGTACGGAAAATTCGAGATTGCATCATCCAAAATTGCAATTGCAAAAAGTGAAAGGTATAATTTATTTGCCTCTCATTATATCATTTTCAATGAAATGCTGTGATGAATCATATTAACTCTAGTTGTATCATCAAAAACAATTGGCAGCAATTTGCAGTGTTTTGAGTTGAACTTTTTCACTCAAGATATTGGGAAATTTCGCCATTTTGGCAATCCTTGGTAATCACGATTTAAACATCCATCTATATACAGGGTGGCCGGACGAAAAGGAAACAGAGCAATTATCAGGAACTGCGTCAACCTTTTAAAAGAACGCAGAGACCCGTCGATTTTTGATCAAAGGGGACACTTTTTTCCGATATTTTTGACTTCGCTACTTTCACCCCCTAGCGGGGTTAGGCTTCACCTCAAAATATTTAAATAACGTTAGGGGTCGAGTGAGGTATCATTTTAAAGCCCTTCTAATTATCTTCACAACAGTCTTTAAATTTTAAAATTCGGCCTTATACTTTTTAATAAATTATATTTCAACCCTTTCATGTGAAACAATTGATCATGAACTTTAAACTTTTTGAAGCTTGCTTCTTATTGCACGACATAGGACTTTTGAGAAGGCTAGTGAACTCGTAACGAAAAAGACCGTCACGCAACATTGTTACCAGATTTCTGAATAATTCACTAATCCAATGAAATTTAAATTGAAGCTTGCTTCTTATTGCACGACATAGGACTTTTGGGAAGGATAGTCAAATATTGTCAAAAATTTGGAAAAATTGTCAATAATTATCAAAAATTTTGAAAAATGGTTAAAATTTTTGAAAAATTATCAAAAATGGTCAAAAATTGTCAAAAACTGTCAAAAATTGTTAAAATTTTGAAAAATAGTCAAAAATTGTTAAAACTTTGAAAAATGGTAAAATTTTTTTAAATATTTGAAAAAATGGTCGATGATTGTCAAAATTTTTGATAAAAAGGTCAATAACTGTTAAAATTTTGAAAAATGGTCAAAAATTGTTAAAATTTTGAAAAAATGGTCAATAATTATAAAAGGCTGTCAAAAATGGTCAATAATTGTTTAAAATTGTCGAGATTTTTGAAAAATTGTCAAAAATATTCAATAATTATAAAAAACTGTCAATAATTGTTAAAAATTGTCAAAATTTTTGAAAACTTGACAAAATTTTTGAAAAATTGTCAAAAATGGTCAATAATTGTCAGAAACTGTCAAAAAGCTAAAAAATTGTCAAAAATGGTCAATAATTGTTAAAATTCGGAAAAATTGTCTAAAATAGTCAACATTTTTGAAAAATTATCAAAAATGATCAATCTTTGTCAAAACTGTCAAAATTGGTCAATAATTGTCAAAAATGGTCAATAATTGTTAAAATTTGAAAAAATGGTCGAAAATTGTCAGAAATTTTGAAAAAATGGTCAATAATTGTCAAAAATTGTCAAAAATTTTGAAAAAATGGTCAATAATTATCAAAATTTCAAAAAAATTTATCGCAAAAAGAAATCGCTCATCGAAAAAACAAAAAGTAAAATATATCGTCTCGTAAAATAATCGAATAGGTGAAGTTTTGTAAACTTGCACGCTGCAAAAAATTGTCATTTATCAAATTAACGTAGCAAACAATATCGCATTCTCTCGTAAATTGTCGCCATTTGATTTGTCATTGGTCAAAATGGTTAAAAGTAAAAAAGAAGCAGCTCGGGACGATATCGAGGTTTCCGAGTTGAATCACGCTCGAAAGGTGATATGCGCACGGTTAGAACGTTCTAATATATTTTTAATTGAAAACAAAGAAGATATTTTCCAAATAAAAACAATATTGAAAAGCGTAGAAGAAGATTTTTCGTAATTTGATAGAATACTAACACGTCTCGAATACTTAGTACCGGCGGAAACGGACAACCGCTTAGACACCGAATCGACATTTTATACAAAAATCGCGTACGCAAAAAGGCTACTCGTAGACCATAAAAAACGAAATGAGAAGATAGAACAAAATCGTACGTTTTCAGAAACGGCAGCGTCGAGATCGGGTACTTGCTTAGCAAACGCGCCAACATGTATACCATTGTTTTAATCGCATTCAGCTGGCGGAATTGCCAAATTACCCGATTTAGGTTTACCAAGTTTCTATGGTAAATATGAAACATGGTACAGTTTCAAAGATATATTTGATTTCTTAGTAAATAATCGAACCGATATAAGCGAAATTTTATATTGAAAAATATGTTGTAGAGGGGATGCGTTGAAACTTATCGATTCTTTAAACGTAACAACAGCAAATTATTTAATAGCGTTAGATTTATTGCAAAAACGATACGAAAATAAACGCGCTATCATAAATCATCACGTCAACGCGTTATTATTTAACTTGCCTCAAGTTCCGAAAGAATCGGCATTCCAAATAAGATCGTTGCTAGATTCTGTTCATCAAAATAAAACCGCCTTAGAATAATCCCAATAGTATTACAAAAACTTGACGACAGAACAAAACGCGATTGGGAGTCAAAACAAACCGACAAAAAACTACCAACGTTGAATGAACTTATCGAATTTTTTACAAAGAAATGTTCAACCCTCGAGGCAATGTATAATAATAATTCAAATCAAAATTTTAAAGCTTTTGCTCGCAAATACGATAATGGTGCGACACCAAAAGGTACTACAAGTGTTTTTTACAGAACAACGTGTTTCAGAAAAAAGAAACCAATTTGATTGCGAAATAAAATGTTGTGCCTGCCAAGAAAATCACTTTATCTATCATTTCTCGAAGTTCTGCAATTTAATCTCTGCAACAACTGCTTAAGAGCTGGTCACTCCAAAAACGATTGTTTGTCCAGTGGATGTAAAAAATGTAAATTTAAAGATAACACGTTACTACACGTTGATCGGTATCGAATCAATGAAAACGAAACCCAGGGGTGTAACGTCCCAACACCCTCCAAAGGATATTTGAAGTGGGAAGTGATATTCAAAATTATTGTGTTATTACTAGCAAGAACATAAATAAATTACATTGCTTATCTATACGTTTATTTATTAAAAAATACAGTCAAAATCAAATTTAAAAATCTAAAAATAATATATTCGCAGGTTTCAGATACGATATAAAAAAGTTAGGTCCTATCTTCCGTGGAACCGATTGAAGCAGGGCTGAATACATAAGAGTACCTGTAGGAAGAACAAGTATACTTTCTTCTTTTTTCTGCCACTTTCATACTGCAAAGCCTACATTTTTTGTGAGTGGTATTTTGAATAGGAGGATGTTTACCAACCACAGACAAACGGACTTAATCTGGAACCGCCCGTTTATGCTAGAAATAAAACAGGTTTATTTCTTTGTTTTCTAGAAGAATAACCGTCTATAAGCTGTCTTGCCAAATTGATCCGGAATGCCAAATGATCGCACTCCCTTTTTTTGTCTGTATTCATTATTATATAGATACATTCAAACACAAACGGAACATAGGGATTTAATGTATTGTCCGATCTAAATAGTCCACTAACAAAACATTTCTATAAGTTCACTTCAATGAATAACAAGTATTGATCTGGACAGCTGGATGCAGAGCCAATGTAAAAAACCCCGCCTCTTCTCCTTCCAAAATTTGTTAGTTATGTGCGAGGTGTGCGAACTGCGATTTAGGATTGAATAATTATTTGATGGGGGTAGTAAACGTCGCTACATATTGAAACAATATGCTTACGTTTTATGTTGTTAAAATCGAAAATTAATTATTAAATTCTCTTTAACAATTAATGTTTCGAGTTAAGATAATATGTTTTGATTTCTTTTGGTAATAACGGCTTTCAAAATAAAAATAAATTCGTAAATAAAACAAAATAGGATCCTTTAAATTGAAACAAAGCAACGCTCTCATCTGCTGTTTACTGACTGTCTGACGCTCATTAAGGACCGCCCACAGTTGAGAATACGGAGTGGTGGGAATTGTACGATATGTTATAGGTGTCCAAATAAACGATTGTAATAATCGTGTTTTTAATCTGTTGAAGCTGGATGTTGGTCGACTAGTTCAAAAGCAGTTCTGATACAATGCTTGAAATCCCTATGTTCCGTTTGTGTTTGAATGTATCTGTATATGAATTTACAATGGCTATATCTACCAGATAATAAAATATACGGTGCCACCATTTTGTGGATCTCCGACCAATAGCATAACGTTGGTGAAGTTGATGAAATTTATCAACGCCACCCATTATTTTATTGTATTCAGACACAACTTTGGGGCAATAAATCGTTTCTCTCTCACCCGTCTTATAACGTCTCAAGACGGTTGTGGTTTTTTTGGTTTCTTTGACAACTGTGAAGGATCGAATAATGCAGTAGTGGGACAGGCATCGACAGAAATGGGTGAAGAAGTGCTGGCTGAGGATCTGGCAAGTATGGGTGTATGAATTCCACTAGTGGACGGAGAATTACGATTAGAATTATTACTATTACTTGTTTCTAGAGATTATAAAATATCCATCTCTTCAACTGCACCATCATCTGGTTCTTCATAATAGTTTTCCTCATTGTCGGGAAGACTAAAGGGGTATTGAAGAGCTTTTTTTCGGTGATTTGGATTGTCTAAGTTCCACATATCTGCAAAAACTGTTTAGTGAAATAATTTTTTTTTGCGCACTGGGAAGAATATATCCCACCAAAAAAATTATATGTGCCGTGTGTACTATTCTTCCCACTAACACATTTACATATTTATAATGGTAAATAATTAATAACTGCAAAAATATACAAATTTACCAGACACTAAATAATAATTCAACCCAATTTACACAAAAAAGCTTAGTCTTACCCATTTTCAACGATGATTACAGAATTTGAAAAAATACACACAATTTGCAATAAACAACACTCAACACTCTAAAACGGGTACGATTACAGGATTTTTATAAATCAGAATAGAGTGAGTGGCTTCTCAGAAGTTTTTCAAGTGTTCAAAAGATGGCATCACCAGTAGGCTGGAAATATAGAGTGTCTTGTGACTTACAGAGGGGGTATTTGATTGTGGGAAACTGGCTTCCCACCGCCGATTAAAGGGTTGAAAATTAAATCTTTACTTGTGTAGTTTTTAAGAAGAGTTTATAAAATTGGAATTTTTTTCATTTTTGTCAAAATGACACATGAGTCGATGAGTACGTCAATGCTTTAAATGTTGATTTTTTTGCTTTGCATTGTTTTTGTAATCAAAGCGAAGTTTTGTTTAATTGTGTTTTGTAAAATTAAATACCATGGTTTATTCCATTGAGGATTCGCTTTATTTTATGAACAATAAGTGTGCAAATGTAACGGCTCAGTTATTTAATGAAAAATATCAAGATAAACATGTCAGTAGGAAGTATGTTCTAGAATTAGTGAAAAAATTTCAAGAGACTGGAAATGTAGCTAATAAAAAACGAGATAATAGACCGCCTGTAGTTAATGAAGCTAGTAAAGTTGCAGTTTTGGGACATGTTCATCTATATCCTAGGTTAAGTACAAGGCTATTAGCACCTGTGTCTGGTATCAATCAACTAGCATTCAAACCATTTTGAAGAAGAACAAATTCCAGCCGTATAAAATACATTTAGTGCGGGAGCTTAATGAGGATAATTATGACCACCGTTTGCAATTTTGCGAAATGATGAGTGAGCGAGCAGCGAATGATCCACAGTCTCTTTTTAATATCTGTTTCTCCGATGAATGCAGCTTCTGGTCTGATTCAAACCCAAGAATATTCCAGATGGTGCAAACACAGCAACCGCAAACATTGAATGTTTGGGCTGGCATTTTCGGTGACCGGCTGGTGGGTCCATATGTTTTACCTGGTAATTTGACTGGCAAAATGTATTTGCAATTACTGGAAGATACTATTGACCCTACCTTGACCGATATTATCGAAAATAACCCACAGTATAGTGAAGATCATCTAATGTTTCAACAGCACGGTGCTCCTCCGCATTATGCTTTGATTGTTCGTCAGTATTTAGACCAACATCTTCCACGGCACTGGATTGGGAGAAGATGTAGCATTGAATGGCCTCCACGGTCACCAGATTTGACGCCTCTTGATTATTTTGTAGGGATACCTCAAAAGTAAAATCCACAAAACACAACCAGCCTAATAAAATATTTGCGTCAAAGAATTGTCTAGGAGTGCCATCGAATCTCTATTATTGTATGGACGTGGGAGGTCATTAATTTGTACATTTAATTCAACTAAGAAGTGGGTAAATAACTAAAAATGATTTAAATATTAAAATGTAATTCACTAAAAAGTATTGGGTCGAATTTTAAAATTTACAGACTGTTGTGAAGAGAATTAAAAGTGATTTAAAATGATGATACCTTACTCCACTCCTAATGTCATTTAAATATTTTGAGGTGATGCCTACCCCTGCTAGGGGGTGAAATTAGCGAAGTCAAAAATACCCAAAAAAGTGTCCCCTTTTGATCAAAAATCGAAGGGTCTCTGCGTTTTTTTTGGAAAACTCTGTTTAGTTTTCGTCTGGCCACCCTATATCGATTGGTAGCTATTTTTTTTCGGGCCGAGATGGGTAACTCATGTTCGAATGGGTCCAGGACCCAAACAGTGTTGGATTCATCCCCAAGGGGATGCCTATCAACCAAACCCACCTCAAACTCGCCGTTACCCCCGCCTCGGAATCACTACCTTAGCATACTTCGAGACGGGCGGCGGTCCCTCGCACACTCTCCGCTCACACCGTCGTCTTCTTCCTAACTTTCACTCCTACCTCTCATGCCATATCGAATATTTCCCCCTAACCAAGCTCTCTACTACGCCACTTACCTCCATCCATTCCTCCTCCCCCCTCAACATCATCTCCACCATGTTCTCCCAATACACCGCCTCCCCTAGTTTCCTCTCCAGCTTCTTCAGCACTTCCTCTTTTCTCCAGCATCTTAACACATGCCCCACATCATCCTCCTCTTCACACCTCTCGCACACTCCAGTCTCTACCCTACTCTAGAACCATGTCCAGTGAACACCTGTGTCAAGAAGTAGTTCACCTCCCCAAATTTCCGGTCCATCCAATCTCTCCTATTCCCAATCGCTCCTTTGAGCGCGCCCTCATACTCCTCCCACCTTCTCTCCATTTCCTTCTCCATCCATTCCTGTACTTCCTCTCTGGTCGCACCCCTCCAGCGTTTATTTCTGGCTCTAGCCATCAAGTCCAATGGGTAGGTCCTTGCCAGCACCGCTGCTGCCAGTCCACCCACTGTCAGGTACCCCTGCACTACCCTCAGCAATATCCCTCTCTGCAACCGATTGGTAGCTATCGAAACATTATAACTCACCAAATATTCAAGTTATTTTTGATTAAAGAGTTTGTGTTTTTGGGAGGTCCTCACTATCCTTACTTTGACCATTTATATAATGGAATCCAATCCGAATATATCAATGTTGATTTTTTTGGAGATTGGTGTTCAGTAAGCGATCTTCTGTACCTCTGAAATTATTTCTAAAAACACAACAGTCACAAAAATAAACTCTCAGCAAATATTATCTCAGTTTCTACTGAAGCAACTGCAACGTACAACCTCGAAAAATGTAAGTTGAGACATAGTTTTTGTCTAAAGTTAACTTTTAATTAAACCTCTCAATTTTTCATCGAAAAAACATCGATTTTGCTTTTTCATGCATAACGGTATGTCCACAATGCACGTTGATTCCGATTCAGATTCAGAAAATCTACGTGGCTTATATAGGAGTCGGATTTGCAGGCCATGGTCACAGTAGAGTATCGCTGGATAAATCAGGATAGTAGCAGTTATGAAGTTGACTAGTTAAGATGCGGCGTTTATTGTTTTTGCTTTAAGCAGTGTTGCTGTCAAATTAAAGCCCATAAGAATAGGTGTGTTGGGACGTTACACCCCTGGGTTTCGTTTTCGTTGATTCGAAGGACCACCCTTTACAGGGACGATGATTAAACATTAAATTCGATTGATTTTTTGACACAACAAAATATTCACTTTATTAAACAAAAAAGGTTTATACATATTTAAATTTAATTGGTCTCTTAACTCACCACCTCGTAATGCTACTCTCTTTGGTACAACCGTTCGCGCGCTTCACTTCTTTCCGCTCTGCATTCCAGCGGTGGTGACGTATTGCTTTTAAAACAAGTTAATTTGGGGACTGAATACGGTGTACACAATATAAACAAAGGTAGAGAATCTAAGGAATGACAAAAAGTATTCTTCTTAAATATTTTAGAATATATAATGGCACTTTCAATACAAGAGATGATAATTCCATAACAACAGTAATGTAAAAGCTATCATCACTCAACTAAGTACCGAAATTCTCGAGGAAAAACAGATATCTTACGTTGCGAAATCTGATACCCGAATGAAGAATTTATTCCGATTTTATTTCTGACTCAACCTCATTAAACTAAACTATTATCCGAATCTGACTTTGAATCGGAATTCACACAATAGAATGACCATTTTTCGTGAATTTTTCACCATTTTTGACAGTTTTTGACGAATTTTGACAATTATTGACCGTCTTCGACAATTATTGACCATTTTTGAGAATTTTTCAAAATTTTTAACTTATTTGGAAATGATTGACCATTTTTCAAAATTTTGACAATTTTTGACAATTTTTTCAAATTTCAACAAGTATTGACCATTTTTGACAATTATTGACCAATTTTGACAGTTTTGACAATTATAGATCATTTTTGAAAATTTTTCGAAAATTTTGACCATTTTAGACCATTTTTCCAAATTTTATCAATGATTGACCATTTTTGACAATTTTTGAGCATTTTTAACAGGTTCTGACAATTATTGACCATTTTTGACAATTTTTCAAAAATTTTCACCATTTTTCAAAAATTTTGACAATTTTTAATAATTATTGACCATTTTCGAGAGTTTTTTATAATTATTGACCATTTTTTCAAAATTTTGACAATTTTTGACCATTTTTGGCCATTTTTCAAAAATTTTGACAATTTTTGACAATTATTGATATGGAGAGAAAGATGGGAGAGAAAGATGGGAGAGAAAGATGGGAGAGAAAGATGGGAGAGACAGAGAAAGAAAGTGTATTGCGTGTGATTACAATCATAATTTTAAATGGTCAGAATCTTAGACGGATTCGGTAAGGTTCGCTTCGCGACCCTCGGATTATTGTAAGACTGTTTTCTCTTATTAGACCATTTTTGAAATTTTTTCAAAAATGTTGACAATTTTTTACAGTTTCTGACAATTATTGACCATTTTTCAAAAATTTTGACAATTTTCAACAATTATTGACCATTTTGGACAGTTTTCTATAATTATTGACAATATTTTCAAATTTTAACAATTATTGACCATTTTTGACAATTATTTACCAATTTTGACAGTTTTGACAATTATTGAACATTTTCGAAAATTTTGACCATTTTAGACCTTTTTCCAAATTTTAACAATTATTGACCATTTTTGACAATTTTTCAAAATTTTTTACCATTTCTCAAAAATTTTGACAAGTTTTAATAATTATTGTCCATTTTTGACAGTTTTTTATGGTTTTTAACCATTTTTTCAAAATTTTGACAGTTTTTGACAATTTTTGACGATTTTTCCAAATTATTGACAATTTTTGACCATATTTAAAAAATTTTTGACAATTTTTCAAAAATTTTAACAAATATTGACAATTTTCGACAGTTTTTGACGAATTTTGACAACTATTGACCGTCTTTGAAAATTATTGACCATTTTTGACAATTTTTCCTAACTTTTAACATATTTGGCAATTATTGACCATTTTTAAAAAAATTTGACAGTTTTTGGCCATTTTTCAAAGTTTTAACAATATTGATAATTTTTGAACATTTTTGACAATTTTTGACGAATTTTGATTGGTTTTGACAATTATTGACCATTTTTCAAAAATTTTAACCATTTTTTCAAAATTTTTACAACTTATGACAATTATTGACCATTTTTACAGATTTTTGACAATTTTCGAAAATATTTGGACATTATTAACCATTTTTTCAAAATTTTGACAGTTTTTGACGATTTTTCCAAATTATTGACAATTTTTGACCATATTTAAAAATTTTTGACAATTTTTCAAAAATTTTAACAATTATTGACCATTTTTGACAGTTTTTGACGAATTTTGACAATTATTGACCGTCTTTGACAATTATTGACCATTTTTGACAATTTTTCAAAAATTTTAACATATTTGGCAATTATTGACCATTTTTCCAAAATTTTGACAATTTTTGGCCATTTTTCAAAATTTTAGCAAGCTTCAATAATAGGACCAAAAAAGCTGATCTGCATGTCTTAACGTGGTATGACACAGCTCATTTTTTACAGGAAAAACAATAGTTATTTTCCTAACTAGTGCGGAAATTGATAACTTTCCGCACGCGAAGCGGAGTTTGGACATGCGTTCAAGTGCGAAAATAGCTATTTCCTCCTACCCCTATAGAACGTACACACTTTCCTCCCTGATATCGGGAAGGAAATTCATACTTCCCATCCCTCTTATTTTAACTATGTTGTAAATGTTCAAACTTGTAAATCTATTATATTCAAATTGTTCCCATAATTTCAACAACATCTTGTATATTCTGTATTATGGTAAAAATTAATTATGAATGTTACTTCAACGTTATAGGTTTACAAATGAAAATTCCAACTTCAGGATTGTTAGATACGTTTTTTTACTCACGAATAAAACTAACATAGTATGCTGTGGCTCACTGACAGTGAAAATTGCGATTGACTTTTAGAGTGGAAAGTTACGTTTATTAAACTTTATTGACTTTTTGAGAAATGGTGAGCGATTCAAGTGATTTTTAATTCACAAATACGCCACCTTGGGGAACAAGGCAACATAACCTCATCAACCTTATCACAACAAAAATCTGAAGACAGGTATGAAACACAATATAAACTACATCCTGCGGGAGGAAAAGTTACACTTTCCTCCCTGATAGTACAAATAGCTATTTGACTTTTCAGAAGGAATTTGATTTGACTAAAATATGTTGTAGTTGTTATTTCTAGTGGGAGAATATTAAACACTCTAGGGTCCAGGTTTAAATAACTCCTTTGTCCTATAGTCTTAGCAGCAAAAGAAATTTAAAATTTTTGTGCACTGTACCGGGTTGGGTACACATGGTCAATATTTTGCGAAGTTTTCCTACTTTTAAATTGATATACACAAAGAAAAAATATATATAACTGTCTTATATCTAATAATTCTCTAAATATAGTTATCAGAAGAAAATGTTCTTTTTTCACCTAACGTTATTTTCAATATATATTTTTGAATTATCTCCAGTTTATAAAGATGTGTGGATAATGCACTGCTCCACGCTAGAATGCCGTAACTCAATCTAGATTCTGGTAGTTTTCCTATTACAGCATTAAAACGCATTATGCGGCATAGTGCTTATCGGTGAATGTTCCAACGCTTCCCACAATTCAGCACTTTGAAAAGTACTGCTTTGGGGTGATGCGCGCGTTGATACCAACTCAGTAGCAAAAAATATGAGAATTGTTTTTTCTTCAAGTTGGCCTTGATAAGAATTTCGCTTACAGTATTATTTATAATATTGTTTATTGTTGAAATAATTTCTAAAACTTTCGACGTAATTTTTGGAAAATATTGAAAACCGAATTCACATTGTTGTGAAGAGTAAATTTAAATAGGGGTGAAGGTACCAAACTTCCTATTTTTTGGAATTATGTTTAAAGTGTAATTAATTTTCATTTGAATAATCAAATCGAAAATTGTCTATACAAATTTATTTTATAGGAATATACTTTTCAGCATTGCAATGGTTGCTAAGTCTATGAATGTTTTTTTCTCACAACACTGAACTTTGTACACTCTGCCGGTGCACTTGAAAACTAATGCACGTTCCAATTAAGCATTAACACACCTCGGAATTGTGCGCCACTGAGTCGCATTATGCGCTGTAATTGGAAAACTACCTCTACTAACGCGAAATATAATATCTTTTAATGATTTATATCCAAAATAGGTTTTATAGTTTTGAAACGATAACGTAGTGTTCTTAATGTCTTGACCATCCCGTTATTATGAAGGTTCCAATGAAGATGCTGATCGATCGTTATACCCAGATACTTTGTAGAGTCTGTAGAAACAAGATACGAATCTTGCTGCGGTTTTCTTATAGTTAGAATGTTGTAATTTGTTAATCCGTTTTTGTAACAAGCAGAAGGTAAATATTTTGATTTTCTTATATCAAATGTTAGTAATCTACTGTCCAACCATTTTTTAATTAGAACTAGGTCTTCTTTAGCGAAATTTTTAACCGAAACCCATAAATTTCCTTCATAAAAAAAGCGGTGTCTTCAGCATAACTGATTACAGACCCCCTTGTTTTTAACTTCAAAAGATTATTCGCATAAATCATCATCATCATCATGGCCGTTCAATCCCGTGGGATTATGGCGAGCTCAATAGAGCTGTTTTTATTCCTATTGACGAGGTGGATTACTCCTCTTATATCATTGCGACTATAATCTTTTATCTGTCCTGGCCTCATTTGTTATAGTTCTCCATTTTCTTCTGTATCTGCATTTTGTTTTCCAGGCTCTGATTTTCGATGCTTCTATATCTTCTTCTACTTGATCCCACCATCTGCTTCGTGGTCTTCCTCTTGTTCTCGTCTTAATGTCTTAATTGAACCCATGTTATTATTCTTTTTAATATTAATGTTGGTGCTCTTCTCATAATGTGTCCCATCCATTCCAGTCTCCTTGATATCGAACTATATTTTCTCCACCCGCTTCCATCTCTATTTCTATGTTTCTTCTTAATCTTCTTTCTCCATCTCTTGTTATGTCTGGTCCAAGTATTGTTCTCAATATTTTTCTTTCTATTATCTTTAGATCTTCTTCTTCTTTTTTGTTTATAGTTGTTGTTTCGAGTGCGTAAGTAATGACTGGTTTGATCAAAGTCTTACAGATTTGTATTTTTGTTTTTATGCTGATCGATTTAGATTCTAATAATTTCTTATTTATGCCAATTTGGCCAATTTGGTTTCCTTTCAATATTCTTTCTTTTATCTTGTCTTTACAAGTTTGTCCCATAGATGTTCCTAAATAATTGAAGCTTGATACAATTCCAAACTTGTAATTTTTGATTCTTAAGTGAGTTTCATGGTTCTGTTTTTCTTTCTCCACTCGCATATATTTTGTTCTGTCTTCATTTATTCGTAGCCCGAATCTTTGTGCGTCTGCGTCTAGCTTCTCTACTGCTTTTATTAGACTTTTCTTAGTTCTAGCCACTATGGTGAGGTCGTCGGCATAAACAATTAACTGGGTCTCGTTCACTATGATATTTTTCTCGTTCAAGTTTGCATTACTTAAAATTGATTCAAGTACTAGGTTAAACAGTGTTGGAGAAATTGAGTCTCCCTGTTTTACACCTTTATTCATTTTAATATATTGTTTTTCATACATGTCTCATAGATGTTTGTGGTGATAAGCTTACTGAGGCTATGTTGGCGTGTTTCCTCATCAGTGCACCTCATCAGTACAAGGTAGATGCTATCCGTCCAGAGGTAATCCTGGACTAGAGACAACGTTGAAACCACACCAATACATTAACCTCAGTAAAGAAAATGCTAAGAATCCGATAACAGCGAAATCCCCACATCTAACCACATCGGGGCATATGGCCCGAGAAGTTGTTGCTGCTTCTTAGTGAAGGCGTTATAATAGTATTAAACTATTACATTTGACATCTATTGATAACACGCTTGACTAAACTATGACAATTTTTCACTGGTAACTGTAATAATTAAGTAAATTCATATTTAATTTCTACCAGAATACATATTATACAAGATATTATAGAACAGAAATAATTTGAGTATAATGGATTCACAAGTTTCATCATTTACAACATAGTGAAAATAGGAGGAAGGAAAAGTGCTTTTTTCGTCGACCTTTACAAAAAATTATATTCTACGTACTAGTTTCCGAATGAAAAATCGATTATTTTTGAAGGCAAGTATTCTTCGTCAGCTTAAACGTTAACATATCCAAATTTCCGAAACTTATTGCATTTTTGAAAAAACAAGGCGTTGGGTACTAAGTGAAAAAATCTAGAGTATGTAGTTGAGTTTCTTCGTGATGTCCCAGATGAAACCTATCTTTTGCACAGCGGACGAAAAGTGTTTGCGGACGAAAAATACTTGCCCTCAAAAATAGTCGATTTTTCATTCGAAAATTAGTAATTTTTTGTAAAGGTCGACGTAAAATGTAATATGCACCTCGGCGAAAAACTGTCTAGTGCCTCGCCTGCTTGCAGGATCGACTATAATAGACAGTTTTTGTCCTTGGTACATAAATAACTATTCTCGTCTACCTTACCGGGGAAAACCAATCTTATGAACACCAAATAAAGGGCGGAAAGTATTGCTCATCAGCCCAAGGTCGGAAAATTCCTAACGCCTTGATTTTTGAAGTTTTTCACCATCTGTCACTTTAGTGCTTCGACGTTTCACGTTGATTCTTTAATTAAACGTCAGTGTATGTCCAAATTTTTTGTTATATTTTTATATTTTTTGGTTTATTAGGTAGGCGAAGAACGGTTGTGTGTCACACATTCGCTACGCTTGCTCGTACATCTAATAGTCTCGGACTGCTAAAGCTCATTTTCTGCCCTTGTGCCACGAGGGGGGAAAGTATATAAGGGAGGAAAGTGTATACTTTCTTTAGAGGTAGGAGGAAAAACACTCAAGGTATGTGTTAGGAACAACATTTTTTCTACGAGCGGGCGGAAAATGAGAAAAATATAATTTGATTAAACATAGAATAAATAGATATAAACTAACAAGTTTATTAGTTACCTTCAGGGCATTGATGTAATCATTAATATTTTTTAACGCAGTATTCAATAAAATTTTACGTTTTACGGATGTGTTAAGAACAACAATTTTTCTATGAGTGGGTGAAAAATGAGAAAATTATCATTTAATTAGACAAACAATAACTATATACAAACTAACAAGTTTATTAGTTACCTTCTGGTTATTGAAGTAGTCATCAATATTTATTAACAGTAGCAGTATTCAACAAAATTTCAATAAATAATATGAAATGTAATAGTACAGAAAAAAGTAGAACGTGTCGCGGGACACACGGCAAGAAATTTAGTTCCTTTTAATGCTGTATAATCTTTTTAACATTTTTATATATATTTTTAATTGACTGATTTGAATCAATAAATAAATACACACATATTATTATAAGAATTCATTTTACTTTGAATGAAACTTCACTTAACAAAAAAATGTGTGAGCCATCACGGGACGTGGGTAGATGTGAAACATCGAAATTGTTTTGTATAAGTTATATGGATAAAAGAACAGATTCAAAAAGTGAGATATGGAAGAGAGAGGGAAATGGAAGAGAAAGATGGAAGAGAGAGAGAGAGAAAGAAAGTGTATTGCGTGTGATTACAATCATAATTTTAAATTGTCAGAATCTAAGACGGATTCGGTAAGGCTCGCGACCCTCGGAATATTGTTAGACTTTTTTCTCTTATTAGACCATTTTTGACAATTTTTCAAAGATTTTTACCATTTTTAAAAAAATTTGACAATTTTTGAAAGTTTTTTCATAATTATTCAACATTTTTTCAAAATTTCAACAATCATTGACTATTTTTGACTATTTTTTGAAATATTTAACAATTTTTACAGTTTTTGACAATTTTTGACCATTTTTGACAGGTTCTGACAATTATTGACCATTTTTGACAATTTTTCAAAAGTTTTGACCATTTTTCAGAATTTTAACAATTATTGACCATTTTTGACAGTTTCCGACAATTATTGACCAATTTTGACAATTTTTCAAAAATTTTGACAATTATTGTACATTTTTCAAAATATTTAACAATTTTTGACCATTTTTCAAAATCTTTGACCATTTTTGGCAGTTTTTGACAATTTTTGAAAGTTTTTTCATAATTATTCAACATTTTTTCAAAATTTCAACAATCATTGACTATTTTTGACTATTTTTCGAAATATTTAACAATTTTTACAGTTTTTGACAATTTTTGACCATTTTTGACAGGTTCTGACAATTATTGACCATTTTTGACAATTTTTCAAAAGTTTTGACCATTTTTCAGAATTTTAACAATTATTGACCATTTTTGACAGTTTCCGACAATTATTGACCAATTTTGACAATTTTTCAAAAATTTTGACAATTATTGTACATTTTTCAAAATATTTAACAATTTTTTGACCATTTTTCAAAATCTTTGACCATTTTTGGCAGTTTTTGACAATTTTTGAGCATTTTTGACAGGTTCTGACAATTATTGACAATTTTTCAAAAATTTTGACAGTTTTTTGTAATTATTGACCATTTTTTAAAAATGTTGACAATTTTTAACCATTTTTGATAGTTTTTAACAATTATTGACCATTTTTGACAATTTTTCACACCTATAGGTGTGCGAGCTCAGTGCGGCAAGAGAGATTGCGCACAGTTGCTTGCGCATGGCATCGCATTGCCCCATCTCACAAACTACCCTCCGCCTATAGATGTTTCACATCAAAACATAATATAACGCATGACGTTACATACCGTAACGGTCAGATTTTTTGCTGCGCGATCCCTTTCGCTCCATCCTAACATAAAGAACTAAAGTTCTGAAAGTTACTTTTTCGCACGGCATGCGGTAAAGTAGTAGACGAGACCCATATTGTTGATTCACCGTTGGAAAAAGCCTTAAATGCTTTATGCAACTGGTGAATTTAACAGAAAAAAAGGTTCTTAAACTAAGGACTTGTATTTATCCATAAACGAACTGAGTTATAGAATATCGAAAACTGAAGGTATAACAGTGGATATATTAGTGCAATATATTGAGCGGGTGAAATGGTGAACGAATGATCACATTCAAGATTTGGAAATATAAAATTTATTGTGTGAATTATTTCGAGGGTGACACAGCAATGGAACTTTTGCCGAAATGTATTTCTTCATACAGCTGCAAGAGCCATCTACTGTTGTTTGGCACAAAGATTCAGACATTGCGAACCTTGTACTTGCTCATCCAAACGTAAAATCTCTAGAATTACATGACTTGACATCAATTATTGATTAGATGTGAATTTGGACTATACACTTTCGATGTGAATCTGAGTTTTTTTGACTAATCAGCAGTTCAGTTCATTTCTCCACTTCTCAATAGGGCGGTAACTGGAGTAATGAGTTGATAAGTCTATCCCACTCAGAAGATTAAGAAGAAAAAAACGTCGTCCTCGTCGGTAGTGGTTGAAACCTTGGATTAGTCGACTAGAACAATGACTAGAACATCGTCACAACTATTAGTGAAACTTGCTACAGAAGACCCTGATTGCCACAGTAATCATTTAAAAATGAGCGAGGATCAGCTTTGAACAATAACGATTCCGAATTGATTTTATAGAAGTGAAAACTTCTTCAGTCACGTCGAACGATGTTTGGTAGCGACAAAACTTCTGGACCGGTAACGTTACCGTCACTGCGTATCCGCGACATATGACCAGGTAACCGTCACCTTTCACTGCTACCTGTCACCGCTATCGCATTACTGTCACTCACAATATTCAGGATTTTTAGTAGTGATATTCTAACCTGTTGTCCTCCGATAAAAGTTACTTGTACTGCTCGTATTTTGACATAACAGTTAAAAATCATAGTTTATAGATGTATGCTATAAAATTTTAATGAAGGGTTAATTTATTTGTAAAATATCTATAACATGGGCGCACATTTCCGGTAGAAACATCTCAGGAAAGATGAGTGCATATATATAAATACAGATAGCAGACAAGCACTGCTTGCCCTGAAGAAACCACGTATCATTAGAATGTGACCATGCCTTTGTTGAGGCGTCAAAGTGAAGCAAAGGCTATGGTTGGTCTAAAGGTAACCACGTGACTGATGTCCTGGCCAGCGAGGAAGCAGCTCAAAAACTTTTTGAAACTGCCTGCTCCGCTAATGTAACATTTTTAGTAGTAACAAGCCTAGTGCGCGAGCATACTAACAATGAGTTCAAAAAAGGTGGGATTGACAAAATACGGCAATCTATCTTAGGAATTACTGTACTATCCCGACAGTACATCAGCAAAAATATTCTTAACGATGTCATGGAGCAACCTACGTTTTGCAAGAGGGGTACTGACCGGACATTGTCAACTGAACAAACATCTTCATAGAATGAGGCTATTAGAAACATCCTTATATCGAGGCTGTGAACAGGATGATGACACGGTAGAGCATATACTTTTTGATTGCTCGTAAATCCGTGTTCGGCGAGTTTTGGCTAGCACCAGTGATAAGTTCCTCTTAGGGACGTTATCGACTATGATCAAACCATAAGCTGGTTGTCGTACTGAGAAGGACTTCCAGGAGGACGCACAAAGGGCCCAATTAGGCCTAGGCTCCCAACTTATCAGTTCGGATCAGATCATGGGCGTAAGATGGATTTTTAAGGAGGTTAATTTATTTGCGAAAACTCCTATATAGCAAGGTCATACGATCATGTCTCCATGACTGTCTGTTTCTTTTTTATTTATATCATATACACCTAACTGCAGTAAATTCAACCCAAGGTGTACAAATTTGTAAGTTTGTTTTTGGAAAAATTTTGTTTTCATAATTCTTAGACTTATGCCTTTGGAACAGGTAATCATAATTTCCATATATCTCTAAAAATGTTTCCAAATGTTTATCTTTAAACTGAAAAATAGTGTATCAACTGAATGTCTGTTTGCTTATTTCAATGAGAAAACTTTATAAATAATACAGGTTTAAACTTGTCGCTTCATTAATTCGCTTCATCAAAAGTGAAGAGTACATCTACTTTGTTCACTGGTCATTTTAGATGGAACATAGTCTTAATTCGCCTTTCGAGTGCAATGGAAGATGATTAACAATAAACTAATTTATATATTAATTCTTTTTTTATTACTTGACATGATTTA
The DNA here is from genome assembly GCA_947563755.1 of Lochmaea crataegi. Classification (NCBI taxonomy): domain Eukaryota; kingdom Metazoa; phylum Arthropoda; class Insecta; order Coleoptera; family Chrysomelidae; genus Lochmaea; species Lochmaea crataegi. The sequence goes on along the minus strand of OX387427.1, from coordinate 40,196,306 downwards.
GAAAAAACGTTATTTCATAAAATATTTCAGTGAAAACTATTTAAAAAAATTTGTTCACGAATTTTGACTAACCTATATGCAATAAAACTATAAGTCTCAACGATCATTTTGCGATGTTGTACATTACAATCGATTCGGTTAGATACTGAGATTTTTTGAAATTGACAACTTTTTCCCCTTGAATCCTCCATATTTGGATAAGGGTGATTTTCTTCGAAAAAATATCAAAAATTAGAAATTGTTTATTTTCACCCAATCGCCTATATTTTCACCTTTTCAATTTTGTAGTAAATTGTTAATAACAAATCATCTGAAATTCGTACAAAAACAATTTATTTCGGCTTCTTGTTCCAAATGGATGGATGGTTTAGATGTCATCTTCGGATCAGGGGGATGGTTTGTTTTTTGCATATTATTAGGGGTGCGCCACTTGTCGAATAGTGTTTGAAATTTTCAAAAAGTTTTGGAAAATTATATTCTCCTTAATAAAGAAATCTTCATTGGTATATTTAAACGAAACGTTTCATTCATTCATTCATTCATAAGTTGGGTTGTGCTCATCAGCCCAGGCACTTGATCTGAATCTTTGTACCATTTCCCATGTTATCTACTTCCATTCCAGTAGCTTCGTGTCTTCTATGAAGGTCACTAGTTTGACTGGAGGGATTTTCAGTAGTTGTGATGGTTGTATAACTTCCTGTCCAAAGTGCTTCCGTCTAAGTTCTTGTAAGTCCTCGCAGAAGCAGAGTATGTGAGTAGGTGTTTCATCATCAAGTTCACATTTTCTGCACATAGGTTCACTAACTTTGTCCATATTGTACAGATGTTTCCTCAAGGTGCAATGTCCAGTCACCAGGTCGGTAACTGTCTTCAAATATCTCTTACCCAGTTTCAGTAGCCTGGTTGAGAGTTCCTTGTCTACCTTGTTCAGTAAACTCTTTGTATGAAGGTGCCCTCGTGTCACCCTCCATTTGAATTGGTGTTCCCTATCTAGCCAGTTCACGATTTCCCCTCTTATGCAATCTTTTGTGATTCCACAAAACGGTTCCGGACCTATGAAGTCTCCTTTAGAGCCTTCTTTAGCTAACTGGTCCGCCATTTCATTACTTGCAATACCCTCATGTGCCGGCACCCATATTAGAGACACTTTGTTGTCTCTTGCCAGCCTGTTGTGGGATTCTTTGCAGTTTTTCACCAGTCTAGACCTAGTTGTAGGATTACTGATAGCCTTAAGCAGAGCCTGGCTGTCAGTGAATATTTCAATTTTTTGTCCGGTATATCCTCTTCTGATGTTTTCATCAATACAGGCTATAGCGGCAATCGTCTCTGCTTGAAACACAGTCGTATATCGACCAAGGCTAAAGAACATTCTCTTTCTAGGTCCTTTTATACCAGCCCCAGTGCCATGGTTTGTTTTGGAGCCATCGGTGAACCAGATGATTTCTCCAGAATTACCTGGGTGCATCACCTGTTCCCTAGATGGGATGATGATATTCACTCGCTCAGTGAATATATTCTCTGGTGTCATGCTATCAAAACTCATGTGAAATATGGGTTCGTCTAGTAATGTCCCAGTTGTATCAGTGTGTCCTTCTCGAACATTGTTCGGGGACCATAAGTTTCCCGATTTCAGCCTAAGAATTGCCATCATTGCCTCCGCCCTTATAAAAAGTTCTAGAGGAGGAAGTCCAATAAGGGCTTCCATTGATCACGAAACGTTGTTTTTCACAGCAAATTTCTAAGTCTATAAGTAGATTATATTTCCAAAATTATTTTACACCTAATTTATTTCTAACACTACTATTATTTATCTTCTAAATGGATTAATTGATAGTGTTGATTTTTATCTCTATACGTACAACGTCACAAGACGTATTTCCAATCAATTATCTATGATTTGTGTGAGAAGGTATACCACTGCGTGGCAAAACATTGCAAATATTTGGATAAAAAAATGTTTAGTATAGGCGGCAAGATATAACATAAATATTTATTTAACGTTGGTTTAAGAAAGTTATTCGAAGGTAATGTTTCGAAATTAACCAGGTGAAACACTTTGCTTAATATTTTTGTTGAATACTTTGTCTGACATTGAAGAAAAACTACGGGTAGGTATTTATAAATTTAGTTTTTCAAACAAATATAATGTTTTACGCTTTTTTGAACTGTATAGGAAAATGAAATTAGTTGAATTTAGTCTGGTTAAAATGGTGTGATTGATTGACTACTTGGGAGAGTTGGGAGGAAAAAAAGCAAAATATAAAATTACAGCAAAGGAAATTCTTTCAGGACTAATTTGGATGATTACTTTCTGATTCAACCTTTGATTATAACATAGGGTAATCTAATTTTTTTTTTACTTTCCAATTTTTTGGAGTCAATGATTATAAATATGATTATGAAGTACTTAGCCAATGAATTATTTTATTCACAACCATATACAATGTGAATAAGCCAAATGGAAACTATTCATTATTTCGGATATTGTACGTATTTATACAAAAACGCGAATCAGGTCAAATGTTATTTATAAATTGAGGCTATCAGCGCAAAAGGGGCCTAAGCCAAAAACAATGATTTCCAGTAAATGGTGTTTAAAAATGCGTGTTAATTATACACTGATTATATTATATATATTCTAAAATTGATTTAGATAAGCAAGATTTTTTTTACTATGATATACAAGTCTGCCAAGGACTACGCTAAGGTCCTATTGGACGATCATATTAGTTTTTTTTATAGAAAAAAATGTGGGCTAGGCCCCTCTTCCTTTAAATAAAACAATGATTCTCTGTTGGATAGTCAATTCACGAATACTAATTAACAAACAAAAGTTGCAAAGAAAGTAACAAAATTCTCCAAATAAAAGTTCCTACAAACCAAAAAGTGTATTCAGTAACTAATATTTTATTCTTAAGTCTAATCTTCGACTTCTTCTTTTTCTGAGAAAACAGCTTCTGGAGGGTTTTCTGCCGTTTTCAAATTTGTGTAAAAATTGGGGTAAACAGGTGGTATAAAAACAGCCAGTTCTAAGAGGTCTTTTTTCTTTTTGGTGTCAGTTTTATGCCAATTAGTATACAAAATACACAGCTGATCATCTTTACCAGAATTTGCAGCATTTCTTTTGGCTATGCTAACCGAATCGAATAAAACATCTTCATTGTTGGAGTATTTGTAAAAAATACAAAATGGATCAGATTGTTTATAAAGTAGCCACTGCATTTTTAGCCACTCCACTTTAGATTTATTTGCAGATATTTTTCGGTTTTCCGTGGAGTAGAAGGCATTTCAATCATTTTAAAGGGTGATCTTTTTCTGGATGATTCTATAACTTTGTTCCAATCATCCGGAATAAAAACGTCTTTTAAAGCTTCTTATTTTTTTCTACCAAACCAGATTTGTACCTAAGTTGTGAATACCTAAGCAGTAGGTCCAAAGCTGCCTTTTATAAAAACAAATACCTGTTGAAATAATGGGCGTGGGGAGAGTTTTCATTAGGTCAAATGCTATGGCTGTAAATTGTTCTGGATTTGTTTTTGCAATATCCCCATCTTTTTTCATACCATTTCTAGCGCTGGCCGCTTTTCTATGATGCAAATCCCGTTCATTTTGAAGTTGTCGTTTTTCCTCTTCCTTTGTTAAAAATTTAATTTTGTTTTCAAATAAATCGCATCTCTTGCATGAGTCACTTATTGGAGCGTGGAAATGAATATTAAGTTTTGTAAGAAATACTTCTCTGAATATGAAGGAAGATACAGGGGTTGCATTTTAAATGTTTTCATACTCTTTTTTATACAGTTCATACATCTTTCCGAGACTAAATTCTGGTGCTAAGTAATTTCTGTTAGGGTTTTTAGTGCGAGAGTAATGAGACTCATAGGTAGGAAACTTTTGAATGATGTTAACGACTTCGTTAATTTTTTCATACGTAGTTTTATTCCAAGACGTTTGCTTTCCCCTCTTTTCTACTGGTGCAGGTAAACCCTCTTGTTTGTTTTTCAAAACTCGGCTGATTCTACCGTCGGAAACTTGGAGAACCTTCTTGAAAAAGGACTTGCAGACTTTTGATTTTTCGCCAGCATTATTTATTAAAAAATATATACGTGTTCTTTCACACCTCGAAGGACCATCTTTATCAGTATAGGTTCTTAACTTATTAACAACATCAACGAGGGAAAAAAGATAGGCAGATTTTAGATCAAAACTCTCAATTTCATAAAATGATCTAAAAATAGCTACTTGTTCTCGCGGAGTAAATTTTTCCCAACATTTATTTTTGCAACAGTTATCTGTTCCTTGAAATTATTTAGCTGGCACAATTTTCTTGAACCTATTAATATATTCCTGTCCGCAGTTTCTTTTTTTCTTAGCAATACTGCGTTTCCAAGTATTTTCTTTTCTTACGCGTTTTTTACATTTTACTCGTTCTTGTGTTTCGTCTTCACTGTGACTTGCCTCTGAAGTATCATTTTCGCCTTCGTATTCTGACCCGGAGTCTCATCCGTGTATTCTGACTCTTAAAACAAACAAGGAAAAAACTGAAACTAAAACAGAAAACTGACCTAGCCTCAAAATTGTTAATATATTTTCTTAATCAATTTTCGAACAAAACCTATGCAAATGGCTTACCTTCAATATCGGAAGAAGAACTAGCTATAACGATGCTCAAAATAATAGCTTTTGTAATAATTTATTAACGAAATCACCTGTTTTTACTTAAAAGTTGGTAAACACGTTTTTATTATTTACGCACTGATATAAAAGCAACAGTGGCCTATGCCGGGCTAGGACGGTGTTCCGGTGTTCCATTATCTTACGCGGAATATTAATGAATGCGAAAAGCGTATATAGTACTGCCATCTAGTAACGAAAAGTGAAAGGTTGCTTAGGCTACTGTTACCTAAAAGTTTATATTGTCTGAAATAAGAATATGCATTAAACGCAAAATATCGATTTTGTGGGTTAGGCCATTGTTGCGCTTATAGCCTCAACTGACATTCTTGGACGTGGAAATGTGATCCCTTTCAACCCCCTTCGAAAGACAGTAACAGCCCCCAATTTTTTAAATATAAAGTATGAGCTAGTGATACATCGTTTGGAACTCGCCCGTGGCGGTACTAATCAATGATTATCAAAGTCACTGATCACTATTTACACCATCACTACAACAACACTTCATTTTACTTTACACTATCTTAGGCGCGTTTCTATAACCAAGTTATCTTCTTCAGAGACTGAAGGTAAATTAACACTATTGTGCTTCGTCATCCATATATAGTAAATTTCATCGCGCCAAACTGGTTAATCTGCGGGAAAAACCATCCTAACGCCAACAAATTTTATAAATACTTTTTAAGAAATATATCTAACAATAGAATGCTGGATGCATTTGAAAGTATAGAAATAGTTACGTGTAATAATTTGCTTATCGTAAGAAATAGATCGAGAAGATTCAGAGTTTAGTTCTAAAAATTCGGGGAGTTCGAGCACCATTTGTGCAATTGAAAACCAGAGCTATTTAAGAGAGTATTGAGTTCCTCTGAAAGATGATTTAAGTGTTGCAATGTCATTAGAGCCATAGAGAATGTCGTCTACATAAGTTTAAGTAAGGATAGCTTAAGATGCGAGAGGAAATTTTTTTCCATTAACCAACACAACTTCTTTCAGCGTGCGCGTGCTTAGAAAGTTTGCGGGGTTTGTCCCATATGACACAGTCGTCAATTCAATAGACTGTATGAGGTCAGAGGGATGATTCCTCCAAAGAATATTTTGCAAATATGTTTGACTGGGGTTAACCTTCACCTGCCGATACATTTTTTCGATATCTGCAGTGAACACGGAAGAGAACTGACGAAAACGAAAAATGATATCAAACAAATCTGGCTGCACTTGATAACCTTTCAGGGATGTATCATTAAGAGAATAGCCACTAGAACTCTTACAACTAGCATCAAAAACTACGCGGAGAGGAGTACTCTAATTCGTTTCCTTTACGACACAATGATGAGGCATAAAATATTTATTATGATCAAGAGAGACATCTCAAACCAGATAGTATATTCTGCTACTCGGTTAGAATGAAAATTCGCTATGCTCGTGGTTCCTCACGCGCGCCTTCGGCTCGTGCTCGGAAATTTCCACTCGCATCGAATTTTCATTCTAACCTTGTTACAGAATATACTATTCTACCATCGATCTTACCCTTGCTTCCAGTATTCTCCTAAGCCGATTTGAGTGGATTCCATCGGATGATCTGCATGGAAGTGACCACTTTCCCATCATAATCAAACATAACACTGTAGATGGTTCATGGAACCTTTCAAGTAGATGGCTTTCCTCCAAGGCAAATTGGGAAAAATTCAAATCACATCTAGTACCACCAAACCTAATCGGAGACCTGACAGAAGATGTGCACATTCTTACCAATTCTATCACTGAGGCAGCTATAATGAGTATTTCTAGAAGTAAGGAGGGTCCACGAAAAAGAGTGGTTCCCTGGTGGAATGAGAATGTCAGTAATGCTATCAAAACGAAGAAAAAAGCTTTCAGTAGGTTCCGAAGATTCCCAACATCGGATAACCTAATAGCTTTCAAAAAAGCGAGAGCTACAGCTCGCCGTGAAATCTTGAAGAGTAAACGTACCTCCTGGAATAACTACACAGTAGAAATCACAGCAGATACGCCGACCACAGAAATATGGGAGAAAATAAAAGCAATAGAGGGCAGAAAATCAAAAACCATACTCACCTGTATAAAACGCGAAGATGGTTCCATAACCAACGATCTCACAGAAATAGTAGAAATTCTAGCAACACAGATAGAAAAAGCAAGTAGCACCACTAGCTATGAACCACAGTTTGCTGAAACAAAAAATTCGAGGGAGATACCTCTCGACTTTGAAACACAGGACCACTTAGATTATAACTCACCTTTTAGTATAGAAGAACTAAACACTGCAATACGTAATTTGAAAACCTCTTCTCCCGGACCAGATGACCTTACTAATGAAATGCTCAAACAATTAACTCCCGAAATGAAGAACACCTTATTAACAATTTTCAATAACATCTACGAACATAAAACCTACCCCAAACTATGGAAAGAGGCAATAATCGTCCCAATATTCAAAGAAGGCAAATCCAACCGACCCATCAAGCTACCGCCCTATAAGTTTAACTTGTTGCATCGGAAAATTGCTGGAACGAGTGGTGAACAACAGACTTCAGTGGTATTTGGAAAAACATCAACTAATATCCTGTTACCAATCAGGGTCTCGACCAAACAGTTCAACTATTGATAACCTTTTCTATATTGAAAACGCAATACAGGATACTTTCAAAAATCGAAAACACCTAGTCGCCGCATTTTTTGATCTCACTAAAGCTTTCGATAAAACCTGGAGATATGGAATTATCCAGAAACTCCATCAATACGGACTCAGAGGTAATCTTCCACTATTGCTTGCGTCCTTCCTCGAAGACCGCACCTTCCGTATCAAATTAGGTAACATATTATCAACTCCTCGAATTCTTGAAAATGGAATCTCTCAGGGCTCGGTCCTTAGTGCAACTCTCTTCCTTATTGCAGTCAATAATCTAGCCAAAATCGAAGACATTTCCATCCATAAATGTATGTACGTTGACGATCTCACTATCTTTTGCTCGGGCCTAACAATACCAGAGATTGTAAGAAAACTTCAAGTTGCCATAGACCAAGTAACAATCAACGCAAATGAATTAGGATACCGATTCTCCAAAGAAAAAACAGCATGTGTCCATTTTTGTAGATTGCGACGACCACATTATGATCCTTTCCTTACATTATATAATGAACCAATAAGATGTGTAGAGTCAACCAAGTTTCTGGAACTTACATTCGACTCAAAACTGAATTGGAAAAATCACGTTGAAAAACTGAAGGTAAAGTGTAATAAATCGCTGAATATAATAAAAACACTGGCAAATACAAAATGGGAAGCTGATCCTGAAAGTTTATTGAGAATATACCAAGCTTTAAGTCTCTCCAAGATAGACTACGGAAGCATTATCTATGCATCAGCCCGCAAATCGGTACTGAAAGAATTAGACCCAATCTACAATAAAGAAATATGCTACTGTATAGGTGCATTCCCTACAAGCCCCATCCCAAGTATTCTATCTGAGGCAGGATTCATACCATCAAAACGGAGACGCCAGCAAATACTCGCAGCGTACCATACAACCATTTCTGCACAACACCTACACCCAAATCATTCAACTTTTCACAAGAACCTTAATGAATACGAGAATAGGCCAAAAATTACCAGGCCAGCACGAATACGGTTAACCGAACAGATGCAAAGAATACATTTACAATCTCTTGAAACTTGACCTATCGGTCCTACAGAAATCCCTCCATGGCTAAACTCTTCACCAAAAATCAAATTAGATCCGTCTACATATCAAAAGCACGATACATCTCCATCAGAATATAGAATGAGATTCTACGAATTACTTACCTTGTACCCTAGAGCCGCAATCATTTACACTGACGGATCAAAGACCAACAATGGTGTCGGATGTAGTTTTGTAACTAACGGTACCGCACATTACTGGAACTTACCAGCTCATACATCAATCTACACCGCAGAACAATACGCGATATGGCAATCACTACTTTTTATCTTAATATTTAACAGTGTCAATGATCACTATGTAATTATCTGCGACTCGCGTAGTGTCCTTGAAGAACTGAAGAACATATACACTGACCCACTGACACAAAACATACTCAGCCTCCTTAATGAAATCAGGAATAACGGGAAAAATATTATTTTTATCTGGGCTCCTAGCCATATAGGCATAAAAGGAAATGAGGAAGCGGATACCGCAGCAAAAATAGCTGCCGGAAAAGATGCAATATATGTTCAAATAACCAAACATACAGACTTTAAATTTCACCTTAAAAACATCTGTAAAGAATCCTGGAAACGGGAGTGTTTAGTAGTACATACCCAGATAAATACTATAAAAAACCATGTAGATCGCTGGAAGCCACCCCTTAAACTGTGTAGAGAAGATAGAGTCAAAATACGAAGATTTCGATTAGGGCATACACAAGTAACCCACGAACATCTCTTGACAGGAAATAAACCACCATTATGTAAAACATGTAATACCACGATAACCACCAAACATATACTGAGTGAATGTGCACAGTATAATAATATGCGCACACTCTTCAATATATCGAACAACCTAAAGAACGAATTGAATGAACCAGAAAAAATAGAAAATATACTAAAATACCTGAAAGCAATAAATATCTACAAAAAAATATGAATGAAACTTGATAGAAACACTTACCACTATCCCGCTATCATAGTGGGACCAGACTAATGGCCATAGTAGTCGACGTCTGGGTAACGAACGAAAAAAAAAAATAATAATAATAATAATAATGCCTTATTACAAGTACCATCCGCATGCAGTTCTAGAGAATGCTGATTTTAGACTATACTACGATACCCGGCCTGATATTGTGGTTGTGGATAAAAAGCTAACTCGGTTCTCCTGGTGGATGTTGCTGTACCCAATAACAACAATATTTTAAACAAATACAACGAAAAAATTGCAAAATACACCGAACTTGCAATTGAGGTAGGACAGATGTGGCATGCAGAGAAAGTAGAGGTGGTGCCGGTCATCGTTTCATCTACGGGACTAATCCCCAAAACTCTACAAGACAGCCTCACCAAACTAGGTCTTCACAAAAACACATATATCGATCTGCAGAAGGCTGCAATTTTGAATACTTGTCACACTGTCCGTAAATTTCTAAATATGTAACTGCTCTGCCTAATCCCATTTGCGTTTACAAACGCTCGGGATAGGTGAACATTACCAGCAAGAGCTGAGCAAGAGTACACTTGAAATGGAAATATTAATAATAATAATATAATAATAATAAACATTGAACCAATGCCTTTCGTTAACTTGACAACAAGCGAGGTAACCGAAGCTATAAAGAGCACCAGTAGTTGGAAGACACCAGGAGTTGACAATGTCCAAAACTTCTGGTATAAGAAGTTTGACAGTCTGCGTGAAGCAATAGCAAGATCATTTACACATATTCTGCAACATCCAGAAGATACACCACCATTTCTGACACTGGGTTCGACCCACTTGCTTCCCAAAACGCATCAAACTCACGATCCTACGCAGTATAGACCTATAACATGCCTTCCAACTATATATAAAATATTAACGTCTTGCATTACTAACCGTATTTACAGACATGCGAAACATAACAACATCTTGTCGGAAGAACAGAAAGGGTGCAGACGAGATCACCAAGGCTGCAAAGAGCAACTCATCATCGATTCGGTAATACTAAAACAGGCGCAGAAGGAACAGCGCAACATCTACACGGCTTTCGTAGATTATAGGAAAGCATTTGATAGCGTTTCACATTCCTGGCTTGTTAAAGTTTTGCAAATTTACAAAGTACACCCCACACTTGTTACTTTTCTTGAATCATCGATGAAGCACTGGCGAACGAACCTTCATTTACAAATAAATGATCAATACCTCGAAACTGATGAAATTTCTATCCGTAGGGGGATCTTCCAGGGCGACTCCCTGAGTCCACTTTGGTTTTGTTTGCCAATGAATCCACTTTCCAAGCTACTTAACGATACGGATTACGGCTTTAAAATCAAAGCCAACAGCGCCAACACTAGCTGCACTGTTTCCCACATTTTATACATGGATGACATCAAAATATACGCATCAAACCAGCGTCAAATTCAACATTTACTTAATATCACTGAAAAATTTTCCAGTGATATACAAATGGGATTTGGATTAGACAAGTGCAAAACCTTGAATATCGAGAAGGGTAAAATCGTTAACGGAGATGTGTTACTACCTAATGGGAACATTATAAATGCCATGCAAAATGGTGAAACCTACAAATATCTAGGATTTCAGCAAGCTAAGCTACTAGACCAGAAGCAAGCAAAAACCAAAATTCGAGGACAGTTCACTCGAAGGATAACTGCTTGCAACGGCTACTCAGTTTAGAGAGCACCTCAGGTGTAGATTCTGAGACCAAACTAGTATAAATTCAGAGAGTAGTCTTACCGGTTTTCGGGTAATTCTACTTGAAATTTATTGAAGGTGAAATAAAGATGAATTAGGAAAATTAGGAAAGGTAAGTGGGCGCCACTCTGAATAATACTAGCCTATTTGTTATTCACATCTGCATTATAGCGACAAATCCTGTAAGATTGGAAGGGAAAAAAAACTATATGAACAACGTTATTAAATTTACAAGTTGTATATTGAAATTGAAATATGAAATGAAAAAAATTGACCAGTCAACATATGTTGTGTTGGAGAGCAAGAACCATTGTACTTTCCTGTTCTTGTAGTGAGTTGTCGGAAAACTTGAAGTCCCGGATAAGGTATTCCAGGTAAAGTATTCCAGGTAAAGTGTCTCAGGTAAAGTGTCCCAGGTAAAGTGCTTCAGGTAAAGTGCTCCAGGTTAAGTGCTCCAGGTTAAGTATCCCGGATAAAGTATCCCAGGTAAAGTTTCGGGTCCCGGTAAAGTGCTAGGGAACAAATATAATATCAGGAACAAATTTACCAAATTTAACAAAATCCAGGATGTCTGAAGTATGATATTACAATACAGATAATATTTAATGTTAAAGAAAATTATTTGACAACGTGGTTCATACATCCTGTATTTTTTTAGATAAAAGAAATACTCAAAGAAAGCAATAAATGAAATAAATAAATGAAAACGATAAAATCGAATAACCGATTCTGCACCGGTAAATACATACATTTGTTTAAATACGTATATATTTTTAAATAGATATTTTTAAATAGATAATATAAAAAAACCTGAAAGAAAAAAACAAGTTCATATCGATATATATTATTCCTGGCACTGGAATGACATTGCTACATAATAAAGATAGGAAGGTAGAAGCTATTAAGAAAGGAGAGTTAGTTATACATTTAAGCGAAATGACTTACCACTCAAATGAATGCACTTCTAAGATAAGATAAGATAAGCCAGAAAGGCTTCAATAGCACATGTTCGCCAGGAAGAAGAACGAAACCCCTTTGCCACTTGTTTAAATACACGAAATCATGTGAACGACCACCGACTTACGTCTCATGTTCGTGTCACGCTCATACGCTTTGACCAGGAAAGGAATTTATCTTTCAGTAGTGAATTCTTGATTCATATTTGATTTATAATTGGTAGAAGAAGAGACACGAGATCGAAGTGGGAATTTCAAGATGGGCGTGACTATTTTCCGACGGACGGACCTCGATCAGCGCGTATAGAAACGTTGTTTTCGACTCTCGTCGACAGTAAATATATTCAGCCTTGAAACATTTCTCGGTGTTGGGCATGAGAAAGGACTGGCTATTCGCCGCCCATACGATAATTTATTAATTCAATCGAGGGAAGTAAAGTGAACGAAATTAACGTTACATGCTTTATTGAAATCCCAGTTGAACGCAGGAAATCTTGCCAAAGCAATTAACACCTACGCCATACCGGTCCTGACACACTCATTTGGAATTCTTAAGTGGACAAAAACAGAACTGGAAGATATTCAAAGAACAACGCGAACCATGATGACCAAACACAAATGTCACCACCCGATATCATCAGTTATTAGGACCACTCTACCAAGAATAGAGGGAGGGAGAGCTCTAACGGACATAGTTAATTTACATTACAAACAAATATCCCAACTCCAAAAATTCTTCATTGGCAAGGCTCAAACATCTAAATTGCATGAGCTGGTTGCGAAAGCAGATAAAAACTATTCCCCCTTAGATCTTGTAAACCCTGATAATAAACTTGAAATCGTTACAGACTCTAACAAAGAGGCAGAGTGGGCCCAGAAAGCGCTCCATGGTCGACATCATCACGACCTCAATCAACCATATATCGACAAGGAAGCATCAAATAAGTGGCTCTCTGATGGATCATTGTTTCCAGAAACAGAAGGATTTATGATGGCGATCCAAGACCAAGTAATTAATACCAATAATTACAAGACATTTGTTATAAGAGATCCAAACATCGTTTCGGACAAGTGCAGAAGGTGTCAACAAACAACAGAGACGATACGACACATTACGTCGGGATGTTGAGCCATAGCTAACACTGATTACCTACGCAGGCACAATCAACTTTGCAACATCATCCATCAGAAGTTGGACAACAAATTTGGATTAGTTAACACCTACACGCCTTATTACAAGTACCATCCGCATGCAGTTCTAGAGAATGCTGATTTTAGACTATACTACGATAGGTCAATTATCACCGATAGACGGGTGACGAATAACCGGCCTGATATTGTGGTTGTGGATAAAGCTAACTCGGTTCTCCTGATGGATGTTGCTGTACCCAATAACAACAATATTTTAGACAAATACAACGAGAAAATTGCAAAATACACCGATCTTGCAATTGAGGTAGGACAGATGTGGCATGCAGAGAAAGTAGAGGTGGTGCCGGTCATTGTTTCATCTACGGGACTAATCCCCAAAACTCTACAAAACAGCCTCACCAAACTAGGTCTTCACAAAAACACATATATCGATCTGCAGAAGGCTGCAATTTTGAATACTTGTCACACTGTCCGTAAATTTCTAAATATGTAACAGCTGTGCCTAATCCCATTTGCGTTTACACACGCTCGGGATAGGTGAACATTACCAGCAAGAGCTGAGCAAGAGTACACTTGAGTTGGAAATAATAATAATAATAATAATTTTATTGTTCACACGTAAAGAGGTTACATGAACAAGGAGAGTGACAAAACCAAAGAATAAGTACATTGTGGAACATAAAATACATACAAATTGTTAAAATATATCATTCAGACATCGAACAAACATAATGTGTATAAGGGAATTATGACAACATACTTCTCTTTAATTTCCTAAGAAAGTAGATGCTCACATCAGCATAGAGCTGGTAGGGACTTTTACTGAGATCTCATCTTTTACTGAGATCTAGCCTAGATCATCCGAAAATCCTCGAACCTTAATAAGATCTTCTCTTAGGCTTTTATACATGGGACAGACCAGCAATATGTGTTCAAGATGTTCAGGCATTAGGAAGTTTCATATTGAGCAAATAGTGGTAATTTCAATTTTATACGAATTGTTATTGACATGTAAGTACAAGTTTTCTGAATTTGTGGTCCTAAGTTGAGCTATAAGTCTCTTAATATGTAAGGGAATTGTACAGGTTGAATAATTGTTTTCATTAGGATCATTTTGTTGTAAAAGAAATTTATATGAAGCGTGATGAGTGCTAAGTATGATTCTATTTTGATCTTGTTCAAAAGTTTTATTTATGTATCGAGATAATATAGTTTCTTTTGTGTTTAGGTCAATATTATTTATATTAAGTTCTATGTCACAATACTTTACCATAGCCTTGCAGAGTTGGTCGGCCCAATTATATTTTGAATTTCCAACAGCATATTGCTGTAGTTTAATAGAGCGGATTAGTGCTCTATTAACATATCGATTGGGAGTTACACTTTTAAATCGTAAAAGAAGCTCTAGGGCCTGCTTTATTATGAAGTACCCTATCCTACATAATGCCAGTTAGGACCTAAATCTATATGCAGCTGTTGATCTTTGCAGAAACAATAAGTGTTTCCAAAGGTTATTTTTTATTTTTTCTGCTTCTTCTAGATGACGGAGGCCCCAAATACCGCTTGCATAAGTGAATGTAGGTATTGCGACGTTATTATACAATAGTTTTATTGACTCTAGTGATGTGATTTTAGAGCAGACTATATTTTTTATTAAAACACCTTGAGAGAAACGGGTTTTTTGTTCGCGTCGTTTGAAATTGTTCAAAAATAGCCCATTGAAGATGAATATGACCCCTAGATATTCATATGTATTTGAAAGACAGACAATGTTATTTTTGTTTGTGAATTCCGGTGGTGCCCGATATTTGGGCTTTTGCGAAAAATAACTATTTTTGTTTTTGTCGGATGAACGTCGAGTATCCCCTTGTAGAACTCCTTTCGTAATTTATATATTTTCTGATACGTTACCTTGTTGTTCAATAAACAGAGAAGCTAAGCTGTACATTAGTTTAAGTATTCTGATAATTTTAGCACTCATCCCACTAGTGAATAGTTTGCCCCAAAGAAGTTCATAGTTCAGTGAATCAAAAGCCTTTTTGAAGTCTACAAACAAAGTAAACAATTTTCTACCTGGCAAACGCAGATAGTTATTTGTGATAACTGATAAGACATAAATATTATCCTCACAGCTTCTATTTTTTCTGAATCCTGCTTGACATTCAGGCAGCATTTCATTGTTTTCTGTAAAATTTGTTAGTCTGTTGTTAATGAGCTGTGTGAATAGTTTTGTCTTATGGTTTAGTAGTGCGATGATGCGGAAGTAATTTGGGTCATCTGTTGGGCCTTTCTTATGGAAGTGGATCATTTTTGTATTAGTCCATGTAGAGGGTATCTTTTCTTGTGAAAGAATTGTTTTAAAAAGTTGTTTTAAATACATTACCCATTCTGTTGGCAAGTTTTTGTAAAACTCATTTGGTATTTCATCTTCTCCTGGTGCTTTGTTGTTTTTTACTGTATTCAGAACCTGGTAAATTTCAGCATTGGAGAAATCCAAATCTAAATCAGGATGTAAGTTGTCTATATAGAGAGTTGCTAGATTTGTTATTGGTGTATAAAAATTTCTGTAATAATCAAGCATTGTATTCATGTCAATATTTACACTAAGTTGTTTATCTTTGGTTGAGTTAAAGTTTTTCCAAAACTCGTTAGGGCTGTTACTGCTTTCCAATTTCTTTCTTATATTCCTCTGATACTCATATTTTTTATTCTTCATTATTTGTTTATATTCTATTTTAGTAGTTTTGTAGTTTAGAACTGCATTTTTTTCGAATTTTGATTTAATTAGATTTTTTTTAGTTTTATTCGGACTTTTTTTAGTTTCCCAGCATATTTTGTCAAACCACGGTTTTGATCTAGTGTTTTGGTAACATTTAAAAGTTTGCTTTTTTTCCATTCCTAGAAATTTTGATGTCAATCTAATAGCTTCGTTTAGCTGATTATCTAGTTCTTATGGTAAGTTTAAATGAGGATTTGTAACATACTGAGAGATTATGTTTTTATATGAGTTTATTTTTAGGGGGTCCCATCTAACAATTTCTTTACTATATGAGTTTGAGGATATATTCGATATATTTTGTTCAACGTTTATACCTAAACTAAGTACACAACCTAAATGATCTGAAATGAGGGTTTTATTTACAATGAAATTTGAAATTAAATTTTTGCTGTTAAAATTGGCCCACACTAAGTCTATCACGCCATTACCGGTCTGTCCAATGTATGTATAATTAATAATCACCTTCATAGTCGCCATACCTGCTATTTAGTACGAATAAACCCAAACTTTCAAGGGCTTCTGTGAGTAGTGTCTCCCGCAAATTGTTCACTTTATCCATGGAGTCTAGGGGTCCTAATGGGAAATCAAGGATCATAAAGTGATATTCATCAGGTTCATTCCGGCAGCCTATTCTCGCATTGAAGTCCCCATATATCAAAATATATTCATTTGCATAATCATTAGATATGTTTTTAACGACTTCTTCTAGCAATTCTTTGCAGATGTGATCATCCAGCTTAGGTTTTAAATAAACAATACCTAAAATTACAAAAATATTATTTATACATAGTCTGACAAACATCCACATATTACAGGTTTCAATTATATCAACATTTTTAAGACCTTGAATGTCTTTAGAGGAAAACTTAAGAGGTAATTGAGTTCTTCGGTATCTAGTTCATTTATAGTATTAATTTCCTGACAGTTCCAAAATAAAACGTTCATGGATTTTAGCGATTTTCCGTTTATAGGTTTTACTTACTTCATTTAGTAGTTTTTTGGCGTTGCTAGTATACTATTATTCATTTTAGTTATTTTATTCGATTCTCCATCAGCTTGATGCTCTGGGGTTCTTTCACTGAATTTTCTTGCATTTGATTTATCTGCTGTTGTTTTATTTCTTATCTGGGTATTTCTCACTTCTCCCAAGGTTTCAACCGTATATTCTTTCCCGTTTATATATAATTTATTATATCTTATACTTGCTCTATGTCCCCTATCCCTGGCTATTTTCATTTCTTGTTTTACTATTTTTCTTTGATTTTGAATATCTTTTGAGAAATCTTCGCTCAAAAAAACTTTCCTCCCTTTCAATTTTTTGCTTTCTTTTAGTATGTGCCAGGATTGTCCTATTTTTATTGTCTTCAATTCTGCCTATTCTTCTGATGTCAATTATATCTCCTCCATTCATTTCTAATTCTAATGTTTTCGCTATGTTCTTGATTACTTCTTCTAAATCTTCTACTGCATTGTTTTTTTCTTCTTCTATCCCGTAGATTATTAAGTTCTTTTTCCTTATTTCTCTTTCCATTTCTTCGATTCTAGCGTGTTGTCTCTTTTGTTCTTCTTTTAGCATTTGGTTTTATCTTTTCATTTGTACATTTTCATGCTTGATACTTTTTAATTCATTGTGTATATCATTTAGTTTGGCGTCCATATTTTTATCCATGTTTTTTAGCTGTTCTTGAATGTTTTTAACTATTTCCCCCATATCTACTTACTTTGTGCAGAGTAATGTTTAAAATTTCAGTTCAGAGCCGGTACTGTATTCTATTCGGAACCTTAATGAGCTCTTAATTTGTCCTTACTTTTTTCTGGGTTTTTAATAAATTAGCAAAATGTGGTTGTAGATATTTTCAATATTTGTGAATTGTATGGAGCACTATTTATCTTTCTCAAATAATTTATTACTCACGTGGTAGAGATTGCATTTGTCGTTGGGTGTATGTATTTTCCACTTTTATCAATCAATCAATATAACAGTTCTCGATTATTTAACTAATTATTATCACAGCTCGAATCAAACACAGCACTTTAGTTCCACAGACCAGCACCGTCTCCCAGTTTGAGGTAAAATGGGAAAATCTTTCTTCAAAAATACGAAAAAATTTATCGATCGTGGGTAATACGGACTCACATTCCTGTTTTGTGGCGAAATCCAATTTTATTAAAAGAGTATTTATCATCATTAACTGTTCATTGTCAATATTTAAATTATTTAACGATTTTATGTGCTGTTTCATATGAGTAATAAATTCACGTAAACATTGAGCATTGCCTTTCGATAGGTTGGGGTAATCAATAATCGAGTTAAAATGCCAATTAATAATTGCGAGATTGTCATTATATATTTCAAATAAAATATTTATTGCCACACGAAACATATTCATATTCATTATTCATTTTTTATTGAAGCTTTCAGATATACCAGTTTTTCGACATCGGAAAGTGCGGAGTTATTCGCAACGAGCGATGTGAACAGTTCGAAAAATGATTACCATTTCGTGATATCGCCGTTAAATTCAGGTATTTTCAATTGAGGTAACTTTGCAATATGAGACCAGAAGTTATTATTAATAATAACTTGAGAATTGTCATTTTTTGTGCGAGTGGTACATTCGGAAAGGGTTTATATCCTTCTCTGCATGTTAGAGAGATAGTCCAAATACCTTTCTGTCGTACTATCAAATTCATTAGCGCTAGGAAGCTCGCTAGTATCGCACTCAAGGTCAATTATGTCATTTTCAATTTTTTCTAAATTAACAAAGGTGTTCGTTAAGGCCTTTTCGCGAGTTTGAATTTGAAAAACATCATTTTGTGGTATCGAGATTACGATCTAACCAAGTGATTAATCGATTAAATTCCGATCGAGCGTGCTTCCTAGATTTTTTAAGAATATCCATGTCTGCCAATTACTATGTTTAAATTTTCAGTGAATGAAAATGCAATGAACGAGTTATGAAGACTATGTACACGACAAAGATAAATATTCTTGGCTTCAAAAATACATATACGAGAAAATTCACAAACATTTGCTCAAACAACTAGAATTCAGTTCGTCATTTTTCAAACACAAATAAAACGTTTATAAAATAAAAGCAGCAATTTAAATGCTTTTTCAACTTCAAAAATATTCTTTGAATTGAGTGAAAGAGTTATTAGGTTGTCGAACACAATAATGTTCAAATTTTCATTAGAAAACATGCATAGTTTACCTCACAGGTTAGTGGCACTTCCAAGGATGCAATGGGAACAAAAACATATCCAGAAGCGAATATGACGATTTTCCTACCCAATAGCCGACTCGATGAAGTACCATTATGGAAAGCGATTGCCCTTTAATTCTTAAGGATCCTCTCCATTGAAACGAAATCCTTCAACATTTTTGGGATTTGACAACCAAATTTTCTTGTCCGGGGGTTCCATAAAATAAAGAGGGTTAACAACAGAGGTACCATTTATTATATTCAATTTCTGGGCATCAATTGCCAAAATACAATATACAATTTTCATTACATCAGCTTGCACGCCGCGCCCATCATTTTTTCTACTTTTTTCTGTCAGTGTCAGATCACGAGTTACCACGTTCTCCCGTCGAGATTTTGAGAGAAAGCGCATCGATCGCGGCTCATGCACGGTCAAGTAGCGTCAATTCACCGGTGACGGAAATAAAATGAAACTAAACGCGAAGGTTCGAAATGCGAACATATTAAATAAAATTAAGTGCGAATGCTCGAAATCGTCATAGTAACGTTTAATAATTTTTTTTAGAACGTTTTCGCAACTATTATAAAATTGCTAGTTGCCTACGCCACTGGCTGATGTATTATTACCAAGCTTCAAGGTGGCGTCTGAAGGTAAATTGAGTGAATCTTGGAAAATTGAATAGATGAAGCTTTTACTTGATGAAGATCCATACTGAACGAGGAAATAAAATAAATAAAACTTCATTATATATCGTAATGTTTTATTTGTATTTTATATTTAATTTTTAAATTTTGTATTTTTATTACAATTTTAAATATTTTTATACTTGCCCTTTTTCCAGCTAGCTCAAATGAAAATCGGGAACAAGAAAACTCTGACTCTCTTTGAGTTCTGGCGCTAGTAAATTATCTACTGAGTTTATTCACAGATATATGTGACTTGAATCAATTCCTATTTTTATAATTTATTAAGATTGTTTATGAACTTTTTATAAATTAAACCTTCCAATATATTATTTAAATAAATGTGTATTAATAAAATTTTGTGACGCCTATGGACAAACTTTTCTTATTATTTTAAAATCACCCTGAAATAGGAAGCAGATGTCTCTGTTGTGTATGTTGAGTGTGGAGAGTTGCAAACAGTTCAGTTTACAGCAAATGGATATCTATTGTCACAGATATAAAAAAATTTGTTGTTCATACCTAATAAAATGGAAATCAATTCAACAAAACAGTTTAATAATAATAATTGTGATTGCCTTCATATGATATTTACATAAATATCAATTCAAATTTAACTAATACTACAAAAGAAACGAGACAATTACACGTATACAGTTAATTAACCTATAATTCAATGAAGAAAAATTTTAAATCTAAGGTAAGTTTGATCAAAGCCAATTATTTATTATTTATGAAATTTATCTTAGATGTACATCAGATATATTTAGAATGCATATGCTTTTTATAAAATTTTAATTGGTACCAATGAATATGACTGACCTTTCTTCGAAATTAATTTGTCAAACTGGTTGGAAGAGGATTTGCAAATTTGATGATGTAGACGGGATTCAACAGGAAGATTGAGGATTCTGATTCTCCTGGAACGCTGGACCAACTTCTTTATAGTTAACAGGTATGTTTTAACTTTTATATTATTTCTTGCTATTTTACTAAACCTTTCTTGGTCTTTTTAAAACTTTCTAACCAATTTCTTCAGTTTTAATATGAATGTTTACTTATTTTCTAAAGCACTTGATTTTTTCTTCATAATTGCAAAATTTCATAATTTCTTGTTTATTGTCTATTATTGTCTATAATATCTATCCTTTCACTATTGTAATTCTTTCTACCCTGTATATCACTAGTAACTTCACTAATTCAACTCTTTAAATTGTCCTTTTTTAATAAAAATTCTTGAAAATATGAGTACCTCTTAAATATCTAATATACAATTTTCTACTATCAATAATTTAATTTGAATTCATGTAAACTCATAACAAATGTCCAATAAATCTTTCCTATTACATATTTCATATAAACTAATTCTAAATTTCATTTAATAAACGTTTTAAAATTTTTTTATACTCCTCCAATAACAACACATAATTCCTCATTTCCTTAACAACCATTTCTGATATTATTATTCTTTGATTCTGTCTGACCGTTCTGTCTTCCCCAAAGCATAACATTTCTTGACAGTGACATTCTATTATAATTTAGGTTAGAATTCTGCCAAAATATAATTTCTATTGATTATTAAATATTATGTATACTAATGATTCTTATTTCAGGTGTAGGTAATACATATCTGGTATGAAAAACAAGCTTTTCTTATTCAAAATACTCTAAATGAAGAATTATAAATTTAATTTGATTATTACTTGATATGATTATGTGAAAAATATTATATTTTGTTTAACTCAAGGTAAGTCTTTCTGTTTTTATTTCTAAACTTCTATTTATTATGATTTCTTATAAAGGATTAATTCTTGCATTCTGTTTTATCATAATCCTTTTTATAACAAGAAATAGAGTTGATTCAAGTCTCATAATCATTGACTGATACTTTTCAACTATTTTCTTTCCCAATTTTCATATTTTCACTATTAAAGTAGTTTTAATTGTTTAATACCATTTCAATGTATTAATTTAATGAAGTTTCAAACAAATTATATTGTATTATTTCATCGTTGAGTAAATCTTGCTGTAATAAACATTAAATTATGTCTAGTATCGGTAAGCGACACCCTCATAAGTAGTAATGAAAGGACATATAATATCATTCACTATTTTGAATTAAAATATCATATTAAAGTACTTTCACCTTATTAACGAAAGCATCGTAGAATATTTTATGTGTGAGGTGAGGTTGGTTCGGCTGTGTGATAAGACTACTATTTAAAAAATAATATTTTTCGTTTTATATTCAAAAAATAATAAAATTTGTCGTTATGGCTATCAAATGAAAAATAATAAATATCCAATTCCCAATATATAACTAAGGAAAACTGTTTAATAAATTATTGAAAAGCGGGAAACAATGTATTGCAGGCGGAGATTTCCTGATGCCTGAAGAATGCATTAAAGCTAGTTTTTTGCTTTCCATTGAAAAAATGTTGAAGTAGTCGGGTATTTTGTTTTAAATAATCAGGTCTATTTATTTCAGCTTTCTAGCGCCTTTTAGGTGATGTCAGCTTTAAATTTTACGAGCACAATCGATGCTATTCGATATCTCGTCCCAAAACCCTGAAAACGTCGGCGATAAGTCAAGTGGTTGGCCCACAAGGATCGTTGGAAAACAACTCACATGCCTCCACGGGTGAAATCCTTGCGAATAGTAAAAGTTTCCGAACAAAAAAGTCTTATTTTTTATCTTCCACAATCCCTGAATATTTGAAAAAAACTCGACGAAGGTACGGTTAGACTGACAGACGGACATTTCCATTACGAAAATTGGAGGAGCGATACGAACATTTTCATGCTTTTTTGAGCAATGCTGAGATTTTTACGTTTGTAAAATGTTCGCTGATTTTAATTAAATATCGTCCAGACAGTATAAAAGTAATCCCGAGTTTTGGTAAATTTGTGATTAATACACATTAAAATTTCAACCAAAAAATGTCACACCATTATTAATATTACTTTGGATTTTCGGTCGAGAACCAAGTGTGGGATCCTCATATATGTACGGTTACATATATTGTGAATCTTACTGGATGTACCACGCGAGATCCAATGAGTGTTTTTTTGATAAGTTTGTATGTATGTATGTATGAAAATTGGGGTGACATTCACTCAGACCTAAAAGATCTATTGTGCCCCCTTACTTCTACTTAGTTCCTGAGGAAAGTCTCAGAGACTAGTAGCTCCTTAAGTCCTATTTCCCGGAGGAATTTTAGGATATCTGCAGGCTTAACTTAGGTAAATGTCCCTCTTCTATCCAGTAATCTCCAAGGTAGTAGGATAAGTTTGCTTTCCTCTGTACCGACAACTGTTCACTATCTCCGAATGTGCTTCCTTGGCTTCGTCAGACTTGTCCTTTGAAGAGTATCCTTCAGAACGACTTCTACCTTTGGGGATATACTAGCTCTGCTTGAGGCACAATAGCAAGGCTCTAAAAGATCGATTGAATTTGTTGCTGAAGGTTTTGAAAGTCGATGTAATTTTATAAACTATTGATGACTGGATTAATTAAATTGATCTATAAACTTATTGATTCGTCGGGGTAGATTATACGATAAAAATCACGACCCCTCCAAAATTATGTAGGGCTTATAAATGCACCAAATTATTCAGATCTACCATTTGGCTTTCAAATAATCTACCGATTTCTCATATGGAATCTATTAATCAGGTGCTCCTTACCCAGTCGATGCTTCTCGCACGAAAATAAATGCGTACGTTATTGGTACACATAGCCTTAAATAGTTCGAAAATATACGTAGGGGCATTTATTCGCGTGAGAACTATTGACAGTATTCTCGAAACCATTCATTTTCTAAGATTAGAATTTAACTCTACTACGAATTGAAGTCAGGCAACGCAGCAAGTTCTAGCAAGAGAGATTGTGCACAGTCGCTTGAATGAGTTCTCGCGTGACGAATGCTTTTTCGTAACATCACACGTTTCCCAAAAGTCCTATGTCGCGCAATAAGAAGCAAGCTTCAATTTAAATTTCATTGGATTAGTGGATTATTCAGAAATTTGGCAACACTGTTGCGTGACGAACCCTTATTCGCTTTTCCGTAACATTACACGTTTCACGAGTTCACTAGCCTTTTCAGAAATATGGCAACACTGTTGCGTGACGGACTTTTCGTAACGGTTACACGTTTTACGAGTTCACTAGCCTTCTCAAAAGTCCTATGTTGTGCAATAAGAAGCAAGCTTCAATATTTTTAAGCTTGCTTCTTATTGCACGACATATGACTTTTGAAAAGGCTAGTGAACTCGTGAAACGTGTAACGTTACGAAAATGGGTTCGTCACGCAACAGTGTTGCCAGATTTCTGAAAAGGCTAGTGATCTCGTGAAACGTGTGATGTTACGAAAAAGCGTTCGTAACGCGATGACTCATTCTTCGTCTCTATCTCGGCCGCCTCCCCTCTCTTCCTCAGCCGCCTTCTTCTTCTCTCTTTCGTAGGCTACACAGTAGCACGCCTCTCTCCCTTTCTGAAGAGAGACAGAGAGAGAGTATCGCGCGTCTCTCTCTCTTATTGCCAAATATAATGAATTTTTTGAAAAATTGTCAAAATTTTTGAAATATGGTCAATAATTGTCAAAGTTTTTAAAAAATGGTTAATATTTGCCAAATATTTTCAAAAATTGTCAAAAATTTTGAAAAACTTGTCAATAATTATAAAAAAAAATGTCAAAAATGGTCAATAATGGTTGAAAATTGTCAAAATTTTTGAAAAATGGCCAAAAATTGTCAAAAATGGTCAATAATGGTTAAAATTTTGAAAAATGGTCAACAATTGTCAAAATTTTGAAAAAATTATCAATAATTATAAAAAAACTGTCAAAAACGGTCAATAATTGTTAAAAATTGTCAAAATTTTTGAAAAATGGTCAATAATTGTCAGAACCTGTCAAAAAGCTCAAAAGTTGTCAAAAATGGTCAATAATTGTCAAAACTGTCAAAATTGGTCAATAATTGTCAAAAATGGTCAATAATTGTTAAAATTTGAAAAAATGGTGAAAAATTGTCAGAAATTTTGGAAAAATAGTCAATAATTGTCAAAATTCTGAAAAAATTGTCAAAAATTGTCAAAGATTTCGAAAAAATGGTCAATAATTATCAAAAATTGTCAAAATTTGGGAAAAATGGTATATAAAATATAAAATACAACTTAGTAGAACGTACTGGGTCTAATGTAATTCCCAACATCGCAATCTATTGCGCGTATTTTTATTGATGGTTTTCCCAACCTCGTATTCTATTGTGCATAAGAAGCAAGCTTTTTTTCACTAATGGTATTGACGCGTCAACTTTTCCACTCGTGAAAAAAAGCACCACTTTATGCACTTGTTGCATAAATAACTATTAAAAATTGACAAAATTTAAGTAGATATTTTCTTCCAGTTTTTTTTTAGAATATTTTTAAGCATAATTATTTTCATTTGATACTTATGTTGTAAAATTACACACAAAATCTTATGTCTAGGTAGCCTAAGTTCAGAAATTAAATTGTTGTAATCAGGTAATCAGGTAATAGTTTTAGCGGTGTTGTCAAATGGTGTTCATTTTCTTTCAGTTGAATTAATTTTGCATTGTAATAGATTACATGAATATTTAAAACAAAAAATTATTTGCTTTTATAATCATGAAAATTGGAATAATAAACATCCTTAGAATGTAATTAAATCTTGGATTTGTTTTATATCTTACATTAAATAAAAAAGATTTAAACAAACTCACTTCTGGACTACATAGTCTTTTTCAAATATCATGAATTTTAGTTCAAAATAACATAGGTTATTTTTTCAATACTAACAAATGCAATTCTATTATACATAATATATTTTCTCCCCTCATTCTTTAGAGGTACCTAATTACTTTGGAATAAATTAAATGATATTGGAAATTAAGAACTAAAATGAAATACTTGAAATGTTTGCTAATATAATATTTAGATTTAAAAAAGCTTCGCAAACCTTCAGTTTTTTTTTCTACACTCACCGGCACGAAAACCGGAGCAGTTGAATATTTTTACAAACTTCAAATTTTGATGTTTTGTGATGTTTTATTATTATAATATCTTACACACAAACGAAAAAACATGTTTTACGTATTTTCTAACAACAATTAAACCTTTAATTGAGGAAAAAAGTGTTTTGTAACAATTTGAAAAACTAGGATGAAAACGCACAAATTGGTGTTGTGGAAAAATTACCTTAAATTAATCAAAACTGAAACGACTTGCTAGCAAAAACTGGGGAGCCGCATTCTTAATAACGAATGCTGCCCCCACGTGCTCGAATTACTGCCTGTAGTTCCCATTCCTCTAAAAGAGCTTGTCGTAACTGATTTAAAGGTACAGGAGCATGACTTCGGATCCTTCGACCAAGCATGTCCCAAACATATTCTATGGGGTTAACATCCGGACTCACCGTTGGCCACTCCATAACAGAAATATTTACTTCGTTTAAGTACTCTTGGGCGATTCCCGCGGTGTGAGGTCGGGCATTATCATGCACCATAAGCAAGTCATTTCCAATAAAACCAACATACGGGACAGCAAAATCTTGGAGAACGTCCTCAATGTACCTGGCAGCAGTTAGGGATCCTCTCGGAAAGATGTACAATTCTGTGTGTGCCTTCAGAGAAATTCCTTCCTACACCATAACCGAGTCTCCTTGGTATCGTGCCCTAGAACTGAAGGTACATACGCTCGTGTAGCCTTCGCCATACTCTCTCACGACCATCTGGAGACCGCAGGCTCATTCATTCATATATTTGGGTTATGCTCATCAGCCCAGGCTCTGGAACTGAATCTTTGTACCATTTCCCATGTTATCTACTTCCATTCCAGAAGCTTCGTGTCTTCTATAAAGGCCACTAGTTTGACTAGAGGGATTTTCAGTAGTTGTGATGGTTGTATAAATTCCTCTCCAAAGTGCTTCCGTCTAAGTTCTTGTAAGTTCTCACAGAAGCAGAGTATGTGGGTAGGTGTTTCATCATCAAGTTCACATTTTCTGCACATACGTTCACTAACTTTGCCCATATTGTACAGATGTTTCCTCAAGGTGCAGTCACCAGGTCGGTAACTGTCTTCAAATGTCTCTTACCCAGTTTCAGTAGCCTGGTTGAGAGTTCCTTGTCTACCTTGTTCAGTAAACTATTGGTATGAGGGTGCCCTTGTGTCACCCTCCATTTGAATTGGTGTTCCATATCTAGCCAGTTCCCGATTTCCCCTCTTATGCAATCTTTTGTGATTCCACAAAACGGTTCCGGTCCTATGAAGTCTCCTTTAGAGCCTTCTTCAGCTAACTGGCCGCCATTTCATTACCTGCAATCCCCTCATGTGCCGGCACCCATATTAGAGACCGCAGGCTAAATCTGGACTCATCGGTGAACAAAGCGCGCCCCCATTCATTTTCACCCCAGTGCTCATGATTTCTGGCAAACTGAAGTCGCGCAACACGATGACGCCTAAGACGTTCTAGGCCTGTTGCAGGTCTACGACTGGTAAGATTGGCTTCTCCGAATCGTCGTCTAACTGTCCGTTAGCTTACGTTAGTTTGCCGGACGTGCTGAAGTCGATTTCTGATTTCAACAGCTGTAGCATGACGATTTCGCAGACTTTGTAAGATGATAAAACGATCATCACGAGCGCTAGTTCTGCGTTGGGGACCAGTTCCAGGTCGACTGGTGTAACCTTCAGTTTCCAAAAAAAGTGTTAAAATACGGTGCTATTGGAGACATGATACTCTCGGGCAACATATTCCGTCTTCAAGCAACGCAACAATAACAGCCGATGTGTTGGGATTAACATCCATATATTTTAGATTAATAAACGCACCACAATAAGGCAATAAGCGCAGAAAAACTTTCAAACGTGTTATGATTTGTCAGATTTCTCACAACAATGTAAACAACAGCATTGTTGACATGGGTTCATGGCCTATGCACTATGCACTTTGCAGTAATAAGATCTATGGAATTTATTATTTTTACTCAAAAACAGTTTTTTTTCTTCAATTAAAGGTTCAATTGTTGTTAGAAAATATGTAAAACATGTTGTTTGTTTTGTGTGTAAGATATTATTATAATAAAACATCACAAAGCATTAAAACTTGAAGTTTGTTTAAAAAATTTCAACTGCTCCGGTCTTTGTACCGGTGAATGTATTTTTTTGTTTTACATTCAATGATATTCTAGTTACACTTTGATCTGTGTCAGTTGGTCGGGAAGCGATAGATATGTGTTGAATTTTGATGAAAACTATTGATTGTCATTAGGTGCTATTATTTATTGAGATTATTTGTATTATTATTTACTATTTTCTTATCTGTTTCCTGTTCCTTATTTTCGGATTTTGTTATAGACAGTTACACTTTGATCTATGTCAGTTGTTCGAGGAGCGATGTTAAATTGAATTATGAAAACTATTGTACCTCAGGTAGATGGATCGATTTGGTGCGTCAATTCCATTTCAATTATGCAATTTCTTTTTTATTAGTTCTAAGAATTCAATATTCCGGAAGTTCATATATGATGTCGTCTGCTCCTCGCCTTGCAACAGCAGGTATTATAAAATCGAAGAAGGTATGATCGAACGCTCCTTCTATATCAAGAAATGCTCCCAGTGCTTTTTCTTGATTTTCTGGGGCAGCATTAGATTTGGACACCAGTTGGCGTGAGACTGTTCCACAGAATTTTCCCAGTAATTTCAATGAAAAAGTTTTCCTCAACATGCTAATCACTGAGGTTCTCCATCATCCTTAACTTGGAAGAAGACATAGTTTCAGTCTGAATGATTTTGCCTGGGAATAATGATTTCCTGGTTCCAAAATAAAAACGATTTGGGCTCTTTCCCAAGCAGTTAAAGCATATCCAGGTGCCGGTGATGATCTGAAGAGTTTGCAAAGTACTAGAGTGATATGTCTTCCCCCTGCTATAGATGCTTTGGGATTATATCATGTGGTCCAGGTGCGAGGCAATAGCCTTGCTCAATTTTCTCTGGGTTATGACTTTGTTAGCTACACTCCAATCCTCTTTCATCGCACGAGTTAGTTGGAGTTTTGATGGATAGTTTCGTTCCTGATTCCACGGAATTACTTTAAAGTTTCTGCTGTAGAATCTCCAGGTTCTCGTTATCAGTTTCCGTGTATGACCCATTGGAATTAAAATATTGTCTATGGAATTAACAGGATTTTTTTGACTCCAGATATTTTTGAGGTTGTTTCCACCTATCCAGGGAGTT
Source organism: Lochmaea crataegi (assembly GCA_947563755.1). Classification (NCBI taxonomy): domain Eukaryota; kingdom Metazoa; phylum Arthropoda; class Insecta; order Coleoptera; family Chrysomelidae; genus Lochmaea; species Lochmaea crataegi. Next base: position 40,167,198 of record OX387427.1, on the reverse strand, counting down.
TGCTCCAGGAACCCCTTTTTGTGTTTTTGATCTGATCATTGTATACAGTCAGAGTAGAGTAATATTTTTCCCAACCTTCCTGTTTTTTTCGCACTGGTGAACAGTTTGTGAGCTCTTGATTCAAGTTTAATGAGCTCCTTGTTCGTTCATTCCTGGAGGAACAGGTTACCTTAAAACAGTAGTTGTGATAATGAAGCTCGATAGCCTCGCGAAGTTGTTCGGAGGGAAGCTCTATATCATCATTGTTTTTTATTTTAATTTTCCAGTAGGTGTTTAAGCTCATTCTTGTGTTCCTCTCAGATCGTGCTCCTTGGACCGATGATCCGAAAGCGACGGCTCCTCAGGCACAAGCCAGTGAGCTAGCCGAGAGCTTACATTTTTTTTAATTTTATGCTTTCTAAACCAGTAGTCTTCGTATAAGGCAATTCGTTTCTCTGTGGTACTTTCAATACTCTCTTGCTTAGAATCTGTCACACCTCGCACAGATTCTATAATCTATAACATCACGTATTGACACCAGGCACAAATATTTGCAGGGATACAAAACGTAACTGATCATTCGTAAATTCTGTCAATAACTCTTTCCTAAAGTGACCTTATTTATATTCTTGAGATAGTGCCGATTTTGCCCCGACACCAAAACGTCAACAGCTTGTGTGTGTTATACGTGCTCAGTTAAGACTTCTTTTATTGCTGCGATTAATTTAATTGTTTCTGTTTCACTACGATTTTAATAAAATTCCACAACTTGCCTTCTTAACCTCGTCGGTTACAATCTTTGGATGTGTCCATAAAACGTTAACCTCTTTTCATATCAGAATTCATGTCCCTGTCATTGAGTCAGTACCTCATAAGGTCATATTTGAGTGCGCTCAGAGAAATAGTTCAAAAGTACACTATCTTACATCAATTAATAATGGTTGATTTCTTGGAATACGGAGGTGACCTTGAAAAATTGTTAAATGAAGTTACTCAGGTTCTCCATACTATAAAACTTCGACTGAATGTACAGAAGCTGTAGAAGGGGCTTATGAAACTTGTGAAGAAGAGATGCAAGTCAAATAAAGGATTCATCCTTTGTGTTGTAGCGTTGTTGAACAAATAGGACAAGCAGAACTATTATTGTTGGTAAATCAGAAAGGAGCAAAACGTGCTTTGCGCAATTTGAAATATACCTACAATACTAGTTCGAGTTAGAAACATGGTGTGAAGAACACTCACTGTCGATCAACCCCAAGAAGACTGAGATGGTCCTTTTCACCAGGAAAGGAAGATTATCGGGCTTAAAACCCCCCGAAATCTTCAATAGCAAATCAAACTTCTCTGAAGAGGTGAAATACCTGGGTATTACCCTCGACAGAGAGCTAACATGGAACTCTCACCTACAGAGCAGAGCTAAAAGAGCATGTGGCTTATGAGCAACGTCGGAGGACAGTGGGACGCACATGGGGTGTTTCACCTCGTGTGGTCACCTGGATCTACACTGCAATCATAAGACCAATGCTAACATACGGAGCCATTGCATGGGGACCGAAGGTTCTACAAGCCACGGTCATCCAAAAATTATATCAAATACAGCGAATGGCTTGTTTAAACATCACAGGAGCCATGAGAACAACACCAACCGCGGCAATGGAATTAATTACTGGTCTGACCCCTCTGGACTTGTACGTCAAAGAGGTTGCGTTAATGGCCATGTTACGATTGAGCACGGCTGGTGTAAACCACGAAGTAGGAGTGGGTCAATTGAGGCTAAGCCTATGGCGAGAAGCGCTTTCTGTGCTACCTCTGCTGCAGGCGGCCAATTATGCAATTGAACCCAAGTTTGTGTTTGATATACCCTACAAAATACAAATGAAACATAACACAGAGCCAGATGCTGCAAATGCAATACGCATATATACAGACGGCTCAAAAACCTAAGAAGGCTCAGGATGTGGAGTTTACTCCAAATCACTCAGCCTAAGAATTAAGTGGGGAATGGGAAAAATACCAGCGTGGTTCAAACAGAACTGGCTGGTATCTCAATTGCCACAAAAGAACTAACCATAAAACGAATTTCTGGCAAAAGCATAACTATATGCACTGACAGCAGACAAGCCCTATTAGCCTTGAACAGACAACGTGTTACATCAGGGCTAGTATTAGAGTGCCACCAAGATTTAGCTAACGCCTCGGTAGATAACAATATTATCCTGAGTTGGGTTAAAGGGCACGACAGGAGAGAAGGTAATCGCATTGCCGATTCTTTAGACAGGGAAGCAGCTGGACTAAAAATTTTAGCACCCAATGACACCTACGGCCTGACGAATTCGACAATTGCGGAACTAGCCAAGCGTTACACCCATGCTCAATCCCTTAAGAGATAGGATGGAATCAAAGGATGCAGTCTTGCCAGGATCACCCTGGGCGACCCTGGAAAGCTGGCGCCGAAGAAATATTTGGCGATGACCAGGAAAAACCCTACGCTTAACAGTAGGATTTCTGACTAGCCACTGTCAACTAAGGAAACACCTCCATACTATGGGGCTAGTGGACACATCTCTATGCAGAATGTGTGAACAAGAAGATGAAGCTGTCAGGCATGTCTTATACGAGTGCCCGGAGATATCGTCAATAAGAGAGTGTGTGTTCGGTGAGTCTGGGTCTACACCTGCCGATATAAAGGAGATGTCTCCTAGTGACCTGTCCACCTTCCTGGAAAGGACAGGATGGACGATGACCTAGGAAGACAACTCCTCGGGAGGATGTACAATGGGTCACATGTGGCCTAAGTGCTGTGGGCCTGAAGTCACCCTCCACACTCTACAGATACAGATACTAGTTCTGATTATTTTGTAACGCTTAATAATAGCATAAAAGTACAATTTCGGTTTTGGGAAATATTTCTTATTCAAACGATCACCTTAATGCTGTGTAACACATATATTGAAATATTACCCATTTTAAAGCTGTTTGAAAAAAAGGCCACTTGTTCTTCTATTTAAGTGTTTGTTTCAGATGCATGATTGTATTCTGGTTTGATCACTGTGACTGAGTTGAGAATACTTTATTTTTCATTAAGAATGTTTTGAGCGGTCTACATTTGCAAATTTTTCAGGACAGGATTTTTGTATAATTTCATTTCAGTACAATTTAAATCCATCTACAAATCAGCTGTTTACAAATAAAGTGTATTTTCATTCATTAGGCTTTATTTATCCATTATGTTTAATGATCGAAGATTTACCTCGTAATGTCAGTTTTACTTACATAGAAAATTTCCAGCACGACATTTATAAATAATGCTCAATTTCCTTAAAAACATACAATTAATTTCTTGTTTCATCATTTAATAGACAATTAAATCCGTATTCTGGATTCATCTCAACTTCACCAATTTGTCAAGATTAAGTAATCCTAACAGGTCTAGTTTCGTAGCTTTTTTATTTTTTTTGTTTATCACGATCGCATAGAGAGTGGTGTGGAGTGTTTTACTTAAACAATGTTATTCTTATTAAGGTCCCGGGGCTTACAAAGACGAACCATGTATTAGATAATCCACAGGAAAGGTGGAGTTGCACAAAATTAATATTCCTGGGTATTTTTAACTTGATAGAGGTATCACAGTTTATGCAACTTATTCATTACTATCCATTAGAATTCAACCACTTACTTATACTGTTCCACTTCGTACTATGGAAAAGTTGGTTGTTGATATTCATATTCCGAGAATGGAAAACAGACACTGATTTTATTTTCTCTCAAAATCTTCTTTTTCATGCCCGACCACAAAATATACACTTTCTGGACCTTTTTCCGACCAAAAAAATAACAGAGCATTGATGTTGGGGACCGGCAAAAGTAATTTAAGTTACAAGACCAGAAAGTAGTGTTTTTCGGGTTTAGTCAAGCTTGGGGAGACCTGCGACTTTTGGTCGAGTTACGACACTTTGAAGAAAACTTAATTATTTATTTTATTCTATACTTGGCTGTGAAAAAGTAGTAGTTCATGAGAGAGAATTTTAAAAATTGATAATCAATTCGATATTCGAACTAGCTTTAAATCTACCAATATCTATCCTAATCAATCTCAACCAGAAAATGAAGAACAATCTTAAAAAACCTGCATATAATATATCAAATTAATTTTATGAATGTGAAATTTTTTCAAGGTGAAACATCCAGACCATTGAAAAATCAAAATAAATGATCACAAAAATTAAATTAAAGAGTTCCATAAGATAGGTATTTGCAAACATGCTTGGGAAGAGGGGCATCATGTTCAATGGGGTTCAACGAACATAATATTGGAAGAGCCCAATCGAAAAAGACGAAAAAATTAAGACAGTGATTCAATGCAACTAAATGCAGAAAAATGTGAAGTTAACATTGCAGCAAAATGTAGTCAAATTTGGTAACCAATGATAAAGAGAAAATTTTTTCTTAACCAATACACACTCAAATACACCAAATCACTAGACTAATTAACACATTATTTTTAAGCAAAAATAACGAAGGTGGGTTGGATAATTCCGCGCCCTTAAGATAATATAGCTATAATTTTCTATTAGTACGGATCAGATTAACTCAAGCTAGGTTTTTATTATTAGAGATTACCTAGAAATCAAATTTAAATACAATATTTACTTTTTTCAGCACCTATAAAAAAATAGAGGAAAAAAAAAAGAAAATTTACGAAAGCGCGGCATTATCAAACTGGTTTGAGAATAGCGTGCCCCGGTTTGATAATACCATGCGTTAAAAATAATAGGCGATACATAGGTCAATCAACATTTATATTTTTATTTCAAAAGAAATCGCAAATGTAATTTTCGGCAGTGTCATTTCCTCTACATTCTTTGTGGATCCAGGATGAACAGGCGCAGCATCGAAACCAGACTTCTTTGTTACGTCCGAATTCACCACATAGTTTACATATATCATTAGTATTCTCATTTTCTTCGTCTGAGCATATCTCATCTTCATCATCATCATCATTATCATCACATAATTGTGCTAGGGGAATGTCATCGCTGCTTTCTTCACTGCTAGAAATTAACACTTTTCTCTTCACAGATTTTCCTTTTACATGTTTTCCTTTACCTTTTTTTCTTCTTCTTTAGATCTTTTCTTACTCTCCTTATCTTCTATCTGTTCTTTCAGGGGCGTGGCGGTCAAAATTTGGGAGTGTTGTTTCTTTGAACGTCTTTTGATTTTTTGAATTTTTTGGAGCACTGGACTCAATACATCCAAAATATTACTACACGAAGTGCTGGCAATAAGTTCGGTATCATTTGTAACATGCGTAGTGAGTGCTTTCGTTGCTATGTCATTGTTAGAGGAATTTTCGTTTCGAGTAGTTGAGTCTTCAACGATTGGGTCTGAAATAAAATCACGTAGGGATCTATAAGATGAATGTCAGTCACTTCGAAACCTTTTACTGCTTTGACCATCGAAGCTACTCTCAAATGAGCTTTGTTGAAAATTGAAACCAAACAACAGAATTTTACAAGCAAAATTTTGGCCTTAAAACTCATATCTAATTTAAGTAATATTGAATAACGCTACAAAATACATTACTACAACATAATTTAGCCTACAAAAAGAAGTACACATACCTGGATTCGTCAGTCACAGAAAATTTATAAGAAATGCGCGTGAAAGTTCTCTGCTTATGTACCGCTCGTACCACTGATCGGTGGCCACTGCCGCGCGGAGAGGGGCTTCTTTCTATAGGTAGATATTTAGTTACACTGGGGCGCGGTATTATCCAACCCTCCCCCCAACAAATAAAGGTTTTCCTGTTCACAAATGAATTCATCATATTGTAACATACGTTCTCAAATACACCAATTTCTTCAATTTTGCTTGACGAAATATTTAGATCAACAACAATATATGCTCCCGTTTAGTCAATAAATGAATAATATTGATTATTTGAAAAACATACTTGAATGTTATATACTAACTGGCTTACTGTGTCTATTATACCTAGTCCTTTGCGAAAACCAAACTGGTTTTTTGGCAGCAGAGAATTACTTTCCAAAAAATAATCGAGTTGTAACGTGAAAATTGAACACCTAACATCGGTTATTAAACCTGCATATTTATTTTGAGACAATCCGTATACAGCAGAACTTCGAGGTCGAAACAAAGCAAAGAGTTATTTGGCTGAGTGACCTACTTGTAGGCAACACTCATTTCACATTTAAATTTTGAAATAACATTTTTGAAATCATTTTTAAGAATGCAATTAAATTAATTAAATAAACTGAATATGTGCGCGCAACTGATGTTCGGATACCTTCGGTGAGGTCGTTAGTTGTGGAGAGAGAGGAAAGTTTTGGTTTGGATTTTTCGAGAAGGTTCCAGGGTCGAAGAGGAGGTTTTTTTTCTTGGTGATGACAACCGGCAAGTTTCAGCGGTGATAGAACCACATTTCTATTTAGAAGGCACCTTTTTTGTGTAGGGTAAGTCATACCATTTAGTTTATATCATTGGTTTCAACTTGAAAAATCCCTTAGGATTTATGCCTTCTAAGAGAAGTTCAAAGGAAACACAATTGCTGGCATGGTAGGTGTCAACCAGTTTCGTCATATTTTCAAATCTTTACATAAGATGGTTACAGTAAGCAGGAGGAGAAGAAATAAAATGATATCTCCCTCAAGCGTCGTCAGATGATTCTCTCCTAGGTCACAGGTACCTTTTTGTTTAGTTTTTTTCTAAAGGAAAATAGAGAAAGACTGGCTGTGTTTGATTTCTAGGAATAAACAATTTTTATTCACAAGTGCATTTGTACATTTTCTCCGCACTATTCTGGTTATCTTCATATAAACCATATTAATAATACATTTTTTGGCAAGTATTTCCCAAGTAAATATTTTTTAGTTTAACAATTCACAGTAGGTATTATGTACGATTCAGACAATTAATTGGATTAACTGAAATAATGTTATTTTGAATGATAGTTACCTATTGTTTTCAATTTCCTTTACAATTTCAATTTTTATTTATACTGCTTTCGATTTTTCGGAAGCACATCAAAGGTTTAGCTGAGAATTCTTGGCATTTCTTCCGACCTCACGAAGTATACATATAAAACTGATTAATGAAACTCTATGTGTGTATTTTGTATCGCACGTTTCAATTTTCTATTCTTTTTGAGGATTGCATATCTCACGGTATATTGTAGTGTTTTTTTTACTCTATTATCGCACCAGAGACAGGTAGTGGGATAAGTTTTATGAACAAGTACTCATTGTATGATAGGTAGCTGATGTCTGTTAGTAACTGAAACCTGGGATATTTTTCCTTTTAAAGATCACAACCACTGCCTACATATAGGGTGTTCTTTTAGTTAGGGTAGATTGGAAAACTATTGAATACCCATGTAACTCGCTAAACATCTCATACTACCCTAGCTATCAAACATCTTACTTAATTTTTTTCGTTTTTGTTCTTTATATCTACGTATGCTATTTGGTAGAAACTCCTGTTCTCTTCTTTTTCTCTCCTACCGGCTTGTAGGGAGTTCTTCTTTTCCCTAATCCTATCTATTTGCTTGCGGTAATTTACGGAGTCTGAGTTAGAAAAAGTGTATCGGGGTAAACGTGGTTGAATTTGTAGGTATCTCCGAGCTTTCGATGCAGTATTTCAGACTTTCTATACACTTTTTTTCTTTTTCTATACAGTTTTCAAAGTTTTCTGTGGTTTTAGCCGAGTCGGTTTTGGTTTTCTTGACAAATCGCTGTGTATCGGGCGATGTGTCGTTTGAGGAATTTGTTGATTCAGAACTGATTTCACTGCTGTTCTGTACACATTTTTTAGTAGGTTGGTGGTGTGAGAAAATGACCGTGGTCCCCTCTTGATTGGCGTCGACCCCTGGTTTAAGCTCGTTTTTGTTCTTTAAATCTACGTATGCTATTTGGTAGAAACTCCTGTTCTCTTCTTTTTCTCTCCTACTTGCTTGTAGGGAGTTCTTCTTTTCCCTAATCCTATCTATTTGCTTGCAGTAATTTACGGAGTCTGAGTTAGAAAAAGTGTATGGAAAGCTTTCCATACACTTTTTAAGTGGATTATTGGGCGTAGCTTCGCCAGAGATTGCGATATTTGACTTTTCGTTAGTGTTAGGAGTAAAGCCTTGCCATTTGAGGTTTTTAAACCGTTCCCTGATTTTAGAGGAAACCACAGGGAATTTCGGTTTATTGGCTTTTTTGGAATTGAAAGTTTTCCTACCTTTAATTTTGTTGCTCTTTCTTTTCTTTTTTGTTAGGTCGACTACCTTCTCATGGACCTGGTACAGGTGTCTGAGGTTCTCGGGGTGAAAGTGTGCTGGAGACAGATGTATGATATTTTGGATTTTTCTTTTTAAGTTGAGTGTGTATTCGGTAGGTTCACCTTTACTGCCATCACCCGGGTCGTCGGGGATTTCAACTTTGATACCACTGATGGTTTGACGTTTTTTAAGCACTTTGAACTTTTTGATCACTTTGAAGCGTTTTTTATAACAAAAAAATTAAATATGTAAACAATGTATCCTGATAATACGTCCGTCACTGACGGAAGCAAATTAGAAACTGAAACCTGGGATATTTTTCCTTTTAAAGATCACAACCACTGCCTACATATAGGGTGTTCTTTTAGTTAGGGTAGATTGGAAAACTATTGAATACCCATGTAACTCGCTAAACATCTCATACTACCCTAGCTATCAAACATCTTACTTAATTTTTTTTGTTTTTTAGTAATTGTATTTTATTGTAAAAGATTATCTTCTACATTCGAAACTGATTAAAATATTATTACTAAATTTCTTGTTTATGATTCCTGAAGTAGATACAAGTTCTTAGTTATACTACTTTTCCCTATTTCAATTTAAATCTTTAAATAGGGTGGCGCCCTAAAACACCTCTGTTATTAGAGAAGAGAAAAAAAAACTATTAGCTTCAATCGAGCTCACGACTTATGCTCATCCACTTAGCTGACTACGGGTCACACTGTGTAAAGGGACTCTCGTAGATTCCCCTGGTGAGATAACACTTTAAGAAAAAAAATATTAACTCATCGCAATGTGGAATTGTAACTGAGTATTCAAGGAAAACCAAAAAAAACTTAGTTATAGAGTCTAGCCTTAATCATTCTTTGAATTTTTTGTTTTTACTATTGGACTCTCTCTCTCTTCAATGTACTTTTTTTGTTCATTTGATCCTATTATCAGTGGTCTAGATCTTTCTCCTTAATAATATATGTCACATTCCCAGGATAATTGAAATATGCGCGGTTTTTTGAAGATTTTTGTTATTCATTTTAAGGTTCTGGTTATTATTGAGATAGATCTTAAAGTATAAACAGATTTGAAGCTAAGTCGAACATCAGATTGATTACCAATTTTTTATTTTTTATAATAAACCTTTGATGTTTTCTGTATATTTAGAGGACACATTCCCCACAGATATCCGATATTCCATATTTTCCGCATCTATTGAGGTTACTTAAATGACAAGCTCAGATAAAAATGTCAGATTTTATGAGGAAAAACCAGCTCATTACCATTATCCATTTACCAGCTCACAAAATAAAACTTGCCGTATATCACTTAAATAAAGCGAATAATACTCCTCAAATGATAATAAACTATTATTCAATTAACTCCAATTTTGATAATTTGTGTACCAATACAAAAGAAATCAGTCATAATAATGATAATAATAATCTTTTTTTGTTACCTTTGCTACTTATTAAATTTTTCCACAGCTTACATTATGAAATAATGAGCACAAGGTTGGTGCATGTAAACGCCTGAATATAGAGAGAGAAAAAAACGTCGATGTATAAAAACCAATAGATTTGCATATTTCTACACAAACACGTTTTATATCATGAAATAATATGAATTGTTATTTAATAGGCTCACAGGAATGCTGGGGATAATTATGAAATATAATTCGTTATTAGCAAGCTATCCAAAACTGCTTTTGTATTCAGTGAATCCTCAGAGCGACGAAAAGATTTGTGTACATAATCTAGTTTAAAGTTTAGAGAGCAAAAATAAGGATTGAGATAAGATTCCCTACTTGAAATTATTTCAGGAAATTGACAAATTCAATTGTCATAAAAACATAGAATTAAAAAAAAATTAGGAGCATCCTCATTTTGTTGTTTATTTGAACTAAATATTGTTAAACTTTAAGTTCTAGGATCAGATGGCACTACAAGGCCTAAAGTCTAAAGCATTTGCAAAAAAACAAAATACCTCGGCAGATGCAGAAAAAACTAGGGACTCGCCTCAAAAATGACACAATGACTATACACGAGGGATGTTAGACCAATGGTAGCCTATGGATCAGTACTGTGGTGGACAAAGTCACTGCAAGTGGGAGGAGCTGTAAGGCTATTGACTAGCAAACAAAGGCTTGAATCTGCCTACAGTACACATTTTTATACAAGGCAAAGCCAGATCTGTAATGCACTGACTATTGCAATGTCAAGAACACAAGCTGTACGCACGGTGATGATAACTATCGAGGAACTAAAAGCGGATGACTTAATGGGGTAATCCATTGACGTGACGGTGACGAAATATTGCTGGAAGGAAGGTGTACCCATACAGGCTGAGGCAACCTGGTATACGGACGGCTTCAAGGCAGAATTAGGTGTAGGAGCCGGAACTGTAGGGCTAAATCAAAGGTTAGCTTTTCAAATAAGCATATCTAAGTAGACTCACTTGGAAACCATTGCAAGGTAATGGTAGCCTGGGTACGCGATAGCAACGAATTGGCGGATGAAACGGCTCATTAATGCCATTCATTTGACAGAAACCCTTTTGCGGCGTCGCAAAGTCGACAATAAATATGACCACAAGGAAGTGGGTAGCACTCTAGAATAGTGGATAATTCAACTAGAACATAGACAGGCGAAGCAGTTGATTAGGGGACATTCGCCAACTTTGACGGCAGACCTAATAGGCAAAGATAGGAAATCTGTCAAAGCCGTACTAGGTATGTTAACAGGACATTGTGAGCTCAATAGACACGCAAAGCTGATGAGGCTGACAGATGAAGCCAAGTACAGATTCTGTCACCTAGAGGAGGAAACTGCAGAGCACATCTTATGCCAGTGCGATTCCCTGGCGAATGTGCGATTCCCTGGCGAATGTGCGATTTCTTGTACTAGGCGATGAGAAGCCACCAGTGGAAAATTACATAAAAAATTCAGTCTGTCGAGGCTGATTGACTATTCACAAAGAGTCGGACTGGAGAATGTAATCTAGATTACAATAGATCTGAAAATGTCGCATTGGAATATGCCGATTAACACCTCATCAAGTTCTAGGACAATTAGCTTTAAAATATTGCCAGCTGTAACAGTTATGTATTGATAATTTCTTGGAGCATATATTGGATTCATTGTACCGAGTGGATAAATAAGAAAGACCGTACCGGGTGTTTGATTAAGAGAGATAGGCGGGTGTATCTTTATATTTATCGTAAAACTATATCAAAGTAGGCCAAGGGAAATAGCTGGAAATTATTTTTAGCCGCCTGATTTCACAGTTAGGGGGATAATTAGCAATGATAACACATAATTCTCAGTTTTCTATTGAAAATGCTTAACAAAAGTAGATATCGAAGAATAAATATATTATTCAAATTATTCAAACGCTTTACAACAATGTTTTGAAAAATATTTTTCAAAAACAGTGACCGTTCAACTAAGAAGCAACAACTACTTCCCGGGTTACATGCCCTGACAGACATTGAATTACACTTCTAAGTCAAACGGGATCGGTATGATCTACAAGATTTAACCAACCATTCTGGTTTGTAATTAGAAGGAACAACATAACTTGCAGGCCGGTTTCGGCGTATTTGCACCTCATCAGTACAAGGTATATGTTCTCGTCCGAGAGCTAATCCCGGACTGAATCAGACACTAAAATCAAAATCAATACATGTCTTCCAGTAATAACAAAAATGTTAAAGTTGTGACGTTAGCGACATTTTCACCTCCAACTACAAACCAAAATTCGACCTGCGGAGTTCGAATCTGAGGTTTGCCACCTCGTCAGACATGAGCTTCACAACGAAAATGGCAAAAACCTCGTATTTTTGGCACTTCTTTTAGTTTTTTAATTATAACTCGAAAACTAAGCATTTTCTGAATATAACTGTAATACACCAAATTAAAGTAGACAAAATTTCCTATAAATACGTGTGAGAACTCTGAAATCTGGAATAACCCATAGCGTCGTTAAATCATATTGAAAAAAATGGCATTTCCTGCCTTTTCGCTAAAAAAGTTAAAAACATTGTTTTAAGTGCGAGCTGGTGCCAACTTACTATATCTCCAAACATTTTATGATTACTGATGAAATAAAACAAATTAATTTGTTTAAATCTTCATTATTTATTTTGAACTGACGTTCAAATTAAGTTTGAACTAGTTTGAAAAAGCTACTGTGTAGCGAAACGCGTCACTAATTTTAATTTGAACGTCAGTTCAAAATAAATAATGAAGATTTAAACAAATTAATTTGTTTTATTTCATCAGTAGTATGGATCTTCATCAAGTAAAAGCCTCATCTATTCAATTTTATGATTAACTAGTATGTTCTGGTTAAATTCAATAAATTGGCAAAAGTGAGTGAGGTCCATGGGTCAACGATCCTCCTAGCTCAGACGAACTACTTTTAATTTAAGGGGAATAAGGTTTGGATAAAAGAAAACATATTTGAAACATATTTTCATTTACACAAAAAAAACCTTTTTTTTTTTAATTTTCATATTAATTCGTCCTCATCTGCAGAATTATCACCTGAAACAACGAGAATAGAGACTTTAGATAACTAAGTATACCTAATAGAATCAATGTCGTTCATGTTCATTATGGTCAAAAATTTAATATGTCCTTGCAAAATAGACTCTAATATTATTAAAAGAATAATAATAAAACCGAAAATAAGGTAGAAGTCATTACCTGTATAAAGCTCAGGATTGTGTCCGCAGATGATCCGTTTGGAAGAACCAGGCTGTCTATCCGGTGCCACGTAATGCTTTCTTTTTAGTCCTTTCTGGTCAGTGGACTGCTCAAGTTCTTGAAGTATAGGTGCTGGTCTCTCCACTGAAAGAAAAATGTAATTATGATATTTCGAATAATAATTACTTATAATATTATGAATTACCTTCGATCTTCTCAGATGAAACGACTTCATCGTCATCACTTAGTAGGATTTCTATATTGGAGCACCTTCCTTCACAATTTAGACACAGTTTGGAGCAGTGTAATTCAACTCTTTTGCATCCGCAGTTGCACTTGCAACCCTTCTGGCACTTGCAGGCAATGAGCTTCAGGAACTTCTCTGGGGCTAGGGAGATCAAGGGACGTGATAGGAATCAAGTTATAATAACTTTCCATCCCCACTGCTCAGGTGGTTGAATATTTCCCAGCCACTGCTGTACTTGGTGAAATACCTTATAACTGTGTTGCTGGGCTGCAGCTTTAGTGGGGGGATGAATGCTACATTTCCGTTAACCTTGAACGCTAATGACACATACTGTTTGTACCGCAGCTTAGTAATTGAAGTGGTGCGATGGTCTCCCCCATACAAGGCCACTAGGAATTTTTCTCCTGCCTCCGAAATTTCCTTTGATGTGGCAAGTGGGATTTTAAAATGACGAATGTATTCTGACAAATCAGGATGCCTTGTAAGGGTTTTCATAAACTTGGCTTTCCTTTGTTTAAATAGAGCAGATGTGGAGTCGCATCCACTGACAGCATGTATATGTAGTATATGTTCTGCCAGGCATTTTTCGATGGTGCTTGAAGGATGGTAAACAGATGGAAGATTTTCACCTTTTCCTGGTTTTAAAAAATATACATTGGATGATGTCAGGGTTCCAATCATAATGATCAGATGTTCATCCTAACCAACCACTACAACAGTTTCGTGCTCTGCTGCAAGAGATTGGGCTGTCTGCATCTTCACTTGATTGCTTCGTGACAATTTGCGCTGCACTCAGTTTCTGTAGAAGCATGCTAATGAATCTGCTTTTGTTGTAGGTATTACATAAAAACTTTTCCTGGGGAACTATTGGCACCATTTTGTCATCGAATTGGATGTCAACTGACCGCTTCATGGATCTTTTCATGCGCTCCATTTGTTTAGTTCCTTTTTGTGCTTCTGAGTAGCCGTCAAAGACTACTATTGCAGTTGCCGTATATTTCCTTTGTAGGTATTCAACGTAGCTGTCACAAATTTGACCGAATGTCTTATTGTCAGGCTACACAACTTTATGCAGAAGGGATCCTCCGTCAACCACATATTGGGGATAGTTGTCCAATATAGATGTATCAGGCTCTGCTTGTATAGTGTCGATTTTGTCCCTTTCCTCATTAGACCACCCTTTTTTTCATCAAATAGGGCAAGTGGCAAGGGGCTTAGTTCATATGTCAAGAACTCCTCGAGTTCCTCGTCTGATTCTTTAGCAATGCTCATGCGTTGAAATAGGGTAGATGGATTAACAACTACAGATTGTTTATAAACCATTATTGAAGATTTCATGGTGGCAAGTGATAGCACCCTATCGTACCGCTTAAGCTTAACTGACTGGAAATTGTTGCAAACAATTGCTAACATTTTGTCAATGCATTTGACTCCTTCCTCCCTAGACAAGTGGCAGTTTATTTTTTCATCGCCCACGACCCCTGAGCTTAAGGAAATGAGCTCAGCTGTTTTCGGAAATGGCGGGTGTTGGTGGAACCATTCCATCATTTTCTTTGCATCATTATTGTCTCGGCGAGTATCTATATGTTGCTCTGATGGTGCAGAATCTATGCCGCTAAATCGTTCCACAGCATCACAAATCTTTTTGTGCGTTGTCATTCCCAATGTCCATCTTGAAAGAATAGCGTCACTGGTACTACGACCGTTAGTAAGTCTGCCAGATGATTTCATATGCTTCATGAGCTCTTGTTCTATGCACATATCACTCCATGTTCCACAACGAAACTTATTGCTTCGCCGGATAGTGAACCCGCCGTGCAAAGTTAAAGCTTTAAATTCGTTAGGGGGCATAGTTTGTTCTAACTCCATCATATCCTGTAAATATAGGTGTCAGTACTTTGCATACGGAGAGTGTCCACTGGAATTGAAATAGGGAAGCATATTATGAATGGTATCCAGGTGTAAAGCCCAGTTTCCTGTTCTCTCTGCATCTATGAAAGTGAAAATTAGCGTGACTATTTGGAAGTACTGATTCCACAACTTGGCAGTGGGCCCTAAGTTTATCAATTGATCAAGCTTGTTTTTAAATTTTGAAGTAAGTTTTTTTTACACAATCCTTCTCATGTGCGCACAAAATTTCCTCAAAGCATTTAGAGCTTATTAATGGTACAAGCCTCTTTATTTACAAAAGGCAATGTGAACAATAAATATCTTTTAACTTATTTTTGCTAAAATATTGCAACGCAAATGACTAGAGATGTCAAGAGCAGACATTTCAAAGCCTACTAAAATATGTTACATGAATACTAGTTCTGTCATTTTGACTTTTTGACATGGCAAACTCCATTTCACTTATTTAATATGACTGTGTTTAAGACTTTTTGACATTTGGAAGCCTATTAGATTACAGTCCTTACGTTATTAGCCAGACAACTCTTCACGTATTTCTTATCATATATTTGGCTTGAAATAATATATTGAGATTTTTATCCATTTTTGCAGATATTGAGATAATAAGTGAAATTTGTACCTCTCCATTCAATTTTTGGAAAAAAAAATACAAAAAATTGTTAACTGTTCAGACCCCCAAAAAGTTATTTCAAAAGATAGGGGAAAACGTGCTAGAGCACATTTATGTAGAATTACATTTCTAATATGTCTACCCTATTTTGGTTTAGCATTTTGATTATTAAACTTGTGGTAAATTTGAAGAAGCAAAAATAATTTCTAGCTGCTTCTCTTTGCCGATTTTGTCTTAAAATTTGTGTATGGTAAATACCTTCTTAGACACAGTCGCTCACCTCTCTCAATCATACACCTGGTACAGGTTAGTTGAGAAACAGCCCTAAAACTTTTTCCCAAAAAAATGTTCCATAACATACGTCAGATTGTATTTCGCGTGACCATTTCATACTTTGTGTACAAAGTAATATTGAGTGTGTTTTGATCATCGAAAAAATTTAAAATCATTCGTTGATTTGTGAAAAAATATTTAACGCCAGAAGAAGTTTATGTAAACATTATAAACAAGAACTACGTATGAAAAAGGTGATTGGAAACTAATGTCGCATTCGTCAACAACGCAATAGAGAACGGGTTGAAGATGAACAGTTCAACGGAATTTGGATTATTTTAACAAGTATGAAGGGTTTTAAAACGATGAAATGAAACAATTTAATTTGTTTAAATCTTCATTTTATTTTGAACTAACGTTCAAATTAAATTTGTGACGCGTTTCGCTACACAGTAGCTTTTTCAAACTAGTGAAGATACGATGAAAAACTTTTAATTTATATAGTGCCTTAATACGGAATTCTAAGATATTGACAGAAGTATTATAATATATTTAAGTGGGGATGAGTGCAAAAAGTATCTAAATACGGAATTCTATGAATATTACAAAGGTATTGAAAAAGAGTACCTGGAAAATTTATTCACAACCATCACATCTTCTAGGTAAAAAGGTTTAATACGAGAGAATGATTGATATCTATTTGGTCGTTAAGCAGATTACCTGAATATTTGTTTTTGTTAATCTAGAGGGCTTCTAAAAGATATTTGTTTTTGTTAATCTCGAGGGCTTCTAAAAGATTATTTGTATTTGTTAATCTCGAGGGCTTCTAAAAGAACAAAGAACAAATATTCAGGCAATCTGCTTAACGACCAATGCACTGAACAATGAAGATATCGTTTCATTCGACACTTTCTACCAATGTATCTTGACAGAAATAACTGGAAATAAAATTATCAGATTCGTAGAACAGCAGCATCCTTACGGGACATTATCGCCTGAATGGGCACCTGGAAAAGCTCAAAATAGTGGAGGAAGCAGAATGTAGATTATGTGGCATTGAAGAAGAAACCTCCATCCACATACTTGCGAACTGCACAGCAATTCAGAATGCTAGGGTACAACACCTTGGAGATTACTGGTTAGAAGAGGGACATTTGCCTTAGTTAAAGCCTGCAGATATCCTGAAATTCCTCCGGAAAATAGGACTAAAGGAGCTACTAGTCTCTGAGACTTTCCTCAGGAACTAAGTAGAAGTAAGGGGGCACAATAAATCTTTTAGGTCTCAGTGAATGTCACCCCAATTTACATACATACATACGCACCGGGAGATCGTAAGAATACTAGTGATATAAGATACGTATATTGTTAATAACAAACTCTTGTGAATATTAGTTCCATATACGAATGTAACACAGTTCCATCATTTACTAAATTTGCAAAGGGACGTGGATATCTCCGGACCAGCAAACATTTGATCAAATAGATCATGTGTTGATAGGAAAGCGACATATGGAATGTATAACAAATATAGGAAGTATGAGAGGTGCAGACGCGGATTCGGACTTTTTTGCTAAAAGTAGTCTGCAAAGCAGATGTTACGGAACTGGGAAAAATCATCAAGAAAGAACTACAGGGAGGAAGTACGTCACAAACTGTTTGGAAAATAAAATGATAAAAAGATAGATAGATAGAGATGAATAAAGGGCTCACAGATATATCTCAACCAACAGAGACAAAGGAAAAATGGGAAAGTATTAAAAGAGCAATAAAAGAAGCGAATGAAACCGTATTACCGAAAAAGAAAGCAAAAAAGCAAAGAATAAAACCAAAGACTGGTTTGACTATGAGTGTGAGGATTAGGAGGAAGAGAAAAGTAAAACAAGACAACTGCTATCAAGATATCACGAGAATAATATTAAAAACAAATACAAAAAACTTGGGAAACATTTAAAAGTAGTATGTAGTCGAAAGAAAAGGGAAATGGAGAACAAAAAACTAAGAAAAATAGAGGAAGATTTTAAACACAGGGATTTGAAAAAAAATCTATTATATTTATTACCAGGAAACAAGGAGGATAAGATCAGAAAATCTAGGAAGAAATATTTCATATAAAACTAAGGGAGGACAGCTGATTTCAGAACAGAAGTCATAGAAAGGTGGAAGGAGCATTTTACCGAGTTAAACAATAAAGAAGAGTCCGATCAGCATGAAAAGAGCGATGAAAAGTATCAACGTTTCGAGGGGGAGAAAAACCTGTAAGACAGGAAGTAGAAGAAGCTGTAAGGTATTTGGAAAACAAAAAATCCCCAGGGGAAAACGAAATAACAGCAGAAATGATTAGAGGAGGCACAAAACTGTTAAGCGAAATATACGAGTTAATAAAACATATTAGGAACTCAAAAAAAATGCCAGGGGAGTGAAATATAGGTCTGATAAGTCCTCTGCATAAACAAAGAGATAAAAAAAATTTCAGCAGCTATAGAAGAATTTCGTTTTTGAATACGTTGTACAAAATCCTGGCAAGACT
Organism: Lochmaea crataegi; assembly: GCA_947563755.1. Taxonomy (NCBI): domain Eukaryota; kingdom Metazoa; phylum Arthropoda; class Insecta; order Coleoptera; family Chrysomelidae; genus Lochmaea; species Lochmaea crataegi. The sequence goes on along the minus strand of OX387427.1, from coordinate 40,148,673 downwards.
TATGGGGACTCGATTGAACAAGTACGCTGAAAATATACTACGGAAGTACCAAGCAGGATTTAGGAGCAAAAGGTCGGTAACGGACCAGGTTTTCACTCTCAAGGAAATACAAATGACCTGTGGTGAGTACAAGACCGAATTATACGGTCTTTTTATAGATTTTAAGCAGGCATATGATACACTTAACAGAGACAAAGTTTTTGAAGCTATGAAATGGCTGGGAAAACCAGACAAATTAATGAGGTTTACAAGAATTACTCCTCTGAATACAGGTTACAAAATAACCTGGAACAGTCACAAGTCAACTCTCTTTAGGGTCGGAAACGGTGTAATGCAAGGTGATCCATTATCGACTGTTTTATTCAACTTAGCGCTAGAAGCCATTATCAGAAGATCCAAAATAAAAACAGTTGGTACAATCTACAATAACGAACATCAGTGTATCGCGTATGCAGATGATTTGACGGTTCGGGCAAAATCAAAGGAAGAGCTCAAGAAAATTACAACAGCAGAAAAAGCAGAAATTTTGGGACTGGAATCATTCAAGAAAAAACAAAATATAAGATCCTCGAAGAAAATCTGGTAGTAAAAACGACAAGTGAAAACGAGTACACTTTCCAAAGAGTAAACAAATTTGTTCATCTAGGAGTACCAATACGAATCAAGAAAGGCAACAGAAAATTTGGACTGCTTCAGTCACTGATGAAATCCAAATACTGTTCAAGAAAAGTGAAAATAAGAATCTATAATACCATTATAAATCCCACTGTGACGTACGAGAGTGAAACATGGACCCTAACAAAAAAACAGAAAGAGATGCTGGAGCGATGGGAACGTGGAATGCTTAGAGCAATCTTCGGCGGCATAAAAACACCTGAAGGGTGGAGAAAGAGAACAAATGAAGAAGTAAACATGTTGTACGGAGAACCAAACATAACATCAAGAATAAAAACACAGAGATTGGGGTGGTTAGGACACGTAGAAAGATTAGGCAAATAAAGAATGACAAAAATGGCACTCAATAGGACTCTAATTGGGAAAAAAAGAAGAGGTCGGCCGAGAAAAAGATGGTACGAGAGTGTGGTGACTTGATTTGTCAATTAATGAATAGAACAAAGGAAAATATTTCATGTAAAGTTTGTGGAGTTTGTTGAAATAAAAGCAGGGTTATTATAATTATTTTTTCTTAGCGCTCTGCTTCCGACCCTCCACCAATTAGTATTTGAAAAGCTATAGCGACTTTTTTAAACGAAATCATTCAGAACTATTGGATAGGCTGAAAAAAACAATTGCAGTTCAAATAAAAATAGTCAATCTTCACTGACGTGCATTGAAGTTCGGTAACATTCAAGAAATTTTTCCCGTTCGTATTCCTCAATCTAGCAATGTTTTCGAATGCAAATGTGGTTATGATTTTAAAATAACTGCTTATAAGGAAAGAACAATTTATCCAGTTTTAAGCTCTAGCCGATAAGGGACCTTTCACAAAAAGCCATCAACACAAATACGTAGAAAGGAAAGTAATCCGTGAAATAGCAGAAAAATTAGTCTCCTTCAGTAGATCCGGAAACATCGTATAAAATAAGATTTTTTCCTTTTATTCTTGCAATAGCAAAACCTTTTTGTCCATTGATGGTACAATAGAATGTAGTACAAAAATGGTGGAATTACTTTATTTCTATATATCCGGAGTGTTGGCTTTGTCAGTGCAATTAAAACACGAGTGTGATCTGGAGTAGATCAAATGTGTTACCTTCGCTTCTTAAATAGTATGATTTGATAAAAACAATGATTTTGATTGACTTTTAAGTCCCTTTCATCCTATAGCGGGTGCCCCAATAAAAATTAAATATCTTATACAACGCTAATACTACTACTTTTTTGAATTAAACTAACTGTTTATAATAATTTCCAGTATTTAATGAAAAATACAATGAAAACTTTAAAATATCACTTATAATGATTTCGATATTTGCATATATTATCATCGTCAGAATGACATAAGTTACATTTTATGTGATGCCTACTTGATGTTTAATATTTTGGCTAGACCAAATAGTGAGCGATTGACTTAATATATATTAATAGAAAAAAGAAGAAGATATGATATTACGAATATTAAAGCCTAGGTATTATTAGGCCTGTGGGCTGGATCTCTTTTTCTCATTTAAGATCAGTATAACTGTGCATTGATATGCAAGGAACACTATACCTGCTGATCTTTACAATTGTTACTTAAGAAGACAATTTAATAGTGGAGAGCGCCCTAGATTTATCTGTACATTGACAACATCATATTGTGGGTCTCTTAAGTGTCTTCTAATTTCTAATTCTTCAAGGAAATCTAGTTCTTGTTTCTTATCACAAATATGTAGTACTTCTAGTTCTCTGTTTGGTGTTAATGAATGTTTGGTGTCAAGTAGATGTTTTGCGTAATGTGATTAATCTGGCGGTTCTAATCTGTATGCTCGTAAGTGTTCATTGTGGCTAATTTAAAAATTTCGAATTGTTTGACCAATATAGACAGCATCACATTCTGGACATTCGAGTTTATATATCCCAGACATTTTTGAAGGGGATATATTTGTTTTCACATTTAACAATTTTTCACTTACATTGTCTTCTGTTTCAAAAGAAATTGGTGTATTTGTTGAAGAAGATATTAGCTTTGAAATATTATTAGAAATATTTCAGGAAATATTAATTGTAATGCCACTTTTTTCTCTTTTTTATTAATTAATTTATTACTACATGTAATGGATAACCGTTGGATGTGACTATTTGTTTAATTATATCAATTTCTCTATTAAAATTATAGGTATTTGTTCATAGGAACTGAAAATGCTCTATTTTGTCATTGAATTCTATGCTGCTAATTTATGTAACATGGGATGATTGGAATTATATGGTATAGTCACATCAGTATGTGTTGGTTTTCTGTGAATTGAAAAATCAAGTATCTTATTGACTCTTTGAATTTTTAGATCAAGAAAATTGATTGAGTTTTATTTTCTTCAACTTCTAATGTAAATTTAATTTTTGGATGTAAATCATTAATATGATTGAACAATATATCTAATTGTCGTTCACTACCTACACTACCATGTCGGATGGAACTTATTCCATTAATTTTACCAGTGTCTGTTCCTCCTTCTCAAAGTTCATTGCTGAAATAACTGGTATTAGTGATAGATATCCTAGAAATCACGAAGAACTTACCGAATAAAAAAAACACTAACGTTAATAGACGTCAAAAAATAATAGTTCAAAACTAATAAACGCTTTACAAAATTAGAAAAATAAATTTCCAAAGAGCAGACCGTCCACTAAGAAGCAACAACTACTTCTCGGGCTATATGCCCCGACAGACATTGAATTACATTCTATCTTAACAGATATACCAACCCCGTTTACTTTAGAAGTGTAATTCAATGTCTGTCGGGGCATATAGCCCGAGAAGTAGTTGTTGCTTCTTAGTGGACGGTCTGCTCTTTGGAAATTTATTTTTCTAATTTTGTAAAGCGTTTATTAGTTTTGAACTATTATTTTTTGACGTTTATAGATTACGCTTTACTGATATGACAATTATTTACAGGTAACTGTATTAAGTAAATACTAACGTTAATAGTCGCATCGGTGTATCAAACCGAGTAGCAAAATTATAACCTACTCACAATATGCACGGCGGCAATACTAAAGCCAAGCGTGCTCCGTGAAGGCTTTGGAAGGTATTTGAACGCTGAATACCCCACTTTTTCCCGTGATGTTATAATGACTACGCACTCAGGAAAGGTTAATCAATCTTTGAAGACTTGGTCTTGTTGAGAACTATGATTTTCCATCGATGTAAAAAGTATAAACTCAACCCAACTCAATAAGTACAGGGTGATCAGTTAAGGGTAGCGAGCGGCCATATCTCATAAGATATTAGTCGTATAGATTTAGAAAAAAAAAATTCATGATAAAAGTCGCCAAGAGAAATTGCTGGAAATTATTTTCGAGTTTGTCAAACGTCCGCTAGAGGGCGTAACAACCAACACTAAGTAGAAAAATGGGATTTTTATAGAATTTTGCCAAATGAAAGTATATCGATGATATCATTTTCATATTTACTGACTACTCACCTACACTTTTTGACTAAAATGTTTTGTTCTATCTATCAAAATAAAGCGGTGAGGGAAGTTCAATTGTTTTTTTAAACAAACCAAGATTTCTCCCGTTTCGCTTGACCGATTTTAACAAATTTGGGCTCATATGAAAGAGCATAGTTTACACTACAAAACGCTTACTTGGTTTTGACTTTTTGACTCTCGTCTTCGCCGCTAAATGGCGTTAACTGAAATGGTAGCAAATTTTTGAGTTTTTTTCAAAAAAAACAAATGTAATGGTATATTCATTTTTACATATTTTAAAAGAGGATGCATTTTTCTATAATTTAATGAAAAAAATTAATCATCTACCTTTTTTTGAACCGTTGTTATTGAACAAAATATAATTTTATTACATTAAAAAATGACACGCCACTGCTTTTTATCAAAATAAAAATCATTTTCGTAATCACTTATTAGTTGCTAACAAAAAAACCCCCTGACTTTTTTTCGTTAGACAAACGGTTTTGGATTAGTATGTTTCGAGATATGGGCGCCCCATGTAAATTTATTTGATTTTTTTAATCCAAAACCGTTCGTCTAACGAAAAAAAGTCAGGGGGTTTTTTGTTAGCAACTAATAAGTGATTACGAAAATGATTTTTATTTTGATAAAAAGCAGTGGCGTGCCATTTTTTAATGTAATAAAATTATATTTTGTTCAATAACAACGGTTCAAAAAAAGGTAGATGATTAATTTTTTTCATTAAATCATAGAAAAATGTATCCTCTTTTAAAATATGTAAAAATGAATATACCATTACATTTCTTTTTTTTAAAAAAACTCAAAAATTTGCTACCATTTCAGTTAACGCCATCTAGCGGCGAACACGAAAGTCAAAAAGTCAAAACCAAGTAAGCATTTTGTAGTGTAAATTATGCTCTTTCATATGAGCACAAATTTGTTAAAATCGGTCAAGCGAAACGGGAGAAATCTTGGTTTGTTTAAAAAAACAATTGAACTTCCCCCATTGCTTTATTTTGATAGATAGAACAAAACATTTTAGTCAAAAAGTGTAGGTGAATAGTCAGTAAATATGAAAATGATATCATCGATATACTTTCATTAGGCAAAATTCTATTATAATCCCATTTTTCTACTTAGTGTTGGTTGTTACGCCCTCTAGCGGACGTTTGACAAACTCGAAAATAATTTCCAGCAATTTCTCCTGGCGACTTTTATCATGAATTTTTTTTTTCTAAATCTATACGACTAATATCTTATGAGATATGGCCGCTCGCTACCCTTAACTGATCACCCGGTACTGTGTAAGCTAGATGGCACTGTTAAGTTTTCCACAGAAATTTAGTTTTTTTTTTGGAAAGTATTTAAAAAAGTATGAAGTTTCAATCATGGATTATCAAAGTAATCGAAACGATCAACAGACGAAAACATCATGTCGATACCTTTAACGTGTATATTTTAAGAATTTTCCTTTGAAGATTAGATTTCAACAATTTGGACTCCTTGAAATTGACTCTTCTTCTTCCCTTTGGTAATTATTCCAATTATTTCAATATAACCGTTACTGTCACCTGTAAACGGCATTAATAATTTATATACGATATATACCCTTCTTTTTTCCTGAATCTATTGAAAGATTGGATAATCATGTAATAGTCTATCTGAGCGTTGGGTAGATGGTGAAATGCAGCTGCTTCAACCAGCCAATGAAAATATTTTCTGTCAGCCACACTGCAATAACGGCAGTGTGCTCCAGCAGCTACAATTAAAAACGGGTTTGGAATACTAGAGTACTCCTAAAGCCACTGGGTGCAATAAATAAGGTTAGGTCAGTCTTGTGAGCTATGAACCTTGTCAGGAAAGGAGATTAGTCGCAGCTTATAGGCACAGAGCCCCGAATGGAAATTCCTTCAAATCTGGCGAAGCAAGGACCTACTGGAATGAGATATCCGGCTTAAGGCAAGCCAAGGCATTTATCAAACCGTAAGCCTTGGTAATCATGAGCAGGGTGGAGATCAGGTTTGTAACTTGAATTCTCACTGGATACTTTAGACTTAACTATCATCTGGACCGAATAGAATTGGTCCAAAAACATTGCGTATCGTCTCTGCCAAGAAGAATATGAATAGGCGGAACACATTGTGGGCTACTGTGTGGCTACTCTACGAATCAGACTACAAACTATAGGAGCTCCGTTTGTGCGCCCTGAGGATGCAGATATACTTTATTCTTTGCAGATTATCAACTATCGAGCTTAAATGGGGAATCTAATTTGGATTGAAGCAGAATAGATTGTATTGGCTCAGTGCACGTTTCTAAAAATACCACTCACAGAAAGCAAGGTTTCTGTCAGGTTTTTATCGAGGCCACTTTTATCATAAAAATGTTGTCCCGAAGCTGTACAGGAGATATGACCGGAAGCCATATTCTTATTTAGACACTCCCGGAACATTTTAAAGAAACCCCAACAAAACTATTGTCTCTACATATTTTTATTTTTTCGTTTACAGTAGCCACTATAAATATTACTTGTAATATGTAATATGTAATAACCTTGATCTGTTATATTTACGTTCCATAATTACATTATATTTATGTTTGTTTTGGTTCATTTGTTGTTCAAATATAACTTCAGAACTGCAATAATTGTTCGTTAAATAACTTTTGAAAAGTAATAAAATTTACCTTTTCTTTGATATTTCATACTGCGCCTTGTATAATTTAGTAGGTCATTTACCAAATAGCCTAATTAATTTTTTTATAATATTGGATGGATATGTTTATCAACAATGATATAAAAGTATTAGTAAGCATAAATATAGTTTTGATTAGGTTGACATATTAGATTACACATATACAAAATGATTAGAATTGGAATCCACTGAGGTCAGTTGGGCTGACCGGAGTTTAAATGAATACTTTCTATGTGAACTGAGAGGAAAGTATAACCACAAGTGACAAGTGACACACATCTATTTATAATTTTATTGTGATAATCAGGTAGGTATTCAAAGTAAAATATACAGGGTTCCAAATCTTGAATGTCACACATGAAAATATTTATGCATATACCGAAAGAAGGCTTGGTTTTTCCTTGAAACACTGTTGAAAATAAGGTTTCCAAAGATACGTGTTTTCAGGATACACATGAATCGTTTCTAACAAATAAAAAATATTCATTGTGTAGATGTCCGTTTGCTAATCCAATTGTTATGGAATTACTGTAATTGTCAATTATCATAGAGCTTTTGATCGTTGTTTGAATTATCAATAAATAACCTTTTGTCTTGTCAAGAAATAATGTTGAATCATAGAAACGTCATACGCGTTGCAATGGCTCAGTTGTATAGGTAATATTGAGGTTAGGTCTTTTCTCGACCAAGTTTTTCACAAATCAATTAAATATGAAAACTACTGTTTACATTGGAAAATTTTCGGTACTAAGCACATTTCTTTGGTAAGAAGTCTTAAAAGCCTTGAGCATAAATTCAATTAAAATAGCAAACTACAGCTTATCATTTCGAAATCACTAAATGAAAAATTCCGTATGACACTTTTGCATTGAAAACTGCAGAGGAGTCTCCCATCTCAGTCCAAAAATGGCTGTCTATTGTACATTTTTTCAGTCAAACATTATTAGAATGAGTAAATAATGAGAAATGGTACGACACTGGTATTGCATTCCATGCAGAAAAAATAGACAGTAGTCGCCAATTACTTAGATGTACTAGACAAGTGAGATGGCGTTATCGGTTGTTTCGTATTAATTGACGGCTATTGGTTGAGCACATCCGAGCAAACGCACAACCAGTGTAAAACACTCAGTAGCGTGCAAGCTGTAGTCGTGTTGGAGAGTTTATAAGATGTGTGATAAAAGTAGAAACAAACGTTTTCAATGTTTTCTTCTAACATGCATCTTCAATAAAAAGTCTGGAGATTATCACTAGAATTGGAATATTTTCAAATATAAGTAGTTTGCTATTTTGTATATCTATATTACTAAATTATAATGGAACACAGAGTACGTTTCGAACCTATAAATGTAATTATAGTTAAACACAGTTACATTCGTTTGCTATCGGAAATATTGGAAAACAATGGTTTCTTGGCCATACTAAAATTGTAAATAGTGTAAGGTATATCTTCTTCAGATGTATCTCAGTACGTTAGCAAAAGAAATCTAATTTTGTTCATTTATTTTGTTAGTATAATACGTAATGAACGACTTGAACCGACGCCACTGCCTATCTTAATTTATACGGCTGACGAATCGTTGTCGGTCGGGCGGAGTCATAATCTCCCTAGGCTCATTTTAATACATCTAGGCAATTGGCGACTACTATATAGTGATCACCGCTTTGGAATGGTCTTTTCCTAAATTCACACCATCTCGCTACTTTCTAAATACAACTTCAAGCGAATACATTTTTTAAATATTCTTGAAGTTGAATACATTTTTGCATTACTTCGAAACAATTTTCCAAGTACTTTTTCCACGCCAATTGTGATACCTTCAAAACAGTCTTTCTGAATTCATTATCGACTTTTTCACGCGACGAAAAACAATTCCAAATTTTATTATAAAATATAAACTTTTTTAAAGAGACAATATTATTAGAAATTTGTGTACAAAGGAGAAATTGTGGACAAAGGATTTTGTTAACTTATTCCTTTGATTAGATTGGAAATTCTTACAAAATCGTCTGTACGCCTTTGAACATAATCCCCATGGAATGTCGAGTAATCTCCAACTCATTTTTATGAACATCCCCTCCGCTTGTAAAAGAGTCGCGACAAAAACTTCGAGCGTAACAGGTCTATCAGACAAACAAATCTCGAAATGAATGTAGACTACGGAAATAAAAGTGCTATTAGCTTCGATATAAAATAAAAGAAGACTAAACGTATACAATTCTCTCCTTACAGTTCTTCACCCTCCTTTTAATTTTTGGAAAACCTAATAAAACAACAATTGCATTTTATTTTCAGTTAATAATTTTGAATAAAAAACGGAAAATTTTATACTCCTTCCTTCCTTATTGTGAGAGAGATTTAATATTAAATTGCAATTATAGTTTTAAAAAATTCCGTATTTCAGTTATTCACTATATGCACACTTCGAATCAGTCCAAAGTAAGGGTCATCCATCTTTGCATACAATAGAAACAAGTTTGTTGAATAAAAGTGGTGTGATAGCTGGTGTTTGCAACAACTTATTTATTTTTGACATAACATTTGAATTCTATACATAGTTACAACAAAACGTCGCAGCATACTCGATAAATAAAACTGAATAAAATAATGACAAATAATAAAAAAGGGTGAAGCTTTTTCTACTATTAGATTTATTCAATTGGTAGTGGAACAACTTTCGACCAGGATCTTTTAATGGTTTAATTGGCTGTTTTAACAGTCACTACTCTAACTACTCCATCGGCACCAGGAGTTGTTTGACTTACTTTTCCCTATTTCCATTTCTTTGACTAACACTAATCACTAGCCTAATTTTATTGTATTGGTTTTCCACTTTGTGCGAACTTGTAATTCATTAATAAACTGCAAAAACCAGCGACACCAAAAGTGTTGCTGCAATTGCTGTATCAGCTGATGTCTGGGTAAATGGCTTGGGTTTCGTTATTTACTGGTAAACAACGGATCATAGTTAGTTAGACTTTAATTAGTTTTTGAAATTATCTAAAATACCATCGTTTTGTAGTGTTTGTAAGTGTGCAATGCAAGAGATAATTCAATATTCACTAAAACAGCAAAAATTCTGGTACACTTTCTGGATGTTTAAAAAGTGATTTCGGCCAGTTTTTTCCTGCTCTGATAGCCATTTTGGACCATTCCACCAGAGAGAAGATGGTATAAGATGTTTTGGACGGATACCTCTAGAAACCATATCTGCAGGATTGTCTTTGGTTTTAACGTGATTCCATTAATTGCAATTGGTGAAAGATTGTATGTGGGAAACACGGGTATACACAAAAAATAGTTGGTTGGGATTTAATCTGAGACAGAGTAAAGAGTCACACCAGAAAAAATAATTATTCATTGGAAGATTTGATGCTTTTCGATTAAAGTTCACCAATTGACTTAAGAATAACGCACTACAAAGTTCTAAACGTGGGATTTTAGAGGTGCAACTCGTGATTCTGCGCATAAAAGACTTACTTTAATAATTTTAAAATCGGTTATACTACGAATGTATATGAAGGCTCCATAAGCCTCTAAGGAAGCATCACAGAAACCATGCAACTCTATTTTGATTTCTTTAGGACAAATATTCATTTTGGGTATATAAAAATTACTCAGCTCGATCAGGTCTTGTCTAAATTTACACTAGCGTGTATGTAATTCAGTCGATGAAGATTCATCCCAGATCAACTTGATCATCCACAAATGTTGGATCAGGATTTTTGCCACAAATACCCACGGTCCCTAGCGGACCCTAGAGGGTCGAATACTTTGAAATCTGCGATAAAATTAATGTATTTGTTATTGGTTGATTTGCAACTTATACTTCAGTAAATCATTTTCACAACACCAATAAAGACCTAGAGTTTTCAATACTTTATCATCTTGTAGCTTCAGTAAAGCTACAGGGTTTTTTGATTTGACATGTTGCAAAACTTCTTGACTATTGGAAGCCCGCTTCTTTAAAATAAAACATCCACTCGCTAAAATTGTTTGTATTTAATCACATATCATCCATATAAAAATCGGAAGCAATAATATTTGTTGTGTCAGGGTATGGTTAGCATTTTCCAACGCCAATTCTTTCAAATAACGCATAGCTAAACATGGTGCCGAAGCTATACCATAAGTTACGGTGTACAATCTAAAACCTTTCGGTTCTTCTGCAGGTTCATTTCTCAGGGTAATTTTTGGTAGGGATCTTTGTGATGTTTTTTCAAGAATTTGTCCGTACATTTTCACTATCTCTGCACATAATACGATCTGATGTTGTCTAAATCTTAGGAGAATGGAGATCATCATCAAAGAAGCCATCTTGAATTTTCGGACCAACACACTGAATTTCATTAAATGAGATTCCTGAAGTTGTTTGACAACTAGCGACAAAAACTATCCTCAACTTAGTTGTTTGGTTTTTCTCATTTGAAACTCCGTGGTGTGGTAGTAGTTCAGTAAGTGAATGGTCCCAGAAGCGATTATACCTGCCGGTCCATGAATTTTCCGTGAAGGGTAGGGTTTGACTAGTAATTGTACATCCAGAAATTTCACACACCTTATCGCCATCATTTTGAGGGGGTATTCCCGGCCCCAAAGTTCCAAAAATTGGTTTCCCGCCAATGTCTCCTAAAATATGGCATTAGGGAATTTTTATATTGGGAAAAAATGAAGATCATGTCTACAAAAACGGCCCTTATAATGTTTGGCGAAAACTCGATAGTTTTCGAGATAATGGCCCTCAAGCGGGATCCTTATGTTGAGCTCCCGCTCCGGGAGTCGAAAGAGCGGGTTCTTTGCACTTACTCATGACCGGGCGAACAAATTATTCAATATCTCGGGTAAAAATGCATGTTTTTTTACGATTCAAAATTCAGATGAAAGGGGAAATCCACAGCTATTATATCCGATGATTCAATGCCCATTTTTATATTTACACCATATTTATAAAATGAGTCAAAGATTTTGTAATAACTTTTTTTTCGGGAAATTACTCATATTTTTCTTAATAATAGACATTTACTCCAGATTTTTTGTTATTATGGGTACTTTTAAGGTCCTTATTGATCTAAGAAATTTTTATTGGCCATCTTTCTTGCCCCTTGATTTTTCAGTTGGTGTTTTCATTTCCAAATTTTTGCTGTTTTTCGAGGTTGGGAATATTTTACGAACAATCACTGTCTAAAAGTTTGTAAGTACATTATCGAATTGTCTTCCAAAATACGTCATTTTAAAGCTGGGAATTCCTCCTTTTTGGTTAGGCTCATTTTTTTCTCGAGTTTGGTGGTTTTTCAGAAATCCATGAAACCTCAAAATTATGGATTTTTCAACATCGGTTTTTGCGAAAAATATTAATGTTGCGAACAAAATCATGAAGACTATTTTTGTATAAAATGAACTACTCTTCACTTTTCCCCTGTATAAAAATTCTCTAAATGCCATATTTTGGGAGATATTGGCGGAAAACCAATTTTTGGAACTTTGGGGCAGGGAATACCTCCTCCAAAATGGCGATGAGGTGTGTGAAATTTCTGGATGTTCAATTACTAGTCAAACCCTACCCTTTACGGAAAATTCATGGACCGGCAGGATTTTTGTACACTTTGACTACTTTTCATCCTTCATTTACTGAACTATAGATAATATTGAAAATAATAATTATTTATGTCGTCAGAGATGTGTCCTTGCTGCAAATATTTGGTTAAGAAGGATGTGTAAAGAGTTTTCAACTGAATTTTTTTGAATAATCGCTTCTCGATTGATGTTAAACGGCTTAAAGCCTTTAGACCGATAGCCAATGACACATGTAGGCTTCATTATTTCAAATTAAAGCCGCTTCCACCATCGAGTTTCATGTGAGAAACAAGTAGAATAAGGCTATTCCCTAAGACCCAAACTTGATAATCGACGCAACGGTGGACATGGAAAATCTTAGAATTTTCACGAAACTAGAACAATTAACTTATGGATGCCGTATACTTGGATGCATGCCTTGGGTACCAATTCATCATAAAAAAACATGGAGTACAAATCCATTAGTTAATTGTTCTAGTTTCGTGAAAATTCTAAGATTTTCAATGTCCACTGTAGCGTCGATTATTAAGATTGGGTCTTGGGGAATAGCTTTATTCTACTTGTTTTTCCATGAAACTAGATGGTGGAAACGGCTTCTATTTGAAATAATGAAGCTAACATGTGTCATGGGCCACCAATCTATTTAGCTTTTGACTCACCAATTGCGTTTTGTAGTTGTTTTGAAAAGCTTTTCACATCTCAATTCTTCTTCGGACATGCCATCCGTTTTATTAAAAGGTCCCTCAATTTCCAAAAATGTTTGCAATAAATTATGGAGATTATCTTCTAAACTTTTGCTAAAAAGTTTTTTGTAAGAGTGGTAAATCTTTACCTAAACGAACTGACCAATGGATAGTAAATCATGAAAGTGCTCTGCGCCAATAAGCATGTAAATTGGACTACTTTGATTGAAATTGGGATAAGCTAATTGGATATTTTTTGGAATATTCCAAAAAGAAATATTAACAGATTCGAATGGTATCTGGGTGGTAATACGTGGAATTACCAAGCAAGAGATTGTCTTGAAGCAAGAATTTTGCATAGATTCGATTATTAATTGGCCACTATTCCTAATCACAGAAATTGCTTGGTTAATACCACTTATAGAGTGATTTGCATATCAGAAGTTTGTAAGCGAAGTCGTTTGCAAGTTTCTTCAGTGACGAAATTACCCTGGGAGCAGGAATCCAACAGAATCCTACATCTTTGGTATCTGCCACAACAATCCATTACGTTCGCAATTACTATGGACAAAAGTTCACCTTTATGTGTAGTATTTGTACTATAAATATTTGTACTGGGTTTGGGACTTGAATAAAAAAGAGTTTGTGTTTTAGCTCACAATTTCTGCACGGTCCAGCAAAGCAATGTTTCACAAAATAATCACTACGTAAATCCTGGACAGTTTTGAATAAAGTGATTTGATTTTTTTGCAATATAAAAATGGTATTCTGATATTGCAATTTTTTGGATTAAAAGACTCTGCAAAACAATTTATTCGTTTATATTCGCCCTCTTTACTGTCATTAGATAAGCATAACGTTTCTAGGAAATCTGCACGAGTTTCCACGAAATTTTTCAAAATCATTTAAAGTAGGAGAATAATCTTTCACATTTCCTTACATTAGTTTACGTTCTTCCCACTCCCTTAACCCTTAAGTACTCGCGCTGGTATATTTTGTACCCCAGCGCCGAACTTCTTGCCTTTATTAAACTTACGATTGTTTTGGTGGCGCCAGACCCCCACCTAACCTATGTCTAAGGGTATGGACAGAAAGAAAGCGGGTTACCTGCTCACTGGTTACGGCGCCGATTGGCGCCTAAATTTACTTATGGTTGATAAACGTAAGCGCACAGAGACAACTTAGGCTGAAGCTTGTCGGGGATGCATTAATTTCTGCTGTTTTTAAACAAATCCCTGTATAGGTCAAACGTGATAAAGCTCACAGTAACAGAAATATAGTGGAAAAATGATTAATTTGCATATAACGATAAACGATCTGGATAATCTTTTAATTCTTTTATTAATAAGATGAATACCGCTTTTCCGCTTTTTTTATTTTAAAAACGGATTGTTTAACAAAATTTGATCGTCCGTTCTGCACTACTTTTAACCTTCGACTAAGTGAAATAAATCTACGAAAACAGAAGCCGATTCCGATTACCCGCTTTCTTTCTGTGTGCAAGCCTGTCTCTATCGGCGCCGGTAACCAGCGAGCAGGTAACCCGCTTTCTTTCTGTCCATACCCTTATGGATCAGTAATTCACTAAACGCCCGAGTGACCTTTGCGTTCTTACGTATATTTTAATGCGTTGTCACGTTGGTGTCTAGAATACACCGCGTGGGAAACTGACGGAGGAAGAAATGCGGGCCTTCTTGGAAGCTGGGAGTTCAGATAAGGAAATTCTAGGCGATGAGGAAGATGACCTTGAACAGCGAGTAATTACTCAGAGTGACCATGACAGAACGTCGGAACTGGATGGCAGTGATAATGAAAATGAAATTTCTAGTGAAGGTGATGATATTGCTAATGTTTTTCTTCGGAAAAAATGAAGCAATGGCAGAAAACACCAGTTGTAAGTAAGTTTGCCAAAACTTCCAGCAAAAATATAATAAAAGTATTTCCCCGTCCAAACCGTTGTGCAATAGAAATAACAAATGAATTTAACGCTTTCCTAAAATTTTTTACAAATGAAATGATCCATGGTATTGTTTTGAACACGAATAAATTTATTGCTAGCCAACAAACAAATTATTCCAGAGAACGAAATGCTAAATTGATTACCGGCAATGAACTCTTGGCTTTTATTGGGATATTGTTTTTGACCGGATTGAAAAAAGTTAATCATACTAATTTCCAGATGGACCTTACAGAGTATCTAAAATTCTCCACACGACATTGTAGTCAGATTTCGAGATCATGTAGAAGGAAAGAACCGTAATTTGACTTGTGATAACTGGTACACCAGTTGTCCACTTGCAATGGATCTTTTGCAAAAAATTATCACACTTGTGGGAACTCTTAGAAAAAACAAGGCTGATATTCCAATAGAATTTCATAAAACTGCATAAAACTAGAGCTATAAAATCAGCACTTTTTGGTTTCCAAAAAAACTTGATGATTGTGTCTTTTGCACCGAAGAAAAATAAGTCAGTCATATCGATTTCGACCGCCGTAAACCCAAATTTGCAGAAGCCGGAAGTAATCCATTTTTACAATGAGACTAAAGGAGGTGTTGACACAGTTGATCAGCTTTGTGGGAATTATTCAGTTTCGCGTAGAACTAATAGATGGCACATGTGCATTTTTTTTCATTTACTAAACATATCTGGAGTTAACGCACAAATTATATATAACGGAACACATCCTAATAACCCGGAAAAAAATCGAAGAACGTTTTTGAAATCCATGGCCATGCTTCTAATGGAATAACATCCTAGATATCGAAGAATAAGAATATATTATTCTAACGCTTACAACAAAGTTTGAAAAAATATTTTTCGGAAACAGTGACCGTTCAACGAAGAAGAAACAACTACTTCCCGGGTTACATGCCCTGACAGACATTGAATTACACTTCTAGGTCAAACGGGATTGGTAAATCTACAAGATTCAAACCAACCATTCTGGTTTGCAACTAGAAGGGACAACATAACTTGTAGACCGGTTTCGGCGTATTGCGCCTCATCAGTACAAGGTTTATGTTATCGTCCGAGAGTTAATCCCGAACTGAATATGTCTCTACAATCACCAACTATTCATACCTTCTAATTACGGAAATGTAATAGTTGCGAAAGTAGCGACACCTTCACCTCCAAGTCACGAACCAAAATTCGAAATGACAACAAGCCCGTTAGCTTGAAACATGAAGAATTATTACAGTTTTCTGTAAAATTGTCGTATTCAGTAAAGGGAAAAACATCTTACGGAGAGATCAAAATTAAAAAATTTACCACCGAGAATCAAGCTTCTTTTGCCTAATTATCGCCAAGAAAATGAAAACATAACTGCAGAACCCCCACAAAAAATAAGGAGCCGTTTCGTAATTATGTGGACGCGCTAAAAATAGAGTGCCTATAAGGAGGTGTACATCGTGTCAAAATTTTGTTTGCAAAGAACATGCTACAACTCTAATAAAATGTCAAACTTGCCATAACTTAGTCCACGGGAACGAATTAGAAGACGAGAAGACGATTTTTGAAACTAATTTTGTTTTTTGTTCGTTGATATTATGTCTCTATACGGGTGTTTCCTAAGTAATTTAAAATATTGTAGTGGGCGCTTCGTCACTCCATTTTAATACGAGAACTTCTTATAAACATGTGTGATAAGTCTTGTCGTTAATGAGATACAGGGTGTTGTTTTATTATTTTATTAGAAGCAACAACCTGTGTTAAACAGAAAGGAAAAATAGTACATTTCAGAGCATATGCTCAAAATGAGCACCTCCAGCCAAAATGCAAGCATCCGCTCGTCTAATGGATTGCCGAATACGTTCGAATATACCAGGAATACAGCCTTGTATGATACGATTTTGAAGATTTCCTAAGTTTAATATCGGGGTTGTGTGAATATCCCCACACACAAAAATCCAGAGGATTGTGTCCAGGTGTCCTAAGGGAGCCACGAGTGTGGAGATCCTTGTCCGATCCAATGGTCTGGAAGAACGTTGTTTGAAAACTCGCGTACATTCACTGCAAAATGAGGAGGAGCACCGGCATGCATGCGCCTTCTAATAATAAGAGGTACATCTTCCAAAAGAACTGGAAGTTCATTTTCTAGAAAATGAAGATATGTCTCACCGGTCAACCGTGCAGGAAGGAAAAATTATCCTATTAAATAATCTTCGATGATGCCAAGCCAAACATTGACCGAAAATGTTTGTTGAAATAGTTTTACACGTATGGCATGTGGATTTACATCTGCCTATATGTGGTCATTATGAAAATTCATTATGTCATGTCTTGAAAAGTTGGCTTCAACCGTAAACAGAATATTGGCAGCAAAATTGGCATTGTTTACGATTTTATTCAAAATCCATTAGCAATATTGTATACGGAGCGGATAGTCAGTAGGTAGCAAATGATGAACACGTTAAACGTGATATGGATACAATAAATTATCTTTTAGTATATTCCAAAGAGTTCTGTTACTAACATTCACTTCACCAGCAATTTTATTGGTACTCGTTTCTGGATGTTGATCAATAATTTGAAGAATCTGGTTTTCCAATTGTGGAGTTCTCACATTTCTGGGTTGTCCAATGATATTCTTTGATTTAGCAAAAGTTTCAGTTTCTTGTAAACGAATATGTATCTTAGTAAACGTATCAGAACATGGCGAACGATTATTTGGATAACGCTGGGCATACATACGTCTAGCCTCTAAGGCATTACCATTCGCTAATCCATACAAAAATTGCATATTTGCCATTTCAGAATTAGTAAACGCGTTGTTAACTTAACACAAAAAATCCGTATGATAAAAATTTCTTATTCGTTTTTTGCGTTGGTTTTTAGGTTTGACACAGTATTTGTTAACATTATTCCAAAGGCCACTTAGAATGAGCATGTTCTTTCGTATCACTCCTAAAAACCAGTAGCGTCACCAGGAAAAATAAATTTCACTTACAGTCAGAGCTCATTTATACAAACAATTCAACATTTTGTATCTCATTACCGACAAGAATTATCATACACGTTTATAAGAACTTTTCGTCTTAAAATGAAGTGACGAAGCGCCCACTACAATATTTTAGATTACTTAGGAAACACCCTGTATATTTTAAAAATGTTTAACTTGTTCGTAAAAACTACTTATTATTTCTAATGTTCAATATAAATTACCATTAACAAACAAAAATGCGTTGTTTTACCTGAAAACAAGTTAAATTTAGGGTGGTGTATAAAGTACACCACGCGGGAAAACGGTCGAATAATTTGGCGCGAGTAACTAAGGGTTAATGATGTTATCTCCAATTTATTTGCTAGTATATAAATTGACAATGTGTCCTATGATTCCGTAGTTTGTTTTAGTTTTAGTAATGACTGTAAATGTTTGGAAACTGTGTTCATCATTCGTCTTGGTTTAATTGCAGATTCTAGTTTAATAAGTGGAATGTTGAATATTGAACATGATTATAAATTAATAGATAATTATTGTTATATCGATTTAAAAGTGTTTGTCAAGCTACAGAATAGTTTGCTGCAGAAAACTCTAAAGATCTAATAACTTGTGCAGGTCCCTCTTCCAAAGATGCCCTCAGATAATGGAATCTTTGTATATTACTGATTAAATTGTTAACATGAACTGAAGACCTAAATGTATCTCGGAACTCTAGCCATTTTTCATGAATTGCCGCAAATTTTGGCAGCTGAATTTGTGGTAATTTGATATTAGCGTTGCGAGTACATGAATACCTAGATGATTTTGAACTATCAATGCACTTTTCAGACCCATTTAATGCATTATCCTTTTTTTCTTTATAAAATTCGCCTATTAACTCCTTTGCATTCGCGCAACTATTGAAATATTGTTAATCAAAACTTTCCCGTTCGGCAATTTTTTCAGGATCTGCATCTGTAATAATTTCTATTTCATCTTGTACTTGTTGAAATTCTAAATTAAGTTCAACTTGCCTTTCTAAATGCATTTATAACTCTAAACTCTCTTTTGTCGGTAATTCTGTCATATTTTCATCAATTAATTTAATTAATAAAAGTGTCAAAATAACTGTCAAAGTTATTAAGTCTGAATTTTAGTTACTGCCGCTTTGTAATTAATTTTCCTACGCCTTTAGAAGACATTGTTTTGTTGAATAACTTAGTTTTCTAGCAATAACTAAATAAAATACCGTTCTATTTTATCTATACAACAAATCAGTTAATTGATATGTATCCCTACTAGTGAATCTGAAGAATTTTACTTTCGCCCTTTTGAATCTGAATATACTTTAGCAGAATCAATACAATGTTTCGATCAGAAGAGGTTTAGTATAGATATAAACAGACTTACAGGAAAGAAGGAGTTCTTTGAGGATACCGTCGGAATGCTTTTCACAAATTGCTAGTTGATGCCTATTCTTGATTAATCCGGTTTCGAAGGACGACAATGTTAAATGGTTATAGTTATCCCGACCGAGATTTATACTTTCGGTTAAGTGTTTTTGACAAGTTTTCGATAACTTATTTATTATTGACACATTACAGCTTAGAAAACGTCACAACATACTCGATAAATCAAACTGATGAAAAGAATGACAAATAATAGAATAGTATATTGCATAACGAGAGTTGTGAGAAGCTTATTACATGCTTGTGGCGAGCGCAGTCATTTTACAAGCATGTAATAAGCTTATAACTCAAGTTGTGTACTATACTTTTTCTACGATTATTTTCATTTATTAAAATAAAATGTAACTTTTATTTATTTAACAAAACTCGGCAACAATATAAATTAAACATTCATTTATAATAATTAATTGTGAAATTTTGGCAATTATTTATAACTTGTGATGATTTAAAAACTGGTAGGTCCAATTGTAGGTGAATAACCTGAAAGTAAAGAAAGTTTTGCTTGATAAATCAATTATTATTAGTTAGTAACAGAATATCCCAACATTAATTAGTCTGAAATACCCTGAATTGAAATTATTTTAGAAAGAATCAAATAAAATTAATAAATGAATCGAATGAAAACAGAAATAGTCATATAATAAAAACATAGAATTATCTTTATACACCTCAATAAATAATGTTAGAATTGACACACTATTTGTACATAGTGTGAAAATGTTGTAGTCCAAACAGATTTATGTTATTAATTCAAAATGTGAAGTGACAGTAAATAATCGCGGATAGAATCAACCTATAAAAAAAGTGTAGTTCATAGAGGACATGGTATTAAAACATTTAACATCAATAAAAATAACTCTAAAATAATTTATCAGAACGGAAAGGAAAGATAAACAAGGAAAAAATTGAATGTTGTTGATTTTGTAACGAGGAAGGAGGAAGTACAATAATTTTGATGGTGAAGATAAAAATTAAAAATTAAAATTGAAAAGCCTGAGAAATTAAACTGGAAAAGTTAAGAAGTACTAGCCTTGTAAGAGATAACATCCATTTATTATCAACCAGAAAGCGGTAAGCTTAATTTCACATATTTAAACTCGACTGGAGACAGCGTCCCATATATTCGAAGGAAACCAGACACAATTTGTTCCACAAAAAGTTTAAGTTACTTTCTACAGAAGTGTATACATGACATCAGCATGCAAATTTTATTTAATTTTATATCCCACCCAACAGAGGAGTGAATATTATCTCACACGTTGTTCCTAAAAAGAAGTAACCTATAAATATTTCACATCGGAATGCGTATTCCTTATTTGATATTTAGTTAAGATTGTTGATATTAGTAGTTATAAAAGGAAGGAAAGTTATAAAAGGAAGCTTACCTTATTAAAATAAATAATCCAAAGCAACTCAATAATACTCCTTTTCGAGAGACACTTGTTCATAACATTGCCCAGCCATTTTAATTCAATAGAATCAGTTACAGTGTTTATGCGCATGCACAAATCTAAAGCGATTCTTCCGATTCCTGTTCGTGTTACGAGGGGAATGCGACAAGTAATTGTTAGAAATTTTAATCTAGAAACTACCAGAATAAATTTATTAATTACAATACAAAAAGGAAGAAAAAGGAGAGTCTTTAGTTGCAGCGAAATATAAAAAATTTAATAAAGAGGATTATAGAGGTTAAAATTTCTATTAAAATTCTTTTTCATGTTCTTATTATAAATTCAAACATTAAAATTTCAACAAGAATCAATCTAATTATTCTTCATCGTAAAATTAATTTGAGGGAACCGCAAACTGAGATAAAAAGTAGAAACCCTTTTTCAATAGCTAGCCGGATAAACAAATTAAAGAATAAAGTGAGAACACAAGGGGCTTCTTAAAATTAAAAAGGTGAACACACTAATAATAATAACATAAAATTAAAAAAAAGAAAACTCATCACCCACAACAAAAATCATAACAAACTATACCCTTATCCGTGTTTGGCGGTTGTTAAGTAATTCGCTGTGAATGGTGGGATGACGTAATCTGTACGGTGTGTTATTTTTGGACATTGTGTAAGGAGAGTACGCCTCTGTAGGATGGCTTACCCTTCAGATACCTACCTGCCACCCTGAGCAAGGGACGAAAATAGATGATATCGAGACTATCCAGAGATAGTTGGGTTGTTGTGAAGTTGAGGGTTACATTTGTCTGTTAACTAATAAAGTGTGTATTGAAACGAATACGCTTTTTAATGTGATAAAAAGTGGGTGTAACAAGTCAGAAGTGGGATATCCTGCGTTTAATTATGGGAAAATCAAAGAAAAGAAGTAGACGACACAAAAGATCTACTTCGTCTAACGACAATGATAGTTATTCTTTACGTTATGAGGTAACAAGTGAAAAAGTTGAAAAAGGAATTAAAAAAAAAGGATAAGTAGATATGTAACGGTTGAATTTGTCACTACGTCTATTGTATATATTAAGTATTTGTATATAGTAATTACCTGACCGATATTGTCTCTATGTTTCTAATATCATTTGATCACTACGAAATTACTTCAGTAGTTAAATAGTTTCTGTCAGTCTAGAGTTTTAGGGACTTCTCTGCCATCATCCTTCCGGTGAAGTGGTGCAGGCTGTAACCATACCTGTCTTCACATCTTGACAACAATTTTATATTTTGTCGCTAGGTAATGTAAATAATAAAACTAGCGCCTACCTGGTAGATGTCCGTATAGATAGATTCATGTTAGTTATTTCTTTTTGTTTCTTATAATTCATAATTAAGGGTAGTAAGGGGTTTTCTCTCTTGTGGATTTTACTTTAGTTTTTAGTTACCGTGGGACTACTGATTTTGTTTCTGGCTTTGATTATATCACCTTTGGGGTGTAGCCACAGTTGTCCAAATACTTTGTCCGCTTCAGTTTGATAAACGCTAAAGTTTATTAGGGTTCAGTTATAAATTACTGACTCCTTGACTTGAAGTCTAAAACATTTAAAGTAGTAATTAGGTTTGATAAAACTTATTGATCTATGTAGACATACTTTACTTTTGAGTTAAGGGTATATTTTCTTCATTTATCTACCATATTTTGGCTTGAGTAAAGACATACTATTTAGAAATCTTCGGTGTAGGTTGGCATTGGAATATATTTTGAACGTCTACTTAAAATATATTAGCTGTTTATCGCCATATTTTGTCTGTTAAATCCGAGTGTTTGATCTTGCTTTGTTTACTCTGGCAGGAGGGTATTGTGGTACTATGATTGTTCAAATTTATTAGAATAAGTTTTAATACATTGACTTTATCATTTCTGTCCAATGTTTACAAGTGTTTATTTGTAGGATGACATTGACAATTGGCCGTGACAGTCGTGTCTTGGATAAAAGCGTTCGTTCGTCATGCCGCTGGGTGTAGTCGTACTTGATGTTAGGCTATGCTCTGTGACTTAAAGAGTCCACATACAACTTAGTTTGTCGCGCCGATGTTGGTATAGATAGAGCAAAGCTCTGTGACTTCAGGAGTCCACAGACAACCTAGTTTGTCGCACTGATGTCGGCAGAGATAGAGCGTTTGCTCTGTGACTTTATGAGTCCAAAGACAAATGTTATCGCTCCGTTTTACGGAATCGTTAGAGCGTTTGATCGATGCTACTCAGGAGTGTAGGCTGTTTTACTCGCGAATGCGTATTGACTCACATAGAGGGAAGTGTAGCACTTCATGACTTGATCTGTGCGGAACACGCTCGGTGTAGTGAGCAGTGTAGTTCGGATGTATGTTTCGGGTAGGTTTCTCTATGATAGTATTCTGTATTGAAGTTGAGGAAGTGTCAGTCACTTGTCTTTTCCGGTGTGTGCTCCTGCTGGATAGTTGGTTTCCAAAATTGCATTGCATTGTTGAAGAATTCCGTCCTGTTCTGGAAGCCGTTTTCACAAACCCTTATAGGGGATATATTGCACTAAAACGATTGTAAGTATTTTCTCTACTTACTGATTTCGCATCACTATGTATTTACCACTATTTAAAGGAAATCGCCAACGTTGAAGTTTTGAAATTGGAGGTGTGCCACATGTTGTTGGTTCGTTATTTGTTGATAGCCGTCCAGTAAGAGGAAAATTTTGAGTATTGGACCCTTTTTGGAAAAGGTATGTCTCATAGATTTGTAGTTTTTGTAGTTAAAACAGTTGGTGGTAAAATACTACCTGTTGATTGTACATTTTTGATTAAGACAGTCTATTCTGTTACCCTGTGTATATTTTGTTTTCTTTGCCCGCTTTAGTCTAACGAATACTATAATTCGTGGGTGGTTCTTCAAACCTACCCTGGCTATGACCAGAAACAATTTATTTTAGATGCTTATTGCATTCTGATTATTTGATTTAAATTCAGTGTAGTATACTGTTGCTGACACTGTTGATTGTAAGTAGGCCTTATGGCTACTTTGAGGGTTTGATTCAGTTAATTTGGGGTTGATTTTGATTTGTACGTTACTTGTAAGTTCTTATAAATTAGCTTCTGGCATTGGCCTAGGCAAGCTTAACTTGTCGAGGTGTTGGATTGATTCCTGTATGGGCTCAGTTTTTAGCTGACACCAGTTTTAATTTTTAAGGGTTCACCTGTGGGGCCAGATACACACTTCACCTGTGGGGCCAGATACACACTTCAACTGTGGGGCCAGATACACACTTCACCTGTGGAGCCAGATATACACCTCGGGATGTTTGGAGTTTACCTGGTGGATCGATTGTGATGTCTTCTGCAGTTTGCTGCTACTTTTCAACAACTTCTTGAAGAAGACCACATTGAGGGTAACCCGGTATCGGGGGTTTTTCTGAGTTATTTACTTATTTTTATTTTAGGCTTTACGCCAACATGTATATACATTAGCTAGGTAATTCCTACTGATTTGATTTATTATGCAATTGTAATGGTGGAAATTAATATTTTGCGGTAAATTTTCACAATCTAATTTTCATAATGTTATCCACTTGCGCATGCGTCTCTGCCTTGGTACCAACGCCTTGACTACGGTGTCGCCTTGTATGGAATTTATTTTATAAACTGTACTCTACTTTTCAGGTTCGTTTATAGAACATATAATTAATACGTTCTTATTTAATCACTACTGGTTCACTTGAACAACCATATTAATTTCACACTAAGTAGGTCAAATTAACTGGTATAGTTTGGAATTTTAGTGTTAATAGTTTGACTATTGGTGTGAAACAGATGTTCACACTATTTTTCTTTTTTTAAAGTGGGGGGGGGGCTTTTACTAGGGTTTTCAGTAGTAGTAGTAGTATTTATTTGTAAAACACCCCTTAAGGGTATTAAATGATTTTATTTTAGTTATTATAAGGAACATAAGCTGAGGTTTGCCTTTTCTTTTCATCCCTTGTTTTACTGGGTTATCGGGGGAATTTAGTTGCGCTAGGCCAAAGTGGAAAACTCGGTTGGCGCCCACACAAGTTGTCTACTATTTTGTCCGGAAGATCAATAAAAGGGATCCACCCCTACCTCCGTTCTGAGCGACGTCGAAGGCCTAATGTTGTCACCGGAGCAACTGAAACTTATGTAACCGAGTAGACAAATTATTTATAATCTTGCACTTTTTTTTTAATTTAAATTTTATAACTTAATTCTTAGTTGGGCTTGAGCTCAATTTTTAAGGTTACAGATAAACAAACCGTAAGTACTTCTTAACATATTGATGAATCACTAATAGGCACCTATTTTTGATTCATTTTATGGAAATAATTCGGCTATTTAATGAACAAATGATGTTGATCTGTTGCGTTCTAATTATAATTGGGACGTTATATTTTGTTGACCACAAAGTGGGCTACTTCTAGGCTTAAGGGCAATACTAGTAAGTGTTATGAATCTTTTAGGAAGCAAATCGAAAATTGGGAGCAGATGAAAATGTTATTGTTTGATATTTTTGAACGTTATCAAACTCGAGAAATTCTTTGTAGAAACCGCTAATTATGTTCATTTGTCCAATCAAAAACTTAGTGACTATTGTTTTGAACAATACAGGAAATTGCGAAGATTAAATTTTAATATAGATGAAGGAAATATTATTTGAACATTCTGGAACATCTGTAGTATCCAAATCCGACATAAAACATGACACAAACGATTAAAATTCAAATTGGGGTCTTTATTTTTCAGCTGGAATCTTTGCTATTATTGTAAGGGACCCTATTTCATTATATATTGTCCTAAAATTGTAATAAAATGTGAAATATGTAAGAAATGGAAAGGTATTGAAGATAAGTGGTACCGAAATGAGAGAGAACAGAGACGAATACGTTCATAAATTTAGTGAATGATATATGTTAAATAAATATATATGAAAAGGGTATACTTGAAAAGTACACTATAGAGGTTGAGTTCATGAACACTAGTAAAAATCAATTGTTGAGAAGTTAATGATAAGTTATATTGCTTTTGTTAACTCTATGATTTAAAAGCTTTATGGGAAATGTACATGCGTTTCTAATTGACGATGCTTACTTGTCGTATAATGTTATTTTAGGCAAAGGTTACTGTAATTTTTGTTTTAGTGTTTGTCTATTTGAATCAATCTCAAATAACTATGCACACTCCATTCCAAGATATTTCGTTTTGGTTTTGCAGCAACATGATTGATTCATGAGAAATAAAACTCACAGCGGGTGGTCGATGATCCGATAACATAGCACAGTATCGTCTATCGTATCGTACTCGTTTCTTCGAGAAGATAATGCTCAATAGTATGATTATTTTACAGCTGAGATGTTCGGCTGGTAGAGTAATAGTTAGTTTTAGTATCTTAATTTCACAGACTACGGATCTGTTACTGTTTACTGTGCAATGAGGGATTTATAAAGTTTTATTAGTCAGATACCGAGTCAACGAAATATTGTGAAATGTACTTTACAAATTAAATAATGATCTTTGGCTAAAAAATGTTCCTATTAATATTGAAAATGTGTTACCGAATTATTTAATCATCGATATGGTGAATTTTGGGAACATAATTGAGGTAGATAGAAAATTATGTTTTCAAGCGATAGAATTTCTTATGATTTACAGGTTTTGGGTAAAACAGATGAAGTTACATGATCTTTAACTTGTAAGTCAAGCGAACCACAATCATCATCGGATATCCGAGGACGAAAAGGAAATTTTGAACTTGAGAAAATAAGTGTCAGTTGGAATAATCGAGTAGTACATGATGTTCTTGGTAGATCCAAACACTTAAGAAAATAAGTGTCTGTTGGAATAACCAGGCAATACATGATACTCTTGGTAGATCCAAACACTTGAGAAGATAAGTGTCTGTTGGAATTATCAAGTAGTACATGGTGTTCTTGGTAGATCCAAACACTTAAGAAAATAAGTGTCTGTTGGAATAACCAGGTAATACATGATACTCTTGGTAGGTCCAAACACTTGAGAAGATAAAAGTGTCTGTTGGAATAATCAAGTAGTAAATGGTGTTCTTGGTAGATCCAAACACTTAAGAAAATAAGTGTCTGTTGGAATAACCAGGTAATACATGATACTCTTGGTAGATCCAAACACTTGAGAAAATAAGTGTCTGTTGGAATAACCAGGTACTAGATGATACGCTTGGTAGATCCAAACACTTGAGAAAATATAAAAAGTTTGTAAGGCAAAGCTATAGTGTGACATATTATTTTACATATTTATTTATTTATTTACTAGCTGACCCGGCGAATTTCGTACCGCCATATTTTCTGAGTTCCTAAAAGACTTTGTTTTATGACAAAATTAGAAAAAAAATAAATAATAGCTTCTGTTTTCAATAGGACCATATATTGAAATAAAGTTTAAATAAAATAGTACGTCTGTATATATTCATCATATTAATTTGTTTATTGACAAGTATTTGGAATACATTTATTTGTCAATGAATTAAATGAATTTTATGAATAGTTTCACAAACTTATTTACTCAATTGTGGTAAATAAATACTATTCTTAAAATTATTCTTATATTCTATTGTAATGCCTTATAATGTACAATATTATTGGTTTTTCCCTTTGAAAAAAAAAGGGGCCGATGGTTTGCCGAATCTTGAGCACGCAACGTACAACTGTCCATGCGAAAAACATGGCAATTCAAGCACACTTCTAATGATTGGGATTTATTGTCATTGCGAATGCAAGGCGCACTGGAAACTGGACACATTTGAATTCAAAAGGAAAGTCAGTTGGCAGTAGTGGTATTCTTGGAATAAGCACATCTTTGCCTTTGAACTTTCCTATGATTAAAGTGCCTTCAATTAAATTTTTCATAAATTTTTTAATAGCGAGTCTTGTTCTGTTGAACAGTTTTGGTTGATTTCAGATTTCGTAATGCAAAAGTGATGTTTTCTATTCTGTGAATTTGTAAGTAAAAAATTCCAATTACTATTTGTAAAATTTCTCAGTGAATGACAAAACTCTCAAATGCATTTTCAATCATAAATATTTCCGGTATTTGAAGTTGGTGGTCCTTCGTTTTATGTACAGTTCTTCGTTTATATATTTGTATTATAGTTGTTCTGATTATATTGTTATAATAAAAATTATAATATTGTGTTGATTGATGTCTACGATTCAAACAATCCGTTATTGAACCAGCTTAAATAGTCCATTCGAAGGTGGGAGGAGTGATCAGTGGCTTGACCCGATGTTGAGATTGATATGAGTGTCACAAGTTTCATCATTTTGGTCAATCGAGCTGGATTGTTAGTCAATTGGACAGAAATTCCGCGGATGTTGAAAATTTTTTTCGGTGACATCACATTTTCGTAGCAGGTGTTCCAGCGCTGAGAGTGCAATTTTTCTCAAACCCTGAACAATTAAACTGTGTTCGTTTATAGAATTAAGATTTGTTCTATATTTTCTATTTTTTCTATGTTAGTATTATGTTCTTGTTTAAAGCAATTTTGCGTTAGTCATCACTGAGACATATAATAAATAAAAAATTTATTGGTTCAGTAAAAGTTCTTGCAAATTATTTGAGGATAAGTAATGCAACTGAAATATTTTTTATTCAACTAAATGCATAGTGCCGTCTTAAATGAATACGGTACAATTTTAGCTTCAAAATAAGCATTATTACATTTCTTGTTACTTTGTGCATAAATCACAATCGTAATATTATTTCACGCATCAAAACATTCAGGACTGAAGTCAACAATTCCTTTGTTCATAAATTTTCCTACATTGTATATTTGGGAACCAGTAAGTTTTTTATGTAATATTTTAATCATACTTGTTTTTTATTACATTTTAATTTGTGTCTGCGTCATTAGTGTGTACGTATATAAACTTTTCAGGTGCCTATTCAATACCATTGCATAATTGTAATTTCTCTTGTAAATTATTCAAAATGGACGCACTAAAAAATAATAGAAAACATGCAAAATCTGCAATTACAAAAATTGTAACTTGGGTTGATAAAAACTTAGATTCAGAAACTGATATATATTTGCTTGAAATTAAAGCCCAAGCTTTAAATGAAATTTATTCCAAATATTCCGATAATCAGAATCAAATCGAGGATTTGGATCCAGAGAATAACGATGTAGAAAATCCTGATATAGTAGAGAATAAATATCATAAATTCTTAGCACAAATAAAACGTAAAATTCACACTCTATCATCTCCTACTTCTTCAAATTCACAAGTTTCAAGCAATACACTTGCTGATACAGTAGGAGTGAGACTTCCTTTAATTTCAGTGCCAACTTTTAATGGTGACTATCAAAAGTGGGTTTCATTTTATCAACTTTTTTCGTCTTTAATAAAAGACAATCCAAGCTTAACACCGTTTCAAAAATTTATGTATTTAAAAACATATTTAAAATCAGAACCCCTGTCACTTGTGGATTCACTTGAACTCACAAACGATAATTTTCAAATAGCCATTAAAATTTTAGAAAAAAGATATTCAAATAACTTATTGATAATTAATTCACATTTAAATGAAATTTTAGATATTCCTGCTCTAACAAAAGTTAATTCACAATCATTAAGAGAATTCATTGCAAAGATTAAAAGAAACTTAGAATCATTGAAAAATTTGAAATGCCCTGTAGATACGTGGGATTTAATTTTAGTAAATATGCTTCTGCGAAAATTAGACTTTGGTACTAAAAAAGAGTATCAAATGAATCGCGAATCAAAAAATGAAAATTCAAAATGTCTTCCAACAATGGAAGAATTCTATAAAATCATTGAAGCCAGGTGTAACACCTTAGAATCATTAAATCCTAATAATTCGTCTGATAATAAAAAGGAAAGAGAATCACCTAAGCCTATCAGAAGGGTAGCTCTCCATTCTCAAGCGTCAGATAATAAAAAGAAATGCTGGTATTGCCAGAATTTCAGCCATAGCATATATGAATGCCAACCATTCTCGTCACTTTCACAAAATCAAAAATATGATTTTCTCCGTTCTAAATCGCTTTGTTTCAATTGTATTGGCGGGAAGCACTCGGTAAATGAGTGTAAGTCTTTGAAGTCTTGCGCTGTATGTTCAAAAAGACACAACAGCACTCTTCATTCGAATAATATGTTTACAAGTTCAAATATACACTCTAGTAGACAACCGTTCAGAAGTTCACAAGGATTTTCTCAATTGTCTTTCAATTCATGCACCCAAAGAAACACAGAAATTCGTGATAATTCTCAACAAGCTTCATGTAGCACCCCAAGAGGTGAGCAACAACCCCAATCTTCACAACCAAGAATTTCCGAAAGGAATGAAATTGGGACTCAAATCGATTCTAATCCACAAAGTTCGAGTGTATCCTATACTCTTTCTTCTAGAAATTTCAATGTGGAAGTCCTATTGCAAACAGCGGTAGTAACATTACATAATTGTCAAGGTCAATTGAGAGTAAGGGCTCTGCTCGATAGTGGTTCCCAAAACTCCTTTGTAACCGAAAAACTTGTTGCAAAACTGAATGCTCGAACTTATAATCGGACTATGCAGCATTCAGGTATTCTAAATACTTCCTCAGTTTCTAAAAAATGACAGATCTGGTCATCTATTCAGAAAATAACAAAAATACACAATATCCATTAAGTTGTTGTGTTATTCCAATGATTACCTCTAAACTTCCACAAGTAAAAGTACACTTAGAAAAGTTCAAAGTTCCTTCGTCCATGAAACTTGCTGACACGAGTTTCATGATTCCTTCTGATATCGACATCCTTTTTGGAGCAGAGGGGTATTTTGATTTAATACTCCCAGATATTGTTCGAGTAGGAAAAAACTTACCCATTCTTCAAAACTCGCAACTAGGATGGTTGGTTGGGGGTAAATATCCTCCTACATTTGGTCAAAGGACCACTAATGTTTCTTTCTTTAGTCAGGGATCAATCATTGAACCTGAACCTGATTCACAAATCGATATACTTCTTACAAAGTTCTGGGAAGTCGAAGAACTTCCTGGAGAAAAAGTTAATTCCCCTAATGATGAACTCGCAGAGGAAATATTTATTTCAACACTGAAATACCTTCCAAATGGTAGATTCCAGGTAGATCTACCATTAAAAACTCCAACTGAAAATAAACGACTTGGAGATTCTTTTCATATAGCAAAGAAACGCTTTCTAAATTTGGAAAAAAGGTTCCAAAGAGATACCAATATTTTTCATGAATATAAGGCTTTTATCAACGAGTATGTAGAATTAGGGCATGGAACAAGTATTCCCCTTCAACTTGTCAATTCTAAGTTAGAAAACAAGTACTTTCTTCCCCATCACTGCGTGATACGAGAAAGTAGTAAAACAACTAAATTAAGGGTTGTTTTTGACGCGTCCTGTAAGAGTACTTCTGGAAGTTCTCTAAACGACGTAATGCTAAAAGGGTTTCAAGTACAGTGTGATCTATAAGACATTCTTTGTCGTTTTCGGCTATATTCAGTTGTTTTCTCAGCCGACATAAAAAAGATGAAGACAAATCCTAATAAACCCCGAACAAACCTTTCTACAAAACATTTTGTGGAGAGATTCCTCTGATAAAGACCTGACTTGTATTCAATTAGAAACTGTTACATACGGCACTAATTGTGCTCCATTTTTGGCAACAAGAACTCTAAATGAAATTGCAAAAATTTACAAAGGGAAATATGTTTATGCGCCAGATGCATTGTTGCGTCAGACGTATGTGGATGACGTGTTATATGGCTGTTCTTCTTTAGCAGAATTACAAACTGCTTATTCTGAGCTAAATCAATTGTTGAACTCTCATGGTTTCGAATTGCATAAATGTACATCAAATTCTCCTGAATTTCGACATTTATATTGTGACAATAATAAAGAAATAAATTATGTCATAAATGATGAAGATTTCTCTGACAAGGTATTAGGGCTTTATTGGAATGTTTCAACTGATGTATTGTCTATATCTCTTCCGAAAATATCCCTTTCTGAACCCCTTTCTAAGAGAAAAACGCTAAGTATAATTTTAAAAATGTTCGATCCTCTGGGGTTAATTGGTCCTTTCATAGTAATTGGTAAACTTTTTATCCAAAAATTATAAAAATATCCTGGGATGAACAGTTAACTCCTGCTCTGTCATCAGAGTGGTATTGTTTCATGAATGACATTATATCTCTGAAAGATTTGAAGGTTCCCAGATTCCTATTTCTTAATGAGAAAATAATGGAAATTCAAATTCATGGGTTTGCAGATAGCAGCCAAAAGGCATACGCAGCTTGTATATATTTCAGAATAAGATATCACAATCATTATATTTCTTCTGTTCTCATAACTTCAAAATCACGAGTAGCTCCTATAAAAAGTTTATAAATTCCTCGCTTGGAGTTATATGCAATGGTACTGTTAGCTAACCTAACTCTAAAAATATTTAATATTTTCAAGGAAAAATTAATATTTTCTTCGGTGAATATAGGTTGCAAGGTCATCCTTCTCGTTGGTCGAATTTTGTAGCAAACAGAGTTTCAAAAATTCAAGCTCTATCTTCTACGTGGCATTGGCGCCATGTTTCCTCTTTAAACAACCCTGCCGATTTGCTCTCTAGAGGTATGCCAGCATCCTCTCTCAGTTTATGGTGGCAAGGACCAACATTTCTTCTTAAATCTGACCTTCAATTGAAGGTTCATAATCCTGTTATTCCTGACATCAACATTCCTGAACAAAAAAAAATTAGTTTATGTACCACTTCCAATATGCCAATCATATCATATCATATCAAAACGGTTAGGCCCATTATCCGTTGAAGAAAGAAAATTAGCTACGTTGACTGTCTGTAAAATCATGCAGAATCAACATTTTCCTATGGAATTATCAGAACTAGAAACTGATAAACCACTTTCCAATAAAAATTTGCTTCATTTCAAACCCTTTTTAAGCTCCACAGGTCTGATCTGTATTGGAGGACGTTTGCAATATGCAGAGATTCCGGAAGATCAAAAACATCCGATATTGTTACCGTCCAAACATCAGGTGGTGAAAATGATGTTAAGACACGAGCACATTCGTCTTGGGCATGCAGGAGCTCAAACCGTACTGTGTAATGTTCGGCTTCAATTTTGGCCTCTTAATGGCCTTCGAGAAATAAAAAAAAATAATTCACGAGTGTGTAATTTGTTTGCGTTTTCGAGCAAAAGCTTCCGATCAAGTTATGGCAAATTTACCGAAAGACAGAATTTCCATCTCTAAACCTTTTGACAAAGTCGGAATAGACTTTGGTGGACCACTTCTAATAAAATCCTCACGGCTTCGTAAAGCAGCAATAACAAAATGTTATATAGCCATATTTGTGTGCATGGCCACAAAGGCCATACACATTGAACTAGTTTCCTCTCTCTCAACAGATGATTTTCTCTTGTCCTTAAAACGATTCATTTCCCGACGTGGAAACCCTTCCACTATTTACTCTGATAATGCAACGAATTTCGTTGGTGCAAAGAACCAACTTCGCGAACTTTCAAATTTCTTCAAGTATTCTGATAACATCAGTCATATAAGTTCATTCGCTGCCACGACCAACATTCAGTGGAAACACATTCCTCCCCATAGTCCACACTGGGGTGGGATATGGGAGGCTGCAATAAAAAGGGCAAAATTTCATCTCTATCGAATAATAGGGAATGCTCACTTAACATTTGAAGATTTGAGTACAGTATTATCTCAAATTGAAGCGGCTTACCCTGAGCATAATGTAACAGCCGTTCCCGAAAATAGACTTAAACTGTGGCAACGATGTTGTCAATTACAACAACATTTCTGGAAGCGCTGGTCTACAGAATATTTGCAACAGCTGCAACGTAGACCGCAGTGGTTGCTTCCACGCGAGAATTTAAAAATTAATGAATTAGTATTATTGAAAGTTACTGTGGCCAAAAGGTCGCATCGTAGAAATTATCCATGGACTTGATGGAAAGGTTCGAGCGGTGAAAATTAAAACACAAGATGGGATTTTTGTTCGGACAATTGTAAAAATTTGTCCCTTAAATTGTTAAAACAATTCTTTGATTTCATAGTTTCTTTTATTTTGTAAACAGTTTTTCACTTTGTATAAATAATCTTTATTTTGAAGGGACACCCTTCAACGCGGGGGAATATGTTCAATTTCATTTCACAGATAGTCATATTTAAATCAATCAAGTAAAAATGTCAAAAAGGAACTGTCTCTGTCTAAGTCAATTCAATTGAAAAAAGTGTAAATTCTCACTTTTAGCACGGAAAACTAATGCTAAAAGTTTCTTTTAAAATATTATTTAATATAAAAAATACAATGCAAAAGTGATGTTTTCTAATCTGTGAATTTGTAAGTAAAAAATTACTATTTGTAAAATTTCTCAGTGAATGACAAAACTCTCAAATGCATTTTCAATCATAAATATTTCCGGTATTTGAAGCCGGTGGTCCTTCGTTTTATGTACAGTTCTTCGTTTATATATTTGTATTATAGTTGTTCTGATTATATTGTTATAATAAAAATTATAATATTGTGTTGATTGATGTCTACGATTCCAACAATCCGTTATTGAACCAGCTTAAATAGTCCATTCGAAGGTGGGAAGAGTGATCAGTGGCTTGACTCGATGTTGAGATTGATATGAGTGTCACAAGTTTCATCAATGGTAATCCTGGCAAATCCAATGAATTTAGAAATTCAGTTGGATAATTAACTACTTCATTTGTATCGATAATGGAATCTATCGACTCAAATGAATGTATTTGTCCATCTATTTTACTCTGAAT
Source organism: Lochmaea crataegi (assembly GCA_947563755.1). Lineage (NCBI taxonomy): Eukaryota > Metazoa > Arthropoda > Insecta > Coleoptera > Chrysomelidae > Lochmaea > Lochmaea crataegi. Next base: position 40,113,981 of record OX387427.1, on the reverse strand, counting down.
AAATGATACTAAAAAAAACATTTAGATTACAGATTAACCAGAGAAGGAGACTGAGGACAGTCTGGATTAGGATGGCCGAATGTAAGGAGAGTACGCCTCTGTAGGATGGCTTACCCTTCAGATACCTACTTTCCACCCTGAGCGATGGAAGAAAATAGATGATATCGAGACTATCCAGAGATAGTTGGGTTGTTGTGAAGTTGAGGGTTACATTTGTCTGTTAACTAATAAAGTGTGTATTGGAACGAATACGCTTTTTAATGTAATAAAAAGTGGGAGTAACAATTGGTATTTTCAGTATACCTATGTTAAGGTCTGGAAATTACTTTCAATTTAATTTATAATTCTATTGGCTGTTGACATCTCATTATCTATTGACTCATCGATAAATAGTTTGGTTTTATTATCAGGTATTTCAACTAATAACAAGGTACTCAAATCATCAATGTCACTGATTTTGAGATTTTTTTAATTCTCGTTAAAGAGCTCCACATATTCCAACAATTACAATAACCTTATAGTAAAAGGATTATAAGTAGGTACATTCATGTTATACTTTTAAATAACATACCTTTATTAACAAGTTCTGTACCCACATCAGGAGCTTCATTTAAAAAAGTTTTATTTGATCAGGGTGTAAAATTTTTGATTTTTTGTTTTTAAAACTTTCTCATTGACTTTTTAAATAAGCATGCAATTTTGGGCCAGTTCCAATATTAACATTATTTCTCAAGGTTATAAAGTGCTAGTCATTACGTGTCAGTAGCGTTAATAGTACGTAATATGCAATTTACTAGTAAGAGAGTAAAAAAATATATATATGTACTGGTGGTATTATACAGGGTGTCCCGAAAAGATTGGTCATAAATTATGCCACATATTCTGGGTTCAAAAATAGGTTGATGAACATCAGTCACCTATAAACAAAAGTGCATACAAAAAAAATTTTAGGGTGATTTATTTGAAAATTTAAATTCATTTTTTCAACGTTGCTCTAAAACGTAAATTTATATGAAACACTAGTATACCATAACCCATAAACTTGTAGTAGCAGCGTTCATTTATTTTGATTTATTATTTTTTTTTCAGAGAGTGTCAGCACCGTTTTGACCCCCAACTTCTCTTGAGGGTTACATTTAACAAAATAAAACTGAAATAAAATGTCTACTCTTGAATTTTTTTGCCTTTGTAAATATTTTAGTTTGGAAGATACAGCCTCCCTTTTAAATGTTAATTTCAAAATATTGATTTGCTGAACTGTACTGTATTTTAATAAATATCAAAAACAACTTTATTAAGTATTACATTACAATTCATAAACAAACACGATATTAATTAAACTCAACTCAACAGTGTTGCTTTTGATACTTATAGAAATAGTTCAATAATTCAATATTTTGAAATTGACATTTAAAAGAGTGGCTGTATCTTCGAAACTAAAATGTTTAGAAAGAAATACAAACAGGCAAAAAACTTTAGGAATAGATGTTTTATTCCAGTATCGTTCAATATTTTGTTAAATGTAACCTCCAAAAAAAGTTGGGAGGTCAAAAGTGTGCCGACCCCCTTAGTGAGGCTCAATAAACCTATCTTCGACACCAGAATATGTGGTAAAATTTATGACCAATCCTTTCGGGACACCCTGTATAGGAGTTATACAACACATATCGTATGTAAAAAAAGTTTGGGAAAGAAATCTTCGCACAAAATTAAAATAAATGATACAGTGTATTCAAAGCATTTATTAAAGATGTTTTCGTCGGTATCTAATTAACAGAAATCAAAATTCAAATTATACATAGTGGAATTATCTGAAAGACTCTGCGTCGTTTTATGCGGAATGAACAGCGAGTGAATTCATCAGTTGTTACAGGTATATTGGCGAGTAAACATCGCAGACAAGTACATTCAGTGAAAGTATGGTTTAGTTTAAGTGTGTTTTTTCAATATTTAGTCAATAATTTTTATTGATGGCAATTCTTGTTTGATTTTGTTGGGAGAAAACAAAAAATAATCGAAAATTGCTTGTGGAAAAGACCAAAAACTCAGCACCTCAGGAAAAACAGCAGTGATCATCGCGCCCAAATCAATCCAATAATTCATATGGATGGAACGTATATCCACTCATCGCATACACACTCAAGAAATTCGAGCGGTAGACATACAAACTTAAAAATAATTTCCAAGTTTTTCTCGAGGTCAATTTTGTTATAATTTTTTCCCCGTAACTGTACTATAACCGGTTTTTTTTATATATGCCGAGAGCTATTCTTATTGGGACACCCGGTACAATAGTATATGTCCCCGCCAGCAAGCACAAGAATGGTTACGGATGTTTTCCTGAAACAGGGACTCGTGAACATTTCGGAGCTAGGATTTCCAGGAATGTGGCTATTTGCTTTCCCATTGAACCCAATATGTTAATTCCTACCTCTTGAATGGAACATTAACCTTAATGGTAGATTGAAAAAGTAACTTTCTTTTGCATGTGAAGAACGAAGATTTGTATACTGTGTAATATTTTCGTAATACCGTCCTGTAGTGATGTTCTTCATTAGTCTAGTTTTCGTGTCTAGTACTGTAATTAAAATTATTGGTTCAGTATCGTTAATGTCAGTAGTTTTCGTGTATATGTTCTGCTACTATCACCCATAACTGCCATAATAAAAGCAGCATAGAAAAGATCAATATTTAATAAAAACAACCAGGTACTTAATATAGTTATCACAATTTTGTGAAACCGAACTTAATGTATTTTATGTCACCAATCCCTATTTTACCCCTGAAACCGAACGCCCCCGATGAAAATATTTTTAAAATGCTTTTCAATACCAAATTTATTAAATCGACTGAAAACGGTATAATAGCTCTTGTCAGAAAAAATGAGACACATTGTATACTAAAAATCATCGTAGTCATTTAAAATTCATGATCAGGAGCTTCTTCAATAATAGCAGACTAAAAACCCAGGTGAAAGGAGATTATTTTCTGTGGAGATCGCTGTTATAACCTGACACAAAGGAAACTTTCCATCAAGGTTTGTATACTATTTTATTTACAACCATAATTGAAATTTAATAAATAAAGAGTGTTTTACAACATTTCGTAGACTCGGCTTTTCGCATTAAGGATTTAGTACCAAAAGTTTATAAACCTCTAATTGTACAGTAAACAGTAATAGATCCGTAGTCGGTAAAATTTACATACTAAAACATAAATTAAATTTATTTTGTACCAAAAATCACTGAATTTTTCAAAAACAAATTCAACTTTTTTTATTACAAACTAATATTGAAAATAATTATCCGGAAATCTCCACTTTCTATTTTATCTATAAATATTTTATTCCCGTTATATGTAATTATAAAGGGCATTGGAAATAAAGTAGGTAGGTGCAGTATAAGGCCAGACAAAGGAAAACAAGCAATATATTTACACAATCAGATTAAAATATTTATAGATAAGATGGTTAACCATTTAATGGGAAAAATACTTTTAACTTGAAAAATAAAAACTCGGAAAAATATCTTCCGAAGCACAAATGAATAATGGAATAATGAAATGAATTAAAAAATTAGTCTCGAATATTATTTTACCAGCCTAACATGTCATGTAAAATAATCATACTATTAGGCATTATATTTTTGCTTTTCGAAGTAACGAGTACGATACTGTGCTATTGTTATCGGAGGTAAGAGGTGCCAGCTTGAAGGGCTCCAGCTAGAGAATCCTCTCAAGGGTGATTCGACCCCAAGTTTATGTCGCACAAGTATAACAGGAAGGTTGTAAAAATTGAGGGCGCCACTACCTTTATGGCGTCGATAAAAGATACTAATTAATTTAAAAAAACTAGAGCGGAAAAGGTAGAAATGCCTTGTAGAATCTAAATGAAAGTAATAATAAAAAAGTTACTAGGAAAAGAAAATTTTAAAACTCTACCCCGGGCGATATCTCCCTCAACTTTTATAGTTCAGGATTAAAAAAAATAATAAAATAGATTTAAAACAAAACTGTATTTATTTATCTGCCACAGGAAATGAACAGTAAGGAGAATTTGTACTTAGGTACTTATCTTATGAATATGAAGTGGTTTCCCAAAGAAGGTAGGTAGGTCTTGCCTCTACGAAGTCTTGAGAAGATCTCGAAGAAGGTAGGTAGATAGTCTTGATTTGTACTGCTCTGTACTGGTCTATGGCGGTATCCTGGGGTTATATCCTTACCTAGGGCTTATAGACGGATGCTGAGAGGAAGAGGAAGGATAGAGGGAAGAGGGAGATATAAAGAGAAGAAGGAACTGGAACGTAGAGTGGAGAGGGAAAAAAGAGGGAAGTGGGAAGAGTTACTGGGGGAATTGGGAAAAAATCCATGGGGAAAGGCGTATGAGATAGCGGTGAAGAGGATGGGTGGAAATAGGAACGAGGTTATAGAGGAGGATTGGGAGAAGGAGATTATAGAGAAATTGTTCAAAGGGGGAGAGGGAGGAGTGTGTGGCAGAATTCAGGAAATCCAAGATACAAGGGGGGTAGTGAAAATGAGGGGGATAAGGCCGGTAGAGAAGTGGGAGGTAGAAGATTGGGGGAGAAATATTAAAGTGAGAAAAGCCCCAGGGATAGATGGCCTGAGGGGTGATATGGTGAAGAGGCTGTTGGATGACAATAGGGAGTACTTCTGGGAAGTATTCAACAGGGTGCTGAGGGAGGAGGAGTTCCCGGAAGGATGGAAGGTAGCCAGGGTGATACTGATGAAGAAGGCGGGTAGAGAGGGGAAGCGGGCGGGGGACTATAGGCCTATCAGCCTGCTGTGTGGTATGGGTAAATTGATGGAGGGGATAATAAGGGATAGGATTGAGGAGGAAGTTGGTAGGAATGGGGGTTTTAGGGTAAACCAGCATGGGTTCACGAAGGGGAAATCTTGCATCTCGGCACTGAGCAAGGTGATGGGTTTGGTGGAAAGAGCTGGGGAGGGCAGCTGGAGGAAGAAGAAATTGGCCCTACTCGTGTTCTTCGACGTCGGGAACGCGTTCAACAGTGTCAGCAAACGGGCAGTGTTGAGCGCGTTGCTGAGGCTTGGAGTGGAGCAGGGGTTGGTTAACCTGGTGGAGGACTACTTGACGGGGCGTGTGATTGTAGACTCCAGAGGGAGGAGATATGAGATGGAGGCTGGAGTGCCTCAGGGCTCGGTTCTTGGACCGACGCTCTGGAAGTGTGTGTTTGATGAGGTTTGTGGGATAGTATGTGAAGAGGGATGTGAGATTACGGTGTATGCGGATGATGTGTGTCTGGTATGTACGGCAAAGGGAGAGGCGGAGATAGAAAGAAAGGCGGAGAGAATGTGCAGGAAGATTGTGGAGAAGATAGAGCGGTGCAGACTGCAATTGGCGGAAGAGAAGACGGTGGGGTTGCTAGTGAAGGGACGGAGCAGGGCAAGGGAAGTGGGGGTGATGGTTAAGGGAGGGAGAATTCGCATGGAGGAGTCTGTGAAATACCTAGGGGTGTGGTTGGATAGCCAATTATCCTTCAAAATCCATATGGTAAAGGCGGCAGAGAAGGGTAAAGTGAGGGCAGCATTGCTGGGGAGATTGATGTGTAATGTGAAAGGGCCGGGAGAGTGGAAGAGGAGGGTAATTGGTAGGACGGTAGAGCAGAGTATGCTGTACGGTGCGGAGGTGTGGGGTGAAAGAGCGGGGCTGAATGCGAGGGTTAGGCCACTTCTGCGGGTGCAGAGAGGGATACTGCTGAGGGTGGTGCAGGGGTACAGGACAGTGGGTGGACTGGCAGCAGCGGTGCTGGCAAGGTCCTACCCATTGGACGTGTTGGCTAGAGCTAGGAGCCAACGCTGGAGGGATGCGACCAAAGAAGAGGTACGGGAATGGATGGAGGAGGAAATGGAGAGAAGGTGGGAGGAGTATGAGGGCGCGCTAAAAGGAGCGATTGGGAATAGGAGAGATTGGATGGACCGGAAATTCGGGGAGGTGAACTACTTATTGACACAAGTGCTCACTGGACATGGGTCGAGCGTAGGGTACCTCCACAAGATTGGGAAACGAGAGACTGGTGTGTGCGAGAGGTGTGAAGTGGAGGATGATGTGGGGCATGTGTTTAGATGCTGGAGGAACGAGGAAGTGCTGAAGAAGTTGGAGAGGAAACTAGGGGAGGCGGTGTACTGGGAAAACATGGTGCAGATAATGATGAGGGGGGAGGAGGAATGGATGGAGGTGAGTGGAGAAGTAGAGAGCATGGTAAGGGGGAGAGAAGGACTCGATATGGCATGAGAGGCAGGAGTGATAGGAGGGAGAAGATGACAGTGTGAGCGGAGAGTGTGCGAGGGACCGCCGCCTGTCTCGAAGTATGCTAGGGTAGTGATTCCAAGGCGCGGGTAACGGCGAGTTTGAGGTGGGTTTGGTTGGTAGGCATCTCCTTGGGGATGGGTCCAACACTGTTTGGGTCCTGGACCCATTCGAACATGAGTTTCCCATCTCGGCCCGAAAAAAAAAAGAAAAGGGCTTATATTCATGCCTATACCCTAGGGTTGGGGTTATATCCTAGATGCTGTGCTTACCACAGCAAAATAAACTAGATACAAAAGGTATAAAACGATAAAAAAATGAGGTCTCTCCTCGGAGAGAGTCGGTAACGGAAAGGAGTGTCCCTCGTGGCGTTGGAAAAAATGGAAGCGTCCGTTGGCAGACGTCAATTGTCTTATGATCAGGGTTGAAATTTGAGATCACAGAACTATAATTGGAAGTGGCTAGTGACGACGAGCGGTAATTAAAAGGATTTATTCTATAAAATCTGAACAGGTCGATAGACATGTTACAACCTGCTATGGGTTATATGCTCTGCTGTTTCATCATCTTCCAGACACACACGACAAGTCGGATCTTCCGACAGTCCAAGTCTTAGCATTTGATGATTCAGATGACAGTGGCCTGTTAAAAGGCCTATTAGACAACGTAGGTCATGCCATTTGTTTGGAGACATTCTTCGAAGAATGTATAAAAGCCTTTGAATGAACCAATCCTGGTATATTATGCCAGAAGTCTAATGCTCTTCTTGCAGTCCAGGTATTTAGTGTTTGTTTGGCAAAGCTTATCGCGATGCCAATTGAAGGTTCTGGTCCGATAAAAACGCGATCAGCACCCTCCCTTGCAAGAGAGTCCGCCCTCTCATTGCCATCCATGCCGGAAGGGCCAGGTCTCCTATTGCGGAGAGTCTTTTTTGGTAGTCAAAAACCAGTATCGACGTTACACGGTAAGAGCTAAGTGCTTCTAAAGCCGCTTGGCTGTCCGTGAAAATTTGTTGATTTATGTGTGAGATTGGTTTGCTCCAATCTCTCCACACATGAAGCAATGACGCAGGTCGTAGTTAAATGTCAGAGGTCATTCCTAGAATACTGTGACTTTCAGTGTCCACTAGCATTCTGCTTTGCTCTGTATAAGCCTGTTTTATGCATTTGGAAATATGCGCAATTCTATATGTTGCCCATCTAGCCTCCCTTTCCAGAAATAAATGGAGAGGAGGTAGGTGTAGAAGAATTTCCATGGCTGCTGACAGTGTGGTACTGATGGCACCAGACAAGCCTGTCTCTGTATGCCAGAGGGCTTTGCTTGGGCTGTTAGCTGTGAAGCTTTTTACCACCAAGCAATAGCTCCATATGTGATCATTGGTCTAACAGTCATCACATATATCCAATGGATTTGTTTGGGTCCCAAGCCCCAAGATTTTCCACAGATCCTGCGACATGTCCACAAGGATAGTCTGGCCTTATGGATAACTTTTTCCAAGAGAGCGTTCCATGTAAGTTTTGTATCTAGGATAATGCCCAAATATTTTACTTCCACTGCAAATGGAATAACCTCACAATTGTAGGAAAGTGGTGGAAGATCCTCCAATTTCGTTTTCCTAGTGAAGGGGACTATTACAGTTTTACCAGGGTTAACAGACATCTGTTTCATCTGGCACCAACTGTGGACATCTTCCAACGTCTTTTGGAGATATATTATATGCTACCCTTCCTGACTTGGTCCTTGCCAGGATGACAAGGTCGTCTGCATACGCTTGCAGTTCTATCCCTCTTCTTTCGAGAGCGCTGAGCAAGTCATCTATCAAGAGTGACCATAGTAGGGGAGATAGTACTCCGCCTTGTGGGCAGCCCCTGAAAACCTTAAGGCTAATGGCCTCATCCTGAAGAGGAGTAGTGGCTGGTAAGCATGGCATATATCCAGCCGGTAATGGTTGATTTAATGCCCTTTTCAGCCAAAGCTGAAACAATGGAGGTCGGTAGGACATTGTCGAATGCTCCTTCGATGGCAAAAAATATGGCCTCCGCAATCTCCTTGTTAAGGGATTGTGTGATTTTCTCAACAAGATTGTGAAACGCTACATCTGTCGATTTGCCAGTTTGATAAGCGTATTGGTGGGTAGTCAGGGGGAAGTTATATAAAGCTACCCGCCTGATGTAGCAATCCAGTACTCTTTCAAGTCCTTCAAGCAGGAAAGATGTAGGCCCACTTTCGGTATGTAAACCAACCTAGCCGCCAACCAACTGGGTGGTTTGGCCAGACTAGCTCTATACAGTCTAATGAGGATGGGTAAAAGTAATTCCAGTCCGTTTTGCAGCAGAGCTGGAAAAATGGTTGAAGGGTTGAAAAGATTTTATTGTCCATTCAATTACCGGTGCTGTGTTAACTTTCTTGGCGACCTCCCAATCGTTCTTTTTGGGTCGCCTTGCGCCTTCAAAGTGGGGTGGTCGATAGTTATCCAGAGTCAAACTCCAGGAAACTGATTTTTGATTAAAAACTCCAACGTTTCTTTTCTAGAGGTCGTGAAAGTGCCATCAGGTCGCTTCAACGACCCTATTTCGGCAATCGACTTTTTAGAGAGAATCTTGTGAATTCTAGTACTGCGAGGTATATGGTCTTGGTCTTAGATCAATCATGTTGGCATAAGTCAAAACAAAATGTCTTGGAACAAAGTATAGTTTATTGTAGTAAACGTTAAAATGTTAACTCAAGTCTATCCAATTCACAATAAGGCTACTCTAACAGATATTTACAAATTACTGTCTGACACAAACAAGATGTACCTGTTTTGTATCTCCGTCGGCACTTAATTGTTGATATTTTTATGTAATAAGTGACAATTGTATAGATTTTCAATTCATTTGTACAGTTTTCGAGTAACGATAATGGGCAGCAAAAGCTGAAAAAAGCTCATTACCAGAGAAAACAGTAAGCTAGATACCTACTATAAGGCTTATCAAAATATCAAGCTCAATAATCAACTTACCATTGACATTGCCAGGTTGAAAATACCACCCTTCTATGCGAACAACGTACCCCTAATAAGATGCATACAAAAACCAACCTACCCCCTAAAAAATACTAACCGATCCAAACCATGTGTAATCGATTTATCATCATGTGAAACGAAAGTTTTCTCACGAAAGGCAGATAATTTGTTATTAACAATTCCTTGCAAAGTTAAAAACAAAGGAATAGGTATCGAAAACAATGTTTTCGTCGACCTTTACAAAAAATGAATGACATTTTACGTACTAATTTCCGGATGAAAAATCGTCTATTATTGACGTCATTTACTTTTCGTCCGCAAACACTTTTCTTCCGCTGTGGTTACTATGGTTACCTCTAACAAACAATAACTGTCATTTGCTGTTGTTAAATTGATTATTTACGAAATCCGCTAGAATAAGACCGTGGTGTGAATATTAGTGTTCATAATAATCAAGAATGGATAGTGATATCGATAGCGATATGGATATCAGTAACACTCCTCCGGGGTGCGCCTCGGCTATCAATTTGCAGACTCGACTATAATAGACAGTTTTTCGACCTTCGTACAAAAATAACCATTTTCATGTGAATTGGGTGAAACTACATAGTTATTTTCTCAACTAGTGCGAAAAGTATTCACTTTTCCCTCATATCAGGGAGGAAGCTCATACTTTCCACCCTTGGGAGGAAAGTACAGACTTCTGTCTGATTGAATCATATTTTTTTTATTTTCCACCTGCTCGATGTAAAAATAACTATAAAACATCTGTTTTTTTATAGAAGTTTCGGTAGTAGAAAAGATATTGTAAGCAATTTGTGTGTAACGTGCGTAACGACAACTTTTTGACATTTTTGCGCTTAAATCTGTTATAGTCGTAGAGAATAGTTATTTAGGCAACTAGTGTGTAGAGTAACCCTTTTTTGACGGATGTTACATTAAATTTTATATAATAGGCTAGTGCGACAATCACATAAATAAAAAAGGGACTTTACACACAAGTTGCATAAAATATTTTTTCTACTACTGGAACTTCTATCAAAAAACAGAAGTCTGATAGTAATATTCTTTATGCACCAGTGCGGAAAACTTCGCTCTCGTACGGAAGAGACACTTTACGCATGTGTTAGGAACAACATTTTTTCTACGGGCAGATGGAAAATAAAAAAAAATTAATTCAATCAGACATAGAATAACTAGATACAAACTAACAAGTTTATTAGCTACCGTCTGCTTATTGATGTAATCATTAATAGTTATTAACGCAGTAGTCAACAAAATTTCAATAAGAAAATATGAAATGAAATAGTTAATACCTTGCGTGCGGAAGAGTAACTTTTTCGCACGGCGTGCGGTGAAGTAGAAGCGTGCAGAAAAGTAGAACTTTCTGTACCAAAATGCGTGCGGAACTTATTCCACAGGGATTAGGTAATAGAAGTCAGGGATAACGCGAGTTTTCGTTCCAAAAAGATGAAAAAAAACTCCTACTACATCTTTGCGAAAGCACGACGTGATAAATTGAATGATATTGACAAACAAATTCTGAAAATATGGCAAACAAGAAATTTATGGCTATCGCGAAGGCTCATAATGTGTTGTGAATTACATGGAAAAAAACTAGATAACTTGATTGAAGTGACAGTACAGCCTTGATAATTTAGACGATGAATTCTGATAACAGTGTAACGGCTACTCAGTTTAGAGAGCACCTCAGGTGTAGATTCTGAGACCAAACTAGTATAAATTCAGAGAGTAGTCTTACCGGTTCTCGGGTAATTCTACTTGAAATTTATTGAAGGTGAAATAAAGATAAATTAATTATAAATTGAAGTCCCGGATAGGGTATTCCAGGTAAAGTATTCCAGGTAAAGTGTCTCAGGTAAAGTGTCCCAGGTAAAGTGCTCCAGGTAAAGTGCTCCAGGTAAAGTGCTCCAGGTTAAGTGCTCCAGGTTAAGCGCTCCAGGTTAAGTGCTCCAGGTTAAGTATCCCAGGTAAAGTTTCGGGTCCCGGTAAAGTGCTAGGGAACAAATATAATATCAGGAACAAATTTACCAAATTTAACAAAATCCAGGATGTCTGAAGTATGATATTACAATACAGATAATATTTAATGTTGAAGAAAATTATTTGACAACGTGGTTCATACATCCTGTATTTTTTTAGATAAAAGAAATACTCAAAGAAAGCAATAAATGAAATAAATAAATGGAAACGATAAAATCGAATAACCGATTCTGCACCGGTAAATACATACATTTGTTTAAATACGTATATATTTTTAAATAGATATTTTTAAATAGATAATATAAAAAAAACCTGAAAGAAAAAAACAAATTCATATCGATATATATTATTCCTGGCACTGGAATGACATTGCTACATAATAAAGATAGGAAGGTAGAAGCTATTAAGAAAGGAGAGTTAGTTATACATTTAAGCGAAATGACTTACCACTCAAATGAATGCACTTCTAAGATAAGATAAGATAAGCCAGAAAGGCTTCAATAGCACATGTTCGCCAGGAAGAAGAACGAAACCCCTTTGCCACTTGTTTAAATACACGAAATCATGTGAACGACCACCGACTTACGTCTCATGTTCGTGTCACGCTCATACGCTTTGACCAGGAAAGAAATTTACCTTTCAGTAGTGAATTCTTGATTCATATTTGATTTATAATTGGTAGAAGAAGAGACACGAGATCGAAGTGGGAATTTCAAGATGGGCGTGACTATTTTCCGACGGACGGACCTCGATCAGCGCGCATAGAAACGTTGATTTCGACTCTCGTCGACAGTAAATATATTCAGCCTTGAAACATTTCTCGGTGTTGGGCATGAGAAAGGACTGGCTTTTCGCCGCCCATACGATAATTTATTAATTCAATCGAGGGAAGTAAAGTGAACGAAATTAACGTTACACACCCTTACAACCCGAAAAAAAAATTTTTCCAAAAAAAAAATTTTTTTATAAGTGAAAATCATTGAGCTATTACGACACTGAAGTAAAGAAGATATCAAGAAGATATTGAACGATAGGAAGACTAAGAAGGAAGGAACGAGTCACTGCGATACTGAAGGGAAAGAACAAATTTGAGGATTCTTCCGAATAATTAATTTAGAGAAAAATAGAGATTAAAAAAAATATGAAAGAAAGGGAGCGTTCCAAAGTCTTCACCGGTAAGCCAGGTGATTTTTTTTTCTTCCTAGGCTCTTACCAGGGAGGTTGCCAGTTAGCGTCCACAGTAGCCATTGGTCATCGCGCAAGCAGAACATTAGGAAAAAAAAATCATCTCACAAACACAGCAGAAACTTTGAACGGTAAATTCTGAGAAAAGCGGAACCAGTACCAGGTATCTACATACCAATAATTTTAGAAATTTAATAGTAAGATAAATCACTGCATCAGTGGGTTCCCAAAGATAATGACTTAAGATAAGATAAGATAAGGAAAGAAATGAGACTCCCATCAGATACATTGATTATCCCTCAGTTAGATAAAAAAAGATATGGATGAGTTATTATTTATAAAATGTTTCTTTATTTAATTACTACTATCATATGAATAGAAAAAAATATATTTTTGGAACAAATCCAAGGAAGTTTGTATTACTCCCTAACAGAATGTAGCTCCTGTCAAGCTAAAATTTCCAATATATTATACCCCATATAACGATATATGAAAGAAAAATTAAAAAAACCCAAAAAAACTACTCATATTTTTGGTCGGATATGTGCATCACCACAGTATCACCGATCAAGAAATCAACTTCTGCCTAATGAGAAGGACCTCGCGAGAGATGTTAAATCGCGTCGTGGTCTCCAATCTCAGCTTCAGATGAAATCCAAACCCGAAACACCATGACAAAACAACATAACGTTCCTTAAATAGAAAAGCTTTTAAGATCGATAAACTAAATAATAAATAACAACAAACCAAAAAAAACGAAAGAAAAAAAAATTCCAAAAAAAAAATTTTTTTGGAAGAAGCTGATACAGCAAGTCCAAGGAGGCTCGATCTAACCCCCTAACAGAATGTAGCTTCTGTCAAGCTGAAATTTGGGGAAAAGAGAAATTGACAACGGCATCCCACAACAGTACTGTTGGAAAATCCCCAGAGCGATATGTGAGCCATGTTGGCACAAACGCAGTAGCTAACCCCCCAAGTAGATTTAACTAAATGACAGCAGACCTTAGCCACCTCTGCCTCCCAGGCTGATTAACCCCCCGACGCTGAACCCTGAAACACATTCCAGACCGCTCTGAGCTCCCTCAACACCCACTGCTGAGAAATCCAACAAAAAATATAATCAAAAGGGAAAATGTGATGCAATAAAATATAGACAGATTGAATCCATGTCTATAAGTGAAATATCTAGATCAATCTTTCGGAATGATCATAGATAGAGGTATGTAATGAGCAAAATAGAAAGATTTTAAGTAAACAAGATATTAGGTAAGACATTGATTGAAGATAGGCAAAAAGAATTTCTGTAATGTAAGTTGACATCTCGAACATATTAACAAATAGATAATAAAAAAAATTTTAAAACACTTGAGATACTAAAAATTTTCAACATGAAGGTAATGAAAATTTTTAAGATAATTAAGATAAAGGAAATTTTAAAACAGTTAAGATATTAAAATTTCAAGATAGTTAAGATAATAGAAATTTTAGATAACTGAAGTAATAAAACTTTAGAGCTAAGATAATAACTTCGATATCCCCTGATATGTCAGCAACTATGTAAGTTAATTGCAAAGTCAAATTGTCAATGGTCTAAAAAAAATTTAATATACCCTTTCGGTATATAAATACAGACAAGACACTTTGTCTGTAACGATAAGATAAGATAAGTACTATAAAATATATAGTACAGTAGACAAGTTTACTACCCTTGTCCACTTAGATAAGATAAGATAAGGTAAGATATTTATCGTAAACTACGATAATTAAGTTAAGATAAGGTACTGAAGATATAATATCACCCCTAAAACATTTAAGGTATATCCGATATTTCTCCAAATCGATTAGACCCAATTCATTAACCTCTATGCATGTGCGCAACAGGTTTATTACTCAATTTGATTTGACGGTGCAAAAAAACTTTTTCAAAATTATAATAAATTTGAATATTTTAAAAATTCGAAAAATTCTCAACAGATTTTATATTATAATTCTTAGATTAGAATTCCATCCGGCTAGGAAAATATTTATTACACTACTCATTTATCCCAGAACACGGAGGTTAATTTGCTAATCAGTAGTAGGGAAAGAAAGTCATTATCGTTTTCTAGTCAAAGAAAAGGAAAATCTCTATGATAAAAAGAAAAAAAATATTCGAGACACCAACATACAACACAAATAGAATGAACAATTAGGAAAGATATATTTATCTGATTACGTTAGGGCTGCTTCGGAATCATCGATATCAGAACACTCATCATCAGACAAGATACCAGCTTTAAGGTCTTTCATGTGCCATCGACCAATATTTTTTCCCGTTTCATCTTTTAATTCATACACTAAGGGAGAGATAACACGATATACGGTACATTGTGTATATTTCGGTAAAAATTTTGCGGAAATATATCTGGCTTTGTTCGATTTTGGCTAGTTCTTTTTCCAAACCCGATCACCTACATAAAACCTTTGATCACGTTTGCGCAAATTATAACGTTGACTACTTTGTCGATATGCTGTTTGCAAGTTCTTTCTCACCACTTCGAAAAATTTAGGCATTTCTTGTGTATCCTGAATTCGGTGAACTTTGTCAGAAATGGTAACCTAATTATTTGCATTTTCTGCAATTTTACCATAAAAATTTCCCGAGACAGGTACATTTCGAGCAAAGGTAAAGAAGGAAGGGGTGAAATCGGTAACCTCATGTTTCGACAGCCGAATTGCTTGAGCAATTTTATATATTTCTTCATCCCATGTTCTATGATCTTCATAACTATAAGATCGTATAGCTGTGACAATGGATTTGTTTACGCGCTCAGTATGATTAATTTGCGGATGAAAGTTAGCATTATACCATATCTTTTGTACAGAATATTTTTCCAAGAGATTTTTGAAAAGATGACTCGTGAACTGTTTACCATTATCACACGAAACGATTTGAGGTATTCCAAAAATGAGGAAAACATGATTTTCTAAAAAATCCACTATAGAACGAGCGGTAGCCTGACGTAAGGGATGAACCAATACGAGTTTAGTGAACCAGTCAACTACAACAAATGCGAACTGATTACCTTTGCGAGATCGGGGATATGGCCCTAAAAGATCACACGATATTAATTGAAAAGGGAAGTTAATGTTACGATATTGTCCCATTAATCCTGCTTGTGGTAAGTTAGATGGTTTACACGATGCACATATTTTACAACGAGTGACATATTTATAAACCGATTTTCTAAGATTCGGCCAATAATAAATTTCAGAAATTCTCTCTAATGTTTTAAAAACACCGAAGTGAGAAGAAGTTGGACTATCATGAAAATGATGTAGAATTTCATTTCGATTTTTAGTAGGAACGACAATTTTCCAATCGGAAATATTACTAATTGGTCCAAATTTATTAAAGACATGTTTATATTATATGTTATTCTCAACTCGAAAACTTGGGTATTTTTCCGGAAAATCCTGAACATGAGACATCATGTCATTATACCATTTATCAGGATGCAAGGTAGATAAGTCTAAAATACTAACTTCAGGTATACGAGATAAAGCATCCGCAACTACAGTTCCGGTAGATCTACGGTGTACGATAGAAAAGTTGTATTGCGACAATTGCAATATCCATCTAGCTAAGCGAGGAGAAGGTTTTTTCATGTTATTAAACCAAACCAGAGAAGAATGATCGGTAATTACGGTGAAATGACGACCGATAAGATAATACCTAAAATGATCGATCCCTAACAAAACTGCTAACAGTTCCTTTTCGGTAGTACTGAACTTCTTTTGACCCTTTGTGAGTTTCTTACTCATATAAGCTATGGGATGTTCGAGTCCATCTTCCAGTTGAAAAAGAACACTTCCTACCCCAACATCACTAGCATCTGTCATAAGGAAGAAAGGTTTGGTGAAATCGGGACTACTTAAGATAGGAGCGGTAGTTAAGACTGTTTTCACCTTTTCGAAAGCTTGATCTGCTTGGGGTGTCCAAGTAATGGGTTGGTGTTTCTTTCGCTCACTTAGAAGATCATAAATTGGAGCAGATAAGGAAGAAAAATCTTTAAGAAACCGTCGATAATACGAAACCATTCCCAAGAATCTACGCACCTGAGTGGCAGTTTTCGGAACAGGATACTCACAAATAGCAGAAACCTTTTCAGGATCGGTACGAAGACCATTTTCATCCACTACATAACCTAGATATCTAAGGGAAGAACGACAAAACTGACATTTATCTAAATTCACCGTCAAGCCGGCATCTCGTAATCTCTCAAAAACACTCTGGAGAATTTCCATGTGTTTGTCAAAATCAGGAGTACAAATGATGATGTCATCCAGGTAGTAAAAACAATACGGTTCTAAGGAAGGACCAATGACCAAATCGATCAAACGACACATACTAGCAGGAGCAGAGACTAAACCGAAAGGGGTAGTGACATACTCGAATAAACCTTTACCCTTAACTGCAAAAGCTGTTTTTTCCCGAGATGATTTCTCCAACGGAATTTGATAAAATGCTTGCTTCAGATCGATACTAGATATATAACGAGTATCTCGAAGTTGACTCAGTATAACTTCGATTGAAGGTAAGGGATAAGCATCTTTATTTAAAGTTACACTATTTAATTTACGTCCATCAAAACACATTCTGTATTTACCATCTCCCTTTTGAACTAACCAGATAGGACTACAATATGAAGATTTACTTTCCTGAATTACACCTAATTCAAGCAAAGTATCTACTTCCTTTTCCAGGTAAGCTTGCATTGCCTGAGGTAAGGGATATTGGGTTTGTTTAAAGGGAGGGGAATTTCCGGTATCAATGAAATGCTCTATCAAATGAGTTTTGCCGATTTTATGTGAAGGACTAATAGTCTTGAAGAGATCAATAGTTTGATTTAATTTACCAGTTTGATTAGGAGTTAAATGAGATACATCCCGAATTGTATTGACTACAGCCAACGAGAGAGAATTTACAGTTAAAGATAATTTAGAGAAATTTATTTTTACGTTAAAAATCTTAAGAAAGTCCATACCGAGAATAATGTCATGTTTAACAGAAGGTATTAGATAAAATTTCATAAGCCTAGATATCTTGTCTGTGATGACATATGTTTCGATATAACCAAGAACATCCTGCAACTTGCCATCTGCAGTAGATATTTTTAAGTTATCATCGTTTAAGATAGGTATCGATAAGTTATGAATAAAATCTAGTGCACGAGAACCAATCAATGAGATATTTGAACCAGTATCAACAAGGCAAGAAATTGTTTTATCAAAAATTATGATATCGACATAAGGTCGATTATCATTTTCCATGTTATACAACAGTGACCCTACATTTGCTAAAAACTTATGCTTCGAGTTTGAAACTATTGAATTTGATCTTGAATTTAATTTATAGAATTTTTTGACAAATAAAAGCCATGAATTCCAGTCGGAGTGACTTACAGTAGGAACCTTTTTTAAGATAGAAGGAGAAATTTTCCTTGCAGAACTGGAATTTACAGGATTTATTTGAGATAACCTCAATTTTTGTCTTTTGTAGGTTTTTCCTGAGGTTTTGGTTTTACTTTGGTGCTGGATTTTCCTGGTGTTCCCGGTTTCTGAGCGACTGTGGTTGAGTGGGAAGTTCGACCACCGCTCGGTTCGTTTTTTGAACACTTTGGACATTTCGTTTTTACTGTATCAGGATGTCCACAACCAAAACAAAACAGTTTCCTAGGAACTTGACAGTTATAATACATATGACCTGCTTGTTTGCAATTCCAGCAAGTCCAGGTAGAAGATACTACAGATAGATTTTTTCGTGTTTGTTTAAAACAAGAATTATCCTTAAAAGAGGTACTAGGTATGCTCAAATCTGGTTCAAGTAAATATTGACTGCTTTTATGATTAGCTGTGAACTGTTGGTCCCAAGTTAATGTTTCCTCTAGTCGTTTACATTTTTCAGTCAAAATATCAACAGTATCAATATCAATTAAAGCTAATGGTTGTGCATAATGAGGTAAAAGATTTCTACGAATAATACGAATGATGGCACTTTCACTTGGTTTGTCATCAAGACGGTTGAACAAACCACACATGGCGTTAATATACAAGGTAACTCGTTCATGTTGACCTTGTTTTCTAGCTTTGATTTCCTCTAGTAAATCATCTTGGTAGTTATACGGTAAGAAATCGGATTTTAATTTGGTCACCAATTGTTCCCAATTCTGAACTTTGCATCTGTTAATAAGATACCAATTAAAAGCCTGATCACTAAACAAATCAGCTGAGCTAGAAAACAATTCAGCATCTGTGATACCTCTCGAAAGTTTGAGGCAATTTACGCGTTCTAAAAATCCAAGTACAGATTCTTTGGAATCTATTCCTGAGAATCTTATCCCCCATTTATGTACAGGTACAGGTTTAGAAAAAGAAAAACTTTGACTTGTATTTACTGGAGTGGATTGTCTGTCTGAATCGATAACATTGATTTTGCTATCTAATTCACCTTCTAAACAAAATATTTCTGTTGTTAAATGTCTCTTTACTTGTTCTTGTTCGTCCTCCTCGCAAGTTACACGAGAAGTACGTTGAGTGAGGTGAGTTAGACGGCAAGTCAATCTTCTGTACTCGACATCCGAAGAAGTTCCAACAAAATCTTGAACCTTCTTCTTCAAGTCGGCAAAAGACATCTTAATACCTGTAATTTCGGTAATAAAAGGAAGTTCAACATATGAAATCGAACTCCTCATAGATACTTCCTGTGTTAGAACACCGCGTAATAATTTCCTCTTCTCTGTAACCAGTGAAGGGATTTCCAAGCCACGATAAGAAAGTTCGTAATCCAATTCATGAGATAAAAGATAATCAACATTTAATTTGAACATTCGAGCCATGTTATTATACGTTAATTGACGGTATTAAAAATATAAGATACAAGAGAAAAAACGAGTACTGTTGATAATGACGAAAAAGAAAACTTTATAGGTACGATACGTGAAGATATACGATAAAAATATAAAGATATGTTAGATAAACGATAATAAAAATAGATATTACCAACTCAACATATGAACGATATGATAAGTAAAAGATAGAAAGATAAATAATACGATAAGTGAAAAGAGAGATATATATAGAATATTAAAGTGATTGCTTCTGACTTCAACTACTGTCCAAACTTCCAAATTTCAAGATTTATTGATATAAAGCAGATGTGTAAAACAAGGCCCCACGTTGGGCGCCAATTTGTAACGGCTACTCAGTTTAGAGAGCACCTCAGGTGTAGATTCTGAGACCAAACTAGTATAAATTCAGAGAGTAGTCTTACCGGTTCTCGGGTAATTCTACTTGAAATTTATTGAAGGTGAAATAAAGATAAATTAGGAAAATTAGGAAAGGTAAGTGGGCGCCACTCTGAATAATACTAGTTTATTTGTTATTCACATCTGCATTATAGCGACAAATCCTGTAAGATTGGAAGGGAAAAAAAACTATATGAACAACGTTATTAAATTTACAAGTTGTATATTGACTTTAAAAATATGAAATAAAAAAATTTACTAGTCAACATATGTTGTGTTGGAGAGCAAGAACCATTGTACTTTCCTGTTCTTGTAGAGAGTTGTCGGAAAACTTGAAGTCCCGGATAAGGTATTCCAGGTAAAGTATTCCAGGTAAAGTGTCTCAGGTAAAGTGTCCCAGGTAAAGTGCTCCAGGTAAAGTGCTCCAGGTAAAGTGCTCCAGGTTAAGTGCTCCAGGTTAAGTGCTCCAGGTTAAGTGCTCCAGGTTAAGTATCCCGGATAAAGTATCCCAGGTAAAGTTTCGGGTCCCGGTAAAGTGCTAAGGAACAAATATAATATCAGGAACAAATTTACCAAATTTAACAAAATCCAGGATCTGAAGTACCTGTTTTGTATCTCCGTCGGCACTTAATTGTTGATATTTTTATGTAATAAGTGACAATTGTATAGATTTTCAATTCATTTGTACAGTTTTCGAGTAACGATAATGGGCAGCAAAAGCTGAAAAAAGCTCATTACCAGAGAAAACAGTAAGCTTGATACCTACTATAAGGCTTATCAAAATATCAAGCTCAATAATCAACTTACCATTGACATTGCCAGGTTGAAAATACCACCCTTCTATGCGAACAACGTACCCCTAATAAGATGCATACAAAAACCAACCTACCCCCCAAAAAAAACTAACCGATCCAAACCATGTGTAATCGATTTATCATCATGTGAAACGAAAGTTTTCTCACGAAAGGCAGATAATTTGTTAATAACAATTCCTTGCAAAGTTAAAAACAAAGGAATAGGTATCGAAAACAATGTTTTCGTCGACCTTTACAAAAAATGAATGACATTTTACGTACTAATTTCCGGATGAAAAATCGTCTATTATTGACGTCATTTACTTTTCGTCCGCAAAACTTTACTTTTCGTCCGCAAACACTTTTCTTCCGCTGTGGTTACTATGGTTACCTCTAACAAACAATAACTGTCATTTGCTGTTGTTAAATTGATTATTTACGAAATCCGCTAGAATAAGACCGTGGTGTGAATATTAGTGTTCATAATAATCAAGAATGGATAGTGATATCGATAGCGATATGGATATCAGTAACACTCCTCCGGGGTGCGCCTCGGCTATCAATTTGCAGACTCGACTATAATAGACAGTTTTTCGACCTTCGTACAAAAATAACCATTTTCATGTGAATTGGGTGAAACTACATAGTTATTTTCTCAACTAGTGCGAAAAGTATTCACTTTTCCCTCATATCAGGGAGGAAGCTCATACTTTCCACCCTTGGGAGGAAAGTACAGACTTCTGTCTGATTGAATCATATTTTTTTTATTTTCCACCTGCTCGATGTAAAAATAACTATAAAACATCTGTTTTTTTATAGAAGTTTCGGTAGTAGAAAAGATATTGTAAGCAATTTGTGTGTAACGTGCGTAACGACAACTTTTTGACATTTTTGCGCTTAAATCTGTTATAGTCGTAGAGAATAGTTATTTAGGCAACTAGTGTGTAGAGTAACCCTTTTTTGACGGATGTTACATTAAATTTTATATAATAGGCTAGTGCGACAATCACATAAATAAAAAAGGGACTTTACACACAAGTTGCATAAAATATTTTTTCTACTACTGGAACTTCTATCAAAAAACAGAAGTCTGATAGTAATATTCTTTATGCACCAGTGCGGAAAACTTCGCTCTCGTACGGAAGAGACACTTTACGCATGTGTTAGGAACAACATTTTTTCTACGGGCAGATGGAAAATAAAAAAAAAATTAATTCAATCAGACATAGAATAACTAGATACAAACTAACAAGTTTATTAGCTACCGTCTGCTTATTGATGTAATCATTAATAGTTATTAACGCAGTAGTCAACAAAATTTCAATAAGAAAATATGAAATGAAATAGTTAATACCTTGCGTGCGGAAGAGTAACTTTTTCGCACGGCGTGCGGTGAAGTAGAAGCGTGCAGAAAAGTAGAACTTTCTGTACCAAAATGCGTGCGGAACTTATTCCACAGGGATTAGGTAATAGAAGTCAGGGATAACGCGAGTTTTCGTTCCAAAAAGATGAAAAAAAACTCCTACTACATCTTTGCGAAAGCACGACGTGATAAATTGAATGATATTGACAAACAAATTCTGAAAATATGGCAAACAAGAAATTTATGGCTATCGCGAAGGCTCATAATGTGTTGTGAATTACATGGAAAAAAACTAGATAACTTGATTGAAGTGACAGTACAGCCTTGATAATTTAGACGATGAATTCTGATAACAGTGTAACGGCTACTCAGTTTAGAGAGCACCTCAGGTGTAGATTCTGAGACCAAACTAGTATAAATTCAGAGAGTAGTCTTACCGGTTCTCGGGTAATTCTACTTGAAATTTATTGAAGGTGAAATAAAGATAAATTAGGAAAATTAGGAAAGGTAAGTGGGCGCCACTCTGAATAATACTAGTTTATTTGTTATTCACATCTGCATTATAGCGACAAATCCTGTAAGATTGGAAGGGAAAAAAACTATATGAACAACGTTATTAAATTTACAAGTCGTATATTGACTTTAAAAATATGAAATAAAAAAATTTACTAGTCAACATATGTTGTGTTGGAGAGCAAGAACCATTGTACTTTCCTGTTCTTGTAGAGAGTTGTCGGAAAACTTGAAGTCCCGGATAAGGTATTCCAGGTAAAGTATTCCAGGTAAAGTGTCTCAGGTAAAGTGTCCCAGGTAAAATGCTCCAGGTAAAGTGCTCCAGGTAAAGTGCTCCAGGTTAAGTGCTCCAGGTTAAGTGCTCCAGGTTAAGTATCCCGGATAAAGTATCCCAGGTAAAGTTTCGGGTCCCGGTAAAGTGCTAGGGAACAAATATAATATCAGGAACAAATTTACCAAATTTAACAAAATCCAGGATGTCTGAAGTATGATATTACAATACAGATAATATTTAATGTTGAAGAAAATTATTTGACAACGTGGTTCATACATCCTGTATTTTTTTAGATAAAAGAAATACTCAAAGAAAGCAATAAATGAAATAAATAAATGAAAACGATAAATACATACATTTGTTTAAATACGTATATATTTTTAAATAGATATTTTTAAATAGATAATATAAAAAAAACCTGAAAGAAAAAAACAAATTCATATCGATATATATTATTCCTGGCACTGGAATGACATTGCTACATAATAAAGATAGGAAGGTAGAAGCTATTAAGAAAGGAGAGTTAGTTATACATTTAAGCGAAATGACTTACCACTCAAATGAATGCACTTCTAAGATAAGATAAGATAAGCCAGAAAGGCTTCAATAGCACATGTTCGCCAGGAAGAAGAACGAAACCCCTTTGCCACTTGTTTAAATACACGAAATCATGTGAACGACCACCGACTTACGTCTCATGTTCGTGTCACGCTCATACGCTTTGACCAGGAAAGGAATTTACCTTTCAGTAGTGAATTCTTGATTCATATTTGATTTATAATTGGTAGAAGAAGAGACACGAGATCGAAGTGGGAATTTCAAGATGGGCGTGACTATTTTCCGACGGACGGACCTCGATCAGCGCGCATAGAAACGTTGATTTCGACTCTCGTCGACAATAAAAATATATTCAGCCTTGAAACATTTCTCGGTGTTGGGCATGAGAAAGGACTGGCTATTCGCCGCCCATACGATAATTTATTAATTCAATCGAGGGAAGTAAAGTGAACGAAATTAACGTTACAACAGTGTAGATTGTTATTTTTAAGAACTTTATTAGTTAAAATTCATTAATAACATTAATATTAATTTGTCGGAGAGCTGGTGACGGTTTTTACATGGAGTGTTTGATGCATCATGAAACTCAAAATGTATCATTTGTATGTAAGTAGGTGTGTGTATGTTGGCCTGGGCATTTCGGGTAGTTACACCAAGTTTGTACTTCGCAGCCAGGTAAGTACCAAAAAAATTCTTAGCGCATGAAGTGTTTGAATCATAAAGAAATTAAAATAAATGAAGGGTGTTAAACCATAACGTTGTTAGTGCTAAAATTATAACTTTACACAGTGCATAAAAATTGTCAAATCAAAACATTTGCAAAGTATGTGAAACACTGTTCATTTATTTTTATTCGTACATATGTTATACATTATTTCAACAAAAGCTTAAAGTTAAAACTATTGTTTATATTATAATAGAAAATTGTTGTTTATAACTAAGTTAAACAAAACGTTGTATGTGCCACTAATGATTTTTCTCAGCTTTTAATGGTTTTGGTGTTTCCTTAAATTCAACTTGTAAAGACTGGAACGAATCAATAGTAAAATTTTTTTTCAATACATTAATCTCTGTCCATGGAGCCAAGTCTGAGTTGGATGTTCGCACTTCCACCACACCAAAATTTCGTCTTGAAATTCGCATTTGGGTGACTTTTGATATGACAAGTTCCTTAGTATCCAGATATTGCTGAGTAATAGATTTCCAGTCAAAGAATTTTGTCACATCCATTATAATAAAAGGGTTCTTCAAACATGCTGGCGCCATTATGTCTATCAAATCTTTTGGTACTTTAGGAGACAAGCGACGTTTAACTTTTTCCATGAGAGCGAAGTCTCTGTCGCATGATAAAAACGTGTTACCAGATACCGGAAACTTGTGGGTTATTTGGTAAAAATTACCTTTGGCGATTAGAATTAGCAGTATCGCTAACATAATTTGGTTCTTATTTTGTCCACAGCATTTGTCAGACCATAAAATAAGTTCCCTTTTGTGTGTCTGCAACTCGTTCATTATGAAGGCATGAAGACAACTTGCAATTTCATTTGAACCACGGCCACCCAAAGTTTCATTCCAAAGACACATAAATCCTTTATTGGAATCTTCTAAGTGAATTCCCATATTAACGCAGGCCAACTGCCTGCTGTAGTACATTTTAGTATGTATCAGACTTGGAATGTACATCTGCTGCTGCTAATCAAAGCTTAGAACACATACAGTTGAATCCGGATCCTTGGATCTTCTACTATCAGCCGCCATATTTTTGTGTGCCGATTCAGCTTTGTGCTAATGTAATTCTGATAAATTTTGGGCATCCACTTTCTCTTGACCTTGAATTTCTATTATTTTGAATCGCAAACGGAACATGTATCTACTCGAGGTGGAGCAAAAGGCAAGTTGAAATCCGACAAAAACACATCGTTGAAACACTGTCGAGAAACTGGCGGTTTTCTTCCATCTTCTGTATATTTCTCTAGAAAGCCTCTGTATAGCTTCGAAACATTCAAATCTGGGGATAAAAACTTTCTATCTGGGTTGTCGTTTCTGCTATAGTGACTTTCTTTAGCAGAAATGATAGATATGTAGTTTTTAATTTTGTCCTTCCACCCAGAATTTTTCTTCGAACGCTTTCCTCTTCTCTCATCTTTAATATCAAGTTTGCCGGTTAATACTTTTTCTGCGAGCAGTTGCACCTTTCGTGGTGTAATATTGAAAGTCTCACAAAAAGTATTTTTGCACACTTGAATCTTGGATGCTCCCGGTAGTTGTAACATGTACAGAAAGGAATGTTGACACGATCTAGGAAAGCTTTGCTGCCTGTTATACACGCCGATTTCCCAAAATGCAAGTGTAGCTGAGTGGCATGCAAATTGACATTTACAAGTTGCCTGGAAAAAAGAAATAAAACTGTAGTCTGTAAAGCCATCTTAGCTTGTTAATATGGTTCAAAATGGTTTGAATTTATTATAAGAATAATAACCTGCCCTTGTTTTTCAATGTTGTGTAAGCCCCGAATTTCTTTCGGTTTTTAAAACAAAACAAAACACAATATACACTAATGTATGTGCATCAAACGACTTCAACCCGTCTGGAACCCTACTGTTTTTTTAGCCCATGCAGCCAGACACTAAGTTGGTGAAATGTTTGAACGTTCTAAACCTGTTACAGACAATATCAAAATTAATAACAAACGTGTCAATGTTTTTACGCCTATTTTACCTATCTAACAAGAATGTACCAAAAAGTAGTTGTCCTAACACAAAGGATTAAGTTACAAAGGTCACTCTCTTCTCGCCCAGGGGTCTGTCAGGGCATTTTTTGCAACAACACATACAAGGTAGACCACGGTAAGTAAGGTAAATAGTACAATAGGATAGACAGTTAGGGATGCAAGATTATCAATAATGACTACAATTTAATATTTGTCTCAGTAACAAAACTCATAAGGCAGTCGAATATATTTTTTTTATTTGTAGATAATAGATACATGATATTGAAAGGTGTTTCAACTTTTAAATTTAGAAGTTTTTGTATCAATGTTTCAGTTTGTTTTTTGTATCTACTGCAATTGAAAAATATATGATCTAAGTCGGACGTGACGTTGCAAGTAATACATAGGTTACTATCCAAGATGTTGATTTTACGTAAATGTGCAGGATAGCTAGCATGTCCAAACTTCATACGACTGATGGTAGTTATGTATTTCCTTGGGCGTTGATAATCTTCAAACCAGTATCGTTTTCCAATTTTTGGTACTAGCTGTGTGTAGCGAGTAGGTTTTGTGATACAGTATTCCCTGTATCGATTACTCCAGTTTGTATGCATTTTAGTTCTGGTTAGATTAATTCTTTCGTCCAATGTTGGCCAGCAAGTCGTTTCTTCGCCTGTAAGTATGCTCTGTTTTGCCAATTCGTCCACTTTTTCATTGTATACAATTCCAGTGTGGGCTTTGACCCAGACAAAAATTATTCGTTGATTTTCATCAAGTTCTGCCAGATTTATTTTAATTTTTGATATATATGGATTAATGTACTTTGAATTTATTTCTAAATGCGATTTTAAACTATTTAGGACAGCAAGTGAATCAGTGAAAATTAAAGATTTTTCAATATTGTTTTGTATTGTATATTCTATTGCTTTCAATATGGCTATAGATTCTGCACTGAAAATGGATGTGTGTTTATCTAGTTGGTAACAGTGCTGTATCTGTTGAGGTATTACGATTGCAGCACCGGTCCCTTGATTATTTTTGGAAGCATCAGTATATATTGGTGTGTAGTTTTGATATGTACTTGTAATTTGTTTGACTATTGCATTGTTTAGAACTGTAACTTCTGAATATTCCGGGATTATTATTGGCACATCTAATAGAAGTACCTTGAGGTTTAAATTAATGCTAGTAGGATTGAAATCATTTGTGCTTCTATAGGCTTCGCATAGAAGGGGTGAGCTTTTATGTTTCCAATATTTAGATGTCAGGTCATGAATGTTTAAAGCTGTTAGCATACTCATTATTGGGGAATTTTTAGTTTTACATTTTAGGATATTTATTTCTGCTAACATTTGTCTCCGTAGTTCTAAAGGTGGTTCTAACGTCTCTGCTCGAAGTGGTTCGATAGGAGTTGATTTCATCGCTCCAATGCACAACCTCAAGGCTTTATTTTGTAAGACATCCAGCTTCCGTAGCTCCTTCTTGCTTGCACAGCCATATAACGTGCTGCCATAATCAATAATAGACCTTATGTATGCTTTGTAGAAAGTTAGCGCAGTTTGAGGGTTTGCACCCCACCATGTTTTCATTATTGATTTGAGAAAGTTTAGTCCTTTACTTGCTTTTACTAGAATTTCATCTATATGTGTTTTAAATGCCAGCTTTCTGTCAAGGGTAATACCAAGATATTTATATTCGGTGACTAGAGGGAACCGGATATTTCCCAATGTTATTGTGGGGGTATTTAATATGTTATGTCGAGTAAAGATTACGCATTGTGATTTGTTTGGAGAGATATCCAATCCTAGTTCCTCTAAACAATTGAAGAGTGGTGTTATAGCTGCATCAAATAAAATTAGACATTGTTCTAATCTTTTCGAATGTATGTAGATGGCAAAGTCGTCTGCATACTAGATAATATTAGCGTTGGATGTAGTCCTGTGAACATTTATAGTATAGATATTAAATAATAATGGTGCTAATACGGAGCCTTGTGGTAGACCTCTGTTGGCTACTCGACTTTTTAACAGGGTTCCATTCTGTTGTCGAACTGTTACGGATCTATTTACATACAGTTTGCAAATAATATTTGCTATTTCTGCAGGTAACTGTAGATCAATTAATTTTCCGCGTAATATTTGCCATTCTACACTATCATAAGCGGATTTTATATCAAGGAATAGTGTGATAAGATATTCGTCGTTTGCGAAGCATGCTTGTGCTTCTGTAACAATATGTGCCACTGCGTCATACGTTCCGTAGTTTCTTTTATAACCATATTGACTCGAAGGGAGGACATTTATATGACTTAACCACCATTCTAAACGATTTTTTACTATTCTTTCGAATATTTTTAAAATACATGGTAATAGCGATATGGGTCGATAAGAGTCAGCATCTTCTGGATTTTTGCTATGTTTTAAAATAGGTATGACTACAATCTTTTTCCATTCAGTGATACTTTCGCCAGACAGCCAAATGTCGTTAAATATTTGTTTTAAAATTTGCTTGGCATTTAGAGGTAGATGGTGTAGCATGGGATATCTTATTTCGTCGTAGCCTGGAGATGTATTTTTCCTATTTTGCAGTGCATAATCTATTTCCTTCAGGTTAATAGGTGTTGAAAAAATGGAATGATTATTTTTGGACTGTTTGAATGTCTCTAGATTGTGGCTGATGTCATCAAGTGGCATAGGTGGTGCAATTTTATCAAAAAAGTCCTCCTGCCATGCAGTACTGTAATTTTTTTGTATACTATTTACTTTCCTTTGCATTCTTTTTGCTTGGTTCCAGAGTTCCGTCACAGGTGTGTTTTTATTAAGGTTTGAGCACCATCTCCTCCAACTGTACTTGGCTTTGTCTTTTAATACTTTTTTCACTCGTGCTATTTCTTGCTTGCATAGTATGTAGTTCTCTACGGTACTTTGATTTTTATAATTCTTTAATTTTTGTTTACGTTGCGTGATTGCAGCGTCGCATTCAGGGTCCCACCAAGGAGGTAAAATTTTTTATTTTTGTGTTTGAAGGGTTTGTTTACCGGGATTGCCGCGTCGGCAGCCATATTAATTCCTTGAACAAGAAGATCATATTTTTCTTCGGCAGTTTTGGGTAAAGAACGTATCAGCTGCGTCCTGATATTGTTTCCAGTTGGCTTAACGCAAGTTCCATTTGGTTTTTGGGAGATAATCTTCATAAAAGTGAATATTTTTGTTTATTTCAATCATTATAGGGAAATGATCTGATCCCATGACGTCCGCAAGTATGTACCATCGGCAGTTAAGCGCTAGATCAGGCGTGGAAAGCGTGAGATCTATTGCTGATTGATTGTTAGTATTAGTAAATCTCGTGGGTTGCCCAGTATTTAAAATTACAAGATCGCTATCATCCAAAACTTCTTTGATTTGTTTCCCTTTGGGGTTATTTTTATAAGAGCCCCAAAACTCGTGATGTGCATTGAAATCTCCACCTATTATACTGTTTGAATCCAGTAAGCTAATCACATTCTGCCAGTCAGTGTAATTTGTGTTTATATCCGGTGGACAATAGAGTGAAAAACATTTGAAATTTACATCGTTAGAGTTTTTTATTTGAATACCGCACACTAAGATACCAGGTGAGAAATTTTGTTGAATGTTGATTTCCTTAAAAGCATAAATATTTTTAATTAAGATTGCAACGCCTGCATACCCATCATCCCTGTCCCTGCGGATAGTATAATAACCCTTAAATGAAATTTGTCTGCTGGACCATGTCTCAGATATGAGTGCTATGTCTATATCGTTTTCATCCAAACATATCACCAAACTTAGTTTATTTGAAACTGCTGATTTAGCATTCCATTGCAAAATTTCAAATTTACTTTTTACCTTATTATCCATTGTAATAAATGTTGCTAATTTTGTTTTTTACAATTGTTGTATTTATATTTTTTAATTCATCGAACGTGTTAACATCATCTAATACACTTTGAAAAACATTAAAAAACAATTTCACAATTTCATTGGCATTTTGTTCATATGTTGATTTATCGAAAAAAGGAAGGGGACGTCCAGGTCCGAATGTGAAAGGAAACATGGATTCTTCTGGTATAGGGGAGGAAACTTTTTTTCTTTTGTTGGGTGGTGTTGTTTCGGGATGTTGTTGAGAGTGAGTTGGCATTGCTCTGATTTGGTTGGATGTGGATGGTTGTATGGGTGTATTCGTTCTATATGTATTACCAGAATTTCTGTTTTTTTTTTGTGTTAGTGGTGGAAAGGATTCGGAGTTTTCCGTGTCCAATATCAGATACTTCATTCATTCATTCATTCATAAATTGGGTTGTGCTCATCAGCCCAGGCACTTGATCTGAATCTTTGTACCATATCCCATGTTATCTACTTCCATTCCAGTAGCTTCGTGTCTTCTATAAAGGTCACTAGTTTGACTGGAGGGATTTTCAGTAGTTGTGATGGTTGTATAACTTCCTCTCCAAAGTGCTTCCGTCTAAGTTCTTGTAAGTCCTCGCAGAAGCAGAGTATGTGAGTAGGTGTTTCATCATCAAGTTCACATTTTCTGCACATAGGTTCACTAACTTTGCCCATATTGTACAGATGTTTCCTCAAGGTGCAGTGTCCAGTCACCAGGTCGGTAACTGTCTTCAAATGTCTCTTACCCAGTTTCAGTAGCCTGGTTGAGAGTTCCTTGTCTACCTTGTTCAGTAAACTCTTTGTATGAAGGTGCCCTCGTGTCACCCTCCATTTGAATTGGTGTTCCCTATCTAGCCAGTTCCCGATTTCCCCTCTTATGCAATCTTTTGTGATTCCACAAAACGGTTCCGGACCTATGAAGTCTCCTTTAGAGCCTTCTTTAGCTAACTGGTCCGCCATTTCATTACCTGCAATACCCTCATGTGCCGGCACCCATATTAGAGACACTTTGTTGTCTCTTGCCAGCCTGTTGAGGGATTCTTTGCAGTTTTTCACCAGTCTAGACCTAGTTGTAGGATTACTGATAGCCTTAAGCAGAGCCTGGCTGTCAGTGAATATTTCAATTTTTTGTCCGGTATATCCTCTTCTGATGTTTTCATCAATACAGGCTATAGCGGCAATCGTCTCTGCTTGAAACACAGTCGTATATCGACCAAGGCTAAAGAACATTCTCTTTCTAGGTCCCTTTATACCAGCCCCAGTGCCATGGTTTGTTTTGGAGCCATCGGTGAACCAGATGATTTCTCCAGAATTACCTGGGTGCATCACCTGTTCCCTAGATGGGATGATGATATTCACTCGCTCAGTGAATATATTCTCTGGTGTCATGCTATCAAAACTCATGTGAAATATGGGTTCGTCTAGTAATGTCCCAGTTGTATCAGTGTGTCCTTCTCGAACATTGTTCGGGGACCATAAGTTTCCCGATTTCAGCCTAAGAATTGCCATCATTGCCTCCGCCCTTATAAAAAGTTCTAGAGGAGGAAGTCCAATAAGGGCTTCCATTGATGCCGTCCCCGTGCTGTTCATTGCCCCGGTAATACCAAGAAGCGCTTGTCTTTGGATTGCAGTTAACATATTAACTGCAGAGGACACTTCTGTCCTCCTCCACCAGACTATTGTTCCATAGGTGATCGTTGGCCTTATCACAGTTGTGTAGAGCCAGTGAACCACCTCAGGTCGTATTCCCCAGGTTTTGCCCATAACTCTTCTGCATTGCCAGAAAAGCCTAGTCGCCCTGGTAGTAATTTTTTCCAGGTGTGCCTTCCAATTCAGTTTGGAATCAAGGGTCACTCCCAGATATTTGACTTCTTTGGATATCTCTAGTTCTTCTCCGAACAACAGTACTCTACCCTGCGGGAGAACTCTTCTATTCGTAAAAGCAACTAGGTTTTTTTTGGATTAACTGAAAGGTCCTCTGTAAGGCACCATTCCTCCACAATTCGCAGTGCTTCCTGTAGGACATTCATAACCACCTCCGGGAATTTCCCATTGGTGACAATCACTATGTCGTCCGCAAAGCCCTGCGTCCATATGCCTTGATCATTCAACCTACAGATCAAGTCATCCACAACTAGGTTCCACAAAAGTGGTGAAAGTACTCCACCTTGAGGACATCCTTTAGTTGTCCTAACAGTGTATGTTTTATCATGCATATGTGCTGTTATTCTCCTATGCTCAAGCATGGATCCTATCCATTTGCATGTGGTACTGTTGATCCCTCTGTTTTTAAGGGATCTGTTAATTGATGACATCGATGTGTTGTCAAAAGCACCTTCGATGTCTAGAAATGCTGCAAGGGCTACTTTCTTATGATTCAGGCTCCTTTCGAGACCTGAGACCAAATTATGCAGGGCAGCTTCACCTGATTTCCCTGCTTGATAAGCCCATTGTAGTCTATGTAAAGGGATGCTCTTAAGCGCTCCTTCTTGTAAATACATTTGTAAGACTTTTTCCATGGTTTTCACCATGAATGATGTCAGACTGATTGGTCGGTAGGATTTAGCCTGTGTGTACGTTTCTTTTCCTGGTTTAGGAATAAACACCACCTTTGACTCTCTCCATGCAATTGGTATATACCCTAGAGCATGGCTGCTTCGAAGTATCAGAACTAAAGGACCCATTATGATGTCTAGTCCCTCTTGCAGAAGCTTGGGGAATATGCCATTGTTCAATTTGAATGGCTGCGTCAAGCCGCTCGGCCGACTCGCTGAAAATCTTGACGCAGCCATTCAAATTGAACGGTGCTACTTAAAGTCGACTTTCCTTGGGATCCAATAAAGATATTTGGATGATTTTTTTTTAATTTCATACCTCGCGACGAGATAAATCTATTCCCGTTGTCGAAAATCTGGAAATATTGAAACCTGAGTAGATGCGCGTGCGTCAAACAAAGTATACATTTTTTGTTGTTATTTGTAGAAAAACCCTATTTTGGCCGTGCAATTGCAATTTTTGAAAAAATAACGACGCCGCTCGATTACACCGTACGTAATCTACCTTACAAAAAATCAGCGTCATACAGGGAAAGTGACAAAGTGGTACAGGTTTATTGTAAAAAAATGCTACGTCAATTTGTTTATAACGCTATAACTCATTAACTATTCAACTTACCGATTGCGGGTTTGGCACACGTGATCTGTTGACGGAGTACAGTAATTAAGCACAATTACAGGATATTGTCATTGTTAACAAAATAATCTAATAGTGTTTAATCAAACTAATGTTTATGTAAACTTAATCATCAATAACTTTTGATCTAATCAATATTTTTCGACGCGGTTGGTTTCATATCGTTCGTTTTTAGAAGACAAAAAAAAAGTATTTAATATTTTTTCTTCATAATCAAGAGCAAAAAAGATATTCACGAATGAACGAGTAATTGTACTAGAAAATAGCATTTAAACAATGTCGTGCAAGGTTTTGCATTTGCGGGTTAATACTATTTTATTGTATGTATTTTTTGCAACCTTTATACAAAGTTTCGAGCTGATACCAGCGATTATCGCGCTAAACTCTAAATCGCCTGGACTATATAGTTACAATCAACTGTCTATTGTAGTACTAATAACTACTATTTCAAACAGTGCAGTACACATATAGATGAGATAAGTTCTTACCATGCAAATGTAGTGAGGGATTTCTTCAATCTGCCACAATCTTCAAAATGAATGTTACAAGTTTTATAAGATTTGTAAGACTCAAAAGCCAACTTAGAATTAATAATTCTCTCATTCCAAACCTCTTGGTTAGCAGGTAGGAATTCTATGCCTATAAAAAAAAATACTTAGGTTAATACTTAATTATAATACTTTTCATTTTTATTTCAAGGAAATCGTTGACTTTGTATAAACCATAATTGATACATCTAGCAATTCCAAATATTTAGTCTAACTATCTTAACTAGTATTTGAATTAATTTTATAAAAAAAATTTCTTCAACTGATGATATTGGTAGAAATTAACATGTATTGTTAACAATTAGTACTAACCTTCTCAATGCATCCAGGAACACAGCAAATTCTCATCATAGGAACTCATCTTTAAATACTTTAGGAATATAAATGAGAAAATAAAAGCACAAACAACGACGAAAGAACGAACTGGCACGCCATTTATTTACGAAGAATAATAATAAACAATATGGCTGCTAGCTCCGTGCATGATTTCTGAACCTAATTTAATTTTAGACTCCGAAACTAAATTTCACCTTAGGCTCCATCTATCAGCTCTATTTGAAATCTTTAACGTTTGGTTCCGCCTCCAAATAAAGATGTCAGTAAAAATCGTACCAATTTTGAATAAATTTCGTCCACCCGAGTGCCCAGGGCCTGACTGCCAGTGCAGGTCTATTATCGGCACTTAAAACGTTTTGCTTGGCTAGGGAGAAAATATAACACTAGTGGCGCTCGCTTCGAATTTTAATCAGAGGATGGCACTTAAAACGTTTTTCTGTAATGAAACACATGTTACCTCACTTAGCACTTACAACGTTTTGGCTTAGCACCCTTCAAATATAGAGTTACATTAATTTTGAACTCAGAAAAAAAAGGCTAGCACTTCTGAGCGGGTAAACATGGGAGTAAACACCCTCAAATCTGCATTTTGTAAATTGGAAAAAAGTGATTCAATCCGTTGTCCATTTTTACAGAGTGTTTTTTTCACTTAAAAAAATTCCTGCTGAAAGGTCAACACTTTCTAAGGGGTTTAATAATTTTAAACAATTAAAATAAACTCCACGCTAATATACTCCCGTCGGCCATGAGTGCGACAGAGATCGATGGATGGATTACATGAAGAATATTCAGTATTCCTTAAGGATTTCTAAAGGCAAAAAATATATAGGGTGATCCATTTGAAATAACAAAGTTTATTATTTTTCCGGAATGCCACCATAATATCAGCCATATCACACCAAAATCTATGGAAATCGTGCGATCCGTTTACGGGATAATTGAGGCGTTCCAATCTTTAAGATTACTCTGTATATTTTAAGTCCAAGCGGTACAGCTGTACAAGATCAAATGATCGACAGCCAATGGGAGCGCGTTTTTCTGACTACAAAATTAATTTAACTTTCGATTTTTTTTTGTGATTCAAATAATTCATGCGCTAGTAATTATTTTGGGACTTACTTGGCTGCGCAGTACCTGGTGTACCCGAAATGCCCAGGCCAACATTCATACACCTACTTATATATACAAATGATATATTCAGATAAAGTTTTATGATGCATCAAACACTTCATAAAAAAAGCGTCACCATCTCTTGGACTCTATCACTGAAAGCCCTATATAAAAGGTACCGGAGTGATCCCTCTGGTTATTAATTATTCTGTGTATAAGTACTATGTACATCTATTTTCTTTATTTCTATCATCATCACGTGGTTTTCTGTAGGTTTATTACAATTTTTCAAATATTAATTTTATTATACAAAGAGAACAGACACTCACCTGCCAAACGCAAACCATAGGTACTAGATGTGATTTGATGTCCATCTAAACTGATTTACCTTCTTCCAAAAGTGCCTCATAAGTTAGTTGACGCTGTTAAGTCAGTTTTTAAGCATATTCCAAAAACACACTTGGTACATTGTATACCCGCTATTCTTATTGCCATCTCAAGCTTTCAGCGTGGGAGGGGTAGCGGGTAAATTTAGTTATACTTTTTGTGCATCGGTTATTTGACAAATTTTGCAATAAACTCAAAAACTATAAGGTATTTTCCAAACAAAAATGAATGAACTATTACACACCATTTCCGAGACAAATCCATTTCAATTTTTTGACCAATTACCAACATGAATTGTTGTGTGAGTTTAAAATTTTTTTAATATCTGACAACTAACTTTTATACTGACAATCTCTATCCTCTTGATTCATATAGTGTCTATATTGAATTTCATAACATAACATGACTTCTATTTGTTGCAAGACATAAATCCAGTCGTTTCTGTAAGCATTGTCTTTTGTGATCATTTTGAATTTCATCACATACACCCTCCATTATTTTTTCCCACAACTGAATAGGATTTTCTAATGGAACAGCATAAACTAATGATTTTAAGTAGGTAGCCCCAAAAACAAAAATAGCATATCCATACGAAGCGTTGAAATATTGACGAACTATCCGACTGAAATGAACAGGACAACCATCGTGTATGAACCATACATTTTGCCATGTCATGAGGGAAAGGTCGTCCAGTGAATCAGATGAATTATTTTGCAGAAAGTTAAGGTAATTCTTTCCTGAGAAACGGCAAGGTAGCTCTACTCTATCATCGCATGACTTTATTGAAATTGAAACGGAGAGAGGTTTTCTTTATTAATAATATTTCATATGGAGGATTTAGAAATTGCAGGATTGCGATTCTTCTATCAAAAAACTCCAGATTATGTTCTTTTTCGTTCAAAATATAATTCTCGCACACCTCTGTAACCTGCAGGTGCCTACTAGTTTCAATACTTTTAGGTACTACTGAGTCGGTAAATTTTGATCGATTGGGATGAGGTCTGTTAGAAAATTGTTCTGCGTATCTCCGTTCAGCTGCACGAGCGATACATTCCACCCAACTATAGATTGATTGCATATCAGCATATAATAATGAGCCATTTTGATAAATAATTAGAATTATTTCTTTTTTTACGCAACAACATAACTCTTCAACTTCAAAGCAATTTGACCTTATGTCAATTCTTGCTAATTTATTATATCCAACTAGGTAATGTAAAGATCGTTTAGTAATCAAATAATGATATTGAATGCCAATTTTACAAAAAAAAAACTTGTTTTGGACACCTTCTATATTATAAAAGTATTTCCTTGTTGATCGTAAAGCTCGGTTGAACAAATCAAACATTCCAAAAATGAATGTCGTGTCAATAATTTCATGATTTAAAAGGTTTTCAACGTTTGATATTTATATGGAAAAACCAGGTTTTTCAATGAAACCGAAAAGCTGGTAAATGTCAATACCAGAATCGAATGTTTGTTATTTTGGTTATAAATACCAAAGTTAAGCTTAATTTTCATATATTTTCAAATAAAGATAGATTCGGAGGTGTAAATCAATCCGAAAAATGCTGGTTTACTGGCAGATTCTTCATACAGGATGGCCAGATAGAAATTTAGATGTAGTAGTTTCATTTATTAAGACCTTCAGAAAAAGCTAACCACCATCAAATTTACGTACAATCCTCAAGTATAAGCATTGTTTGATAATATAGGAGAATTAATAAACAATGGTATAAGCTACAACCTTGAATAGCAATTTCGAGTTTATTTACACATTTTTGAAGTGAAAACTTCTTTAGCCGCGTTGAGCAATTTTTGGTAGGTGTGAAACTCATGGGCTAATGACGTTACCTGTCACAGTCACCGCCTAACCGATACCTGTCATTCTGTAGTGAGTAAAGTGAGGTTGGGATCTTTTTTTTATGTATCGGGTGATATGGCAGGGGAAAATTGGCCCATCTTGTACAGGGGGAATATTGTAGTCCTACTCTAGCTTATCGAGTATCTCCAAATTGCCCGTTCTAGAATGTTAGTGAGAGATGGAGAAATTTAGCACAACCATTTAAGCACAATGAATTCAAAAAGTATCGATATTTTTGTGCGAATTATGTGCTCAAATCACGATTTTTGTGCACTTATATTTTCGTTTGTATTAAAAGTTATGCTACCTTGAAGTAGAGCTAAGCTTTCTTAATTATCATTGTGAATGAAACCATTGCTGTTATTTTGTGCAACCAAGTGGTTCCGTTTACAATAGTACTGAGTTCAGTACAAAATTAGTTTGTTCATTACGCAAGTACATTTCAAAAATTCTTCTTTTTCAGCAGTACTAAATTCGATGATCGAAATTAATCAGAAATGGTTATTTTTAATTAATTTCATTTGCTAATTATGGAAATATTCTACGTGGTTAGAGTTGAAACAATGGACATATTTTTCTTATTCTTTTTGTTATTTACTTTGGGAAATCAAACCACAATCTTTTTCATATTTTTAATTCAACGCTTCGGTAACGTTCCAGCTACCGTTATCAAAAACAATTGAGTTTTTCAAATTCCGGTCCCTATCTGACACAAACAAAAAAATCGACAACTAGACAATCAATAATATTTCGAAGTTTAAGACTGCAAAAAATTTGTTGTCAAATTTTTAAGGTCTATTCACAGTAGACTTCATCCCTGATAAAATTCTAACAACATTATAGTCAACTAGGAATGGGATCCAATGAAGTGCACATAAATTGCAAATAATTTGCCCAAAATAACAGCAATGGTTTCATTGAAATCGGAAGATAATTTTAAAAAAATGGTTCTAGTTTGAGTTTAAGCATTGATTGATAAGTTTCAA
Source organism: Lochmaea crataegi (assembly GCA_947563755.1). Taxonomy (NCBI): domain Eukaryota; kingdom Metazoa; phylum Arthropoda; class Insecta; order Coleoptera; family Chrysomelidae; genus Lochmaea; species Lochmaea crataegi. The sequence goes on along the minus strand of OX387427.1, from coordinate 40,075,676 downwards.
TCAACAGTTTGAGGTAGCTCAACTTTTAATAAAATCAAAAATATAAGTGCACAAAAATTGCACATAATTTGCTCAAAATAACAGCAATAGTTTCATTGAAATCTGAAGATATTTAAAGAAAAATGGTTCTAGTTTTAGTTTAAGGTAGCTCAACTTTTGAAAAAATCAAAAATATAATTGCACAAAAATTGCACATAATTTGCTCAAAATAACAGCAATCGGAAGATATTTAAAAAATGGTTCTAGTTTTAGTTTAAGGTAGCTCAACTTTTGAAAAAATCAAAAATTTAATTGCACAAAAATTGCACATAATTTGCTCAAAATAACAGCAATGGTTTCATTGAAATCGGAAGATAATTGAAAAAAAATGGTTCTAGTTTGAGTTTAAGGTAGCTCAACTTTTGAAAAGATCAAAAATATAATTGCAGATAATTTGCTCAAAATAACAGCAATGGTTTAATGGAAATCGGAAGATATATTAAAAAAATGGTCATAGTTTTAGTTTAAGGTAGCTCAACTTTTGAAAAAATCAAAAATATTATTGCACAAAAATTGCACATAATTTTCTCAAAATAACAGCAATGGTTCCATTTAAATCGGAAGATAATTGAAAAAAAATGGTTTTAGTTTGAGTTTAAGGTAGCTCAACTTTTGAAAAAATCAAAAATATATTTGCACAAAAATTGCACATAATTTGCTCAAAATAACAGCAATGGTTTCATTGAAATCGGAAGATAATAAAAAAAATGGTTCTAGTTTGAGCTTGGTATATACCATGGACGTACAAAAAAATTTTTAAATGAGTTTAATTTGTAACAATTCCCATTCACCATAGGCGTACGATGAAATTGTTGAAAGGAATTAATTAATTCATCAAAAAGTTTTTGCAAGTGGATAATTTATTGTAAAAGTTCCCATGTAACATGGGGTCACGATACAATTTTAAAAAGGGATTTATTAAATTTCCATCGACCATGGGCGTACGATGAAATTTTTATGGGGGATCAATTTATTTGTGATAATTTTTATATTATATGTATATACGATGAAGTTTTTTCAAGGGATTGATTTATTTGGAAAAAATTTCTATACCATGGACGTACAAGAAGATTTTTGAATAAGTTTAATTTGTTACAATTTGCATTCACCATAGGTGTATGATAAAACTTTCTTAAAAAGGGTTCATTTATTTGCTTTTTCACTTCTGCCAACAGTCTTCATAACTGCCTATTCCATTTTTTTCATCTTATGATTGGATTCAATTAAAAATATTTACTGATATATTCCAAAAGGAAATTTTGTTTTAGTAATAAAAACAATTGTGTGTGACAGCTCCGACGCATGACGCAATAATATTATTTTATAATTTACAATATTTTTGAACTATAATTTATTTTTTACTTTTCAGTATGACACGGATTAATAGGAACTATAATTAAGGTTATTCATAAACAAATGCCACAATATAACAAATGAAAAAAAATATCACCGTGTCCAGGATTTGAACCTTACGCCTACAATTCACAATTCAGCTACGGAGACATGATTATTTGATGTATGTCAAAACTAACAAAATGATCTATTATCACATAATTAAAGGAATTAATAATTATTATTTTTTATTTAATTTTTGAAAATATTTCTCCTATGAAAAAATTGTTCTTATTGCAGTTTATTCATATACAAATGTCACAATATAACAAATAAAAAAATTATCTACGTGTCCAGGATTCGAATCCTACGCTTACAATTCATAATTTTCGCAGCCAAACTTCTGTACCTCTCTCGGCTAAGAAAGACATAAAAATATGCGCAAAGTACGTAGCGCAAAGGAACGTAACGCCTCATTTTCAGTTAACACTCGGTTTTACTCATAAATATGAAAATTGTTTCTTAAGGAGGTAAACTCCAAAAATTTTCTATTGCTTGCTGAAAAGCAGCATCTAATGGATGAATTTATCACATGGAATGGTCCCACGGAAGCGATAGATCGATAAAAATATTTTCCGACAAACAGACTTCAATAACGGCACTGTGCTCCAGCAACTGCAATTTAAAACTGGTTTGGAATAATTGACTAGTATATAAACCAACAGGGTACAATAAATGAAGTTGTCCTGGTATGGTGGGTAACAAAGTACTGGACCAGCTTGCCAGGAAAGAGGGTAAGTCACAGTCAATAGCCCCGGAGCCCTGACTGTCGATTTCTTTAGATCTGGCGGAAACAACTATATCAGACCAGTCAGACTGCAAGACAAGGACCTACTGGAATAATATACCAGGATTAAGGAGAACCAAGCCTTTATCAAAAGACGTACAAAGCTCAAAGCAGAACTCTTGCTGAACATGTACAGAGAGGAGATCGAGTCTGTAACTTGAATCCTTACCAGACACTGAAGGATTAAATATAATCTGGGCAGAATAAGGCTGGTGGAAAACACCGACTATCGTCTTTGCATGAATCATCGGAGCACATTTTGTGCTATTGTTTGATTGCTGAACGAGTCAGAGTCAGGATTCCGGAGCAAATAGGCATAGTAGACAGTGAAATGGTAGACACCCCAGCAAAGAAAGGGCACGAGACAGAACTCACTGGTACCTGAACCAGAATTTGGTATATAAAAAACGGCAGTACGGGGGTGCTTATGTCAGTGGACTGAAAAAAAACATCAGACGAATGTCATGTTTCCGAGAAAGAACACAGCAAATTACTGTCGAAGTCGCTGACCAACGAAAAACTAAACCTAAGTCGGGGTTAAATGATGAGAGTGTCAGGACTACTCACAGGTATGAACGTAATTGTCGGTTATGCATGGAAGAAGAAGTGGAAGCCTTATACATCATCTTCGAATTCGGAGCATTGGCTCACTAGATATGTAAACTCCTGGGACTAGAGGGCCTAAGGGAGTATTCCTCCAAACAGGATTTCTCCAAGAAAGATCTTATGAATAGAATGTTAAACCTGATGAGTACTTCTAGTATTTTCACTTAAACAGTGCAACCAGAAGCAGAAAAAGTCCAATGGCGATGATGTCAAGAACTCGAAACCTTGACTGGGTGTACTGCTGGAATTAATGAATGGAATATGATACGAAATAATCACTTTCAGCTGAAATGTGAAGTGAAATATTTTTCATTTTTATCATCCATATTCACTGTATATCTAACAAGCTCCAATAATATCTTGTTTGAGTTTTGTTGCGGTAATCTTCTATGAATATAAAAATAGTATAACTCTCCTCCTTATTTCCACTACACAAATCTTATTCAGAAAGTGCTGCTTGTGGTTTGGAAAAAGAGATTAAATCTACTAAGAAATCTTATTGATGTTATCTTTTGAGTGCAAAGACGTGGATAAGCTGTTTAATGGAGAAAAATCCGATTTAATACAAAAAACCTCTTTTGTATGAAATTAAATTGTCTGAAGCTCTGCTAAAGTGTAGTTATTTACAATAAAATTCACTCAAATTAGTTTTATATTTTTGATATAACTTGGGAGTTTTACCATTTCTTATAGATAGATAGTGAATCCATGAAAAAAATGCATCAATTGATGATTAGCTGAATAAACAGTAACATAAGGAAATCCCAAAGCAGGTAGATTTTTTATATTAATTTAATATTTTTATATTAATTTAATATTTTTCAAAACAATGATCTATCGTACAGGGTGAACCTTCTCTTCAGTCGAACAGCTAGGTTTGCTTATGAAAGTTAAATTTACAACAACTTCTGCGGTTTTGTCCTCCTTGTACCAATGTCACGATTTTGGAATCAGCTCAGCAAGGGAAATACACAATTTGGAAAAAAGGGTGTTTCGCTAACAGCAACATAAGGAAATCCCGAAGCAGGTAGATTTTTAATATTAATTTAATATTTTTCAGAACAATGATCTATCGTTCAGGGTGAACAACCTTTCAGTGATAACGTCAGCACCAGTTTTTCTAAATGTACCACCCCTCTTTTTCAATTCGCTTTTCTGATTTCCTTGCTTGTTAATGACAATTTATTATTCACAAAATAATTGTTAAAGAATAAAAGTACACACTAACAAAAACAAATCAGAAGATAATTTACAGTAAATATTCAATTTATTCTATATAGTCAATTAAACAGTTACTCAGCCTAGTAATAAATTCGTCTTGTAACATTTTGTGGCATAGCGGGTGTTACGTTCTGTATTTTCTACCTGATAAGGGCTTTTAGCTTAAGGATATTGTCAGGTCTGTTAGTGTAGACTTGAAATTTCAAATAACCCCATGCAAAGAAGTATGATGGGGTAGCAGTCCATTCCACTGTTACTCTTTTTCTGTTTAATCGATCCGGAAATGTTCTGTCTCAAAGCTGTAGTGAAATGTGGCGGCTTGCCATCCTTTTGGAACCATATTCTGCGGTATAGAATGTTGCTGTCAATGTGTATCAATCAGGGAAAAGCCGGGTCAATTCATGAATTTTTTTTTTAAATAATCCAGATACAATTATTGTTCTCTTGAATTTCCATGAAAAAAATATGGATCGATGATTCAATTTTTCACAATACCAGCTCATACGTTGCTTTTGTGTGGTCTTTGCATAATATGGCATTCTCACATCCAATTTGGATTTCATCAAATCAATATCGGGTGTTTAGCAGGTTAACCTGTCGGTTCAAATGAATGCCTTATACTTTATCAAATTAAATTGTTATTCAACTCATGGATGAGATGTAGTTTATAAGCATGCTTTTTCTCAAATATTTGATACTGAAGACTTTCCAATATCCAAGTCCCTAGATAGTCCAGTACTGTGCAGTACTGGCGTCTTCTGCCGGCAAAATCACTTCTTGTTGAATATTTGCATTACGTTTAGGTTCACCTTGTTTTGATTCACCCTTTACGTGTCCAAATTCTCTGTATTTCCTTAGTTGACAGTGTCCAGTCAAAACCCCTATTGCAAAACATATGTTCTGTCGGGTCATCGTCAAGAATATTTTTTCTGCTTCACTTTCAGGATAATTCCTTGGATAGTTTGCAGTATTTTGTTTTATCTCACCTTTCTTCGAACTTATTGTGAGTATGTTCACGCACTAGGCTTGCTACTGCTGATACATTGGTGGAGCAGGCAGGTTCAAAAAGTTTTTAAGCTGATGCCTTCCTAAATATCAGCCGCGTGGTTACCTGTAGACTTAACATGGCCTTTGATCCACGAATTTGTGACTACATTGTTGTTTGTCGCTCCAACCAGGGCATGGTGACAATCTAGTTACTGACCCCAATATTATACGTGGTCTCTTCAGGGCTAGTAGTGCTTGTATGCTATCTGTATTGATGCATACATTCTTTCCCGGGAAGTTTTTACCGGAAATCTCTCTTGCAGCCATGTATATACCATTCAGTTCAGTTTAAACTACGTTTGTATATTTTATGCCTATGTATATCCGGCTCGGGCATACTCCGCATGCAGAACCTTGTTCAGTATTTGAGTCATCAATGTAGATGTTGATAGTACCTCCAACTGGCGTTTCTCTTATTGTATTTATACTTATTTTGTAGAGTCCGTCTTCGCCTTTAGCATTGTGATCAGCGTGACAGATTCCCGCCTCAGTGGATATGAATATCAAAGGGAGTGAGATTAAGAATTACCTCCACAGCCCTGTAAGGTGTGGTTCTCATTAAACCTGTTATGTTGAGACATGTTATTCTGAGAAATTCATCTAATTTCAGGATAGCTGTGGTTTCTTGTACTTTCAGACCCCAAATCACGGCTCCGAAGGTAAGCATGGATCTTATGATTGCCATATAGATCCAGGTCTGTTACCGTCATATTATAATTTTGAGCTTTCTCTCCAGTCAAACAGCTAGGTTTGCTTATGAAAGTGGATAGATAGAATAAATTACAAACAACTTCTGCGGTTTTGTCCAACCTGTACCAATGTCAATCAACTTGTGATACAATTTTGGAATCAGCTCAGCAAGGGAAATACACGATTCGGTAAAAAAGTGTGTTTCGCTTGAAAAAAACTGGTGCTGTCGTCATCATTCAAAAGTTATTCCCCTGTTTGATAGTTAATTTTTCTAACATAGTAAATTAAAATCGAAAACCAACCTCTTTCGGAATTTTTCCATATTAATGTGTCCGCTGTGGTTAGGTACTATATGATACGGCACTGTGCGAGAATGGTTGTGACGATAACTGTTATTTGCTGTTGTCAAGTTAATTATTATCTACGAAATCCGCTAGATTTTACGTGTGAATAAGACCGTGGTGTGAATATTAGTGTTCATAATAATCAAGAATGGATAGTGATAGATGAAACTTATCTTTTTCACAGCGGATGAAAAGAGTATCTGAACAAAAAGAGTATGCAGACGAGAAATACTTGACTTCAATAATAGTCGATTTTTCATTCGGAAATTAATAATTTTTTGTGAAGATCGACAAAAAATGTAATAATGCACCTCGGCGAATAACTGTCTATTGTCTCGCCTGCTTGCTAGTCTCGGATGCGACTCGACTATTGATTTGCAGACTCGACTATAATAGACAGTTTTTCCTCCTTGGTACATAAATAACTATTTGCGTTAGTTTATAAACTCCCAATATAATAAATATTTGAATCAGGAGATAGGATATACGGTTTCTCTTGAAATTAATCTACCATTGGTGTGGAAATGCAAATTTTTTTGCATTAAATGGTCAGCTTTTTTCTGCCCCTTTTTTAATATTATTGTATAGTTCTTGCTTAATTACCTTACCAATCTTTGAATCAAATTTAAGATAAGTATTTGCCCGCATTTAATTTTATGTTTCTTAAAGTAAGTCTTTGAAGTTTGTTATCACAGTGCGTTCATATAGATTTTTGTACATATTGGGGCATACTTATTATAATTAAGCATTTAAATACATGAATATGCAAGACATTTTACGACTTTTCAACAATACACAGCTACAACATTCTAGACAATTTTGTCCCTAACTATAACTCGTAATGCTTGCCAAGATATCGTGAATTAGTCTCTTCCCATGATCTTGACCAATTAGAACATATTTAACCAATAATACACCAAATTAGGCGTGGTTCGACGGTTCGTTTGAACAAATAATTAATTTCAAGTCACATTTTTATTAGTGGACGTCAAAATATTTCGCATAACTTAAAAAACAAAATTGAATCATTTTATATTATGGTGATACCATTAGTCAGAGAGCCAGATGCATTTTTGGGCACTCACTTCTCTATAGCTAGTTCTCGTCTGTTTGGGTAAGCCTCACCTTAGTAGTGAACGGAATGACTTCAGACATCCTGGATTTTGTTAAATTTGGTAAATTTGTTCCTGATATTATATTTGTTCCCTAGCACTTTACCGGGACCCGAAACTTTACCTGGGATACTTTATCCGGGATACTTAACCTGGAGCACTTAACCTGGAGCACTTAACCTGGAGCACTTAACCTGGAGCACTTTACCTGGAGCACTTTACCTGGAGCACTTTACCTGGGACACTTTACCTGAGACACTTTACCTGGAATACTTTACCTGGAATACCTTATCCGGGACTTCAAGTTTTCCGACAACTCTCTACAAGAACAGGAAAGTACAATGGTTCTTGCTCTCCAACACAACATATGTTGACTAGTAAATTTTTTTATTTCATATTTTTAAAGTCAATATACAACTTGTAAATTTAATAACGTTGTTCATATAGTTTTTTTTCCCTTCCAATCTTACAGGATTTGTCGCTATAATGCAGATGTGAATAACAAATAAACTAGTATTATTCAGAGTGGCGCCCACTTACCTTTCCTAATTTTCCTAATTTTCCTAATTTATCTTTATTTCACCTTCAATAAATTTCAAGTAGAATTACCCAAGAACCTGTAAGACTACTCTCTGAATTTATACTAGTTTGGTCTCAGAATCTACACCTGAGGTGCTCTCTAAACTGAGTAGCCGTTGCACATTTAAACGGTCATCAAACAAAAATTAAATCAGTTTCGCCTCAGGCTATTTTCACTCATTGGTACGCTCACAACATGAATTTGGTTTCAAGTAATGCATGTAGTTCCATTAAAGAAGAAAGAATTTTTTTTCCAACTTATCGTCATTTTCAATTTTTTTTAGCAAATCCACCAAACGAATTGAAGTTTTAAATACCATAGTAGGAAACAGAATTCCCTGTCATGCTCCAACTCGATGGAATTTTAGATCACGTGCAGTGTTTACCATCCATAAAAATAAATACAAATCAATTGAAACATTTGATTTTATATTAAACAGTGATGATTTTTCAACAGATCATGTTTCATTAAATGCTGCTGTTGGTTTAAAATCTTATTTAGAAAATGAAGAATTTTTGTTTTTTCTTGATACTTTTTAATTAATATTTGAACAAACTGATCTTATTCTCCAAAATCTGCAACATAAAGTCACTGATATAATTTATTCAAGAGATAGTTTGAAACATCTCATTGATAAAATTTCAAGTTTCCGTAATACAGAATTTTATTTTAATATGTTATTTGAAAAATTTTCAACTGATGAAGCTCCTCCCGCGAAAAGGAGGAAAACATATAATTTGGTAGAAAAGAAACTACATTATGAACAACTTTTTTATGAAATTTTTGGATACTATTAAAGGTCAAATTGAGATTCGATTTTCCGATTTACATTAATTGAAGTTTTTCGATTTGACAAATGAAAGCTTATTCGAATATTTTTCAAAAGAGTTTCCCAATACACTTTTAGATAACTTAGTTCTAAAATATAATTTTTTTGATAAAATAGCACTGCACAACACAACGAACAAAAAAATGTTTTGGCAAGAGAAACTCTATACTTCCACGTTGGTTTTTGCTGAGCAACAATTAATTTTGTCACTGAAGTAGCTGGTATGGTTGCTGAGCAAAGGTTAAATTAATTGGCTGAATAGAGTATATTTTTCAAAAACGTTTTATGTCCAGCCTCCTCTCTTGAAAAGTTCACGAGCCGTCACTGCCACTCAGTACTAGTAGAATGTGTAGCGTAAGCTAGAGGGTAGTCCTAGAAGGGGTCATGGTGGCGCGTTTAATCCCCCGATGTACCATAAAGTAAAACTTCTAGGTACTAGGCCTCGTTGGTAGATAAATTAGTGATACAATGCGAGTTTAATCCCTTTGTGTTCGGTGATTGATCGAATAATTATTCAACTAATCAGTAGAGTTAATGAAGACGGACACTCACGCATATTTTCTTTGTTATAGGCAAGCCCGACTATGGGCACATGGTAGAGCCTCGACCAGTCCACTAAGACCTTTCCAATTAAGTAAAAGTTTCTTAATTCTTACTTTGTTTTGAATAATATTATTATATCATTTGGTTCTTATATCTAATTCTCTCTTTCATTAATTGCCCCCCCTTTCTACTAAAATCTACGTTACAAGAATGTACTTGTATATTTTTTTACCTACGAGGTATGTATAATGAAAAATAAAGTGATTAGTAATATTATATTGTTTGTTCCGGCGTAGTACATTGCGGTCAGTGTATGCGTTTGTGTTTGGATTACTGTGGTCAGTTTTCCAGGGGTCGTACTGTGATTCGTACGGGCTAGTAACATTGCGGTCAGTGTGCTAGTTTGGTCACTGCTGTGGCACAAGAATGATTGTTTATTATTCCTGTTGCTGTAGTGTGATTGCCCTGTTTTTATCGATCGATAGTGGACACTGCCGTCAGTGTCGACGGAATAGAGAATTAATATTGGGTCAGTTCTTTTCAATGGAAATGAAACCACTAAGTTCTTGACATGAATCAACTTTATTAATGTTGTTTTCTAGTTGAAGATGACTAGGAAAGATAATAATTACACTTAATTACTAATGTCAAATTTTGACTTAAATGTAAAAAAATACTATTGGTAAACTTGATTGCTCATCCGTATCTCTTTTTATTTCAGGTACGACATCTCATCCCTGCCTTTGGCCTATGACTTAAGTATTTCATTTAATTTTATATTATTAATATTTGATTTACATTTATATTGTTCTCAATTATACCGAGTAAATTAAAATTAGTAAATGTTTCATTGCAAAAACTTTTAATATCTCCTGACATCAATTAAACATAATAATAATAATAATAATAATAATAATAATAATAATAATAATAATAATAATAATAATAATAATAATAATAATAATAATAATAATAATAATAATAATAAGGGAAGGGAATTGGGGCAGCTAACAGAGTTTAAAAACAACTCGAAACCGTCTAGGCGCTTAACAAACAGAGTGAGAAAGATCTTTCGAAAAATCAAAACTTTTACAGGTCACCCACAACATAAACAACATGTATGTGAATATATGGATTTACTCAGGCAAAAGTTGAAGGCAAAATCCAAACGTTTGTCACGATATGTCAAGTGCACGAAAAGGAAACAACAAAACTACTTATTCAATAACAATCAGAAGTTATTTTACAGGCAACTAAGCGGTACAGTAAACAATCACAACCAAAGTCTTCCAAATGAAGATGAGCTAACGGAGTACTGGTCTTCTTTATGGTCGAACCCTATCGAACATAAATCCAACGCTCACTGGATAAGAAATGAGGAGGAAAAAATTAACATTGAACCAATGCCTTTCGTTAACTTGACAACAAGCGAGGTAACCGAAGCTATAAAGAGCACCAGTAGTTGGAAGACACCAGGAGTTGACAATGTCCAAAACTTCTGGTATAAGAAGTTTGACAGTCTGCATGAAGCAATAGCAAGATCATTTACACATATTCTGCAACATCCAGAAGATACACCACCATTTCTGACACTGGGTTCGACCCACTTGCTTCCCAAAACGCATCAAACTCACGATCCTACGCAGTATAGACCTATAACATGCCTTCCAACTATATATAAAATATTAACGTCTTGCATTACTAACCGTATTTACAGACATGCGGATCATAACAACATCTTGACGGAAGAACAGAAAGGGTGCAGACGAGATCACCAAGGCTGCAAAGAACAACTCATCATCGATTCGGTAATACTAAAACAGGCGCAGAAGGAACAGCGCAACATCTACACGGCTTTCGTAGATTATAGGAAAGCATTTGATAGCGTTCCACATTCCTGGCTTGTTAAAGTTTTGCAAATTTACAAAGTACACCCCATTCTTGTTACTTTTCTTGAATCATCGATGAAACACTGGCGAACGAACCTTCATTTACAAATAAATGGTCAATACCTCGAAACTGATGAAATTTCTATCCGTAGGGGGATCTTCCAGGGCGACTCCCTGAGTCCACTTTGGTTTTGTTTGGCAATGAATCCACTTTCCAAGCTACTTAACGATACGGACTACGGCTTTAAAATCAAAGCCAACAGGAACACTAGCTGCACTGTTTCCCACCTCTTATACATGGATGACATCAAAATATACGCATCAAACCAGCGTCAAATTCAACATTTACTTAATATTACTGAAAAATTTTCCAGTGATATACAAATGGGATTTGGATTAGACAAGTGCAAAACCTTGAATATCGAGAAGGGTAAAATCGTTAACGGAGATGTGTTACTACCTAATGGGAACATTATAAATGCCATGCAAAATGGTGAAACCTACAAATATCTAGGATTTCAGCAAGCTAAGCTACTAGACCAGAAGCAAGCAAAAACCAAAATTCGAGGACAGTTCACTCAAAGGATAACTGCTTTATTGAAATCCCAGTTGAACGCAGGAAATCTTGCCAAAGCAATTAACACCTACGCCATACCGGCCCTGACATACTCATTTGGAATTCTGAAGTGGACAAAAACAGAACTGGAAGATATCCAAAGAACAACGCGAACCATGATGACCAAACACAAATGTCACCACCCGACATCATCAGTTATTAGGACCACTCTACCAAGAAAAGAGGGAGGGAGAGCTCTAACGGACATAGTTAATTTACATTACAAACAAATATCCCAACTCCAAAAATTCTTCATTGGCAAGGCTCAAACATCTAAATTGCATGAGCTGGTCGCGAAAGCAGATAAAAACTATTCCCCCTTAGATCTTGTAAACCCTGATAATCAACTTGAAATCGTTACAGACTCTGACAAACAGGCAGAGTGGGCCCAGAAAGCGCTCCATGGTCGACATCATCACGACCTCAATCAACCATATATCGACAAGGAAGCATCAAATAAGTGGCTCTCTGATGGAACATTGTTTCCAGAAACAGAAGGATTTATGATGGCGATCCAAGACCAAGTAATTAATACCAATAATTACAAGAAATTTGTTATACGAGATCCAAACATCGTGTCGGACAAGTGCAGAAGGTGTCAACAAACAACAGAGACGATACAACACATTACGTCGGGATGTTCAGCAATAGCTAACATTGATTACCTACGCAGACACAATCAACTTTGCAACATCATCCATCAGAAGCTGGCCAACAAATTTGGATTAGTTAACACTTACACGCCTTATTACAAGTACCATCCGCATGCAGTTCTAGAGAATGCTGATTTTAGACTATACTACGATAGGTCAATTATCACCGATAGACGGGTGACGAATAACCGGCCTGATATTGTGGTTGTGGATAAAAAAGCTAACTCGGTTCTCCTGGTGGATGTTGCTGTACCCAATAACAACAATATTTTAGACAAATACAACGAAAAAATTGCAAAATACACCGATCTTGCAATTGAGGTAGGACAGATGTGGCATGCAGAGAAAGTAGAGGTGGTGCCGGTCATCGTTTCATCTACGGGACTAATCCCCAAAACTCTACAAGACAGCCTCACCAAACTAGGTCTTCACAAAAACACATACATCGATCTGCAGAAGGCTGCAATTTTGAATACTTGTCACACTGTCCGTAAATTTCTAAATATGTAACTGCTCTGCCTAATCCCATTTGCGTTTACAAACGCTCGGGATAGGTGAACATTACCAGCAAGAGCTGAGCAAGAGTACACTTGAGTTGGAAATAATAATAATAATAATAATAATAATAATAATAATAATAATAATAATAATAATAATAATAATAATAATAATAATAATAATAATAATAATAATAATAATAACCCGTGGGGGTACTGGTCCCCTATCGGGCGCTTCCCCAGGTGGTGGATCGGGGAATGCCTTTTAGATATAGGAGGTATCGAGGAAATTAAATACCTCGGAGCGAACCAAAACCAGTTAGTTTCAGGACACGACGGTCTCCATGTAAGGAGCGGTACTCCGACAGCGTCTGTTCTCCATGTAAGGAGCGGCTGAATCAGCACCTGGCAGTAGGTCTAAAATGCGACAATCACGATGTCGATTTGTAAAACTAGATTACCCCAGGTGGGTAGAGCTAAATGCTCAGAATCCCACACTACTAGTGTACCTAGTACATCGGCTGTCTGCTCCACGGATTCTGGGGGGAGCAATAATTCGATTGTGAATTCCGGGACCTTAAATCTCAGGAATCGTCAGGTGAATCGACATTGCAACACCTTAAACTCTTGTCGCGTTCAAGTTGGTGCTAGAAGGGCTTGTTCGAAAAATGATTTACCTTCTTCCTCGGTTAGCGGTAGGCGCAGCGTGACACCGAGTAGGGCTACTGCGAACCACACTCAGGGGGAAAACAACATCGATCCTCCGCCACCGGCTTCTGATGTTTCTGGAGTGACGCAAGTCGGCACATCTACGACCACAACAGCCGGAAAGCCCAGGAAGCGCATGAAGTGGACTATCGAGCTAAACTCATTCATTATGCGCTCCTACTTTAAAATCACCAAGATGGAAACTGATATGACGACATACAGATACGCCCTCCACCGTGCATTCATTGAACATTTTCCAGAATTTCACCATCTCACGGAACAGCGTATTGCTGACCAACGTCGAAGTATTGTGAGAAACAATCTACTACCCGGACCGACGTTGCAACAAATTCGCGGTGAAGTCCTTCTTGACCTTCAAGATGGAGAGAATGACATAATTACCGATCAGGATACACATAAATCGGAGAATGCAAAAGGAGACCACAATGGCGTTGAGGAAATAAACAATGATTGCGTCAAAACCACCGATAAGGACTATAATACCGAACTTTGTAAAGCACTAGCGGAATTTAATGGCACCAACCCAATACACCGGCCAAAACTACCCAAGCTGCGAACCAATAAGAGCACTAACAGCATACTAGCAGCTGTGAACTTACTACTGCAGAACCATGCTAAAGACTGCGAAGCGCTGGAACAACTTCACACTCTCATCTATTGTGGAGCGGTAGCAGTGCTTCGAAGTCACAATCAACAAATCCAATCCCCAAAGAACAATCGGGGTAAAGACTACAAACAGTTCAAGCCTTGGTGGCAACGCCGGCTGGAAAAGTCCATTGATGACATCAGAAGGGAATTGGGGCAGCTAACAGAGTTTAAAAACAACTTGAAACCGTCTAGGCGCTTAACAAACAGAGTGAGAAAGATCTATCGAAAAATCAAAACTTTTACAGGTCACCCACAACATAAAAAACATGTATGTGAATATATGGATTTACTCAGGCAAAAGTTAAAGGCAAAATCCAAACGTTTGTCACGATATGTCAAGTGCACGAAAAGGAAACAACAAAACTACTTATTCAATAACAATCAGAAGTTATTTTACAGGCAACTAAGCGGTACAGTAAACAATCACAACCAAAGTCTTCCAAATAAAGATGAGCTAACGGAGTATTGGTCTTCTTTATGGTCGAACCCTATCGAACATAAATCCAACGCTCACTGGATAAGAACTGAGGAGGAAAAAATGAACATTGAACCAATGCCTTTCGTTAACTTGACAACAAGCGAGGTAACCGAAGCTATAAAGAGCACCAGTAGTTGGGAGACACCAGGAGTTGACAATGTCCAAAACTTCTGGTATAAGAAGTTTGACAGTCTGCATGAAGCAATGGCAACATCATTTCCACATATTCTGCAACATCCAGAAGATACACCACCATTTCTGACACTGGGTTCGACCCACTTGCTTCCCAAAACGCATCAAACTCACGATCCTACGCAGTATAGACCTATAACATGCCTTCCAACTATATATAAAATATTAACGTCTTGCATTACTAACCGTATTTACAGACATGTGGATCATAACAACATCTTGTCGGAAGAACAGAAAGGGTGCAGACGAGATCACCAAGGCTGCAAAAGAACAACTCATCATCGATTCTGTAATACTAAAACAGGCGCAGAAGGAACAGCGCAACATCTACACGGCTTTCGTAGATTATAGAAAAGCATTTGATAGCGTTCCACATTCCTGGCTTGTTAAAGTTTTGCAAATTTACAAAGTACACCCCATTCTTGTTACTTTTCTTGAATCATCGATAAAGCACTGGCGAACGAACCTTCATTTACAAATAAATGGTCAATACCTCGAAACTGATGAAATTTCTATCCGTAGGGGGATCTTCCAGGGCGACTCCCTGAGTCCACTTTGGTTTTGTTTGGCAATGAATCCACTCTCCAATCTACTTAACGATACGGATTACGGCTTTAAAATCAAGGCCAACAGAAACACTAGCTGCACTGTTTCCCACCTCTTATACATGGATGACATCAAAATATACGCATCAAACCAGCGTCAAATTCAACATTTACTTAATATTACTGAAAAATTTTCCAGTGATATACAAATGGGATTTGGATTAGACAAGTGCAAAACCTTAAAGATCGAGAAGGGTAAAATCGTTAACGGAGATGTACTACTACCTAATGGGAACATTATAAATGCCATGCAAAATGGTGAAACCTACAAATATCTAGGATTTCAGCAAGCTAAGCTACTAGACCAGAAGCAAGCAAAAACCAAAATTCGAGGACAGTTCACTCAAAGAATAACTGCTTTATTGAAATCCCAGTTGAACGCAGGAAATCTTGCCAAAGCAATTAACACCTACGCGATACCGGTCCTGACATACTCATTTGGAATTCTGAAGTGGACAAAAACAGAACTGGAAGATATCCAAAGAACAACGCGAACCATGATGACCAAACACAAATGTCACCACCCGACATCATCAGTTATTAGGATCACTCTACCAAGAAAAGAGGGAGGGAGAGCTCTAACGGACATAGTTAATTTACATTACAAACAAATATCCCAACTCCAAAAAATCTTCATTGGCAAGGCTCAAACATCTAAATTGCATGAGCTGGTCGCGAAAGCAGATAAAAACTATTCCCCCTTAGATCTTGTAAACCCTGATAATAAACTTGAAATCGTTACAGACTCTGACAAACAGGCAGAGTGGGCCCAGAAAGCGCTCCATGGTCGACATCATCACGACCTCAATCAACCATATATCGACAAGGAAGCATCAAATAAGTGGCTCTCTGATGGAACATTGTTTCCAGAAACAGAAGGATTTATGATGGCGATCCAAGACCAAGTAATTAATACCAACAATTACAAGAAATTTATTATAAGAGATCCAAATATCGTATCGGACAAGTGCAGAAGGTGTCAACAAACAACAGAGACAATACAACACATTACGTCGGGATGTTCAGCCATAGCTAACATTGATTACCTACGCAGGCACAATCAACTTTGCAACATCATCCATCAGAAGTTGGCCAACAAATTTGGATTAGTTAACACCTACACGCCTTATTACAAGTACCATCCGCATGCAGTTCTAGAGAATGCTGATTTTAGACTATACTACGATAGGTCAATTATCACCGATAGACGGGTGACGAATAACCGGCCTGATATTGTGGTTGTGGATAAAAACGCTAACTCGGTTCTCCTAGTGGATGTTGCTGTACCCAATAACAATAATATTTTAGACAAATACAACGAGAAAATTGCAAAATACACCGATCTTGCAATTGAGGTAGGACAGATATGGCAGGCAGAGAAAGTAGAGGTGGTGCCGGTCATTGTTTCATCTACGGGACTTATCCCCAAAACTCTACAAGACAGCCTCACCAAACTAGGTCTTCACAAAAACACATATATCGATCTGCAGAAGGCTGCAATTTTGAATACTTGTCACACTGTCCGTAAATTTCTAAATATGTAACTGCTGTGCCCAATCCCATTTGCGTTTACACACGCTCGGGATAGGTGAACATTACCAGCAAGAGCTGAGCAAGAGTACACTTGAGTTGGAAATAATAATAATAATGATAATAATAATAATAACCGTATTTACAGACATGCCGATCAAAACAACATCTTGTCGGAAGAACAAAAAGGGTGCAGACGAGATCACCAAGGCTGCAAAGAGCAACTCATCATCGATTCGGTAATACTAAAAAAGGCGCAGAAGGAACAGCGCAACATCTACACGGCTTTCGTAGATTATAGGAAAGCATTTGATAGCGTTCCACATTCCTGGCTTGTTAAAGTTTTGCAAATTTACAAAGTACACCCCACTCTTGTTACTTTTCTTGAATCATCGATGAAGCACTGGCGAACGAACCTTCATTTACAAATAAATGGTCAATACCTCGAAACTGATGAAATTTCTATCCGTAGGGGGATCTTCCAAGGCGACTCCCTGAGTCCACTTTGGTTTTGTTTGGCAATGAATCCACTCTCCAATCTACTTAACGATACGGATTACGGCTTTAAAATCAAGGCCAACAGAAACACTAGCTGCACTGTTTCCCACCTCTTATACATGGATGACATCAAAATATACGCATCAAACCAGCGTCAAATTCAACATTTACTTAATATTACTGAAAAATTTTCCAGTGATATACAAATGGGATTTGGATTAGACAAGTGCAAAACCTTAAAGATCGAGAAGGGTAAAATCGTTAACGGAGATGTACTACTACCTAATGGGAACATTATAAATGCCATGCAAAATGGTGAAACCTACAAATATCTAGGATTTCAGCAAGCTAAGCTACTTGACCAGAAGCAAGCAAAAACCAAAATTCGAGGACAGTTCACTCAAAGGATAACTGCTTTATTGAAATCCCAGTTGAACGCAGGAAATCTTGCCAAAGCAATTAACACCTACGCCATACCGATCCTGTCATACTCATTTGGAATTCTGAAGTGGACAAAAACAGAACTGGAAGATATTCAAAGAACAACGCGAACCATGATGACCAAACACAAATGTCACCACCCGACATCATCAGTTATTAGGACCACATTACCAAGAAAAGAGGGAGGGAGAGCTTTAACGGACATAGTTAATTTACATTACAATCAAATATCTAATCTCCAAAAGTTCTTCATTGGCAAGGCTCAAACATCTAAATTGCATAAGCTGGTCGCGAAAGCAGATAAAAACTATTCCCCCTTAGATCTTGTAAACCCTGATAAAAAACTTGAAATCGTTACAGACTCTGACAAACAGGCGGAGTGGGCCCAGAAAGCGCTTCATGGTCGACATCATCACGACCTCAATCAACCATATATCGACAAGGAAGCATCAAATAAGTGGCTCTCTGATGGAACATTGTTTCCAGAAACAGAAGGATTTATGATGGCGATCCAAGACCAAGTTATTAATACCAACAATTACAAGAAATTTGTTATAAGAGATCCAAACATCGTGTCGGACAAGTGCAGAAGGTGTCAACAAACAACAGAGACAATACAACACATTACGTCGGGATGTTCAGCCATAGCTAACATTGATTACCTACGCAGGCACAATCAACTTTGCAACATCATCCATCAGAAGTTGGCCAACAAATTTGGATTAGTTAACACCTACACGCCTTATTACAAGTACCATCCTCATGCACTTCTAGAGAATGCTGATTTTAGACTATACTACGATAGGTCAATTATCACCGATAGACGGGTGACGAATAACCGGCCTGATATTGTAGTTGTGGATAAAAAAGCTAACTCGGTTCTTCTAATGGATGTTGCTGTACCCAATAACAACAATATGTTAGACAAATACAACGAGAAAATTGCAAAATACACCGATCTTGCAATTGAGGTAGGACAGATGTGGCATGCAGAGAAAGTAGAGGTGGTGCCGGTCATCGTTTCATCTACGGGACTAATCCCCAAAACTCTACAAGACAGCCTCACCAAACTAGGTCTTCACAAAAACACATACATCGATCTGCAGAAGGCTGCAATTTTGAATACTTGTCACACTGTCCGTAAATTTCTAAATATGTAACTGCTCTGCCTAATCCCATTTGCGTTTACAAACGCTCGGGATAGGTGAACATTACCAGCAAGAGCTGAGCAAGAGTACACTTGAGTTGGAAATAATAATAATAATAATCAAAGCCAACAGGAACACTAGCTGCACTGTTTCCCACCTTTCATACATGGATGACATCAAAATATACGCATCAAACAGATGAGAGAAATACAACGAAAAAATTGCAAAATACACCGATCTTGCAATTGAGGTAGGACAGATGTGGCATGCAGAGAAAGTAGAGGTGGTGCCGGTCATCGTTTCATCTACTGGACTAATCCCCAAAACTCTACAAGACAGCCTCACCAAACTAGGTCTTCACAAAAACACATATATCGATCTGCAGAAGGCTGCAATTTTGAATACTTGTCACACTGTCCGTAAATTTCTAAATATGTAACTGATGTACCTAATCCCATTTGCGTTTACACACGCTCGGGATAGGTGAACATTACCAGCAAGAGCTGAGCAAGAGTACACTTGAGTTGAAAATAATAATAATAATAATAATAATAATAATAATAATAATAATAATAATAATAATAAGTTATTAATACCAACAATTACAAGAAATTTGTTATCAGAGATCCAAACATCGTGTCGGACAAGTGCAGAAGGTGTCAACAAACAACAGAGACGATACAACACATTACGTCGGGATGTTCAGCCATAGCTAACATTGATTACCTACGCAGGCACAACCAACTGTGCAACATCATTCATCAGAAGTTGGCCAACAAATTTGGATTAGTTAACACTTACACGCCTTATTACAAGTACCATCCTCATGCAGTTCTAGAGAATGCTGATTTTAGACTATACTACGATAGGTCAATTATCACCGATAGACGGGTGACGAATAACCGGCCTGATATTGTAGTTGTGGATAAAAAAGCTAACTCGGTTCTTCTAGTGGATGTTGCTGTACCCAATAACAACAATATGTTAGACAAATACAACGAGAAAATTGCAAAATACACCGATCTTGCAATTGAGGTAGGACAGATGTGGCATGCAGAGAGGGTAGAGGTGGTGCCGGTCATCGTTTCATCTACGGGACTAATCCCCAAAACTCTACAAGACAGCCTCACCAAACTAGGTCTTCACAAAAACACATACATCGATCTGCAGAAGGCTGCAATTTTGAATACTTGTCACACTGTCCGTAAATTTCTAAATATGTAACTGCTGTGCCTAATCCCATTTGCGTTTACAAACGCTCGGGATAGGTGAACATTACCAGCAAAAGCTGAGCATGAGTACACTTGAATTGGAAATAATAATAATAATAATAAATTAAATACCTCGGAGCGAACCAAAACCAGTTAGTTTCAGGACACGACGGTCTCCATGTAAGGAGCGATACTCCGACAGCGTCTGTTCTCCATGTAAGGAGCGGCTGAATCAGCACCTGGCAGTAGGTCTAAAATGCGACAATCACGATGTCGAATTGTAAAACTAGATTACCCCAGGTGGGTAGAGCTAAATGCTCAGAATCCCACACTGCTAGTGTACCTAGTACATCGGCTGTCTGCTCCACGGATTCTGGGGGGAGCAATAATTCGATTGTAAATTCCGGGACCTTAAATCTCAGGAATCGTCAGGTGAATCGACATTGCAACACCTTAAACTCTTGTCGCGTTCAAGTTGGTGCTAGAAGGGCTTCTTCGAAAAATGATTTACCTTCTTCCTCGGTTAGCGGTAGGCGCAGCGTGACACCGAGTAGGGCTACTGCGAACCACACTCAGGGGGAAAACAACATCGATCCTCCGCCACCGGCTTCTGATGTTTCTGGAGTGACGCAAGTCGGCACATCTACGACCACAAAAGCCGGAAAGCCCAGGAAGCGCATGAAGTGGACTATCGAGCTAAACTCATTCATTATGCGCTCCTACTTTAAAATCACCAAGATGGAAACTGATATGACGACATACAGATACGCCCTCCACCGTGCATTCATTGAACATTTTCCAGAATTTCACCATCTCACGGAACAGCGTATTGCTGACCAACGTCGAAGTATTGTAAGAAAAAATCTACTACCCGGTCCGACGCTGCAACAAATTCGAGGTGAAGTCCTTCTTGACCTTCAAGATGGAGAGAATGACATAATTACCGATCAGGATACACATAAATCGGAGAATGCACAAGGAGACCACAATGGCGTTGAGGAAATAAACATGGATTGCGACAAAACCAACGATAATGACTATAATACCAAACTTTGTAAAGCACTAGCGGAATTTAATTGCACCAACCCAATACACCGGCCAAAACTACCCAAGCTTCGAACCAATAAGAGCACTAACAGCATACTAGCAGCTGTGAACTTACTACTGCAAAACCATGCTAAAGACTGCGAAGCGCTGGAACAACTTCACACTCTCATCTATTGTGGAGCGGTAGCAGTGCTTCGAAGTCACAATCAACAAATCCAATCCCCAAAGAACAATCGGGGCAAAGACTACAAACAGCTCAAGCCTTGGTGGCACCGCCGGCTGGAAAAGTCCATTGATGACATCCGAAGGGAATTGGGGCAGCTAACAGAGTTTAAAAACAACTTGAAACCGTCTAGGCGCTTAACAAACAGAGTGAGAAAGATCTATCGAAAAATCAAAACTTTTACAGGTCACCCACAACATAAACAACATGTATGTGAATATATGGATTTACTCAGGCAAAAGTTAAAGGTAAAAGCCAAACGTTTGTCACGATATGTCAAGTGCACGAAAAGGAAACAACAAAACTACTTATTCAATAACAATCAGAAGTTATTTTACAGGCAACTAAGCGGTACAGTAAACAATCACAACCAAAGTCTTCCAAATAAAGATGAGCTAACGGAGTACTGGTCTTCTTTATGGTCGAACCCTATCGAACATAAATCCAACGCTCACTGGATAAGAACTGAGGAGGAAAAAATAAACATTGAACCAATGCCTTTCGTTAACTTGACAACAAGCGAGGTAACCGAAGCTATAAAGAGCACCAGTAGTTGGAAGACACCAGGAGTTGACAATGTCCAAAACTTCTGGTATAAGAAGTTTGACAGTCTGCATGAAGCAATAGCAAGATCATTTACACATATTCTGCAACACCCAGAAGATACACCACCATTTCTGACACTGGGTTCGACCCACTTGCTTCCCAAAACGCATCAAACTCACGATCCTACGCAGTATAGACCTATAACATGCCTTCCAACTATATATAAAATATTAACGTCTTGCATTACTAACCGTATTTACAGACATGCGGATCATAACAACATCTTGTCGGAAGAACAGAAAAGGTGCAGACGAGATCACCAAGGCTGCAAAGAACAACTCATTATCGATTTGGTAATACTAAAACAAGCGCAGAAGGAACAGCGCAACATCTACACGGCTTTCGTAGATTATAGGAAAGCATTTGATAGCGTTCCACATTCCTGGCTTGTTAAAGTTTTGCAAATTTACAAAGTACACCCCATTCTTGTTACTTTTCTTGAATCATCGATGAAGCACTGGCGAACGAACCTTCATTTACAAATAAATGGTCAATACCTCGAAACTGATGAAATTTCTATCCGTAGGGGGATCTTCCAGGGCGACTCCCTGAGTCCACTTTGGTTTTGTTTGGCAATGAATCCACTTTCCAAGCTACTTAACGATACGGATTACGGCTTTAAAATCAAAGCCAACAGGAACACTAGCTGCACTGTTTCCCACCTTTTATACATGGATGACATCAAAATATACGCATCAAACCAGCGTCAAATTCAACATTTACTTAATATCACTGAAAAATTTCCCAGTGATATACAAATGGGATTTGGATTAGACAAGTGCAAAACCTTGAATATCGAGAAGGGTAAAATCGTTAACGGAGATGTGTTACTACCTAATGGGAACATTATAAATGCAATTCAAAATGGTGAAACCTACAAATATCTAGGATTTCAGCAAGCTAAGCTACTAGACCAGAAGCAAGCAAAAACCAAAATTCGAGGACAGTTCACTCAAAGGATAACTGCTTTATTAAAATCCCAGTTGAACGCAGGAAATCTTGCCAAAGCAATTAACACCTACGCCATACCGGTCCTGACATACTCATTTCGAATTCTGAAGTGGACAAAAACAGAACTGGAAGATATTCAAAGAACAACGCGAACCATGATGACCAAACACAAATGTCACCACCCGACATCATCAGTTATTAGGACCACACTACCAAGAAAAGAGGGAGGGAGAGCTCTAACGGACATAGTTAATTTACATTACAAACAAATATCCCAACTCCAAAAATTCTTCATTGGCAAGGCTCAAACATCTAAATTGCATGAGTTGGTCGCGAAAGCAGATGAAAACTATTCCCCCTTAGATCTTGTAAACCCTGATAATAAACTTGAAATCGTTACAGACTCTGACAAACAGGCAGAGTGGGCCCAGAAAGCGCTCCATGGTCGACATCATCACGACCTCAATCAACCATATATCGACAAGGAAGCATCAAATAAGTGGCTCTCTGATGGAACATTGTTTCCAGAAACAGAAGGATTTATGATGGCGATCCAAGACCAAGTAATTAATACCAATAATTACAAGAAATTTGTTATAAGAGATCCAAACATCGTGTCGGACAAGTGCAGAAGGTGTCAACAAACAACAGAGACGATACAACACATTACGTCGGGATGTTCAGCCATAGCTAACATTGATTACCTACGCAGGCACAATCAACTTTGCAACATCATCCATCAGAAGTTGGCCAACAAATTTGGATTAGTTAACACCTACACGCCTTATTACAAGTACCATGCGCATGCAGCTCTAGAGAATGCTGATTTTAGACTATACTACGATAGGTCAATTATCACCGATAGACGGGTGACGAATAACCGGCCTGATATTGTAGTTGTGGATAAAAAAGCTAACTCGGTTCTCCTGGTGGATGTTTTGCTGTACCCAATAACAACAATATTTTAGACAAATACAACGAAAAAATTGCAAAATACACCGATCTTGCAATTGAGTTAGGACAGATGTAGCATGCAGAGAAAGTAGAGGTGGTGCCGGTCATCGTTTCATCTACGGGCCTAATCCCCAAAACTCTACAAGACAGCCTCACCAAACTAGGTCTTCACAAAAACACATATATCGATCTGCAGAAGGCTGCAATTTTGAATACTTGTCACACTGTCCGTAAATGTCTAAATATGTAACTGCTCTGCCTAATCCCATTTGCGTTTACAAACGCTCGGGATAGGTGAAAATTACCAGCAAGAGCTGAGCAAGAGTACACTTGAGTTGGAAATGATAATGACAATAATAATAATAATAGCATCGCCCATTTTTTACAACATTTATTTATTTATTTGAATTCATTATATTTTTTTTTTATCTTACATAAACTTCCTTTATTTCACATTCCCCTTACCTTTCTTTGAAAATATCCAATATTTTGTAACGCTCGTGAGAATTTTCCAGAGAACAAAAATCATGAAATTTGCCCTTCCCCTTCTTGTGGATATTTTGTTAGGGGATATTTTGTCTTAGTAGTGCGTGGTGCTATGTTCAGAGATATTTTATCTTGGTGATATCAAAGATTGCAAAATAAATATGAGATATTTTATTTGAGGGGGCCCGATTGTTTTTGCTGTTACAAATGGAAGCCGAGCTCATAAATTATATTCACGGCTCGCTTTTGTCGTCATCAGCAACGTTACCAGTAGACCCCGGAGCATTCCGAGAAGTTTATATTATTTTAAGGCTGTAATGGGGTAATTTGAATAACATTTTCTTAACATATATATCCATTTATAAATTTATTTTATATAATAAGTTTGAATGTTGATTATTTCGAAATATGATCAGGAATATAAAATTGGAAAGGGAAGTTTTGTTATTGGTGAAACAATACATTAAAATTCTTAAAATAAATAAATTGACAGTTTTGATCTGACCTCTTAGTAATTTTGTTGACTCGGCATCTGGCCTCAAGGATTCAGTAATAAAACTTCCTCATCCCTCATTGTAGAGTAAACAGTAACAGATCCGTAATCGGTAAAATTTAGATATAAATTAAATTTATTTTGTAAAAAAAATCACCAAATTTTTCTAAAACAAATTTAACTTTTATTTATTAATCGGAATTGAACAAATTAAACTGTTGAAACATATAGGGTGTAGTTAAATAATTGCCACATTTTAAAAATATTTTGTACTATACAGGGTATATGCAAAAAAGTGAAAGGTATCATAGTTACATTTTTTAAATAATAACTGACATGAAATTGAAATAAAATCGAAAAGTGAGTAGTACATGAATATTTACTGTAAATAAGACAAAAAGTTGGCAGTAAATAGAGAAAAAAATATATATATATACTTATATTATTCACGTCAATACATCACCTACTTACAACTAATGAACTAATTCTGTATTACTTACAACTAACTATTTAGCCCAAATCTAGTTCAGTATCACTATCGTCTTCAATTGAATTGATAACTAAGGGTACTCCAGTGTCATTAACATTTCGATAGGTACCTTTAACCTTAATCGAATTTTTTCAGCTATCAATTGGAATATTACTTGTCACATTTCTTATTAACTAATCTCACTCTGAATTTTAGCTGATGCCACATGTATTCTATAGGGTTAAATATGCAATAATATGAGGAAAGTCGTAATACTGTGAGGCCCATATTTTTAGCGATAGTATCACAAAAGAATTCTATTTTTTTCGATATTGAACACTGCTAAAACTTAAAATAAAACTAAAAAATACTCTTGAATTTTCCGTTCACTGCTGTTGTTATTTGGTACTTTATTCAATTGACGGCTATGATAAGTTACATTGTCCATCACAATTATACTTTTTCCGCAAATAATTAATTTTCAAACCAATCGTCGAAGAGTACTGCTGTTGTAACTTGGTGTTAATCTCAGCTTGAATCTTTAATATTTTTTGCTGACAACAATAAAGCGTTTGGAACTGAACCTGTTTCTAATCCAGCATGTTTTATTGTTATTCTTTGTCCTTCATTTGCCTTTGTCTTCATTTTCCCGATGAATGCACAAAACCCTACGTTGTAGTATCATGGGTATTCCATGTCTCGTAGATAATCGAACGATTTTCACATCTATATTTTTAAATATCTTGTAAGTGATCAACGCTTGCCTCTTATTGATGGTACAATATTTGAATCCAATTTGAGAAATAGCTCTCCACGAATTTGTTCGGCTACGAACAATTCCCTTTTCGTCTTTGATTAACCGCTTTTTTATACAATCTAGGGTTGTATCATTTGTTCTTGGTATAGGACATATATCATTCTTCTGATTATATCCTTTTGCATTTGGTCAACACATTTGTTTTTATTAGCGTCACTTCGTTTTTTTCGTTTATGTATAGGCTTATTGATAATGTATTTTATTGTCGATATTGGGGTTTTGGTCAACTTACATGTTTCTTTTGCTGCATAGGTTATACTATAACCTCGATGTTTTTTCAATGATTCAAACACATTTTTTCCAATTCGCTTCGCATCCGGTGATAAATGCATTTCTTTGCCCTAGAACGCCACATACTTAGTTTTAAAAACAAGATTACTTTCGGAATGAAATGTTTATTACAAACTAAAATTCAGAGGCATTATCAAAAACAGATGTCGAAGATTATAGTTTAATACTATTATTAAGCCTTACAAAGTTGTTGAGAAATATTTTTCAAAGAACAAAGAATTAACAACTACTTCCCGGGATATGTGCCCCTACATACATTGAATCACACTTTTAAGTTAAACGGGGTTAGTATATCTGCAAGATATAACCAACCATTCTGGTTCGTAATTAGAAGGGACAACATCACTTGTAGACCGGTTTCGGCGTATTTGCGCCTCATCAGTACAAGGTAGATGTCATCCGTCCAGAAGCCCGGAGAGCATAGTCCTGGACTGGAGACAACGCTTAAACCACATCAATACATACACCTCAGTAAAGGAAATGCTGAGAATGCGATAACAGCGACATCCCCACATCTAACCACAAACCAAAATTCTATATTGACAAAAAATCTTCTCATGTTTGTAGTTATTTACTTAATCACATATTTTGGTAAAGCGTGTTATCAGTAGATTTCGAAGATAATAGGGTAAAACCGATAGATGCACCACTTTTTGAAAAAGCCACCTAATTTTAAAAATATTAATTTTATACGAATAATTTTCATTAATGTCAATCTCTTATGTTGAATTATTATTATTTTTTAACCTATCAAATGCAGATTTTGCGGAAATTAGCTTTTTGTGGAAAATTTTTTTCAGGATAGATGTCTACCTGTATGGATAGATGCCCCACTATGAAAATACTGAGATGGATAGATCCCTGCAGTGCAGGATAGTTGCCCTTTAGCTCTAGCCACGGATAAACCTTCAGCTTGTCTGATAGACAGCTCCGGATTTCGTTCAATAAAACTCTTGAACCATGCCCTCCAGCCATTTCGTTTTCGTGATCGAAATTATGTTTTAGCTGTAGCTTTTCAGCAAATTGATGAGCTAACATGCGTATGGCTTTTCTATTTGGGAGAAATCTTGCATCATGAAGCTTGAGAATGTGCTTTAGTAGCCTTTTCTCGTTGTCAAACTCCAAAATAGGATGTCTTCCTAAAAAAAATACTTACCTAGGTTAATAAATAATAGAGACAACAAAAAGTTAAGTAAAAGCTACCCAGTGTCAACTTTGTTGTATTTTTAGCAGCATATCGTCTTCGCAATGTCCTCGATGGAATCCCAAATTGTCGGGATATTTATCCCTATGGTTTTTTTTGTCCATTCAATCGAGAGCTGACTGTAGGTTTTTTGTAGTCGAGCTCGCGTTCCTTCTTTTCTTTTATATTTTCGTGGCTAAAATCAGCAAAAAGTCCAAAAATTAATATACATAAATACATAAAAAATAATATGACAGACACAAAATATTTGAAAAATATTCACTTACCTCATATATGGTGTATGTAGGGATAGATGCCCCTAAGGGCACCTATACCGTGAAAAATCAGGGCAACTATCCTTTATGATAGGGGTAGATGCCCAGATATTTTTCAAATAAATTATGAACAAAATTGCATCTATTTACATCTAGATGTAGACTTAATGAACAAGTATATTGACGCAATAAAAAATATAACAGTATTTATTACTAATTATAAAGTTATACAACGTCAAATACTAACCTATGAAACTGACGTGTTCGTGAATTCCGCCGCGAAGATAATAACACACACAAGCGAAACGCGCCCTCGCCGCACAACTGTCAGTGGGTAACTGAGGTACGGGGTGACTTCGGCTCCTACTTATGCGATTAATTTTTAGTTGCGAGTTCAGGAAGTTAGGATTTAGAATATGAGGCATCTATCCCGCCACGGCATCTATCCCGGTTTACCCTAATACTATTATAACGCGTTGCAAAGCTTTTGATAAATAGTTTTCAAAGAACAGTGATCATTCACTAAGAAGCAACAACTACTTCTCGGGTTATATGCCCGACTGACATTTAATCACACTTCTAAGTTAAATGGGATTGGTATATCTGTAAGATATAACCAACCATTTTGGTTTGTAATTAGAAGGGACAACATCACTTGAAGACCGGTTTCGGCATATTTTCGCCTCATCAGTACAAGGTAGATGTTCCATGTATTCATTTTGTAATGTGAGTAACATGAAGAGAAGATATTATAAAGGTTAATAGCTGGTTAATTACTTATATCTTCATTAAGGTATACTACAAGAAAGAAAAATAAAGATTTATCACTATAACATGAAAGTTATTCACTCGTAAACGTTTAGAAACAAGTGTGGTAGAAAGCTAAAGTTCAGGATAAATTGAAAATCCTTTTTGTGCTTCAGACCCTTCACATAAAGATTATTCCGAGTCCAGCTACCTTCGATAATGTGTAGGGTTAGATTATTGATGTCAAGAGTCGGTCATCTGCCGTATTTCCCGAGAATTGATAATACTTTCTACGTATTCATGTCGTGAGAAATAGCACAAAAGGTTTTCCTTCAGTTTCTTTTTGCAGACGGTTTTTTTTCACGTGGATCGACTTTTTAATATAAAAGTGGAAAAAATGTGATATAGATATTAATCTTATTCACCTTACAAAAATAGGTATTTTAACAATTATGAAGATAATTCCACACCTCTGTTCATGCAGTGATGGCCGTAACTTGCTGACGAACTATTTTTGGAAATAATCTAATTCGTCCAAATTGTGCTGACTATGTAGGCGAGAAATTAGGTACACGTGGTCCTTGGGAATATATTACATAAAAAATCACTATT
The DNA here is from genome assembly GCA_947563755.1 of Lochmaea crataegi. Classification (NCBI taxonomy): domain Eukaryota; kingdom Metazoa; phylum Arthropoda; class Insecta; order Coleoptera; family Chrysomelidae; genus Lochmaea; species Lochmaea crataegi. The sequence goes on along the minus strand of OX387427.1, from coordinate 40,046,197 downwards.
GGCTTTTGAAAGATTTTTCATGTTGATTGTCCCAGCTCAAATTGTTCTCCAAAATATTTTTTGATTTAGCTGGAAAACGTTAATATGATTCCATTGAGAATGGGAGCTTGCTTCGTATACAGGTTGTTCCAGGATTTCATTTCAAAAACTTGGGAAATGATGGAAATACTAAAAATAATTATAGTACTTCATATAAAAATTTTACCTACGCCCTTTGTTACCGAGCTATAGGGCTCCAAAGTTGGGAATAAAAAACTATTAAATAGCTTATTGGATATTGGTCAAATTTCAACCTTTTATAAACACCATAACTGCACACTTTTTGGCGTCATGAATGAGTCTACACCACACTTGTGAACTCAGGTACGGACTGAGTTCAATGGTTGATGCGGCAATGTTTTTGTTAAATATGACTTTTTTCAGTTATAGATGCAATAATAAATTTTTGTGGAAATCTTTCTTAAAGAAAAAAGTCCAATTTTATTTTCATAAAAATGTACAGGATTTTTTTTATCACCGACGCCGGGAGCACTCTATCCCTAACCGGAAATTTTGCCGAATCCACTAGTGTTCCTACCAGTGGTAGGGATCTTTATCAAGCCCAACATCCATGGACTCGGGACCTCGGTTTTACGTCTCATCCGAAAGAAGGCATATCTCCATTATACCTAGTGCTCATTGGTATAATGCCTGCGAGCTGTGATATGCTACTAACCCTAGTAATCTAAAGTGATTCGCTGCAGGCTGTACGGGCTCTACGACGGTGTTTCCCGAGTGGTCACCCATCCAAGTACTAACCTCGCTCGACCTTGCTTGGTTGTCATTATCGCATCAGAAGCGTTCCACTACAAAGCTGGGCCGACGCCCATGTACATGGCTATTCATTATAAATTACCCACACCCTATCATCGTTATTATTGCACCGATTTATCAATAATTTACAAATATTATAGGATGCTTACTGTAATCGTACATTTTAAAAAAGGGGAATGCGCCAATAGGTGTGCAGTGCGACATAAATCTGCCCGTATCTCACACAAGAGGAATTTTTCTCTTTTTAAGATGTTCAAAAAAGTCAATTGTTGCATATTTAACTAAAAAAAGTTATATTTAACAGAAAAATTGCGGCATCAACCATTGAACTCAGTCCGTTCCTAAATTCAAAAGGTTAGTGTAGACTTGTTTATGACGCCAAAAAGTGTTGAAATTTACCAATTTCCAATGAACCATTTAATAATTATAAATAATGACCATTTTTAATTTCCAGCTTTGGAGTCCTATAGCTCGTTCACGAAGGGTGCGAGGAAAAATTTTTACATGAAGTACTATGATTATTTTTGGAAACCCTATCTTTTACCAGGTCATGGGACACCCTGTATATTGGCGGATATTTATATAAGTCCAACCATTTTCAGGTCAATTTCTCTTTTAAGCAGTCCGACGTTTCAAAGCCCATCAACGGCACATGTGAACTATGCTGGAAGACGTTGGTTTTGGTGTGTAAGATGACGGCGAATCGAAGCCAATGCTTTACAACGGGAAAGCTATACGCACACAGAATTCATATCTTACTCACAAAATATTTTAATTATTACAGTAACATAAAATGTTTACTTTTGACCGTTCTGCTATCATTATTGTTAAACATGGACATGATGTCACGAGCAGACATCATAACATTTGCAAGCGTTTTGGCGGCGATTTAAAAACTGAGATTAAATTGGATGGTTCTACAAGATAAAACCTCCGAACAATAAACATACTAGAAGAGTAAACAGACGTATTATCTGATATCAACATAAACAATGTCAAAGTTTATTTATTTTGCTGGATTCCACAGATATTGCCATGTCGTATTAGGCCAAGCAATAGAGCATGCGAGTATAGTAATTTTTGACAAAAATCCTAGTAGAAAACGTATGATGCCATCATATAAAGGACATCACGTAGTATAATTTTGATATGTTTTGGACAAGCAAATGTTTTTCAGTAATTTTTCATAAATATTTAAAACGAAAAAAATCACCCATTTTTGGTTTTATTCTTATAACGTGAAAAGTACTAAAGCAATCTCGATGGCATGTATGGATAAATTGTAGGTAATAACAATACGAACAGAATGAGGGGTCTAGCGAGTTAATCGGATAATTGGGAACCGAGAAAATTTGGAAAACCGAAAAATTAGTCATTTTTTTTTAATTCATATTTTTGCCATTTTTCAATTGTAAGAGCTGAAACTTTATATGTGTGAAGAGCAGACGCCAGGAGACGGTTACTTTTCTCGCAATTGCAATTGTAAATTTTTGATGCGATAATTTGCAAAGTGTCTGGATGCGTTATCGATTGTCCAATTTTAAATTTTAAAGCGGTTTTGAAAAATACAGATATAGAGCCATAAAACTTATATTTTCGATTTTGTGATCAAATGCTGCGAAGTAGGTCAACAAGGATTTTTGTCAAAAATTACTATACTTGCATGCTCTATACTTGCATGCTCTATACTTGCATGCTCTATACTAGCATGCTCTATTGCTTGGCCTAAATAGACAGGCTGTTTCACGAACAGCTTACACTATCTATATATATATGGAGAACAAGTTATGGTGAATTTATGGAAAATATTTTGACATACATACAACTTCCGAAAGTGAACGACAATTTTGTTATTTTAAATGTAACATCCTGTATATTAATAAGTTTTCGGATTCAGCATTAAATTTTATTGGCACATGGTGTAGAATACCCAAAACCTATCTAAAATTTAAACGTATCGAGATATTAATTTTTCAATAAAACATTGACATGTGTATACCTTCATATTGAGAATTCTGGAATAGGACCTATATTGAAGGTTATCCATATACAAATGTCACAATATGATATTTAAAAAATTTCACGGCAACCAGGATTCGAACCCTATGCCTACAATTCTTCATTTGACGCAGTCAGACCTCCAGCGCTACGGAGACATAATAATTTATCAAGCTGTTGTATATAGAGCGTATGATTATATCAAAACTGAGAAACTGACGTTTTAAATAATAAATAGCTGATTGTGAGAGTTTTAATTATTATACTGAATATAAATTGAAATTACTAGAAAATATGATATGGTAAGCGAATCAGGCATTGAAATTAATGTTACCACGCTAAAAATACGGGAAGCATAATAAATAGTATCCCCAAATTTATTGTCAGAAAAGTCGAAAAAATTATATATGAAAGTCTATAATCCCTTCCTAAATTGGAGAAAAAGAAAAAAATAGTGCGTGGAGTCCCTCCGCGCGGAAGAAGTGATACTTCGTAATGTGGAAATGAAAATAGGAAGGGGTAGAAATTGATTTTTAGTGAAATCATATTGTTTCTTTAAGACAATCTTTATTAACATTGCGTACAATTGACAATTGATCGCATCTTTCAATTATCATTTTCGAGTGGAGAAATATCTAAATCTATAACATTTACAATGGGATTGTGATAACTGAAGTAAATTATATGTGTATCAAATCAAACTAAAAAAACAAGTAAATGAAATAATGAATATTATAAATTAAAATAGAACAACAAGTACGTATTTTAGCTAATTTCACGACGCTCACACTGTTTACTTCGCTGCATAGCAAGAATACCACGCGCATGTGCTTGGGATCTACCGACTCACTCTCGCAACAGTGCTTTCATACCCCCTGCATGGTAGCGTTGAACGTTTAACGAAACCTTGTTGGAAGTCGCATTAGAAGTATCACTTCAATAAATTCATTTATAAACAGGTAATTGATAGTGGTGGACAAAATATAGTATTCTACCCGCATATAATAACTAATATTCACTTAGGTGATTACGTCACTCGCCTACGGCTCGCGTCATAAACGCACCTTCGTGAATAATAGCCATCATTATATGCTTGTTGAATAATATACTATAACACAATTTGGTTGTTTTCAAGCAAAATTGAGGAAAGTGAAGCCTGGTATTAATAATAATGAAAATAAAATAGAAATTTTAGTTATTCTAGCCGTATTGCTGCTTATTATAATTAGGTCGTGTTTTTTCAATGTAATTCCACATACATAAAATACAAGATTCCGTGCTTGAACCTCCAAGCTTTTAGTTAGCCTTTTTATTACATCTGATGAAGGAGGAGGCCACCAAAAAGGACCATTATCAGCTATCTACCTATCTTCAAACGTCTCATCTAAAAATTGGTTCACCATTCTGGAACAGTGGGGAGGAGCTCCATCGTGAAGGAAATAGTATATTGTGCAACAAGTGGGGAAAGTTCAACTTTACTCACGAGTGTGGAAGTTTGTGGCATGAGCCCACCACAAACACACGAGTGGGAAAAGTACTTTCCCCACATGCTGCACACTATACTTTTTCTACAACCTCACAAAAAGAATACTAGTACTTCGCAACATTGAACATTGACCAAAGTGTAGACACCTTTAATTTTTTGACAACTCTTCAAAATATACCAAAAGTACACTTTCCGAAAAAGATTTCATTTTTGTATTTCTTCTCCATTTTTCGTATGCCAATTCATACTTTTTTCTTGAAATTTCCGGCAACAAATCTAAAGCTGCTTTTGCAGCTTTTTCAATATCTCTGGCGGAGTATTATTGAAATCGTCACTAATGTCAGTATCCATATTATTTGTCATAAATAAGTATATGTCTTGTTAATTAAAATGTATAATATAAATATAATATAAAATATTCATTGGAAATTGGGATTTTTATCAAAGCACGATTGAAACTTCCTTCTAGAATTTAAAAACTTCTAATATAATCTGACAGTTTTGTGACTACTAAGTAGGTATTTAAAGATAGCCTAATAAGTTTTTGTCGATTTCATTTGATTCTCCATATAAATGTATGTGGCGTAGGCAAAGTGCCGTGAGAAATAATATTTCTCACAGTATGAGCAATATTTGGTTTTGAAATTAAGTAAGGTATGAGAAATACGTCACTTTTCATAGCAGTTGTAGAAAAAATATTTTTTTAAACTCATGCGGTGGTAATAGATCTGAACCATTTGTTCTAATTTGTCTCAATATATGAAGATATGTTTAACCTAAAGAAGCCATTTTAAAAAAATAGGAAAATTTAAAAATGAGTTACCGCAATTTCGGACCGTTCAAGTTTCCATAATAAAAGTGAAAAGCTACATACCTGGTGGTATCTGATAGCACAAAAGACTCCCATCGCTCTTGAAAACCACGTGGCTACTCTTGTTCATTGTCGATTCTCTTCGCTCCAGTAACGCGAATTGTGCCTATTAAACATTTCGTTCTTCGCAAATTTTAATTAATCGCTCCATATTCTTCTAATATTCATCATCTTCTTGACATTTGACCGACACAAATTCTGCAAATTCTATTTTGCTATTATAGTCTGTTTGCTTTAAACTTTGAACTGGGTTCAAAGAGTAGAGATGAAACTTATGTTTTTTTTAATCATTTGAATGGATACAATCATTACACCTAAATCTCTCGCACCACAACGTAATGACGCTTCGGGATAAGCAGCATAGTATCCAAGAACATTGATTTCGTTATCACTATTATCTACAACAGGTTTCACTTTCTTACCTTTTGCTTGAAAACAACAAAATTGTGTTAAATTGTTTAATATTCTCTTTACTGTGTGACGGCTGGGTCGGGGTCGATCTGGATATCTTGTAGCAAATGAAACACATGTTCCAGTAACAACTTTGTCACATTCATATTCCCAACGAGCCATTTCTTTCACTGTACGATGCGATTCACTTCAAATAATGACAATTAATACTATTCAATTATGACAGGTGAATACACAGACTGTTAAAATAAAATAATAAATAACACGACTTACTTCTGCGCAATAATAATTGAATATTTTTAAATATATGTTAGAATTTAAAAAACGATTAAGATTGGGTAAGTATAGGCAAGTGAGCATAAACTGCCCTTATTTTTGGCCCTAGAATTGAGTGAAAGTATAAAAATATGGTTGTCTAATTAAAAAAAATTGAGATATTTGACATTCGTGAAGTTGAACTTTTCATAATTTTTTACGAACCATGTATACAAAAAATAAGTTTTCGACATGTCACCAATCACCTTGATCGTTCTACTAATCAAACCGACAAGATGTTTTTCATTTGGTATTGGGGATGTTCACACAGAATTCTCAATATGAAGGTATGCACCTGTCCATTTTTTTATTGAAAAAATTAATATCTCGATAAATATAAATTTCAGATAGAGGGTATTTTACACAAAGTGACATTAAAATTTCATGTGGAATCCGAAGAAATGATAATATACAGGGTGTTATACATAAGATTACAAAGTTGTCGTTCACTTTTGCTATAACCTGAAGTGATGAGTGATGAGCGAAGTGATGAGTGATGAGTGATGAGCGAAGTGATGAGTCAAAATATCTTCCATAAATTCGCCACAACTTGTCCTTCATCTATGCCAATTTTTATAAGAATCGTGTCAGTAGTCTTCAATATTCGGTGCGGATATTAAGTCTTACCCCCTCCCTAGGAAACCGTTATTTGAGACAAAGATGAAAAATCTTTGAACCCGTCAATTTTTCATAACATACAACACCCGTTTTACCCACTACACTTGACAGCTGCCCCTCAGATCTTTTTAATAGCAATGGGGGTCGTGCGATACTTTGTTGGAAAGGGTTTGAGAAAAAGAACTGAAAAATGTATCACACTTTGCTTTAATCTCAATTATCTGTTTGTTAATAACGATTCATTGGTTTAAGATTCACACTTTGCGATATAACAATAATAATAATAATAATAATAATAATAATAATAATAATAATATTTATTCAATTCAATGCACTTTTACATAAAAAATCATCAATATAAACACAAAACGTGAATAAATATCAGATATCTCAAATAACCAATAGATGTTTTTTTTTAGATACAACGTTTATGTCCAGGTTCACTTTAGCCAGAGGTAGACTGTGTTCCTGAACACAATGGGAACTTTGGTCCTTTGAGATACATTGACCTAATAAAAGGGTAAATGTATAGTTATAAAAATGTTAGATACTAAACATAAATATACTTAAAATTATGCAATTAGAAAATATTCGTTTGATAATAAAACGAATGTAATAAGTTGACTTATAAATGTATAATATTAGTATTGATTTTCGTAGCAGAGATGATTAATCAATAAAAATTTGGATTGGAAGTGTACATGTGTCTGCTAGCCCGGTATATCTACAATAGAATTTTGACCATTGATGTAATTAGCCAATCTGTTAATTTATTTTTGAAAGTTCTTAGGCGAATTTCAAGTTTCAAATTTATTGGCAAAAAATTGTATAGTTTCTGTCCCACATGTAGGAAACTACGCTGTCCAATGGACTTCTGACACTTAGGGAAAACTATATTGAAATTTTCTCGAAATCTTGTTGGATAAATGTATGTTTTGTTAATATCTATAGAGTTATTTTTCACTAAATATAGAAATGAGGTTTTGTAGAATAGATTTCTAATATTCAATAGGTTGGTATTTTGGAAAAGCAAATTCGATGAAAACTGTCGATCTAATTTGTACATTATTTTGATTATTCTCTTCTGTGCTATTTCTAAAGGTTTAATATTATTAGAGTATGCACCACCCCATCCGATTATGCCATAATTTAGGAGTGATTGAACCAAACTGAAGTACATGGTTTTCATATTTTTTTCGTCTAGTATGAAAGTCATTTGTTTGAATAAATACATCAATGATCTAAGTTTTTTAGTTAAATTTTGAACTTGGAGATTCCATTTTAGGTTATTATCAATAGTTATACCTAGGTATTTTGTGCTGGTTGAAGTCTGAATGTTATAATACGTATAACATTTCTGAATGGTAGATGTATGTCTAATTGTTCAGAGTTTGGGAGACCATTTTTATAATTTGAAAAAGGTAGATATACTGTTTTATCCATATTAATGGTGAGAAGGTTGTCATCAAACCATTTTATTATTCTTTGTAAATCCATTTTTAGTTTGGTTTCTACTTCCTCCCATGAGTTTCCATCCAAAAAAAGTACTGTATCGTCGGCATATGAGATTATTGTTCCTTGACATTTTAAATATAGCAGTTCATTTAAATAAATTATAAATAATATGGGACCCAACACTGTTCCTTGTGGTATTCCAAAAGTTATCTCTCTTTGGCTACTCATTGTGTTACTGATTTTAACTAGTTGTTTCCTTTTTTCTAGGTAGCTTTGGAAGAGTGAGAGGGCGGGGCCACGAATACCTATGTTATTTAGCTTGGACAACAGCCCACCGTGACTTACGGTATCGAAAGCTTTTGCCAAGTCAATGAATATTCCTGCACACGGCCTGCTGTCGTCCAAACTTGAATAAATTTTCTTCACAAGCAAAGCAATTGCGTCACTGGTGGATTTTCCGGTTCTAAATCCAAATTGAAATTGCGATAACATTTTAGTATTATCTAGAAAGTTTACCAACCGTTCTTTCAGAGCCTTTTCAAATATTTTACTTAGAATAGATATGACACAAATGGGGCGATAATTTTTTGAATGAATTCGATTTCCATTTTTGAATATTGGTTTTATAACAGCTATTTTAAACTGAGTTGGACATTTTCCCTCACACAAAAGTAGTTTTGTTTTGCTTCAATTTGGGACACTCGATATAACAAAAATTATTTAGTTTCTATTCTTGAATGCTTATCTCGATTTATTTTTCCAAATAAATACTTCTGTATTGTTAGGACGTACTGTTAGAACGCTTTTCTGAATAATCTAGTTGGCGTGTCTCAGTTTTTGATAAATATCAAAAAAACCAAGCATTTATCAATAATTGATTGTGAAGAATATCGACAAAAACAAACTGGAATTAACACTTGCAACTTTTTGTAGTAACCTACAAATTTTTATTATCCACAACAATCAAAATGGTACAGCTTTGTGGTTTAGCAGAAAAATGTGAAGCATTTCTAATATTTATTGAAGCAGGCCAGGCCTACAATCAAGTTGTGAGAATATTCGATGAATGTTTTCCAGATAGTTCAATTGATCGAGATTACTATGAATTACTTGTAAAACTAGTAACGGGACGGTAGAAAAAAGACTTTTGAGGAAAAACAATTAGATATTTTGTATCAATTTGTGGTAAATCCATTCAGTTCAAGTAAAAATGTTGCTAGCGATTGCGAAGTGAGTCATAGGACCGTTTTGAGCATTTTGAAAAAGCAAAAATGTTATCCATATAAAGTGAAAATGGTGCATGGATTGACAGAGATCCATATCGACGACTGCAATATTGTGAAACTATGGATGATAATATTCCACAAGATCCAAATCACTTATTTGTTTTTCCGATGAAGCTACATTCTACTTAAATGGTCATGTTCATCGACAAAACGTCATATATTGGTTTGACGAAAACCCTTGATTGTTTCGAGAGTGCCACACTCAATTTCCGAATAAATTAAATTATTGGGCAGGTATATTAGGGGATCATATTATAGGCTCTTTCTTTATCGACGAGTAGGGGGATTGAATCGAGTGATCTAGGTGGCCATTCCAACATTGGGCCTCGTCTACCTATCCACCGAGCAGAAAATGATTCGTTCAAAAACCGTCTTACATCGAGAGTGTAATGTGGGGGTGCCCCATTTTGTTGAAACGCTAGCAAAGCTTCTGAAATGGTATTATCATTTTCTAGCATTCGTGTTATTTCCATAGAGTTACTACAGTTAGAGACAACAAGCCATAGGCCGCTGAGTGAGTGGGAATGTCCCTTTAAACTCCGGTGAGAGAGAAAAAGACAGACGTCAGAGGTTTTTCTGTCTTTGTCTCTCGTCTATAGCATTCGCGCCATTAGAGAAAGACGGCATTAACCTCTGACTTTCGATCTCTATCTTATTTGCTGACGGGTTCCGAGCTGGATTGTTGACTCTATCTGTAGTATCTCTATGGTCATTTCGGGATCAATAGCTTCTCTGAGTAATTGTGGATAGATATGTTTAAAAAATTTTGAGTGATGACCATAGGGGGGAGGGGGTAAAAATTATAACGTCTATACTTGAGCAAAAAGACGTCCCCCTTCTTATTATTTTTGGCGTGTTTTTTTATTTATTCATAAAAGTGACGCCTTCAGAGTTATGTGGGGTGGAATGCTTACATTTTTTGACAGCTGATTTTTACTAAATATGTTATAGTTGTTGTATTAACTGTGGTAGATATTGTGAAGAAATTTTAATGTAGATCAATCAAGAATTCTTCATTGATTAGTTAAATGAAATTAACAAGGTAGATGTATACTATGCAAAAAATTAAGTATAAGTAATGTTCACAATGCATCCTTTCACAGGTAAGCAAAAAGTTCTGAACAGTTCTACAGTTCTGAAACTTCCTCCATCGTATCGATTGGTATATAAATACTATTTACCCGTTCTAATAAGAATACAAATTTATATTATCAACAAAAAATAAACAATATGTTACTACACATGTTTATAATTCAATATCGACGGCAACTAAAATTAATTCCTCGAGTAATGAATAAATCCAAGATAATTATTTCTATTAAATTTGAATCCTCACACATCACGGCAGCGCTACGGCGGTTCCCACCTATCGATGCGGCCGCGGCTGCATCTTACAAATACCAGCTATTCATAAGCCTTGAATAAAGTACAACAAAAAAATAAGAGACGCCAGCGGTGAAAATAGAATACCCAATTTACACGATTTTGTATGCAAATTCTGTCAATTTTCTTGTACGAGCTCGTACTCCTTATCTAGTCTCCATGCACATTATGTTCATTAGACTTATAATATAGGATCTTAACAGCACTCCTTAAGTGATGGGAATTGGATTTTATTCATATTCAAATTATTCTAAAAACTGAGAATATTTCGATTTATAAGCGATCAAATAATATTTTTTATAAAGAATATATTTAACGCAGTCAATCTTGAAATTTGATCGACATCAATATAAGCAGCGTTTACTTTGTTCGATGACATTTCAATCCCTGTAACCATAACGTCGAGTTCATTGCCTTCTTCAATATTTTTTAAACTGTTATCATCAAAAACTAAAACAATTAATATGCTAAGCAGATTGTAGTGAGTTCACCAGAAGAATAATCAACGACGTCGACAGCTATCAGTTACGAAATTCACTGAACTTTGCTCAATTTTCCATGGAGAAAGTGAGACGTTCTTTATGCAAATTTCCGTCTGTCGAGATTACTCTGTATGTAAAAAGAGCTTTGAAGTTTATTTTCAATAAAAATCTGGGAAAAATTGAATTTTGTATTTGTCTAGACGAATCAAACCAAACTTTTTCCTACAAACACTTTACTGTCGCAGGATACATTATTGATTAAGCCAAAGCGAATTTCCGTCTTCGAAATAACACTAGTCATTGCGAGGAAGATAATTTCAGAATCTGTCTGATCCATACATAAATAGAAAGCATCTGAAATCGCGTTGCAGCTGTATCGAAATACAAATGACATAATTAAAATTTGGATTTTCTTGGAAGTTGGTTTGATCAGAAAATTGATTATTTTAGTTTGAATTAAACAGTATTTTTAGGGAAATTACATTCTATATTGTGATAATGTTGTCTGTATTAAAACAGTCGGTTAACGTTTGTAGAACAGTCGCTAGAAGGTGTGAACTATTTGGCTAGTTGGAATAGTGAGCTTTTATCAATTTTGGAATAAATATTCTTTTTTTATAATCTTTCATCAGTTCTGAAAGCGTAGAAAAGACATGAAAATTTAGTATTTACAATTTCCACGTTAAATTGTCAATCTTCTGAAACTTCCAGTTTAAACAGTTAATTTTGTTAAACTCTCCGTTAAAACTGTAGATTCCAATTAACTTCTAGTTTGAACTGAATATTCTTTGAAATATCCCACATAACACTGTAAATTCCTTGCTCTAACTGTCAATTGTAATAGATCCTTCAGTTTAAAATATTTTCTCTTAAATTCCCAACGACAACTGTGATTTCTGATAAATTTTCCATCTTGAGCCATAAATTCTGTTAAATCCTCAGTTTAAACTGAAAATTCTGATAAATTCTCAAATTCGAACTGTAACACAGCAAGCTCCTGGTCAAAAAACCTTCGGAGTCACTGACTAACGGAATATTAAACCAGCAGGTGCCAGAAAAGGAAAGTGACGGGATTACTCACCGGTCATTGTACCCTAATGAAGCACATGCACACAATTGGCATATATAGGGGGAAACATATCTGTCGGTTTTGCATGGAAGAGGAGGAAACAGCCTCTCACATTATCTTAGAATGTGAAGCACTGTTTCATTAGAGATAATAATATAGACTCCTATTACTAGAGTATCCAAGGTAGGATTTCTCCAAGAGGGACCTACTTGAGCTTGTATAACCGGTATTACTAAGAGCACAAAAATTCTAAAGGCTGAGGTGCCGAGGTTTCTAAGCCTCTGACTGGTGGTGACGAACCAATCAATAAATCAATCAATCAATCATCGTACTTGTGGAAGTGGTTTTTATGGCTCCTGTGATACACAGGCAAGCAAGCCTTTGTGTTCTACTCCAAAGCCTTACAGCTCCCACTTTTTTTTTCGGGTCGAGATGGGAAACTTATGTTCGAATGGGTCCAGGACCCAAACAGTGTTGGACTCATCCCCAAGGGGATGTCCACCAACCAAACCCACCTCAAACTCGCCTCCACCACCGCCATTTTCATCCCGTTCCTCTCCCTTGCCACTTGCAGTGTCTTTGTCCACCACAAAACTGATCCATAGGCTATCATTGGTCTAACAACCCTCGTGTATAGCCATTGGGTAATTTTTGGGGTGAGTCCTCAGTTTTTTCCACACATTCTTCTTTATCTGTGTCTTCTGCTGGTGAGTGTTCCATGAAAGCCTTTCATCATAATGTACTTTGTTTGCAAATAGAATCACCGTTACTTCTAGCACTATGGGCTTTAGGCCTGGTGTTTTCTGAGCATTGAATGTCAGTCTCTTTTGTATGCACCAATTATCTGCTATATTTGAGGCTGTTTGCATTATTTCCGATATCACCCCAGTAAATTTTCTCCTAGCTACTATAGCAATGTTGTCCGCGTATCCATGACAGTAAAAGTCTGCTGTGGGTAGTTCTGTGAGGAGGTCGTCTACGAAGGTTACCCATAGCAGTGGTGATAGCACTTTTCCTTGTGGACAGCCTAGTCCTTGCCTTGATGGTGACTTGCCCCAGAGTGGAAATTATGATCCTATCCTCCAGAATTGCCTTAATCCATCGGCATATTGTTGTGGATGTTACTTGCCTATTCATTGCATTAACCAATGAATTTGAGGTGACATTGTTAGATGCTCCCTCCATGTCCAAGGAAATGACCATCGCTATCTCTTTATCTTCTATTGACTCTAAGATGACCCTTTTTAGATTATCCAGCGCTGAATCCGTAGATTTGCCCGGTTGATGTGCTTATTGGCCTGTATAACTTTGGCGTCAAGTCAGATACTTTACATACCTGGGTATGTAAATGACTTTAACCTTTTGTCATACTTCTGGTATGTATACCCTCCTCGATTGGCTTTGAGGATCTTAGGTACGTGTGGTATTAACACGTCGATTCCCATTTGTAGTTGAATGGGATATATACCATCTGTTCCTGGGGATTTAAATGGTTGCCCGGTTGATGTGCTTATTGGCCTGTATAACTTTGGCGTCAAGTCAGATACTTTACATACCTGGGTATGTAAATGACTTTAACCTTTTGTCATACTTCTGGTATGTATACCCTCCTCGACTGGCTTTGAGGATCTTAGGTACGTGTGGTATTAACACGTCGATTCCCATTTGTAGTTGAATGGGATATATACCATCTGTTCCTGGGGATTTAAATGGTTGAAATTAGTTTATGGAACATCTAATTTTATTTGGTCTTGTGACCCCAGTGGCTATTTTCCAATCCGTAGAACTTGGCTTGCTTGGCCTCCGTTCTAGTAGGCCTAACTGCGACGGTAGCTAGAATTCATGAGGCTGGAAAGTGGACATTTATTGGCTCCCATCCCATCCAAGGACTTTGTGGATTCGAAAGCATGCGGGGGCATTCGAGATGTTCTCGCAAAATTTTCTCCGTGGGTTCCTTCTTGCTTGTTATGTTATCACTAACTTTGCTCATATAGAGTGTTAAATCTAGCACTTCTTTATGAGATTCAGTAACGAAAGTAGGTTTATTCTCTATATAAACTATCAATCCTTCAGTTAAAATGAAACTTAAAATACACTGACCCCTCTCATTGATGTTGGGCTGCCCCAGGTTTTCTGGTAATCATTGGTATCACATCCTATGATTATCTGCAATCCTGTTTGCAACTGTGAAGCTTATTATGTCATGTGGACCTTCACTCTCGACACTCGGAATGTATAACAAACCAGTCTCTTATCTTTTTCTTCCGAGGATATTGTTGAAATACGTTTAACAAAATTATAGGTGCAGAGCACCGGTATCACTGTACAATCTACTCTATTACTGTAAATTGTACATGATCTAGGTTTTGTGGCTTTTGCTATATTTAATACTCTCCCTTGTTTAGTGGATAAGTCAACAATCGTCTCTCACATCTGCCAGCGCTCCTGCAGGAGACCCACGTCAATGATTCCTTGATCAAGTCCAACCAGCGTTGCCGAAGCGGCTTTTGCATGATGAAGATTGGCCTGTATGACCTTCACATTCTTCTTCTCCGGGCTGAATAGTCACTTTGCTTTTGCTCTGAGGACCCTACCTCCTACATGGGTACAGCTATTTATTGTAAAAGTGTCCTTAAGAGTATGCTGACTCCACTTTCGAAAAGTTGTTCCTCATGTTGAGCTTTGCGTGTTTGGGCACTGCCCTCCAGTACTTTGGATGTAGCTGCCGGCTTTATCTTCAAAGTTTTGGGTTTTTCCTCCGGAAAGGCGGGATTGTAGGTAGCTAATTGTATCATATTATCTTCTAAGTATATGACAATTTGAAAGTTTTTGACACAAGGCTAATCGCAAGTCAACTACCCCAAACAGTAAAATTAGTTACATTCCAATCTGAAACTGTGGATTTTCTTAAATTATCCAGTTCAAGCTATACATTCAGTTCAATTATCAACTTGTGCGGTAATTTCTTTTGAATTTCTAGCTTAAACTCCAAATTTGGATCAATTTAAATTAGTAATTCAACTATGTTCCTAGGTTGAGCCAGGAATTCCTCTAATATCACAGTTTAAGCTAGAAATTATAAAAATCAAATAATTCTTTCGTGAGTGTCAGATGAAGAGCATTGGAAAGATATGCACATAACCCCAATTTATTTCAACGGAATTAAACAAACTTGGTCTCGGTAAAAATATTTTCTTTTGTATGATTAGATGAATGACAAACCAAGTCGTACTTCAAATCTTTTGGCGGTCAATAGAGGACGCTGTTAAGACGAAACACATTTGGAAAACGTCCCAATTCAATTTCGAATGAAAATCCAGTAGATATTGCAAATAACAAATGACTCATCAGCTGTAAAAAGACAAAATAAATTGAAATTTCATCGAAATAAAGAATAAATTGTTATACAACGCTTCATAAACAACACATAAAACTATTTTCCAGTAGATAATCCTTTCAATCGTTACTCTTTTTAACACTTTCACAAAATTAATGATGCGGTAATAAACGGAATCTCCAAGGTTTCACCCTCTTCTTAATATTTATTGTAGCCTACATTTATACCTTTACCCTGAGTAGATTAACATAAAATTTTATTGATATAACATTTGAGTTTTTTTAAATCTTTAAAAAAAGACGATCAATTTATTTGTTCCGAAACGTAAATTTGCTTCTATTATTAGCGTCAATAGATACGAAAAACCGGCCATAATCGTCCTCAAGAACACCGTCGCTTTTAATAATTTTTTAAATTATTCTTTTTCTATAGGTATATATTAAAATCATCAAAATTTTGATGTGGGAAAATAAATATTGATTTCCGTCGACCGTACATTTTTGAACTATATTATTGTAGACAAAATCACTTACTAATGACTATTATTAATAAACGATTTCCTATTAACAAACGATTTTGGTATAGGCAACCAAACAAACAGTTATATTGAGAAGTTATTTGTTTGATGCCGACTTATCTGATGGAATACTTCTAGTTTTTGACTCACACATTGTTTTTGTTATATTATTCTACAATTTATGATAATTATTATTGTTAAAACATCCAAAAAAGAGAAGAAAACAGTACGAGAAGAGATTTGAACCAACGGCCTTCATTCTAGTAACCACATACAACTCAACAAACATTTATTGGCGCCCGAAGATTCAAGGTTCCCCACCAACATGACAAAAAGGGTGAGAAGCTTCATTCTCTTTCATGAATCTGCAAAATGCACTTCGATAATACTCACCGCTTTGTCTCGCACGTTAACATATCTCGATTGTTAATAGTCGTTATTACTACAATTGAGCAATATGTTTGATATTTAAATGAAAAAAATGGGCATCGACACAGCTCTGTAGTGGAATGCTTCTGATGCGATCATTACAGTCAAGCAGTGTCGAGCGAGGATGGTACTTGGATGGGTGACCACTGGGGAAGCACCGTCGTAGTGACCGTACAGCCTGCAGCGGAACACCTTAGATTACTGGGGTCAGTAGCATATCACAGCTCGCAGGCATTATACCAATGAGCACGAGGTATAAAGTAGATATGCCGTCTTTCGGATGAGACGTAAAACGTAGGTCCCGAGTCCATGGATGTTGGGCTCGATAAAGATCCCTACCATTGGTTGGAACACTAGTGGATTCGACAAAATTTACGGTTAGGGGTAGAGTGCTCCCGGCGTCGGTGATTAGCCTCAGTTGCAGAAATAGACCGACGATAAATAACCGAATAAAAAATTTTTTTAAAAAAATCAATTTTTCACTCAATACTTATTCTACAAGTGATAAAAGGAAGTATATTGGGAAGTTTTTGTTGATTGTGAGTTATTGATCATTTCATAACAGAAAATTAAAAATTATTCATCAATACTTGTAGAGAATAATAGATCAAAACGATTCTGTACGAATAAAACTACAATTAATACATTCAATATGTGAATTTTCTGGTACATTTGTATATCATAATTTTTTGGTATCGACGCGTCATTTTCTTGAACTGGTGGATGATTTTTTCTCTTGTTATTTAACGACGGTCTATTTCTGCGACTGAGGCTTACTGAGGCACACTTACCCTAACCGGAAATTTTTCCGAACCCACTATTGCTCCTACCAGTGGTAGGGATCTTTATTGTGCCCAACATCCATGGACTCGGGACCTAGGTTTTACGCCCGAAAGACGGCATATCTAAATTATACCTCGTGCTCATTGGTTTATTGCCTGCGAGCTGTGATATGCTACTCTCCCCAGTAGTCTAAATTGCACCCTAGTAGTCTAAAGTGTTTCGCTGTAGGCTGTACAAACTCTACGACGGTGTTTCCTCAGTAACATATCCAAGTACTAACCGCGTTCGACGCTGCTTCACCGTAATTATCGCATCAGAGGCGTTCCACTACAGTGCTGGGTCGAAGCTCCTGGTGGATGATTGTCGCAGTCAATTCCACTGCAAATCACGCAGACAGGAGCCATTTTCTGCACCCACACTCTGATCCACATCCTGTTTTGTAAAAATAATATATTCAATTTTTAACGGGCTTGGGTAGTCCCATCTTCCAAGCTCATTCTTCGGGAGCTATTAAAACATTGTTTTCCATTTCTAGACTTACAAGGGACCTCTTTTAATATATTGTTTTGCTGCATCCTCTGTTGGCGGTAACTGAGTTGTATACTGTTGTCCTTTCCATATAAGTTCATTTAAATTTTGGCAGTTTTGGCACCATAAACTGTGGAAATGGAATAAATAACGTTTAAATAAATATTTCTCCACTCTGTTTTTCATTGAAAAGCAAGAAAGAAAAAAACATGATTTTTTGTAATATTTGGATAATCCAATGACTTTTGTCAAGTTTACAGTACAGTTTAAAATATTATTTTTAGTGGTTAAAAAAGCATTTCTGTATCATCAGGGTTAAAGTCATTAACAACACTAAAATCAGGGTCCTCTGCTTCAACAACAACTTCTAGAAAGTAACAATCTAAAGCTAATTGTACAATTAAACGATCCGCTCCATTTTTTCTAGACTCGACTGAATATTTCGCAGAGAAGAGTAGTGATTTTCATATTGGCTTTTCCTGGGAAATTCTTTTTAGTTATATCAAGAGACATGTCTTCTTCGAATTATTAATCGATTGAATTAACACTTATATAATATCTAAGATTTTTCTCGGTTAGTTCCATCATTATCATATCCATCAAAAACAAGTTCCATAGTTATTACGTAAATATTCAATGTACTGTTGACAAATATCATTGACAATTTGATTCATGTATAAAAAATCCCATAAGCCGCGTGATTTTGTCATTATGACAGCGAAAAAAGTTTGGCCTAACTTTTCCAGCGACAATAACGGAACCTAACTTTTGAAAGCATGACAACCAGCATTGTAAACAAATTTTTGATGACGTTATGTCAATTTTTCTCATACTTGTGTTTGTGTTTTTAACAATTGTACTTTTCCGTTAAATTAAGTAAACTGATTTACATCTCATTTTTTTAATTTATTGATTTACATATTCATTATATTGTCTTACCGAATTACACTCTAGCTTTTTTTTGAGTCGAAGTAAACTTGACATTTATAAATCGAATTTTTTTGCCATTAGGTAAATCAACTCAAAAAACTGCCAGAAAAAATTACTCGTCCTGCGGACTCATAATTTTTTCAGAGGCAGTTTTTTTTGTTAAATTGCCAGGCAACAAAATTCTTATTGATACATGTCAAGTTTACTTCGACAAAAAAAAAGCTCTCGTGTAATTATAAGTGACAATTCCACTAACTAAGAAGGAACAGAAAATGCAAGTGGATAAAAAAAATCGGATAAATTACGTAACTATAGCAACGCTAGTATTTACTGTTCGTTTATCAAGCATTGCGCGGCGCATCAGTTTGACAATTGTAAATGTCAAAAACAGAATTAAACAGCAAATAATATTCCAGTTAGTATGTCGAAATTTGGAAATATTCGCGAGGCAGAAATAGTAAAGGAGATTGGAAAATCAACTCCAGAATATACATAAAAAAGTCATTCCATTCATGGAATTGTCTTACCAAATACCGCGCGAGCTCAGATTTAGCAGGATATTTTTTCTGGTTGTTTTCTCATATTTACTTTCATATAGATAATTCAACTCGATCGGTTCTGACAAAATCACGCTCTCGTGATTTTGTCAGAACAGCTCTCGTTTAATTGCCAATGGAATTAAGTATTCGAAAAAAACCAGAAAAAATATCCGTCTAAAACTGAGCTCTTGTGGTATTACCCCCGACAATTTTTCTTACGTTTATAATGTCAGAATATTTTTTTGTCAGTCTGGTTTTTATTTGCAAAAAGGCAATTTTCTACCACTTGTTGTTACTCAAAACTTATGTAAAATTTAAGAATATACTGTGTTGTGTCTTGAGATGGTATTTTCATGCCATTACAACGTGTAGAAATCAACAATTCAACGGTCTAAATTGCTACCAAAACATTTTTTTACATCGTGCCGCTTTACAGCTTCAAAACTGGAATAATTTTTAGGTTAGGGTTTCACTTAGTTGTCATGGTAACTAAATAATCACGTCGACCAAACCTCAAACGTCAAAAATTGACGTCGTTGGAAATCGAAAAATAAATTTTAATTATTTGATTTTCAAACGCAATTTGGTGTGGAATTTTCTTACCGATTACCACACGGGGTCAAATTAAATCCGGACATTTTTTCTCATTCATGAATATTTTTAGAAAAATAATCCCTTGTCTTCGACTCGGGATAATTTTCAAAATATTCATGAACTCGGAAAAATTTCCGGAAATAATTTGACCTCTAGTGGTATTACTAGTGTAGTGATTATATACCTCCATCCGTTTCTAACCAATAAAATGCCATTTTGCGACCAATCAGAAGAAAATTATACTGGATATTTTTTGACATAAGTGAATATACCCCGGCCCTCCTGCCACAGCCAATTTTTAATGTTGTCACATTAACGTCACATTTTTATTAATTAACATGGATTTCAATCGATTTGGTGATGAAAATCTTCCATTTCGTTGTATGTTTTCGTCTTTTTCGGTATATAATCTGACCATATACCACTCGAGGTATATATTTTGTTTTGAATATTTTTTGACATTTTTCCGCAAAATTTCTGTAAAAATTGCGCGAGACAGCGAAGCTGGAGGGATATTTTTTAAACAGAATTTTTGTTTGCACAAAAATGTCAAAAAATATTCACCTCTTGTGATATAACTAGTGAAAATATTAATGTGGAATCAAAAGGTGTTAGAAGTATTGTTACTATGGAAGCAGGTCTTGAAGTATCGTTACTATGGAAGCAAACAACGATTTTTCAAAATAAGTCAAAACAAGTCGGAAGTAATTACTTGAAATGTCTTCAGATAGTGAATCAGACATTCCATTTGAAGTAAGAGAGTCTGCAAATGCTGCAGTGGGTAGTTTAATACCTGAAAAATCAAGAAGTAGATACGCCCTGGCCTACCAAAAATTTGAAAAATAGTGCGATTTGGAAAATATAACGAACATCAACGAACAGGTACTACTTGCTCATTTTGAAAATTTAAAAACATTAAAGGCGTCGACTTTGTGGACTACATATTCAATGTTGAGATCTAAACTCACCGTGCGCAAAAATGTCGATATCAAGAAGTACACTATGCTTTTGGCTTGGCTGAAGAGGCGGTCAGCAGGATACCATGCAAAAAAAATCGGAGATTTTGACGAAGGAGAATGTGGAAAGATTTATAAAAGAGACTGAAGATGAAATATTTCTTTTTGCAAAAGTACGACTTAATTTACGATATGTTTATAATTTATTATTGAAGAAATCTGTTCCTTAGGTCGCAATGATAATAGGGATTGCGGCAGCGTACAGGAAGGCTGAACTAACGTTCCTACGAGAAGGAGACGTATTTGATGGGGGAACCTTTTTTAAAATAACAATTCCAAAACACACGTTATTCGCGAATTTGTGGTCACTGCTGGAAATATTTAATCAACTCTTATTATTATCATCTACCATATCCATCGATAATTAATAACAGGTTATGGGCCCAGATGGAAATTAATAGATGTAGAAAATAAGATTTTTGTAAAAAGTGACAGTTTAAAAATTTCTAAGTAAAAAAAAGACATTTTTTTGACTTTTAGCCAGCCCGCGTGAAAAGAGCAAGTAACCCAGAAAAATGGAAGTGACTCAAGAAATATTGAAACTACAAAAACTCCAGGGACCGGAAAATTGGGCGGTCTGGAAATTCCACACAAAAATCGCGTTAATGTCAAAAGACATAAATATTGAAGAGGTTGATAGGATGCCGGTAGCGCCAACCGGAGTAGGTGAACATGCACCAACAGAAGCGCAGATGAATGAGTATCGGGACAAGCTGAAGATCTTCAAGAGAAAAGAAGCAACAGCTCAGTTTGTCATCACATCAAGTCTGAGTTTGGAAGCTGTGCTGCACGAGATCAACTGCACGACGGCAAGAGACATGTGGACAAAACTACTTGAGGTGTACAAGAGCAAAACTGACACAGGTATACATATGTTAAATCAAAAGAGGTACATGATGGTCAAAGATGAGGCAGATAGCATGATAGCGTACGTTGCAAAAGTACAGGACCTTGCACACAGATTAAAACAAATGGGTGAGACCGTTTCTGATAATCAAATAATTATGAAAATTCTCTTAACACTACCTCCTAATTACAAACATTTCATAACAGCCTGGGAATCAACGGCTCAGGCCGAGAGAACCCTAACAAATTTGGTTGCTCGACTCACAATGGTGGAGACACGGTTAGGTAGCCATATATCAACATTAGACACTGGTGAGGCTCTAGCTGCAAAAGGAGGACATAATAAATCCCAAAAACCCAAGAGGAAAGGAAAATGCCATTACTGTGGGATTCAAGGACATTGGGAGAGAGAATGTCGCACCAAAGCAAGAGACACGAAAGCGTCTGGCAAGAACGAGAACCATAGAAGGAGGAAACAAGAAAATGCCCTCATCGAGGTCATGCTACATACGTATGTCGATAACGGAGAGACTCGAGATAGATGGTGTCTAGACTCTGGAGCAACAAGTCACATGAGCGGTAATAAACACTGGTTCGCAGACTTGGAAAGTCTCGAAACTAAATTACCCATCAGAATAGGAGATGGTAAAATGATACATGCGGTTGCTAAGGGCAATATTGATGTTAAAGCATTTAACGGTAAAAACTGGGTAGATAGATACCTAAAAGATGTATTGTTTATACCAGAACTGAAGTTTAATCTTTTCTCTTTGAGCTCCACCACGGACAAAGGACTGAGGATGTCCACAGACGGAAATAGCTGCAGATTCACAAACAGTGGGAGCACCGTAGCAGTAGGCGAACGGGTTGGAAACCTGTACTTCATGAAGTTCAGAATGCCAAATGAAAGGAAGGAAGCAAAACCACTGGAACACGCAACAGTGGGAGATGGAGATTCTACGTTAAATACATGGCATCAGCGACTTGCGCACCAGAATTATGCGCATGTGCAAAAGATATTGAAAACAAGAAAGGTAAAAACTTATCGAGATATAAAGTTCCTAGATGAATCCACAAATAATGAAGCTGATATAAAATTCACCAGCACAGAAGAAAATCATCAAGAGCAAGAGGACCAACAAGAGCAAGAAAATCTTCAAGAAGAAGAAGAAGATTATGAAGACGCTGAAGATACACAAGAGCCAGAAGTCTCGGCAGATGAAGACAGAACGCTGCAAGAAGACGGCTCAAATAAGGAGGGATCAAATGAAAGTCTAATGACTGACGATGAAGGCGAATGCAGGACACCAAAGTGCATCAAGCCGAAAGCAGACGTATTAGACTGGGTTCAATGTGATCAATGTCAAGATTGGTATCACACTGAATGTGTAGGAGTCCAGCTCAAAGACGTTCAAGATGAGGAATATATTTGCGAAGGATGTGCCAACACAGGTGCCAGAATACTGATAAGTGAAGTACCGACAAACTTCACACAAGCTCAGACAAGTGAAGACCATCAGAGCTGGAAGAGATGGAAGCTTTACAACAAAACAACACTTGGATTCTGGTGGATCGACCAGAAAGAGCGAACGTGCTGACTAATCGCTGGGTGTTCAAATGGAAACTCAAAGCTGATGGAACCACCGAAAGGTTCAAAGCAAGATTAGTGGCAAAAGGATGCCAACAGAGAGCGGAGATCGACTATGGGGAAACTTTCAGCCCCGTCGTCAAGTACAACTCTGTAAGATCCGTGTTAGCACTAGCAGCATCAAACAACATGTATGTTAAACAGTTTGATGTGAAGACAGCCTTCCTCCATGGTGACTTAACCGAGCAAGTGTACATGGAGCAACCAGAAGGATTTAATGACAGCAGTGGAAGAGTCTGTAAGTTGGAGAAAGGACTATATGGTCTGAAACAGAGTCCCAAGTGCTGGAACAGACAAATAATAAAAATCTTCAAGAAATTCGAACTGGAATCAACAGACGCAGACTCATGCGTATTCAGATCATCCGGAAGCATCGAAGAATGTTTAATTGTGACACTTCACATTGATGACGGTCTGGTAGTAAGTACCAACAAGAAAAAGGTCAAGAAATTCATAAAGTTATTGGGACAAGTGTTGGAGATCACAGTATCAATACCTAGTATGTATTTGGGAATAAATTTGACAAGACTAGCGGATGGTTCATTCCTAGCCGACCGGAAAAGGTATACTGAACAATTGTTAGCAAAATTCAGGATGACAGAGGCCAACGAATTCAGCATACCAGCGGATACCTATCAAGATCTCTACGTCGCAGACGAAGAGAAAAGAAAAAGAATACCCGGAAGAGTTCCCTATCGAGAAGAAGTGGGAGGATTACTGTTTCTAGCAACTGTGACGCGACCTGACATTGCGTTTGCAGTGAATCGAGTAAGTCAATTCTGTGAAAATCCACAAAAGATTCACTGAGAAGCCGTCAAGAGGATATTTAGAAATCTTAGAGGTACCACAGACTACGGCATCAAATTCAGCGCGTCAGCAGGTGACAACAGAGTATCAGGATACTCAGACGCTGATCACGCTGAAAATCCGAACTCAAGGAGAAGCCTGACCGGATATTTATTGAAACAAGGAAATTCACCTGTAGCATGGGACACGAGGAAGCAGAAGTCAGTGACGGTCTCCACGTCTGAATCTGAGTTTATAGCTGCATGTCACACAACGACAAATCTAATATGGTTAAGTCGGCTGGTTAACCAGTTAACTGGAGAAAAAGCAATACCTACGCTCCGCGTGGACAACCAGAGTGCAATCACTTGGATTAAAAATTGAGAGTTCCAAGCAAGGTCAAAGCACATTGATATCAAGTACAAGTTCATTATGGAAAAATATCAAGACAAAGAACTCCATGTCAGTCACGAACCATCAAAGACCCAGCTGGCAGACATGTTCACTAAGCTGCTGAGAAAACAGCGTTTTGAGGCTCTAAGAGAAGGAATGGGAGTCATCAAAATGAACGAAGCTCAAATATCAATGAGCAAATAAAGTATTACTAACAAATTAAATTTTTTTTGTCTAAGGTTCTTGTTTAAGTCAAATGATTAGCAGTCATATCAATGAAAGGAAGACGGACCTGGTCAGTACCTGAGCAAATGAAAGGAACAAGAAACCATGATTTATTAAATTTTTTTTATTGTTTGTTTGTTTTTATCCCACACAAGTATATAAACTAAAGTGGGAGTTTTGAGATTGTTAGTTTCTATATTGTCTTAAGTTAGCTATTATTACTGACCGCTAGGTGAAGTTACGTTGTTTGTTAGTTACTATTGTAATTATTATAGATTGTATTACACATAAATTGCTGTACCAATAAAAGCATATGTTATAATATATTTAATCAACTCTTATTATTAACATCTACCATATCCATCGATAATTAATAACATTAAGGATTTTGGTGTGCAAGGATCTTTTGGTATCGCCGATATTATGGTGGTATTTACATTGTAAGTTAAAATAATACATTTATATGGCTATGATTGAATAAACTCGTTTAATTTGAATAATCTTTAATACTTTATATCCTAATAAAAATATCATAACAAGATCTACTGTCTACTGTCCAAATTATGGCGCAGAAAACCTACGGCAATGAAGCCAAATCTTTAAATGTTTGTTTCATTTTAGAGGTTTGTCCACATTTGGGTAGTAGAAGACTTAGGAATTTCAGAAAACATACAGTAAAGGCGATTACAGCAGATCAGCTCAAAATGTTGTCCGTTTACTTCAATACTGCAAGCCATGCGATTTTTAAAACTTTGCAATACATTTTGCAACATCCCCGTCTGCTCAATTCTTCTTATCTCTGTGGTAAACCTATCTTTTAACTCCAGAATATTGGCAGGTTTTGTTTTATTAACGATATTTTTTAAGTGACTCCACAGGAAATTGTTTAAAGGATTCATGCCGGGTGATCGCGGGAGCCATTCTATAAAACCACGCCTCCCAATTCATTTTCTGCGAAACACATTATTCAGGTACCTACTTATTGCCTCACCATACGTGCACAGTGAGATGGAGCACCATCTTGTTGCAGCCAAATATTGTCGTTTCAGATATTGTTATTGTCTGAAAGTTTCGAATAATGAAATTCCTACAAAAAAAATATTTGGAAATAACCGAGCCAACTCAGGTATAATACTTTCCAATGAATATGAATACGCCCGACCATTTAAGTTTCCCTCAATGCAAAGGGGACCAATTTTTGTCGCCTGTTATTCCCGCCCGTACATTCAGATTTTGTGGATATTGGGTGTGGGCTTCACGCATCCAACGAGGATTGTTACGTGACCAGTATCTACAATTATGCCGATTTACGATTCAAAAAAAGTGGTCTCATCGCAAAACATAACATTACTTAAAAAATGTGGATCGTTTTGATTGTCATATCTTTCCATCATTACGTCTGCAAACTCTTCACGTCTATTGAAATCATAATCTGACCACAATTGAACTAATCCTTCTAAAATTTTCATTACGGATGTTTGCGAAATATCTAGTTCCCTGGATATTTGTCGAGTACTCAAGTGTGGATCGTCTACTAACAGGACACAAACCTCTGAAGATTTGTTTTCAGTAGATGCAGTTTTTCTGCACCATGATTTGGATAAATCTTTTACTGAACTAGTTTTCGTTAAACTTTTTTACCAATTTACTGACATTAAATCTTGTTATGGGAATTCGGTTAGGATATAAATTATTAAAGATATTACACGTGTGTATTAAAGTGTGTATTGGTTAACAACAATTCCAACAATAAATCATAAGAAATCCTGGATAAAAATTGATTACAATGCCTGCCGAAAGGACTAGGTACAAACTAACCCTTAAGTTCCTGAATTTCTATTTTTTTAGAATTTTTTTTTTATTTGATGTAGTCAAGAGAAGGTTTTTGAATAAAATACGAAATCTTTTAAACAAATTTATTTTTGTTACCTGAGAAAATAGCCGTTACATATATGTAACGCTAGGAAGATATGGTAGCAAAAATATAAAAAAAATATTCGATACTATAAACCTGAAATATAAACACAAAACTATGTAAATGAAAAAAAAACCAAATTAATTATTGTACATGAAAATCTATGTTGCACTCAATGCATAGTCCCACATTACACTTAGAACACATGGTACGTCTCCTTTTTTATCTGGAATGTATGTCAGGAAATGGGCAATCTTGTCGTGTCTGATATCTCTGACTACTCTGCATGAAGAAGAAGATGGCCTGCCAGCACCTTTAGGCTCTGTACCATATTTTGTAAGATATTATGTTACAAGATACCTTCGAAATTCCAGTTGTTTCATAGGATCATTGGATCTATTATAAACATACCAAGCATTTTGAATAGTTACATCCAACATCCATGTAAAGAGACACCACCACCACTTTTTAGAGCGAATTCCTACTCGGTACCTAGATATATTCTGATCCATAAGGTCAGTTCTTCCCATTGTCGAATTGTATTTTCCAATCAAATGTGGACCAGGCACCTGGACCATTTCACTGGTTTCGCTTTATCTTCTGCTGATATGAAAGGACCAGCTTCGTCAATATCATTAACAATTTTCTCATTTTATTTTTCCCCATTCCTCAAAACAAGCTCAACAGGCGCCCTAAGAAGTTTTCCGGACAACCTGTTCAAATATTCCTCATCACCAGACTCCGCGTCTGTAAGCACGTTTGATTCTGGTGGTTCCATGTAAATAGCTTCGACGTCCAAAGTATCATCGGCATATATCATTTACAGCGCTTCTTGAAGAGAAAATCCTCTTCTGAAAAAAAAAGTACATTATAATTCCAAAAAAACTAAGTTCCGTCATTAGCCCCCATATTTTCCTAGCGTTACATATCTGTAACATCAAAAATTAGAGGCATCATTCACAAAAACAGAAAAAAAATTCTGAAAATTTACGCTATGAATTAAAAAATACATTATTCTAGGCTAACTTGAAGATACTTTCAACAAAATCTGATAAAAAACAAATTGTAAAAAGTTACTTACTCAAACTCTGCTTCCATTTCTTCTACTAACACCAAACACAGACACAAGAAGCACACGTCTAAATAAACAGGCTAGATCATACCATTGTACCAAGGCATAAAATCTATTAATGAAGCTTCCTTTAACGAGATGTGTAGCCATCTAGTCAAACATAGAAAAACTTTTCGCATTACCGGCCGAGATTTTTAGCGGTTTCTGCGTTACATATATGTAACGCTAGGAGCTTAAGGGCTAAGTAGAGAGGAATCATGGAAAAAACACCTCCTGGCTTCTTAGAAATAATAAATCCTGGGACAAGCCATTCAATGCTATATAGACGGCTCAAAAGGAATATTGAGCTCTTTTTAAATTATATATTTCCTATACCATAATTGGCAAGATATAATACAAACAGCGAATAAAAACAAACAGCAAATTAATACTGTTCGCATTATTTGACAATAACGTTCCTTTTAACTAGTCGTCGGACTATGAAGAAATAATTTTAATACAAGTAACATGTTCATCTAGAAGGTGTTAAGACACAACAACCAAGAGAAAGGTGGATTTCTCTTGATTTTAATTAATTTTTTAAATTGAAAAAGTTTTCTTTTGATGTTATAATGAAACTTAAACTCAGAAAATGAACAATAAATAAAACGATGGGAATCAAAACTAATTATGAAACTATTTTCAGTGTAGAAGCTTAAAGTGACACAAAAAATTTATCTAATTCCTTTTAAGCAGAAAAATACCTCCGGTAATTCCACTTTTAAACTCAAGAACGAATTCCGCCTCTTTATTAGTCCTTGCTTCAACGTTTTCGTCATTAACTAGTTCTAGATTTTGTGTTGGATGTAATTTTATTTCTTTTAATGTATTAAAGTAGAGGTACCCTTACAAGTTTACTTTTCCCATTAAATTTAATAATTCATGCTTGAACTCAAACAACTCACTAACAATTACCGTCTTACTCTTTTAAGTGTTTCCTTTTTGGAGATGATGGATTAGCTGACGATGTATAAAGATCTCCGGATGAAACCTCGTTTAATATTCATCTTCAAAGATTACTTTTCTAAATTGAACTAACTGTTTATAATTAATTCCACTATTCATTGAAAAAACCAATAAAAACTCCAAATTATCATTTATAATTATTTCGATATTTGCATATCATCGTCAGAATGACAAAAGTTCTACTTGATGTTTAATATTTTGGCTACACCAAATAGTAAGTGACCTATCTTGTTATTGACTTGATATATATGAATAGAAAAAAGAAAAAGATATGATATTACAAATATTAAAGCTTGGGTATTATTAGCCCTATGGGGATATCCTGGATATATTTTTCCCAATTAAGATCAGTATAACTGTGCAATGATATAGGAAACCAAACAATACGAAGTTGTCAATGAACAGATAAATCTATTAAATTGTAAAGATAGTAAAGATAGAGATAGTTTTCCTTGGTTTCCTATATCATTGCAGAGTTATACTGATTCTAAATGGGAAAAAATATCCAGGATATCCTCATAGGGCTAATAATACCTAAGATTTAATATTTGTAATATCATGTCTTCTCCTTTTTTCTATTCATATATATTAAGTCAATCACAAGATAGGTCACTCACTATTTGGTCTAGCCAAAATATTAAACATCAAGTAGGTTTTATGATCTATATTTTACTATATTCAAGCTAGTTCGTATCTAATTTAAAAGCTTTAATAACAAAACATAGAACTTCATACTTCATGTTCGCCATGCATATCCGTTGATCCTTCCTCCATCCGACCTGTCTTGTGTCAGATGTCAGGCCGTTTTTAGCGAAAATCACAGTAGGCATCACATAAAATGTAACTTTTGTCATTCTGACGATGATATGCAAATATCGAAATAATTATGAATTATATATTTTCCTTAGTTTTTCATTAAATAGTGGAATTAAGTATAATTTATAAAGTTTAATTTGAAAAAGTAATATGAGTAGATTCCACAAAGTAAGGGTCCAAGCAGTAAATTCATTCTTTAAAGATATTTTTATGTAAAGTACAATGTTTGAATATAAATAATTTTGAATAACATAGTTTGAACTCTTCTGCGTATTGACTTTCTATACATGGTGCGGCAGGTAAACCGTCGATTAGAAAGATCTCGACAACTGAAAGTGACTGAAAAATGGAAATTGGTATGGTGCGGTTTTTAAGGTGAGCTATATAATCAAAATATTGCCATAATGTTATCACTTTAGTTTTTCTAATGGGACGTCCTGTATATTTTTCGATCTTAGGATTATTCACTCATTTAAACAATTTTTGTTAATAGAGCCCTATAAATTATTTTAACATTAACGTTAAGTTAACATTTATTCTATATGAAAACTATACTTTTTCACCAAGTACCAGATAGCCAAATAAGCGAGGTAAGCGGCTGCGTCTCGGAAATCAAGTATATCGTCGTCTTGGATGTGAAGTGAGGGAAGCCACACAACTACTGTTTGGAGAAAATGGACAGTAAAGTTTTACTTAAGAATTATTCATTCGTATCTATTAACTTATTTATCTCAATTTAATGGAAGCTTGAAGCTCTCATATATTAAGGCGGTCTACTTTGAAACTGACAATATTAAAAAAATGTAAAACTAATTATCACTGTTGATAATAAGATAGTTAACACTTAACTTCTTTCACCACCCTAATATTACTAAGACCACATAATTTATGTTTATGCAAGTGAAAAGAGCTAAGTGATGAAAATAAACTATTATTATAATACCAGCCACCCCACCAATTATGGTAAGGCATTAGTATGTTCATAATGGTCTTAAAATCTCAAAAGGCACATTACAGATTATCAATAATAAACAATTACAATTTGAAACTTTCTTTATTTGAATTATTATCATAATGAAACTTAAAATTTTAACATTTATGATTATTGTTGTACAGAAAATATAATTATTGAAGGAAGTCATGTAAAATGATTATATCTACTCAGATCCATCAGAGTCAGAGTTGGTGCTCCCAGTAGTTTGCAGGTTTTGGTAGAATTGATGGTAGGTGGACGGTATTTTATTTGTGCTACATAGGGATAATAAATCCTTTAATTTTTTTTCATCAATTGAAAGGCGGGAGTGGTATAGTTGGTCAACATTATTTGCAGTAAAGTTTTCCCGGGTTGGCCTCCTAATGCATAATTGTTGAAAATCTTTTTCACTTAACTGGTTTTTATAGTAAATATACAATGGTGAATCTTTTTTAAACTGTAACCACTTAACATCCAACCACCTCATATTATTGCCATCTACATTGTTATTTCTGTTTGTTATTAATTGTTTGCTATATGTTTTAAAATCTAGGAATTTAGTGTAATCCATTTCCTTCACAGTTTACGGAGGATTACTCAATTTGGCAGTTCTTGCCACTGTAAACCACTAGTCTGGAATGAATATGTCTATTTTCCTTCCTCTATTTTCAATAGTAGAATGGACACTGTCGCATTCCTTTTCTGAATGTCCGGACTCTATGAAATTTTGATTGATAACTTTTAAGTTATCTGATAAAGATAAAGCTTTTATAAACATCGCAGACAAAATCGTATTTCGATTCTTGCCAGAAGCAGTGTTGGAATAAAATGTCACTTCAGTTACTTCAGGAGGTAAATCAGAAAGTAACTGCCACAAACAGGTAGCTACTTCTGATGCTCCTTTAGTCTCATCAGTTTCGTGCCACATACAATTTGTGACAGTTCCATCTGCAAGTGTATGAACTGTGAAATTATATGATTTCATTTTTTTTCGTAGTACAATTGCCCAATTCCAAGCTGAGGAGTAAGTAAGATTTTTTCCAAATCCGTGGTGTATGACCTGAAGCTTGTATCATTACGAACCCTTTCTTTGTCTTCTTTTTTGTGATCTCGGGCTTCTTGTTTGCTTAAAATATGTAACTCTAGATCATGTTGACTCTTTAATTTTTCGTCCTCTGATTTATTTTTAAACTGAGCGCAATAATCGCATTGATATTTCTTGGGTCTGTGGAAATAATAATCATATTCTGTAGTGAAAATATGCTTGTAGAAAGAAGAAGTGAATGGTGTCTCGTTGCGCTCTTCGCAGTATTTCAGATAATCTTGATACAAGCGATTTTCTTATAACCCAGAAGGGAGATACATCCTTTTAGAAGCAGCCCTACAATAGTGTGATTCAACTACTTGAATTGAATTTATGTGATTTCGTACAATCTCTTTAAGGTTTACTGAAATTTCATTTGGCGCTTGGTTGAAACCTCTTTTGTCTTCTTCTATAACTCCAGTATCTAGGGTCTTTTTCATCACGGTTTCGATTTTCTTTCCAGAAATATCTAAAGTGCCGAGAAAAAAAGTTTTTGCAAACTTATTGTTTTCCCATTGAAGATGTCAAAGAGTACACTAGGGTATATTTTCGTCTAGAAGAAGCATTGTTTTCATCAACTACTGCATACCGTCTTTTTGGCACATTCTTTGGAACACATTTGCTGATAAAGCTCCACCTTGATCTTTCATCTTTAAGGGATAAATAGTCATGAAAAATTTGTTCTCTTTCGTGCCAGCTAAATTTTTCATTACATTTGTAATGACATTTACACATTACTGGTTGAACAGCTTTATATATATATATATATATGCTCTACAGGCCTTGTAGATCCAGGGCAGTTATTTTTCTCCACTCCTCTCTATTCTTAGCTTTCTGTTTCCAGTTTCGTATTTTCAGCTTATTTATATCAGACATCACACTTTCAAACCATCTTTTTCTGGGCCGTCCTCTTCTTCTTTTTCCAATAAGAGTCCTGTTAAGAGCCATTTTTGTCATTCTTTCTTTGTTTAATCTTTCTACGTGTCCCAACCACCTTAACCTGTATGTTTTTATTCTTGATGTTATCTTTGATTCTCCATATAACATGTCTATTTCTTCATTTGTTCTCCTTCTCCAGCCTTCAGGTGTTTTTATTCCACCGAAGATTGCTCTAAGAATTCTACGCTCCCAGCGCTCCAGCTTTTCTTCCTGCTTTTTTGTTAGAATCCATGTTTCACTTTCGTATGTTACAGTGGGTTTTATAATGGTATTATATATTCTTAACTTCATCTTTCTTGAACAGTATTTTGATTTCATCAGTGACTGGAGCATTCCAAATTTTCTGTTGCCTTTCGTGATTCTTGACTGTATTTCTTGTTCTTCGTGTGCATTGCTAGATATTAGTACTAAATAAATTCATGTACCCTTTGGAAACTGTAGTCCATTTCCCATGTCGTTTTTACTATCAGATTGTCACCAATACTTCCAGTATCTCCAAGGACCATATATTTTGTTTTTTCTTGATTAATTTGCAGTCCTAAAATGTTTGCTTGTTCTGCGAGATTTTTTGTAATTTTAGTGAGCTCTTTCTTTGATTTTGCCAATACTGTCAAGTCATCTGCATACGCAAAATCTATAAATAGAGCATGTAATTCCGTTTTGTACTCATAACAGGTCATTTGAATTTCCTTTAAAGTGAAAACCTGGTCTGTTGCCGATATGTTGCTCCTAAACCCTGCTTGGTAGTCCCCTAGTATATTCTCAGCGTATTTATTCAATCGAGCTCTCATTAGTCTTGCCAGGATTTTATACACTGTATCTAATAACGCAATACCTCTGTAGTTGTCACAGTTTGTTCTATCTCCTTTTTTGTGCAGAGGGCTTATCAGAGCTATATTCCACTCCTCTGGTATTTTTTCAGAGTGCCAAATATGTTTTATTAGCTCGTATATTTCACTTATAAGTTTTGCGCCTCCTCCTTTAATCATTTCTGCTGTTATTTCATTTTCTCCTGGGGCTTTGTTGTTTTTTAGATACTTTACAACTTCTTCTACTTCTTGCCTTGTAGGTTCTTCTATCTCCTCATCGAAATATTGATAACTTTCATCGTTGTTCGGATACGGATCGCACTCTTCTTTATTGAGTAACTCATTAAAATGTTCCTTCCATCTTTGTACAACTTCTGTAGGTTCTGAGATTAGCTGTCCTCCCTTAGTTTTGTAATAAATATTTTTTCCTTGATATCCTGATCTTATTCTCCTTGTTTCCTGATAAAAATTTTTAAAGTCCCTATTTTTGAAATTTTCTTCTACATTTCTGAGTTTTTTCTCCACCGCTTCCCTTTTTTTCCGTCTACATACTGCTTTTAAATCTTTCCTCAATTTTTTGTACTTGTTTTTAACATCATCGTCGTGATTTCTTAATAACAGTTGTCTTGTTTTACTTTTCAGTTCCTCTAATTTTTTACACTCTTCGTCAAACCAGGTTTTGGTTTTCTTCTTTGCCTCCTTCTTCGGTAAGATATTTTCATTCGCTTCTTGTATTGCTCGTTTTATCTTATCCCATTTTTCTCCTGACTCTGTTAGTTGCGATATATCAGTGAGTCCTTTATTGATCTCTACTTCGTATTTTCTTCTTACCATTTCCAAACTGTTTGTGTCGTACTTCCTTCCTTTAGCACTCTTTTTATTATTTTTCATAATTTCTGTAACATCCATTTTGCAACTTACTTTTAGCAAGAAATGATCAGTGTCCGCATCTGCTCCTCTCATACTTCTTATATTTGTTATGAACTTCATATGTCGTTTTCCTATTAAAACATGATCTATTTGGTTAATTGTTTGCTGGTCAGGAGATATCCACGTCCCTTTGTAAATTTCTTTATGTTGAAACTGTGCACTTCTTACTACCATATCTCTTTCTGCAGCAAAACTTATTGTTCTTTGTCCGTTATCATTTGTTACATCGTGTTTGCTGAATAAACCTATTGTCGGAATGTACATTGCTTCCTTCCCTATTTTTGCATTGTAGTCCCCTAAAACAATTTTAATATCATAATTGGGTAATTTATTATATTCATTTTCTACTAATTCATAAAACAGATCCTTTTTCAATATCTTCTTTTTCTTCAGATGGGGCGTGTAGGTTTATAATGCTGATATTTCGATTCCTTCCTTTTAAACGTAATACGCACATTCGTTCTGATACTGGTTTGAAGGCCATAACTTGATTTCTAATTTTTTTTTGTACCATAAACCCGGTTCCTAGCATTCTGTTAATTCCACCACTTTTGAAAAGGGTTGCTTCGCCGACTTCTGTTATTTCTGTTCCCAACTGTTTAGTTTCTTGTAACGCCAACACATCTATGCTATACTTAAGAAAGACATTTACTAGGTTTTTAAGGCTTCCTGACGAGAAAGTCCCTCTTACATTCCAGCTTCCCATAACTAAGTCTTTACTCTTTTTTTTATGTTTTGTGTTTCTTACTGTTGTTTTCATTATTTTTTGTTCATTACCATCTCCATCGCCGTTTCCGTCGTTGTTGTCTGGAATCTTATCTTTATTTATTCGTTTTTTTCATTAGTTTACAGCTTTACCTCTCACAATATTTCCTTTTTGAAATAAGTGTTCTTTACCTTCAAGCCTAAGGTGTCGTTGTTTATTTCTTCTCCAAGTATTTGTCAAACGTTTTCGCTTTCTTGTTAGTTTTTTTTCTTCTACTTCACCTACTTGATTGTTATTTTCCACAATCTTCAGAGCATTGATTTTTTTTCTATTATGTGGTTCTATAACCTCATTTCCCGAAGAATCGGAAGTAGGGTGTGCTTCAATGAAGTTGGGATCTTCATTAGAGTCAGAACCTGCAAACGGATCTTCATCACTTGAATCTAAAAAAAAATCCTAATTAGAACTAGAACAGATGGACTGTTTTTACAAAAATGTGGTTTTATACATATACATTATACATTCATATGATACGAAGTCATGTTATTAAGATGCCATTGATATTCATTGATTCTAGATAGATAACATTGGCACTTACCACTGATTTTATTTTGTGAATCTAGAGATTCCTCACATTCTCTCTCACTGTTGTTTTGATTAATATCGTTGTAAGAAACTGTTCCCATCTCTGTGACGTTTTGTCCATTTTCGTTTTTTGAAGTTGAAGGCTCTTCTGCCTCACTTGTGGTATGTCCATTTTCATTTTTTGAGGATAAGGCTGGTACATTCTCAATAATTTTTTGTCTATCATATTTTGCTGTGTTATCTGTTTTATCATTGCGGCTTATCAATAACGTAAAAAATTGATTTATCACTTTAGAATGGTTGATTTTCGTTCTTGAGAAGTATAACTAACTCAATAAAAGGTTGTTTATAAATGAAAATACGTCTTCACATTCTACTAAATTAAATAAGACTGTTTCAGTCCTTGTTAAAGTTGAGTTCAGTCCTTTGACCTGGCTGTGTTTATTAACCCAAAAAATACTTTTTTCCCGTCTCCCAATGATAATTTGACTACTCTTAATTATTGTGACTGGAAATAAAAAATCGAAACTGATCTTATTCAATAAAGACATTCAGTAGAATGTAAAGACGTATTTGAGTTCATAAACAACCTTTTATTATCACTTTAGGTTTATGATACTTCATTATTCAATTATAATCTCAAAAAATAAAAATAATATATCATGAGAAATGATACTTACTTACCAAAGGTATTATTCTCGCTGTTAATAGCACCCTTCAAACACAATTGAACCAACAATTTGCCACGTGAATTGTCTGCCATTGTATTCATAACACTAAACAGACTAAAACAACAGACACGAGTTCGGCGTATGTGGCGACGAAAGGTAGTCACGGAATGTTACTATGCGGTTTAGCTCTGTTCACCACAAAAGAAAATTCGTAGTTGGTTGAGGATTCTATTGGTGAAGAAATGTAGAAGTTTCACCACTGCAGGGAATATACGTATTTTCATTTAGCTTCTTTCACACTTTACTGGAATTCAAGGCTAGAACTAAAGTATCAGTTAACTTTCTTCACCACTGTATTTTTCAAAGTTTTTCGATTGATCTTATGTTGTTAACTCAATTGACCCAAAAATGTGGATTAGCTGTTTTCACCTCCAAGGCGACGATATGTAAAAGTTATAATTAATAACAATTAACTTATGCTTGAAACTTTTTGTACAGTGAAACATTTTTATTCTAATGCTAACAGCAAGATTGGCATCCAATTTCTGATGGTACTAATTTTTATAAACTACTTGTAATTGATAAAAATATTGAGCATTCTCGAACAATTAACTTATATATGCCATAAAGTATTAATAATCAACTAATTATTCGCATGAACTTTTTTCCATGGCAAACAATTTAATGCCTTAGTATTAAATAAAATCAATTCACAAAGGATATAATCTAAGCGTGAGCTTTGCTTTGCAATAGCCGCGTAATGTAACAGTTACTCTACCTATATAAGCATGACTACTTAGGCTGTCATGGAATTTTTTTGACGTTTTTAAGTTGAATTAGCAAATTGGTCAGACCATAAAACTAAAATGTATATGACGTAAAAAATGTTGCCTAGTCTTGATTACCAACTCTGAACATGTGTATAAGTATATCTATGTGTTTTTAGTAATGTACACACAGCTCTGTATAGAAAGGAAAACTGTAGTTAATTGTTCTTAACACATTACCATCACACATCGAAAATGTATGCCACTTATTTTTTAGTTTTCTCTTACTGTGAAAAAAATTAAAGCATTGATGGCATCTATTAGTTTATTGCTATAAAAATTGATACATTTTAACTTTTTAACCGTGGTAGCCACTAAACCGAAAAAAAATCCGCCATTGAATATTCAAAGAGTATTCGATAATGTTCACTTATATATCAAACGGCATCCGTCAGTTAATTGCTATTTATTACGAATTTTACATCATACTTGAATAATTATCAACAAATGGAAGTATTGCCGTAGAATGTATGCCACTAATTTTTGTAACATCTTCTAAGATAACAAAATCTCGGTCATCAACCCTTAGTATCACTTGGATTTGTATACTATGTTGTTTTCGGATGGTAAAGTAGTACCCAAGAAATGCATCCAAGTACTCGGCATCCATAAGAATTAATTCCAGTTTTGTGAAAATTCTAAGATTTCCAATTTTCACTATAGCGTCGATTATCCAGCTCGGGTCTTGGAGAATAGCCTTTTTCTACTTGTTTTTTACATGGAACTCGATCGTGAAAACGCCATCTATTCGAAATTATGAACCCCACATCGGTCATGGGCTTCAGGTCGATAAGGAGTGACTTTGACTCAGAACTATTTCCTCTTGATTTTCTAATGAAGTGATAGAGGTAATACAAACATAGATTTCTAAAATATGCAGTATATCGGGAACACCTTATTGCAAAAAATCGAACTGAGTCTCGTTTGGAACAGTTTTTTTTCGCTTTATCATACTTGTTAAAAGCGAAGTATCTGTGGCGATCGCGACCTCAAGATAGCGTTTTTTGTATAAATCGTACATTTATTATTTATCTCCGAAAGCTTGCATACAATTATATGCATATTACAACACTGTTATACAGACTATTAAAAAAATGGTCGCAACCGCAAGTCATTAGGATAAATAATACACACAGAGTTTTTCTTTCAAACTTCAATTCAACTATATTTGAAACACCGTCACGTGTGAGTTTGTTCTTTTCTGTGTGAGGACTGAATTAAGACTACTAAGCTATAACTTGGAAACGAATTTGCAAATTCAACGGCACTAACAGCTACTACCGATTATTTTTTTCGTACAATTTTCAACCAATTAGAACGATCAATTTAGTTAAGTTACCTTTTATACATTGAGTAGCTCTACCGATCGAAAATTTCACAATAATTTAATTTCCATAGTAACCACATCGACATCAATATACAACGATACACAAACTAACAGGACCGTCAAAATTTTGACGTTTATCAATGACTGTTCAAAAATGAGTCGATTCGGAAGTTTATCATTATCATTAAATTCAATAGACGAAAGTATACGAAATACTAAGCCTCATAATACAGTGAAAACAAAAAAGTACGTATGGAAACAATTTCTTACGTTTTGTAGTGAAAGAAACTATGTACTAAATGAATCAATTTCCACTGAAATGATAGCATCCATTTTGAAAGATTGGGCTTTCAATATAAAAAAGGTAATGGAGAAAATTATTAAGAAAATTTGGTTAAAACGATGTGGAACGTTACGACAAAACAAGTACAAGAAAAATATATGAAGGAGTTTAATAGAGTAATTGATCCATTGTCTAGTCCCATATTTTTAGCCGCAAGAAACGCAAGAAATTCAAAGAGAAGGGCACTTCAAATGTTACCAGACAAGAGAAAGGTTAATGCATCAGCATTTAAAAGTACCGAGTACATAGCAATGATAGAAGCATGGAATGAAAATACACCAGAAGGATTAAAAATAAAATTCTTCTTAATTGCTGCGTGGAGGGGAAATGAGGAAGCGTCATGCTTGACTCATTATCTTCAAAAGGAATCTGGAAATGATGATACTTCAACTGGTAGAATACAATATAATCCTATTCTCACTAAAACCACACAGGGAGGAGCAAAACCGTGTGCTGATAATAAATGGCTTGTACCCAACCATAATGAAGTAAGTCGTTGTCCAGTGAGACTTCTAGATAAAATAATGATGAAAAGAAGCGAAAACATCAATATTAAAACTGATAGGTTATTTCTGACCGTAAATCCTAACTGGAGAAAACCAAAAACCCTTGGCTGGTACAAAAATATGCCAATTGGAGTGAAATTAGTAAATGGACAGAATAATTCTCCCGCTTCGCCGTCGGATTATTTAGACTGTCAAACTGACACTCTTTGTAATTATGCAACAAGTTATCGATGCATAACCTGATTATTTTGAAGTACTTCTAGTATTACTACTGATAATACAATTCAAATGATCCACAAATATCCGAATAGTGACCACACAATTAGAATGAAAAACTATATTAAAGAGGAATGGCAAACACTGTGGAATGAAAACTCTAGCTCTTTTATCCAGTAGTCTCCTAGTTGTTGTGCCCAGGGATTCTGAATTACTATACAATCCGCAAGTATGTGGATGGAGGTTTCTTCTTCCATACCACAGAATCTACATACTTCTTCCTCCACTATTTTAAGCTTTTTCAGGAGCACATTCAGCCGACAGTGATCCGACACCTGTGGAAACTCTTAGTGCAAATTACTCTGACTAAGGCATTCATTTGCTCTCAATTGGTTGTAGTCACGCAAAAGTATATTTGTTTGTCTAAGCCCTACTAGATCTTTCCAATGGTCAGATCTCCTTTTTTTCCGGCTTTGCCTATTTATTCCAAAATAACATTGGAGCTAATACAGCAGAGGAGTTCCAGCATCCAAAAGGGTGTTTCAGTCCCCCTCTTTGCTAGTTCATCTGCTAATTCATTTCCTTCTATTCCACTGTATCTTGGAATCCACAGAAAGGTAACGATGTTGTTCTCGCCCAGTTTATTTAGTTTGCCTAGGCATTTCCACAACATTTTGGAACTGATAACACAAGAGCTCAGTGCTTTAATGGCTGCTTGACTATCCCACATTATGATAATCCTTTGCCTTCTATATCCTTTATCAATATTGAACTGAGCACACTTTTCTATGGCGTGTATTTCCGCTTGAAAGATACTTGGGGCTTTTCCCAAGCTTTCACATTGTTTGGTTTCTGGCCCGTACACTGCCAGTTCCTTCAATTGCTTTTGAGACGTCTGTGAGTGGCATTATTTCCAAGTACGATATTGATTGGAAACCATCCACGAGACCATGCGCCGTAATGATTTTTGAAATTAACGAGAAAAACTCGTGGGAATTAAACTATTGGACCCGTCGAAAAATGTTATCCGTCACAACTTTTGACGTAGATTAACGTCCCATGAATATTTTTTAACAAAATACCCTTAATTTCGAAAATTGAGTTAATCTACGTCAAAAGTTGTGTTGGAAAACTTTATTCAACGGGTCCAATAGTTTAATTCCCACGATTTTTTCTCGTTAATTTCAAAAATTACCTCAGCGCATGATCTCGTGGATTGTTTTCGATTAAAATATCATATTGCTAGGAAATAAAATATAAGTAGGCTTTGGAAACAAACACTTGTTCGTAAACTAATACTGAGCTGAAACGTCAATACTTTCATCTCGTTTTTTGATTGTAATTGTACTCGATTTAAGATGCCTTTTACTATGATGAGGTTGTTGATTTGTTAGTTTTTCTCAGAGCAAAGATAGGAAAACTGTCAAAGCCGTAGTGGGTGTGTTGACTGTAAGCTTAACAGGCACGCAGAGCTATGTGCAGATTTTGTCACCTAGAGGAGGAAACTGCAGTGCGATTGCCTGGCGAATGTGCGGTTTCATGTACTAGGCGATGAGAAGCCACCGGCTGAAAGATTCAGTCTCGAGGCTGATTGGCTACTTAAAAAGAATCGGGCTGGAGAATATAATCTAGATTCAGAGGACCACAATAGATCTATCCAAAATCTAATTTAGTTGTTCTCAAAATGCAGCAATAGTTGGAACAGAGTATGCGATGCGTGATTCAAATCGCAGACATCATGGCGTTTTTCCGCGCTTAGGGCAATGCTTTCGTGCCAATGGGAGCAATCATCAACGTCGTGCTGGTAGATCCGAAGAGAATATACCTAATGTATGTTCTAGCGTACCTACAGTTTAATATTAATAATAATAATACTATGTAAAACTAGTATTGGGCAAGATTCAGATTGCACATTGCTATATGACATAAACAATATGCAACTGCTCTTCTACCAAAAAATTATAAAAAATACTACAAAAAAATAAATTGATACAATAAACTTGAACTAAACAAAAAGCTTACAACACAATAAGGGTAAGTATAATGTAGTTTACTAATTAGTTTTTTGTTTATTGTTGGTTCATCATAATTTCAAAGATTTGTCTTTAAAATTTATTTTGACCTACTACTCGAAAAACCTGAGACAAGCTGTTAATTTGGTCGGCTATACAGAATGGAAAAGACCGCCTTTCTTCTTCCCTACCACAGAATCTACATTCTTTTTCCTTAAATAGTTTGAGCTTTTTCAGGTGCCCATTCTGGCAACACTTTCCCGTTAGGACTCCTGTTAAAACTCCCAGTTCAGTTGACATGTTGTAATGAGGAGAAGTGACGATAAGGCATGGGGCCAATTTGTAACCCCTATTGTACGTTGCAAACAATTTGCAACCGTCGGAAGGTAACTGAAAGCCGGCCGAAGAGAAGAGAACGGGAACTCATACAGTAAAAAATACAACATCTCGGAGGGTGTCCTGCAGAGAGAATCACTTAGTCCCCTAATTTTTTCAATTTTTATATCTGACATTGAAGTCTTATTGCTCTAGTAATAAACTTGTAGTCAATACCGACAAAACGAAAGTATCGGTATTCGCAAAAAGTGGTCATGTACATGATATAGCTACTGCTACTGTAGATATAGCAAGAGAGGGCCTTCGGTCTACAGGAATCTACCCACTTGATAAAAATAGTTTTTCGGACGTAGGTTTTATGCCAGCGGAAGTAACAGAGCAAGAATTGGGTGAAGATTTATACGATGAAGGTCATGTTTTCATTCAATTTCAGCAAGAAGAAGAACCTGTTACTGATGCGATAGATCCCCAGCCGACATCAAAATCGGAACAGTCAGTAATTTCTGTACCTGGTCCTTCAAATATTGAAAAAGAAATTGTTACTAACTCGATAGAGCCCCAGCCGACATCAAAATCAGAACAGTCAGTAATTTCACATTCAGACATTATTCCCTTTCCAAAAATCAAGATAAAAAGGAAACGAACCAGGAAAAGTTCAAAGTCAATATCGACACCTAATAAAGAGCGACTTCTTCAAGAACAAGAAAAAAAGATGGAAGCAGAAAAAGAGAAGTAGAGGAAAGCATTACTGAAGAAACAAAAGATCAAATCTCAAAGTGCTAAAGTATTGATTCTGTGACAATTATTTTTCCGATAACGATGAAGAGCAAGACATTGATGTTGTACCAAATATTTTACCTGATGACTTTGTAGTAGTGAAGGTTTTTGGAGAAAAATCATATAGATTATTTGTCACCAAAGTCTGCCAAGTAAATGATGACGGTTATGAAGGCGTATTTTTTAAGCTGCCCACAACATTTCGTTTTTGTGAGACAACGGAAGATGCCTTTTTTTGGAAGGGTGATACTGTTTTAAAGCTTTCAAAGCTAATAGAAATCAGTTCTTCCTGATTTTCAATTTCAGTAGGACTCTCTGTAGTACACGGAAGTTAAACACAAAAACATCGAATAAAAGAAAAAAATTATAAAGTTTTCATTTTACGTGGATCTGTTCACATATAGGATTGGAAACAAAACCCCAAAAAGTTCCCTTCCGAATATTGTCCGCAACATCCCTTATTTCGCTAAAAACCACCCCTAAATCGTACTTTGCGCCGGTTTTTCTCAATTTTCTCGAAACCCGTTGTTTAAATCTAAAAAATGCCTATTATCAAAGTTATTGCAAATTAAATTTTAAATAAAAACTTTGCTCTGAGTAATTTTGCTAATCCACATGGAATTCCCGTAAATTGCGGTCAAAGTTGTAGTAGTTGTAGTGTTTAGTATGCTATTTAAAATATGTAATTAGTCCAGAAATCGTACGAAATCAATGCTTTAGGCTGGTAGTGGCTTGTAAGAGGGTTTTGGGATATCGTCCC
This sequence comes from Lochmaea crataegi, assembly GCA_947563755.1. Taxonomy (NCBI): domain Eukaryota; kingdom Metazoa; phylum Arthropoda; class Insecta; order Coleoptera; family Chrysomelidae; genus Lochmaea; species Lochmaea crataegi. The sequence continues at coordinate 40,002,830 of OX387427.1, read as the reverse complement.
ACTATCTTTTTTATGAATAAAGAAATAACAATTTTATTATTACAACAATAGCATATCCACAATTTCGTGACATTTATTCAGCTTATGTTAACTTTATACGTAAGCATTACATTTATCATGTAACTGTAGTGTTTGATGGATACGCTGAAAATGCAAGTAGTACAAAGAGTCTTGAACGACAAAAACGACTTCTGAAACGAATCTCGGCTACAATTGCATTCAATGAAAATACACCAATACTCGACCAACAGAAGACATTATAAAGCAATTTAGCTAACAAGGATCGATTAATTTCTCAACTTGTCGAGATATTTAATGCTGAGAGTATAAATACGTTTACTGCTTTAGACGATGCTGATTTACTAATCGTCACAACCGCTATCGATCTATCCAGTCACCATGACACTGTGGTTGTAGTTGGTCAGGATGTAGATCTTCTCGCCCTTATTATTGCTCTTGCTCCTCCTGCTGAAGAGATTATGTTTTTAAAACCAGCCCAAGCAAATATAAAGAGCAGGATTTACAGATCTTCTGATTTACAATCATCCAATATTATTAAGAATATTAAATAATCTATACTTTTCGCACATGCTTTCAGTGGTTGTAATACCACTTCTGCTTTTTTCGGAAAAGGGTTGGGTTACGTTGTTCAAATATGCGCTCTAACTGCCCTGGACAGGGTTGCCTAAATGCACCACAGGAAGAAATAATAAATGAAGAGGATCAAACAAAAGAGTAAAAATAGAGCTGTTAGTGGACTAGGCCTACTGGGGACACTACTTAAAAAAAACGCGCCTAGATCTCTACCTCACGGGTGGTGTGGAGAAGGGCTTAAATTAGACAATAAATTAGCCGCTGATGTAGCAAAATTTTAATATTAGATTCAAATTCTTTTATTTTCATAGGCTTGTATATTTTTAGACTATGGAATTATGTAAAATCACTACAATTAAAATCATATTTTAAGAAGCTGTTAAAAACGACCCCTAAGTTTGAACGATATTTGAGAGAAAACAGTAAGGAATAGGTCAAATGTTTATAGGAAACTTTTTATGCAAAATTTCATTGCCAACAATATTTATCATAATGATTTTCCACGTTTAAGCAACGTGTTACGAGAAAAGCGAGAAAAACCGGCGCAAAGTACGATTTGGAGGTGGTTTTTAGCGAAATAAGGGATGTTGCGGACAATATTCGGAAGGGAACTTTTCGGGGTTTTGTTACTACTCCTATATGTGAACAGATCCACGTAGAATAAAAACTTTATAATTTTTTTCTTCTAAAAAGTACTATTTACGTGTACTACTGACGACCTCGCCAAATACAGTTCTCTTTTAGATTAACGTTTTGTATTTTACGTTTAATTTTTTCCAATAGGGATTAGTTTTTTTTAAACGCCTACCAACTCTTTAATTTGGGGTCTTATACATTTTGATATTGAGGCAAAAATACGCACTTGCGTACTAGTGCCCAATTTGTAGGGGCAAGAGTACGCAAATGCAGATTTTTTAAAAACATGTTTTTCATTCATTCATAAATTGGGTTGTGCTCATCAGCCCAGGCACTTGATTTGAATCTTTGTACCATATCCCATGTTATCTACTTCCATTCCAGTAGCTTCGTGTCTTCTATAAAGGTCACTAGTTTGACTGGAGGGATTTTCAGTAGTTGTGATGGTTGTATAACTTCCTCTCCAAAGTGCTTCCGTCTAAGTTCTTGTAAGTCCTCGCAGAAGCAGAGTATGTGAGTAGGTGTTTCATCATCAAGTTCACATTTTCTGCACATAGGTTCACTAACTTTGCCCATATTGTACAGATGTTTCCTCAAGGTGCAGTGTCCAGTCACCAGGTCGGTAACTGTCTTCAAATGTCTCTTACCCAGTTTCAGTAGCCTGGTTGAGAGTTCCTTGTCTACCTTGTTCAGTAAACTCTTTGTATGAAGGTGCCCTCGTGTCACCCTCCATTTGAATTGGTGTTCCCTATCTAGCCAGTTCCCGATTTCCCCTCTTATGCATTCTTTTGTGATTCCACAAAACGGTTCCGGACCTATGAAGTCTCCTTTAGAGCCTTCTTTAGCTAACTGGTCCGCCATTTCATTACCTGCAATACCCTCATGTGCCGGCACCCATATTAGAGACACTTTGTTGTCTCTTGCCAGCCTGTTGAGGGATTCTTTGCAGTTTTTCACCAGTCTAGACCTAGTTGTAGGATTACTGATAGCCTTAAGCAGAGCCTGGCTGTCAGTGAATATTTCAATTTTTTGTCCGGTATATCCTCTTCTGATGTTTTCATCAATACAGGCTATAGCGGCAATCGTCTCTGCTTGAAACACAGTCGTATATCGACCAAGGCTAAAGAACATTCTCTTTCTAGGTCCCTTTATACCAGCCCCAGTGCCATGGTTTGTTTTGGAGCCATCGGTGAACCAGATGATTTCTCCAGAATTACCTGGGTGCATCACCTGTTCCCTAGATGGGATGATGATATTCACTCGCTCAGTGAATATATTCTCTGGTGTCATGCTATCAAAACTCATGTGAAATATGGGTTCGTCTAGTAATGTCCCAGTTGTATCAGTGTGTCCTTCTCGAACATTGTTCGATGTTTTTCATTCATTAGTGAACTTATAGACCTTCTGTCGATACTTAAAATGGAAAAACAATATGTGAGCATAATAACATTGGAAAAGTTTTAAGCTATCATAATTTCTGAAGGCGACAGGAGATAACAAAACTGCGTGTTTTTGCCACTAACTACCCTATTAGTATATTGAAGCTACGAGCATTTGCACAAGGTGAATGACCGGCTTTAGCATTAAGTACACACATATTGTATACTTTAGTTTTTATCTTAAGTATTTCATCAATTAACAAAAAATCTGTGATCATAATTAGTTGTATGTCATAATTTATTTTAATTATTGTAATGTTTTTCGTTATAATAATAATAATAATAATAATAATTTATTCTTAAAAAGTACATAGATAAAATTACATTACAATAAAATAAGAATAAATTGATACTCAATAAGTGCCAAGCACTTGTTTTGAGAATTATTCGAATACAATAGATAAAATTGATAAAATGGATAAAAACAGATAAATAAATACAATAAAAATGAAAATGGGTGAAAATACACAAATACAACATAATGATAATACTCAGGAAATTAAGAGAGTATTGATATCAGAAAATATTGGATATGAGGTTTCTTGGTACTTTTTTACCAGTCTTTTGAATTTGGGAAGTACTTAAGTGGATCGAATTGTCTCAGGAAGAATATTAAATATTTTTGGGGAAAGGTAAAAAAACGATCGTTGGCTTAAAGCTTTTGTTACTGTCGGGATAATGTGTAATGTTCTATTTCTTGTGTGGTAGGTGTGGCTTGTTAATGTATGGGTTTTATTGATAAGCGAGCATAAGAAGTAAAGTTATCTCACATCCAAAACATTACATTCCCGGTATAATAGATTTGAGCTGTATAATCTGCTTCTTGAATATATAAGTTTTAGGAATCGCCGTTGAAGGACTTCTACCTGGTTAATTCGTGAATCAGTAGTACTACCCCATGCCACTATTCCATATCTTAAATGGCTTTCAACTAATTAATCATATAATTGTTTGAGAGTTTGGGATGGTTAACATTTTTTTAAATACGTAAATGTATATAAGATACTTTGAAGTTTTTTAACGACATAGTGTATATGGTAGTCCCATCTCAAATGGGAATCAATATAAATACCAAGGTATTTAATCTTTTTCATAGAGTGTATAACGTGGTTTGATTCGGGCAGAATAATTGAATTATATTTCGGTAGTCCAATCACATTACAACTAAAAGGAAGATAATAAGTTTTGTCAAAGTTTAATGTTAATAGCTAAAAATCTAACCATCTTTTTATATTTGAAAAGTCCTTTTCGGCTAAAGTTTTCAGTTTGTCCCAATCAGCTCCTTCATAAAAAATGGCAGTATCATCAGCAAAACCTATGGCAACTCCTTAGTTTGAACCGAGAAGAGGTCATTGATATATATATATATATATATATATATATATATATATATATATATATATTGAATAGTATTGGAACCAATACAGTTCCTTGCGGGATCCCACATCTAGTCCGGTCTCTAGCACTTGTTCCATCAGCCACTTCTACAGTCTGATATCGATCTGATAGATAGCCTCTAATTCCAATATCTTCAAGTGATTGCAGAAGTAGCTCATGACTTATAGTGTCAAAGGCCTTAGTAAGGTCAAGAAATATGCATAAGCAGGGGGCTTCTTGCTCAAAAGCATTGTATATGCTATGTTATAAAGTAAGTATAGCATCTTCTGTTGATACATTATTTCTATTTAAATAGTTTTTACTTGTGGGATAAAATTATACACACTATGGCTAATTATCATCTATTGATTTATTTATTGAAGAAACACACACTGTATTAAACTTAATTTATATACACACTTTACTTAATGTCTACTAATTTAGTTACACTCGGTATGATAGTTCTAATTTATTTTTACCCCTTGAATATTATTAAGAACTTCTGTGAACTAACTCTTTACTGTCCGTTTCACTAATTGTCAACTCACTCAAAAACCCGCGTATATATATAGTCTTCATCAGTTCTGAAAAGTACTAGTTCTTTATGACGCTCCTCGTATGCTTAAAGACTGCAGTAACCAGAAAATTCTAGAAAGCGCATTCGCCAAAATTTACAGTCGAGGGACAGGGCCGGCTTTGAGTTGGTTACCTCGCAACATTATGTTAATTCTTTTGTTTAAATTTTGTACCGAACCCTTGTGAGAAGGTTTATCTGATGCACAATAAACTATCTATCTATCTATATTTTGTTAAGGAGTATATTATTATGCTCTGTTTAGATTTCATTAACTCCGAGTGTAAAAAATATCCCCACCTGACCAGAGCTCTGGCGTCCTGCGGTTCTATTTGTGGAAGAGCTTTTATTATTATTATAATAATATTTGTCCATTTAGCCATTAATCTTTTTTCACACTATTTTACACAAGGTCGAACTTGGTTTTCGCCAGTCTTCACTGCAATTAAATCACTTGCAACAAATTACAATCGACGTTTTATTTGAAGTATTTCCATTCTCAGCGTTAGTTTGAATATATTTTCAGTTTACAGTTGTTTGACTATTTCATTATTTCATGTGTTTCAATTCATCTGTCAATATTATGTCGTCCCTGAACACCTCGATAAAGTTCAAAGCAATATTTGATCTCTAAAAAAAATAAAAAATACCCCCAACTGCTTGAAAAATAGAGACATTGAAAAATGGCTACAAGAAAAATAATTGATTCTGACTACAGCATGCTTAAACTCCAACTTATGTGTTTCGTTAAGCTGCATAAAAGGCAATATGATAAATATGTGTTAGATGAGATGGCTAAACAACAAAACAGAACAATATTTCACCTTCCACCATACCGTTGTGACCTGAATCCAATCGAGTTAATCTGGGTCGATGTTCAATAATGCGTAGTCGATAAGAGCTTGACATCTAAATTTGCAGACAAGAAATTTCTTTTTGAAGTGTTCCGAACATGATTGCCAGAAAGTTCCATTGAAAATGTTGGAGGTGTTTAACATTATAGAGATAAACAGAACCGGTTATGAATATAATCAATGGAAGATGGTTATTCATGCTTATTTAATTCATAAGAGTTGGAGTAGCACTAAATCGAGTGATTTAGCTGATGTAATATAATTGGCTTTTTAGATTTAACGATAAATACTGAAAACATTCCATGTTGAATATACTATGCCTACCTTCAGTTGTGATTAAATACGTCAAAATTGACATTTTCACTAACTTTAAGCGTCTGTGGACGGTTTAGCTTAACGGAAAACAGTTTGCACTTTCCCATATTTAAAAAAATATCGGATTTCATCTATTTTATTGAATAAATATTTTAAACCATTGAAATCAATTCGAAAGTCAATATCAAACTACCGTGAGTTTTCCAATGAAATAGAAATGTATAGTTACAGAACATGATCATAATCATATTCAAACAATGAAACAGCTTTTCACTAATCCAAAACTCGATTTATTTAATTCTTGAAATGCCCAAGTAGGTAATCCATTTTTATATTCCCCAGTCGGTTCCATTCAATAAACATTTGTCGGTTCGAATGCCTTCGTTTGAAAGGGATTCATACAATTGATACAGACTTAACAAAACGTCGTTTTTGAAGTTCGATGGCTAAAGATTCGTGACCTTGATACCAGTTACATCCACAGCGAACAAAAAAGGAATTTAGTCTCCACATCAATCTACGCTTGCTGAATTCAGCTGGTTTTGTTCACATCGAGCGTATTGAACTCTGAACAGGGTACAGTTTGTGCCCATTTTATAACAAAAACTTGATTTTTCCATAAAAACTGAAATTTTATACGACTTTACAACTTTTTAATAAATTCCTACAATACGTATTTAACTGTTACAAAATGTTCACCGACAGTATACATACGTCAGTTTCAATTTCTGTTTTTAATATTCATACGAAAATAAACTTCACTTATCTTTCTTGATATCCCGCAGCTGGAACTTTTTGACAAATTTAGGTTAATGAAATACTTACAAACAAACGAAACTTTGTCTTTGTTTTTCGGCAACTACTTGAGAATTCGAACTTTCAAGAAAATGAGACTAAGTTCTGTATAAAGTATGAACGATTAATCGAATTTTTTTAAAGCTGCGCATATTTAATTATTATTATACCTTATGTCCCATTCTATTTATTTTCGGATCTTAGTAGCCTGTGGATTAGTTCAACATGCTGAGCTATAAACAAAGTTGGTAATGATTTGTAACAATCTCTTGAATTTCTTTACAACTATTTTAAAAACATCATACCAACGGAAATAAACGATAGAACTTATAAAGCATACTTGCGAATTTAGAAAAGACAGTAATTCAGTGGAATGCGCATACACAGAAAATGTAGCTCGGTGCTTTACGGTGAATTTTGGGATGACGTTATCTTTTTTTTTTTGTTTTAGGATCACGGACTGTACATATGAGAATAGGTATCAATTTAACAGAAAGAGGAGAACTGATAAACCATCAGAAATACATGAATATGAAATACGTGCAATAACGACAAATGTACCACACAATTATCGATTTTTCATATTCGATAAACTTCTGAGCGCCGATAAGAAATATTTCGAGTATAAATGCTCACATTTTTGACTTGGCTCTTAAAATTTCAACTGAACAAATACGAGTTGTTTTGGTCAAAATTTTATTTTGTAACATGTCTATCGACCTGTTTTTACTTTTAAATTTATATCGCAAATCTTTCTCTAATTACCGCTCGTCGTCTTATCAGCCACCCCAATCTTCAACCTTGACCATAAGACAATTGACGACTGCCAACGGTCGCTTGCATTTTTTCAAAGCCACGAGCGAAAACATTTTCCGCTATCGACTCTCTTCGAGGAAAGACCTCCATTTTTTTTATCGCTTTTATACCTTTCCTATCTAATGTTATAAATGAAACTAACTGTTTCTAATTAATTCCACTATTTAATTTAAAAATTTATGAAAATTATTAAAGGATATTGATAATTATTTCGATATTGACATATCATCGTCAGAATGACAGAAGTTACATTTTATGAGATAACTACTTGATGTTTAATATTTTGGCTAGGCCAAATAGTAAGTGACCTATCTTGTGATTGACTGAGTGAATATATATGAATAGAAAAAAGAAGAAGATATGATTTTACAAAATATTAAAGCTTAGGTATTATTAGCCCTATGGGGATATCCTGGATATCTTTTTCCCATTTAAGATCAGTATAACTGTGCAGTGTGCATGATATAGTAAACCAAGGAAAACTATATCTGCTGATCTTTACAATTGTTACTTAGGAAGACAATTTAATAATGGAGAGCTCCCTAGATTTATCTGTTCATTGACAACTTCATATTGTTGGTCTCTTAAGTGTCTTCTTATTTCTAGTTCTTCAAGGAAATCTAGTTCTTGTTTCTTATCATAAATATGCAGTACTTCTAGTTCTGTGTTAGGTGTTAATGAATGTTTTATGTCAAGAAGGTGTTTTGCGTAATGTGATTTATCTGGCTGTTTTAATCTGTATGCTCGTGAGTGTTCATTGTATCTAATTTCAAAATTTCGAATTGTTTGACCAATATAGACAGCATTACATTCTGGACATTTAAGTTTATATATTCCAGACTTTTTTAATAGTGATATTTTTGTTTTTACATTTAACAATTTTTTACTCACATGTTTTCTGTTTTAAAAGAAATTGCTGTATTTGTTTGAAATATTATTAGAAATATTACCAGCATATGTGATGGTTTTGTAATTTTGTATTTCCCTAGTTTTTTCAGGAAATATTAATTGTAATGCCACCTTTTCCTCTTTTTTATTAATTAATTAATTTATTATATGTAATGGATAACCGTTGGATGTGGCTATTTGTTAAATTATATTAATTTCTCTATCAAAATTATATTTGTTCATAGGAACTGAAAATGCTCTATGTATCATTGAATTATATGCTGCTAATTTATGTGACATGGGATGATTGGAACTATATGGTATAGTCACATCAGTATGTGTTGGTTTTCTGTAAATTGAAAAATCAAGTATATTATTGACTCTTTGAATTTTAATATCAAGAAAATTGATTGAGTTATTTTCTTCAACTTCTAATGTAAATTTAATTTTTGGATGTAAATTATTAATATGATTGAACAATATATCTAATCGTCGTTCACTACCTACAAAACAAGCTAATATGTCATCTACATACCTATACCAAAATAATATATTTTTTGAAATGTTACTTTCAAAGATTTTTCTTTCTAAACTGTCCATGAAAATGTTTGCTAAAATTGGTGATATAGGGCTTCCCATTGGTAAACCTTCATTTTGAATATATACGTCAATATATATGTCAATATCGAAATAATTATCAATATCCTTTAATAATTTCCATAAATTTTTTAATTGAATAGTGGAATTAATTAGAAACAGTTAGTTTCATTTATAACATTAATATGAGTAGATTCCACAAAGTAAGGGTCCAAACAGTAAATTCACTTTCCTATCTAAATTGCTGTGGTAAGCACAGCAGTTAAGTATCCGTTAACAACAAAGTACACCGTTAATAGCTAGTATACGGCTGATAACTATGATACCATTAGCTGCTGAGATACCATTAACTGCTAGAGTATAAGACACTCTAAAAAAAACACAAAAATACTCCAGGCCGAAGACAGGTTATTACGACTTTCTGCTCACAATGCTAAATTGCCCTTGAAGCTTCGGAAATCTAATCTCAGAGGCATCTGCAAGCATCTTGCATCAGTTAGGGATTAGTTTAATCATATAGAATTTTAAAGCTCTTTTATCATACAATATCAAATATCAACATTTTTTTTCAAATATTAACTCCGAACTAAAACGTCCCTTGAAGTAGCGAAGGTGTGGGTGTGTCCTAGATCGCGTTTTGATTGAAACGATGTCACGGAACAGCAGACGAGATCGGCGTTGAGGAAATAGGTATACGATACGTGCAGAGTTTACAGCAGTACAAACTCAAACACTTAAGAACGGGTGATCGATTAGGGAAGGATTATTAATTATTATTAATTATCATGATTATATAAATATTATGGTTATTAATATCGTTATTTATAGTATATAGTCTCCTTTAAAAAATATAAATACACAATCTCGTTGTTTGAAAAATGACCGTCGTGGGATATTATTTGAGAGGCCAGTCTGATAACCTTCCCAATAATCATGGTAGCAAATTTTTAAATTGATATAATTTTCCATAACAAGTACATAAACTCTTTCAATCAATTGCATTGACTTACTTGCAAGCGTGTTCATTATAGGTATGTATTTTATATCCTATATTAAATCAATATAATTAAAGTCTACGAGCTACTCAATCAATGATAAATTGAGGACTTATATTATAGAAGGTTACCGTCTTCAAAATGCATTTGAAAACAACCGAATATCATAACCATAACAGTACACCTGGTGCCATGATAATTTGGCAACATCATTTTCATTAGAAAGATATTATGCTTGAAAATCTGCAAATAAAAATATATTCTAGAATTGAAAACACTTTAGATTGACTAACAATAGAAGCGAAAAATCACAATAACGATTGCATTGCAAAAAATGCAGCTGAAAGCTTTACCGGAAAATTTTCAAAAAGCTGGTAATGTTTGAAACATGATTTTTAAGTTCGGCACTATTAAAAACTACCATATACCAAATTTCATAACATTATATAAAGTCGTTTCTGTGATATTTGACCGTTCCGGTTCTGTAAAGTCAATTTAATCTTGAAATATTTCAATATAACCATAATTATAATATAACTAGCGAACCCATCAGACATTGTCTTGTGCTAACCTCTTTTTGATAGAAGAAATATATTTCCTGAAAATTCTACTTTCCTAATTTTTTTTTCTTCCATTTTTACGGGCAAACATTTTTTTTGAGAATTTGACGCGTTTTTTTGAAATTATCGTACCAAAAAAACTCCTTTGCAAAAAGTCAACAAAATCGGACCAACCGTTTAAGAGAAGTTCAGTATTAACACGATTGCAGCGCCACCTACTGGGACTAATTGTGAATCTAAACCATCCAGTTACTTACTCAAACACACAAAATTTCATCAGAATGGGACCAACCGTTTAAGAGTTGTTCATTATGAACCTGATTGAAGCAATTAGGAGAATCGTATCTATGATATTTTGTATACAGTGTCATCCGAAAGTGAAGAGTAAGAGGTTAGGTCATAACTGCAGAGTTGAAAATAGAAGAGCATTTTTCGGCCCTATGAAAACTTCATCGGTAACGTCACCGGACACTTTTCCGCTCGTTAGAAACAAAATTTTTCTAAAAGCGATCGGAAAATGGAAAAACTGAAAATAAATAATTTAACTAGACATAGATACAAACCAACAAGTTTATTGGTTACCTTTTGATAATTTGAATGTTTATGTTTGTTATGATGAGTGCAATCTGCAGAGCCATTAGCGGAAATATTTAAAATTAGCGTTAAAAAAACTACTTTATCTCACTCTGATGTCACTTTTTTAAACTGCTTAACAAATACATATTTTATGTACGAAAATCGATTAAAAAAATATTGATGATTGTGGAAAAAATAATATAAAATGAAATAATCGATACCTTGCGGGCGGTAAAGTAGTATTTAGCGTGCACAAAATTAGATGCGTGTGGAAAAGTGGAACTTTTCGAATTAAAATGCGTGCGGAACAGTATACTTTAAAGTATGTAGAATAAAGTAGTATTTAGTGTATTTTTTGCGCAAAAGTGAATTCTTTAAATTAAAATGCGTGCGGAAAAGTGTACATACAAGTTCGTAGGAAAAGTTTGTTTTCACAGAATAACTCCAAGCCCCAAGCATTTCCAAGAATTGATTATAAACTCTAATTCGTCGTCGAAATTGAATCATTTGTGAAAGTTAGTATGGGACGAAATGAAGGGTAAGGATTGTTGAATTGTACCTGCTTGCCGGTGAATTTTGATCTCTGTCTATGTTTGGATTAAGTATTCTTCCTAAATTTATTACAGTTTGGAAACTCAATCAGTCCAGTATTCAAATTTTCTTGTGTATATTTATGAAAGTAGAAGCATCAAATATTTGATACATATATGTACAGTGTGTCCGATTAAGTCGGCATCATATGGAAAACTTTTTCATTATTAGTTTTATGAAAAAAATGTATTCCTCATAAAAAGTTCTGCATGGTCTAAAACTTGAAAAATAATCATCATATCAATTTTTTTAAGCCGTATACGAGGTTTGTCAAAAAATATGAATTTTACTCAAGAGTAAAGTAGCTTTATTTTGGAAATAGCGACAATTGTTATTGAGAAAAGTTGAACATAATTGAAAACTATCTACAGATATCCAATATTATCCATCCGACATAAAAAACGATCTTTAACAATTATCGGTATAAATAAATTATGCAAATTTTGTAAATTACACATCAGCTATTTTGTTGAAAAACATGATATGATACCCTTTCGGTTTATTAATTAGTTCTATGCATACATATCATATTTTATTTTGCAAATGCAAAGATAAACAAATTAACTAATATGTGATAAGTAATTGGAAATAAAATAATTTGTATTTTGATTCAATTCACTAAAGCGTCAATATATCCACCATCTCTTTCTAGACATTTAGTGGTTTGCTTACCAAATTCCCTTAATACATTCTTGATCATATCTTCAGTAATTTCCTGACATGCTTCTGTAATTATCCTTTCTAAATGATCAATATCTTGAAAAGGCTCTTGCTGATAAACCATATATTTGAAGTAGCCCCATAAGAAATAATCCTGAGGACTTAAGTCTGGAGATCTAGCCGGCCAAAAGATCTCGGAATATCTATGTAGGTATTACTTTGTCATTGAAAGTAGTTTCAAGGTATTCCCTAACAGCGACTGCAGTATGGCATGTAGCACCGTCTTGTTGATACCATATACGTTGACGGTCTATTAAAGATAAATCGTAGAATTCCTTTCGTAAAAAATTTAGATAGCGCTCGGCTTTCATGGACTGTCGAAAAAATATGGTCCTATTATTTTATTCTTATAAATACCGCGCCATACGTTGGTTTTGAATGAATATTGGTCACGAGTTTTGATAGTAAAGTTAGGATTACTGTCACACCACCAACGACAATTTTGTGAAATGACAGTTCTATTTCATGTGAAAGTTGCCTCATCGGAAAATATTATATTTCTCAATAAAAATGGATACTCTTCTAACTTTCCTTGTATTAAAGAGTAAAATTCAAACCGTCTGTCATGCCATCTCTTTCTTTCAATGTATGAACAAGCTGCGGTTTGTATGGATGATATTTGCCATTGTGCCTCTACTTACGTTAGACATTCTTTTTTGCAATGACATTTTAGGATGTTGTACTACAGATAGCATAGCATCGATTAACGTTAGACGTTTACGTGGGAGCACGTAAGTTAACGGAGGCCCGTAAACCTTAACGTGAATATTTATTTACTGCGCATGAGCAGCTGTCAATTTACACGTTTACGTCAACGTTCGCTTTTGGCGTTTTAAAAAAAAAACTATTATTAACACTTCCAGAAGTTTTAAATTTATTTACAATTCTTGTCGATTGCTGAATATTTCTATTGGGATGTCTGTTGTTAAAAATAGCTGCTGCTTCTCGATGAGTTATATATTAATCTCCCACAATCAAAACTATTTCAATTTTCTCCTCACAACCACAAGTTAATAGAGCTGCAATTTCTTGTATTTTATAAAATCTAACTAGCGATTTGACGTTTGCTGTCAGTGAATTCTAGATTAAATATCGTTCTATACATAAATTGCTAGGTAGGTACTGTACAGAATTTGTCAGGGCATCCTAGATTGAATGTTTATCTGTAGTCGTAAATTATAAATTCTAACAAGAAGTTTATAAAAGTAACAAAATCTGTTTTTTCATGGCAAATGGATAATATCGGATATCTCACAATAGTTTTCAATTATTATCATCTTTTCTCAATAACAATTGTCGCTATTTTCAAAAATAAAGGTACTTTACTTAAGAGTAAAATTCATATTTTTCGGCAAACCTCCTATACAGCTCAAAAAATTGATATCTGATGGTTGTATTTCAAGTTTTAGACCATGCAGAATTTTTTATAAGGAGTAACTTTTTTTCATAAAACTAATAATAAAAAAGTTTCTTCTATGATGCCGACTTAATTGGACACACGTATATCGTTTTATAGGCATCGAAATCGATTTGAAATAAAAAAATATTCGAATAACTCACTTCTATTTTTATTTGCTCTTCCTCATAAACAACTGAGATGAACAAATCTATTATCGACAAATCTTCAAAAAGTAATTACTGTCTTAAGTAAATATTCCTTCGATTACTACGCTGAATTTGAATTCCGCAAATTACGTAGAACAAAAATAGATCTTTTGACTCGAAAATAGTTTTGTTGTTTTTCCTAATATTTTCCGCACACTTTGGAATGTGTTTTGGGAGAATCATTAAAAGAACTTCTCTACGTCGATAAATGAATTCTCAAATTAAGCAAAGTTAATCCTTGACATACGAGAATATCAGAACCATTAGGGACCAAAACGGGGCAGTTGAATCTCTGAGCAGGTTCTCACTGTCACTTTTTTTTGACGCAATTCGACTGACTCAGTGATACTGAACGATTATTGTACGTGATTACATTTTTATTCAAAATGACCAGTCCATTGGTCTACTTATTTTTTTCTTTTGAATACAAACTGAAGTGCAAGAATAATAAGAAGCTCTTTAATTGTGTCTTTGCTCAGTTTTAAATGGTTTCTATATTAATTCACAATCTTCCAAAATAATTCTTCCAATATAGTTTCACTAACAACCCATTTATTTATATGCTTTTCACGCAACAACCACTCTCTGACCTAACACATTATAGCTGATCAATTATTTTGCTCGATACAACTAACAGAATATATTTACCTATTGTGAGCACTTGTATATTCAAATATATTTGTGTGTTTACTCATATTACTCTCGTTATTTGTAGAACAGGTCAGAACAGAACTCTGGAATGGAAAATTGTTAGGCCAAAATATATGAAATATTTCTATTCCATTTTAGCATCTCTTTAATTTATTATTGTTTATATCATTATATTTCTGTGCTTTTGGCATAATTGCATTATAGATTATTACAGTTTCTTGTGAATTGGCTTAAGCATGTTACCAATAGATATCAAATAATTGATTTATACTATTAACTCTTTACAAAGTTGTGAAAATACTTTCAAAAACAATGACCGTCACTTAGAAGAAACAACTACTTCTCGGACTATATACCCCGACAGACATTGAATTATACTTCTAAGTAAACGGGGTCGCGATCTACAAGATTTAACCAACCATTCTGGTTTGCAATTAGAAGGGACAATATCGTTTGTAGACCGGTCTCTCGGACGGAGAATATCTTCCTTGTACTGATAAGGCGCAAATCCAATTAAAAAGTTTTCATTATCTTACAGCACATGCAGACTTTTCCAAATTGTTCACTCATTTTTTTTTTCTTTCATTATTGTACTGTTGTTAAACTCTAAAATTGTTTTTTCTGCCAATGATCTAAATACGATTGTGTTGAATTTACTGTTTGGACCTGAAACTGTTTCTAACTAATTCCACTATTTAATGAAAAAATCATGAAAACTTTAAGATATTGATAATTATCTCGATATTGACATTCTGACGATGATATGTCAATATCGAAATAATTATCAATATCATAGTTTTCATAATTTTTTCATTAAATAGTGGAATTAACTAGAAACACTTAGTATCATTTAAAAAGGTAATACGATTGTGTTATTTTTCATATTAATTAAAGTTTATAAACTGATTGATTATTGTTTCATTTTTCCCACTCCAGGAATTATATCAAATCAATCAAATGTTAAGTTACTTCGAATGAAATTGACAATAAATTCCATTTTGCAATTAAGTTCAAATTGCAGTAATTTCGACAATACCACCAAAAACCTTGAAATTACAGGAATCTTCTTGTCCGACTGGTAACAAAGACCACAACCCTATCAAAGCTGTTAAACTTACTCGACGAAATCTCCAGGGGGCGCCAACCACACAATTAATTCGCCATAGTAAGTGTCAAGGTCAGATGCCTATGTATAAGTAGCTTATCTCTAAATATTATGGCTTAGTTCATTTTTGAATACCATTTATTCAATCACTTTCAATTATAATGAAAATTTAAAAAGCACGAAAGATGGAACATGAGATTTAAAAAATGTTCCTTTCTTGTTTTAAACAAAATCACATATTCATTCAAACATTTTAGATATACACTGTAGTAAAGTTTGTCCAAAATCAATTACAGAAGCGACGAACATATGCCGGCATTTGCCTCATCACAGGAAAAAGTCTGCATACGTGTTCATCACTTCTGCAATGGAATTAGAATGAACTTCACTCCTTTTGATGTAATAAATAAACTTTGTAACAAGTATGGAAATTATATTTCAGATAACACTAGTTTGTAGAGAACGTATTCTACAACAATTAATTCAACTTTCTGATTATTCAAAACTCTAGTACCCTTGTATAAATTTTTCTCTTACCCATTTAAAAACACTATACAGGATGGTGTACCAATCTTACGACAAGGTTCGGTATATGGGTTATTTTAAGAGATATCAAAAAATGGTATAGAGAAAATTAGTAGGGGAGACCGGGTTTGGTTGTCTCGCGGGTTGGTTGTCACAGCGGCCATAACAGAAAACTGAGTGAACGAGTAACTTCGTTGACCGGCGTCGAAGGCTCGCGGTAACAATACCTCTCTCTAGACTTCACCTCAGACTGCTCTGAGCTTTCGTGAAGAAAGCAAGTGCATTTGTTTTTTTCCCATTGTAAAAGTAATTTTTGTGCATCTTTATTAAGTATTGTAAGTATACCTAAATTTTGGATATTAGTGCACTTTTTTGTGTATGCCTGATGTTTAGTGTGTGCTTTAAAATATGGCTATATAATTTTTTAAATAAATATTGATTTGAACTTATTTTGGGAGGATATTTTGTGAAACGTGGTTTGGGGCCGGTTGTCACGTATGACAACCAGCCCCATGCATGTATAGAGGTTCTTTTTGTTGTCATTTTGAGTTTTAGCTACGTTTACGTTTGTTTGTTCCAGGGCTAGCCATGACAGTATGCCACGGCAGCATAAAAGAGAAACTGCCAGAGGGCTTGTTACACCAGCAGTAATGCTGCGTGCTGCCAGGGAAGTGAAAAATCTTAACAAATCCATAAGGTCTGTCGCGAAGGATTTTGAAATTAATTATCGAACCTCAACGAGGTATTGTGAAAAATTTAGTACCGAAGAGATAAGCAATATAGTCACAACAACACCATCTACAAAAGTGGGCTACCAAAGAAATCGACAGATCTTTAACGATGAGCAGGATGAAGAATTGGAAAAATATTTACTTCTGGATTCAAGAATTTATTTTGGGTTGTCTCCTAAGAAGATTCGTAAAATGGCATTCGAGCTTGCTGTTTCCAATAACATCAAAATTCCAAAGCCTTGGGAAACGAACAAGCTAGCTGGCTTCGACTGGTTCACGTCATTTCTGCAGAGACCCTTCTTTGTCCACTAGAACAACTGAGGCTGCCAGTCTGGCTCGAGCCACCAGTTTTAACCCACATTATGTCGGAAGTTTTTTCGATAACCTTGAATCCGTAATTTAACGATATAATTTCCAACCACACAACATATGGAACATGGACCAAACTGGGGTAACTACGGTGCCAAAACCGAACAAAGTTGCTGCTCAAAAAGGATCTAAGCAAGTTGGTGCTATTACCTCGGCCGAGAGAGGCACACTAGTCACCCTAGCTACTGCTGTTTCGGGAGGTGGCAATTCAGTTTCAGCATTCTTCGTTTTTCCGATGGTGCATTTCAAAGACACTTCATCAGAGATGCCAATTGGCTGCAAAGGAGGAAGTAATCTTTCGGGCTGGATGACAGAAGAGCCATTTGTTGCTTTCCTGAAACATTTCCATAACCATGTGCAATCAACAAAGGAAAAACCATGTCTCTTGCTGTTAGATAATCACAGCTCCTATTTATCCATTGAAGGACTAAATTCTGCAAAACATAATGGCATAATAATGTTATCGTTCCCGCCACACTGCACTCATCGCCTCCAGCCTTTGGACAGATCGGTGTATGGACCTTTTAAAAAATACATTAACAACGCAATGGACAAATGGATAGTTAATCATCCAGGCCAACAAATGACGATATACGAAATACCAGGAATAATTGCACAGGCTTTTCCAATGGCAGTTACTCCATCCAATATTCTCGCAGGTTTCAAAACTTGTGGGATCTCCCCATTTAATCGGCGTATTTCAAGATCACGATTTCTTGCCATCGTTTGTCACAGATAGGCCACTGATCACGAATCCTGATGGCGAGACCGTACACAATAGCGCACATAACACTGACCTCGAAAGTAACACTGTCGCTAAAGAACCTGCAACCATTCCATGTGAGACGCCCGACCTTGAAGATACTGTATCGGCTGAAAATGAGTGCCCTGGCTCTAATGCTCATTCTATGAAGTCACAAAATTTGCCTGGCTGCTCAAAGTCAAAGCAATTGCTGCAGCATCACGCTACCAAGAAACCTATAGTGATCACTAGTCCTGGTCCAAGTAATGCAGGGAGTTCTTTGATAGTATCGCCGCTAGCTTTGAATCCCCTTCCAAAAGCTCCTCCGCGCAAATCGCAGAGAGCTGATAGAAGGAAATGTAAATCAGCAATTCTAACAGACACACCGGAGAAGACCTATTTAGAAGAGAAAAAACTGGAACAAGAAGCAAGAAAAAGGAAAGTAACTAAACGTGTTTTGAGTGAGGATACGGCAGTGAAAAACGGTAATGGAAAGAAAAATGCAAAAGGAAAGGAAGGAAAAAGAATCAAAAAGAAATCAGTTTACGACGAAGACGAGGAAGGGGATGAAGTGTTTTGCCTGGTATGCGTATCCCCATACTCTGCTAGCAAGCCCAAAGAAATCTGGATTCAGTGCCAATAATGCAAGTTATGGGCTCTTGAAGCTTGCACACCTGGGCTGCCATATTACATTTGCCAGAACTGTGATTCAGAGTATTCAGACTGATTCTTTAGACTGACTAGATATATTTTTTTAGTTTTCGTTACCGTATTCTTAGGTCTCCAGTTTGTTTGATAGCGTGAGCTTAGTTTGTCTTTTTGTTTTATGAGTATAGTTTTTATTATCGTTAACCTATTTTTTTATGTAAGTTTGTTTCGTTTTTTATTATGAATGAAACATTTTTCGTTATTTTCTTGGGCACAATAGGTAATTAAGTACCTACAACCATCTTTCCTCAATAAAAATTGGTTCGATTTGAATAAATGTATTTATTTCTTCTTTAATTTATCATGTGACTACCTACCCTACACGATGTGACAACTATCCCTGGCACGGGGTTATAAGTCTCACATTTTCTTTTTCATGAAAATTGTAATATTCCCTTAGTGGGTGATGTTAAACAAAAAACCTTGATGTCCTTAGAAACTAGAACGAATGCACTATCTATTGATATATACATTTTATTGCTAAACTAAGAAAGCAGGGGCAATAATCACAAAAGAAAGAAAATGTGACTTCCAACCCCGGTCTCCCCTAGATGTTTTAAGGTCTATATTTTGAAAGTATCTCGAACTATACAGAATGTTGAATAATTCCGTTGCAAACCAAACATATAATTTTTCAAATGGGTATTATACTGAACTCGGATTAGTCACATTTTTTTAAGCATTTGAAAAAGGTTTCGTTACTTCATACAACTTTTAAAGGTATGGTCACTTTTATGTGAAAATCGTAGGTAAATAAATGCTCTGTAGCTTACTGTACGTTAAAGAGAAAAAAATTATTGCAATATCTCCGTATTCGATAAAATTTTAATTATTTTTTCTTTCTTAGAAGAATCTTAGGTTATTTTTGTTAAACATTCCCTATAACCAAAATTTGAAAAAACAGAGTTATTTTGTAATATTTATGTAAACCGAAATTATTAACCTATTATGTGAAAGCAGGCGTTGGGTGTAACAAAAAATAATAGATAATAATAAATTTCAATAAATTATTCATTCTAAAAAAAACAAGTCACCAAAAGTATAATCCTAACCGTAATAATAAACTAAATATTAAAAGTGTTCACCGTTAACATCATTGCAATGCTGCAGTCTGTTCTAATGGTTGACTAACATTTGTAAGCATATTAACGTTAATAGATCAAAATGCCGGTCTGATTCTCTCTTTCATATCCTCTCCAGTAGTCAGGGGAGTTTTATGAACCTAATTTTTTCATAAAACACCAAAAAAAGAAACCAGCTTTTGTAAAATCGGGAGTTCGAGCTGCCCAATATGTTGGGTCCCCTCTACCGATCCATCTGTTTTCGAATTCTGTAATTATCGTATAGGCGCAGTATTATGAACAGGTGCACAATCATGCAAATATCACATTTATCGCCGAATATTCTAATGAAAAAATAAAAGTTTACACTATTCATCTTAAATACTTCTCACTTTATTCAAGAAGACTATAAAATGCAGGCGACAATGCTATTTTTATTAAATAAAATATACAAACGGTAAACGACTGACTTTTATGTCAAATTTTGTCGCTTACTGAGAAAATTTAATGGTTTACAATGAATATGACGAAATAAATTTTGGGTATAGGGAATCCTTAACAAAAATAAAAGTTACATAACCGAAGATTCTATTTGTGCTATAAAACAGGGGGGTTCCATTTGAAATAAGAAAAAAATGAATGATTCGAGTTTCCGTCCATCCTGTATACAAAAGAGAAAAAAATTAAAATTTCATCGAATACGGGGATATTGCACGATATTTCGAAACTCTGTCAGGGAGATATAATTTTTTTTCTGTAATGTACAGTAAGCTATAGAGCGTAAATTTACCTACGATTTTACACATAAAAGTGTCCATACCTTTCAAAGGACTCTGTGTAACGTAGCGGAACCTCATAGCAAAAGCTCCAAAAAAATGTGAGCAATCCGAATTCAGTATAATATATAGGGGTTCCCATTCGAAAAATCATATGTTTGATTCATAACGGAGTGATTCAACACTCTTTATAGTTCGAGATAATTTCAAAATATGCACCTTAAAGACATCTACTAATTTTCTCAAGAACATTTTTTGGTATCTCTTAAAATAACCTACCTAACTTTGTCGTAAGATTGGTAGGTATAATGATTATCTATACATTAATATTTACTAATATAGTAGTATATAACAAAAATAAAATGCAAAGACCGCAAAAAATAAAAAAAACGTTAGAAAATCAAAACAGCTGATAAATAAATTCAGGATACCTACCTATTGTCAAATAAATATTTAAATCGAATGTCAAGTGATTAATTTTTTTCCATCGAAGAAAGTTATTCAATACATTAATAACACGCTATAGAGAGTAAAATTCAATAGGTTATGAGCTCAGGTATGGCTTGCGCTAATAACAGTTTAGATTGCGGGAGTAAAATCAAACTGGATGGAAATGGTTCTATCAGTCGTGGATGATTCAACAAATAACGATTCTATTGAAATCTGAAGGAGTATTCGATTTAGTTGACAAAACGAGACTCAGACCTTTGGAAGTAAACGATAAAGAGGAATGGGATAAATATGACCTACGTGCTCAGAAGTTTATCGTGACATAAATTCATGAGGAAATAATTACCCATCTAATAGCCTGTCGATCGTTGAGTGAAATGTGGATTAGAATTCAAGCTCTTTTTGGTAAAGCCTCTGAAGCTAGCAAACATACTCTGCAACAACAATTTTATTATCGATCATGGTGTAGCACAACAAATAGCTAGGCTGGAAAATTAACGCACCATCTGAAAAGCTGTGGTGAAGAAATTACCGAAAATATGTTGATGAATAAGATATTGATGACTTTGCCAGATAATTTCAAGCACTTCCATTCTGCATGGGAAACATCAGATAAGAATTTGAATTTTCACAATAATGTGACATGTTACTACTTTCACCATGGCCTGTGACCAATGGTGATTCGATATTTAGACATGCCTTGATCCCTCATTGGTCACGACAACTTCGAGCAGTACAATACGAATTTCACGTAATTGTCGATTAGTTCAAAAAGTCTGAACACGACCCTTTCGGAACACAATCCATTCCCAATCTAGTTACTTTTAGTGGTGTGTTTGAGGTTTCCTAAAATGCTCCTCCTAGTTTAAAAACAAGGTATATAACAATTTAACGAGCTTGGAACGTTCAGAAATGATGAATATATTAATACGGTATTAATGAAATCAGTATACAATATATATTTTGAATCAACGTACTTTTTATATGGTGACAAAAATAAAACATGACACGTCAATTTTTTCTGACATTTTATCGATAAGTTTCGAGACAATTTGTTTTGATGAACATGGAAACGAAGCAGATGACGGATGATAATCGCTATGAAGATTTTGCGGCTATAAAGTTCGAGACTACTAAATATACTTACATTCCGTGAAGTATATAAGATTTTTTCTCCTCCCCGCAGAATTCATTCTTGGATTTGCATTAATTTAATTCGATACTTTTCGCATGAAATTATGGACAGCTTTGACAGGTTTCTATAGCTTCATGAGCATTGTTATTTTATTAACAACGTCAAGCTGACAGTTTATTATCAAACCTTGAGAGACATTGAAATTATTGATTTGTATTACAGCCAAGTGGATATAGAAGAATCAGCAAATATCGCTTGTCTGTCGCTGCTACCAGAAAAATCAAGAAAGAGGTATGAAGCAACGTATCAGTACTTCAAGGAATGGTGCCAAACAAAGACTGCTACTACAGTTTCAGAAACCGTGCTTTTGGCGTACTTTTAATTGAGGAAAACATAGATATTCCCAAGTATCCCAAACTTCGAGCATTTTTAAAAAGAAATGACGGATAACCGAAAAAATCTAATGTGTTTGACATAAATTTCTGTTTGGAGTTCTCTATGATATTTATTTATTGATAAAGGTTGTAATGATAATGGGAATTGCTGGAGCGTGCCGTTCTAGTGAACCCTGTGCAATGAAAATGGACAATGTTGAATTAGGGCATGAAGTCTTGATTGTTACTATTCCTGATTCCAAAATTGGAATGGCACGTAAATTTACAGTGACTAAAAGTGACGATGAGAAGGTTCGTTATTTCAAAATAGTTCGAAATTACATTGTTATAAGATCCCACATGACAAATTTTAAACCTCGCTTCTTCATGCGATATCAAAATGGAAAATGCCCAAACCAGCCTGTCGGGAAAAACTCAATTTTTCGAATTCCAAGTAAAATTGCTGAATTTCTGAACTTTGAGAACTTTAAGGAGTATACTGGACACTTCCTTAGAAAAACGTTGGCGTATACTGGAGTTGATGTTTTAGCTCTCAAGCGACATGGCGGATGAAAATCTGCAACTATTGCGGAAAGTTATGTAGCGGAGAGCGTCAACAATAAAAAGGAAGTTGCAAATAAAATTTCATAGAATATAACGGAGCCAGCCTCCTGCAGTACTTGAGGAGTAGTAACAGAAAACTTGGTTAAAGGTTGAGAAATTATGGAGTCAGAAAATTTCATACAAATTGAGAAAAAACAAGAAAACATGTAGGTATCTAAATTTTGTAAATAATGTTCATATTTGTAATAATAATAATTTTACTAATAATATTCATATAAATAAATAAATAAGATACACGTTTTATATGGCATAAATTATTACCACCCAAGGGTGGTAGTTAACTTAGAACCCGTCGTCAAGGGCAATCGATTTCTTTTTGGTAATTGTTACTTACGTCCTCCAAAACAGTGTCAAAATCCCCTGTTTACAATATAGGGACAGGAAAAATATAAATATCGATACAATACGATTTGTTGGGATTATTGATTCTGGAAAAAAGCTCTCCAAATAACAAGGAACATGATTATTGATTTGACGGGTATCGTTTATTTCAGACTGACATTTTAAATATTTTAATATTTTTCTCCTCTCCCATATTATATTAATTCTATCATCAGCTATGTAGGAACGTTACTTCAATAAAATCCATTGAGATAGATATTTTCCATTAACCCGGCGCGTGTGTGGTCAACTTTCGTAACTTCAAGTAGGTATGTGCTGGGGTTATAATCACCTCACAAGTAAGAAAAATTATAATTTTCGATTTACTGTTTTTTTTACATTTTCGTTGTATTATCTTTTTCAATAAGACAATAATTTTATGCAGAAAAAATGTTATTACTCATTTTTTAATAAAAAGAAATAACAAAATAATTAAAGCCATATTTAGGCTGATTATTTCTACAGTAAGAAAGTACATTTCACTAAAAATAGATGCAAAAATCATTATAAAAAAAAACAGTCGTGAAAAGGTTTCGGATAAAAAAGTTATGACTGCTTATTTTCGAAGCAACTTTGGCATAAGCTCATGACGTGTTCTAAACAAAGAAATGTATCGCAGTTTGCACATTTCTTACGACACTTACGATCCTTATTTCTTGGACATAAACCGTATCTCCCAATATGTTTTTTCCTCTTCAGATCATTATTTCTATTTTCTTTAGCTTCACCAAGGCAGTTTTTGATCCCCGTTCTGAGCTCAACACTTAGTCGCATATTATCTCATCGAGATGATAGATGGCCTTGTACTAATGACATTCCAACATCCTGTAAGAACGAACGCTTTTTCTGATTCATATCACCTGATTTAGTTTGGTAAATCACCCTTGCGTTTATGGCACTCATATTCATTAAATGAAAAAACATGGTGAGTGGCCATCGCTTACTACTTCGCGAAACGTCATAACTTCCACAAACATCCACCACATCCACGCCTCTTTTTGTTAAATTATAAAATTTTACAATTTCAGGATTTTTTTGTGGCGTGTTAAAATTTTGTTATCATGATGTAATGTTGAAGCAACCAAAGCAATATTTTCTTTTTTAGGTACATAAGATAAGAGAGTTACTTTTTCTTGGAACCCAAATAATGTTGAGTTGACTTCACGATTTTTTGAATTTAAAAAAATGGAGGAATTTTTATTTTTATTTCCCCTAACTGTCCCAACTGAAGTCAATTCATGACTATTCATAAGATGATTCTTCAGTGGGAATCTCGTGAACTGAGGTTTGAACCGCTAATCGGAGCTACCAATCGGTCAACAACATCAAAAGGAGAATTTCTTATTTTACAAGGACCATCAGGTTGCTGTCCTACATAAGGGTCTGCATTAAAAAAATAGAAAATACGAGTACGAAATGCAGGCAGTTCATCAATGGTCATAAACTCTCTGGGTATATATGTATTTTGGCAATTATCAACAAATCTTAAATATACCCCTAAATGCAGCAATTCGATAAGTTTGCTTTCTTAGTTATCTGTTCTCCACATTATCTAATCGTAAGCTGGATAATAAAATTTTGAATCTCTGTAAACCCATCACCCTTCTAAATATTTCCATACCTAGGTTGTTTGTTCTCCATAAATCTTCTAGATTTATTCTGCTTGTTTTATACACCCCAGACAAATTCAGCGAACCTAATGTAGTACTTATTTCGACTGAATCAGTAGGCTTTGCTATATATTTATGGTTATCATCAAAAGCGGCATATTTTTACTCAAGTATCTGATTGGGTTAGGTAACAAGACTTGATATAATTTCTTCGTCTATAAATAAATAGAAGCATTCGTCCAATTAGTTTAACGTAGTGTATCTTCAAGACTCTTGGAAAAGTGCTGGACTGGCATGTTAGAGGAAAATTAATATGGAATAAATACTTCCTCCCAAACAGCATGCATACCAGGCCAGGAGATCTACGGAACCGGCGCGACTCTCTAGACAATAAAACAATCGCAGTAGTCGTAGTGAGGAAATCAGCTTCTACGCCGACCGAAGTGGTCCTCAGAATGGGTGTTGAAGACCCACTACGTGTACTTACATATTTATGTTAATTTATATCGAAACCTTGTAACGGGATGTTTTTCGAATATAATAAAAAATAAATATAGTTGTCACATCTGACATAAAAAATGGTATTTTTCTTTCTTTGGCCGAAGGAACTATAATAATAATTACAGTCCACTAAATCTCTCCAACATTTGGTCCTTCGAGCCAGATGAGAAAAGAATTCAGTAAGGAACTTGCAGCTGCGTCCGTATTTCCAATATTTCCATTTCCAATATTTCTCACCATTCACTTATTTCATTCTCTTGAATAAGCACGCATTAGTTTACTTAATTCAGTATTATTTGAATATTTTTCTTGTCATAAATCGGAATGAATAGTGACGAGAAAGTCTTGATGAGGAAACGGGGTTCATTAAAGAGCAAATTAACGATATTTGTTAATCATTTTAGGGATACTAAAGACAATATAGACCAAAATAGTATTTTAGAATTGCAGAAAAGATTATCCAAAATTGAAAATATATATGATAAGTTTGATGAAGTTCAAACTCAGCTGGAAGTGCTTGCAGAAAATTCCGACGAGTAATATTTAGAAAGGGAACAGTTTGAAAATATGTTTCAAAAAATTACATGCGAAGTCGAATTGCTTTTAAAATCAAAAGGTAAGCCATCAGAAGGTATTGTTGTTGAATCACAAAGATTAGAAAATGAGTTCTCAAATAGTCCTAATAATTCTAATATTTTGTTAAAAAGAAAACAAGTAAAGCTGCCTGATATTAAGCTACCTCTTTTCTCTGGTGTTTATGAAAAATGGATTGAGTTCAGGGATACTTTTCAGTCTCTCATCAATAATAATGATCACATCATTGAAATAGAAAAATTTCAATATCTTAGGGCTTCATTAGAGGGTACTGCTAGGCAAGTTATACAGTCATTTGAGTTTTGTAGTAAGAATTATTCATCAGCTTGGAATGCTTTATGTAAACGTTTTGATAATAAAAACATTTTGATTTATTATCATTTATATGTATTATTCAATATGGAAAAGCTCCATAAAGCATCATCAGAAAAACTTCGTGAAATAGTTGATCATGTTTCTAATCATGTAAGAGCACTTGAGGTTTTAGAACAGAATGTAGATAGTTGGGATGTGTTAATTATACATTTAATTACTAAGAGTTTAGATAACTTCACATTATCAAAGTAGGAAGAATTTAAATTACTCCATGAAAATGTATCTTCAAAAAATATGTATGATTTTCTTAAAAGTCGAGCTGATTTATTAGAGCGTCTGGATAATGAAAGATATGATTCTAAATTAGAAAAAAAGGTATATCAATCAAAAGACAAAAGTTTTGTCGCTACTGATAAAAATAAATACAGCATTCATTGTAAATTTTGCTCAAGTTTACATAGAAATTATAAATGTGATCAGTTTATGACATTTTCACTATCAAAAAGACTTCATTTGGTAAAAAATCATAAACTTTGTGAAAATTGTTTACGTATAGGTCATGTAACTACTAAGTGTAAGCTCTATGGTACATGAAAAAAATGTGGTGGTAAGCACAACACACTTCTTCATCAAGAAATTAATGAAGAACCGTCGACTTCAGTAAATGTCGATGGAGTTGAAAATAATACAGTGTTAACATCACATACTTCTAATAAAAATGATCTAGTTTTACTTGCTACAGTGATTGTTGAAATTTATGATAAATATGGAATATCGCATGAAGTTCGTGCACTGTTAGATCCTGGTTCACAATCCTGTTTTATTACGGAGTCTTTATGTAGCAGACTTAAGTTGAATAAAAGGAAAATTTTCCGTCTCTGGGTTGAATAATAATGTCTCTCATTTGAAATATAAGACTGAGGTAACTATACATTCTTTTTACGAACAGTTTTCTCTGACGATTCCTTGTTTAATTTTATCTACTTGTTATAGTAGGTAAAATTAACGCCTTCCAGAAGGGTCAATATTCCAGATCTGAATATACCAAAAAACTTTCGACTTGGCGATCCTAATTTTAATATTCCTGGATCAATTGATATACTCATTGGTGCCGATATATTTTGGCGAATTATTCGTTATAAACGTTCAGAACTGGCAATAAATAAACCAGTTCTTCAGGAAACTCGACTAGGTTGGATTATTTCTGGAAAACTAAATAACCTATATGATGTGGAACTAAGTCTAATAAACTTATACAAAATCAATTAGAGACATGTTTTGAACTCGATAAAATTGCTGAGAAAAATCCATGGTCTATCGAACAGCAAGATTGCGAAAATCATTTTGTAAATACAACCACTCGTCTAAAAAATGGACGATTTTCAGTTCGCATACCGTTCAAAAGATCAATCTATGAATTAGGAGATTCTAAAGAACAAGCAGCTAGACGTTTTTATGCACTAGAAAAAAGGATAAATAAAGATCTCGAATTTAAAGAAAGGTAATGTCAATTCCTAGATGAATATGAAAATTTATGAGATATGACAAAATTAGACAATTCATCTGAAATATCGTATTTTTTACCCCAACATGGTGTTTTGAGTGAAAGAAGCTTAACACGTTAACCGCGCATGACGCCTAAAGGCGTACCGAGAGATATTAGCCATTAGCGCATGACGGCTTTAGGCGTACTTTGTATCTCGACATTCAATGATTCAGTATTGTACGAGCTCTCGTTCAAAGTGTATGCATTTACGTCAGCGGACAGTTAAAGTATTAGTTCTTGGAATAATATCATCCGTTTTTGTTCATTATGGCGGAGGGTGAGGCAGGACCGTCTGTGCCCAAAAAACGTAGAAACTGTAATGATAAACGTTCGTTGACACGAGTGGAATTGAAACAATGCATGTATGAGTCAGATGATGATTTTAATGATGAAAATGATCCAGATTTTATGTCAGTGTTTCACTATGCTGCATGTCCTAGCAAACGTGTGAAGTGAACGTGTTGTTTTTGATGCTTCAACTTCAACGGGAGTTTCACTTAATGATATTCAAATGGTTGGTCCCACCATTCAGGATGATCTTTTTTCCATTTTATTACGATTTCGTCAACATCGTATAGTTTTCACTGCCGACGTAGAAAGAATGTATCGACAAGTCGAAGTGGCAGAAGAAGATCGATGTTTTCAAAATATCTTATGGAGAAAAGATCCTTCTGAAGAAATGTCTGTTTATAAATTGAATACAGTGACTTACGGAACCACTAGTGCTTCGTTTTTGTCAATTAGATAGATGCCTAGTTCAATTGGCCCATCAGGTTCGTGAAACATTACCAGATATCTCGGAAATTATTTCCTATGATTTTTACGTCAACGATTTATTAAGTGGTTGTGATGATGAAAACCATGCAACGAATTTTTGTGTTGCAATAAAAGATGTACGTGAATCTGGTTGTTTTCCATTAAGGAAATGGAGATCTAATTATCCAAATATTTTTAATAAAATCATACATAATGAGACTAGTAATGAAAATTCTCATTTGTTAGAAATTTGTAAGAATGAAACTGTTAAAACTTTAGGTTTGCTCTGGTCAAATATTGATGATAAATTGCTATTTAATATTCATTTTGAACTTTCCAATAAACCAATCACAAAGAAAACAATGTTATCATGCATCGCACGTATTTTTGATCCACTAGGTCTGTTAAGTCTTTGTTCTATTATCGCAAAAATTATGCTTCAAGAGTTATGGAAAGAAAAACTGAGTTGGGACGATCCTCTCAATCCACATTTTAGCACAAAATGGCGTAAACTCATAAAAGAATTCAATTCGCTTAGTTTTCTTGAAATTGATTTCCATGTTATATGTGAAAACCCAAGAGTAGTTGAGTTACACATATTTTCAAACGCATCATCAGAGAAGGCTTACGGTAGTTGTGTTTATGTACGTTCGGTAAGTGAAAGAGGTGTCTAGTCATATTTTCTGTTCTAAATCGAGAGTAGCTCCTATAAAACCGGTTACTATTCCTTGTTTAGAGCTAAGTGCAGCTCATATATCATCAAAATTATCTGGAAAAATGAAAAACTCTTTAACATTAAAGATTTCGAAAACAGTATTTTGGACCGATTCAAAGATTGTGTTAGGCTGGATCAATATGTCCGCTAATTTACTAAAACCTTTTGTACGCAATAGGGTGGTTGAAATTCAATCCCTCACTAATATTGACAATTGGAAATATTTTGGTTAAAAGAAAATGAATCATTTTGGCCAAAGGACAATTCTGGTGTAGAAATATTACCCGAGATGCATGAAAACGTTACAACATTAGTTATAGATAGTAATGATTGGTTTAGTTTCGAGAGATTTTCTAAATTCAGTCGCCTTACACGAAGTTCTGCTTATATTTTGAGATTTATAAATAATTGTCGAAATGGAAAAGAAAATAGGATTTCAGGTCCCTTGAATTCAGTTGAAATCCATAGCGGTTACATTTTATTGATAAAATTAATGCAAAAAGGGTCATTTAACAAAGAATACGTCGAGCAACTTCAGCAGCGTTCGAAATGGAAAACAAATTCCGGACGCATAGAAAAGGGTTCATTGGTAATAATTAAGGAAGACCATGTGCCACCTTTGGAATGGTTCTGGGCGCATTATAGACTTGTTTCCCGGAGGAGACAATGTAGTCCGAGTCGCATCAGTTCTCATAAAACGCGGGTCACTCAAACGAGCAGTTACAAAATTGTATCCACTACCCGTAGAAAATCACCAAACGTTCACCGAAGTAGATTCATCTAGCCCACTAATTGACGAATAGATTTAAGTAATCTTTTTTAAAAGACTAAATTCTTTTAGGGGCGGGGGCATGTTAAAGACCCACTATGTGAACTCACATATTTATGTTAATTTATCTCGATACCTGGTAACGGGATGTTTTTCGAATATAATAAAAAATAAATATAGTTGTCACATCTGACATAAAAGATAGTCTTTTTCTTTCTTTGGCCGAAGGAACTATAATAATAATTACAGTCCACTAAATCTCTCCAACATGGGTTACTTTCCCTCCTTTTGTGGGCCCACTGCTGGACGGTCTGCTGAACGAACTCCCTATAACAGGCGTTGATACTCAAGCCTGAGCTGATGACTTAGTTATACTAGCTCAAAAAATGTAATTGTACCTCTCACGAGAAGAAAAAGACTGAATTTCCAAAGACCTGTGCCATACGGTCACAGTATTCACTTTGTAGAGGAGACGAAGTATCTGGATAACTGGATAAAACTGGATTTCCCACTTGGGAAAGTGATCCGCGAAGGCAGTCTAGCATTGTTGACTTGCAAAAGACTTTGTGAAACTAAGGCTTGAGACACAGACAGATTAACTGACTATATGGAGTGGTAGTCAGGCCTATGATCACATATGGCTTCGTGGACTGGTAAAGAAAGTGACAACAAAATCTGGCGCATGTTAGCCTCATCAGACTGCAAAATAAAGCCTGTCTGGCGATTACGCGATAAGCACCACTCCCACGGTGGCGCTGAAAACCATTCTCAACATAACACCCCTTCATCTTCACCTGCTACAATGACAATGGCCAGCTACAGAATATACGAAATGGATGGTGGGGGCCAATTGGTGGGTTGTGATTGGCAAAGGGTCATGCTATGGGAGCAGAACGCCACGGGGCTTTTGGCCATGCCTTGTGGCGGACATGAGCTGGTTTACTCACAAATCCAAAATGAACATCCCGACTAAAAAATGAACTTTTCTTTAAAAGTCTTGGAGGCTACTCTGAGAGGTCAATAAAAATATTTTTTGACAACCAAGATGCCACAACGGCACTGTGCTCCAGCAGTTTCAATTGAAAACTGTTTTGAAATACTAAACTGGCTACAATTGATAAGGTTGTCCTGATATGGATTCCGAGTCACTCTGGAATCCGGGATTATGAAGTAGTGGACCAACTTGTCCAGTTTATAGGTCCCTAGCCTCGACTGGGAATCTCTTCAAATCTGGCACAGAGAACAACTTGGACCAGACTGACCACAAAGTGAGGGACAACTGGAATGATATACTAGGCCCAAGACAAGCCAAGACCTCCATCAAAGGACCTTGAAACCTCAAAGCAAAAGCCTTTCTGAACATGGATATGGAGGAGATCAGGCAAACTATTATGATTAGTTGTTAGTTGTTCTATTATTAAAATAACTGTTCTATTTTATGAAACTTTCACAGATCAAACTAGACTAATAAACATAGTGTTTGGAGGAGAACAAATATTTAGTTGAATATCGCAAGGCAAACAATGCTTTTGGAAATATTTGTATAGTTTGAATATTGAAACAGAAATAACTGGGAATTACGTCATAGAAAAATATGAGAATTTTTAGGAACAACACATTAAAAATAACAGTTCTTTGTTCTTATTTTCCAATTTTTTTTTCTATATTTTTTTATGGATCCTAAAAAGTTCAACCTCCATCGACAGATACCACGTTCATCAATACACTTTGGCGATTTTTTATAATTAAAAATATAGATATAAAATGAATAAACAGTACATTGGACAATGTTATACTTTACTTAAAGTTTATTTGTTTTAAGAAAGTGTGGGCTAGTCTAAACGTATCTTCAAAGTTTGTAAAATTTTATCCCATGAAGTTAACTCATGATTTGAAAAAAGAATTATTCGAGCAGCATTTTTAAATCCTTCATCAAATTTTTTGTCCCTACATTTCACCAATATTTTTTTTACAAAATATTGTTCCACTATTGCGGTCATGGAGTCTAGATAAGGAGATCGAACTCATACGGGAAAATTGACAAAACCTGTCCTCAAAATCGTCTATCTAAGCAGTTTGTTTTTTCACCGTGACGTCGCGCATTGTAGCTACCGTACCATTTTAAAACTGTCACGACAATAACCTTACTTTTTATATTTGACCAATTTGGCAGTAGGCAAATAGTAAACATTACTTGTTAATAATAAAAACTAGAAAATTTAAATTGTTAAAAAGTCATATTTAGCAAGCGTTGTTGTTGTTGAAATTTATTGCAATAGTGGTTGGTAGTGAAGATTATTTAAAACGAAGACGTGAATTAAATTTAATTTAAGAAAACCAGAGTTTTTTCAGTTTCCAAAAGTAATCAGAAATATTGAAAGATAAATAAAGTAGTTGCAGATAACATTATTCTGTTCTATACAAGTACAATTTAAAAGAACTGGAAGAAAAAAGGTGACCAATGATTTGAAGAGAAGCCAGAGATAATTGATAAAGAATAAGCTGTGGTACTAATTTGAAAAAATTACTGGTATGTTCTTTATACAAAAAAATATGAATTCAGTTGATAGTTAGATGAAAATAGGAAATGAAAATATAAATGAGGTGAGAACATAAATTGAAGCAAATATATACATCAAATAGAATAAAATTCATGTTTGCCAAATATTGGTGCATTTTACCAATGTAGGGATTACTAAAGCCCTAAGACATTGAAACTAATCGGTGACACTTATTTCTTACCAATCTTCAGCTACCTAATTCCAGTGTGGGGCACTTGTGGGATAACATTCATAGATGAAACACAGAGGATTCAAAATAGTGTAGAGAATGTTTTGTGCAAGTTCAGTTACAGGTCGTCAACAGATATATATTTTGTGTACTTATCCATTCTACTAATTGTGACTTTCTACTGTGTTTGCTTCATTAGGAAATAAACTTTTGTAAATTGCAATTTTTGTATTGTTAAAATAAAGTACTTAAAAAAATGATTTTCTTGTATGATACGGAATTATTTAAATATACTTTATATTGAAAATCTCTGCATGAACTAATGTCATTAGTAAGTTGTACCTATTGATTGAAAATATATTGTATTTTTCATTGTTATTGAACAGATTGGAGATCATGCATTGAGTTTTAAGGCTTTGGGCTTCATCCTACACATGTTAAACCATTTCCCTATTCTGTTATAAGTTTTTGCAGCTCATTCACTGCTATTTTGAGATTATTATGACTGATCAAAACGATGTCATCTAGATACTACAATATGTATGTTTGCAAATTTAAATGGTCTGCTGCTAAATCATAGTTGTAACAAGATAGATAGATTGTAGAGCAAATAGGACAGTTATGAGCACTGGAGAAGTCCTCAAATGTTTGACTGTAATTCACTTTTACTTGTGGTGTTCTATCTCTAAGGTAGTTTTAAAGATTGATAGCAAGTATTTAGAACACATCATTTCATAAAGTTTGTAGAACATACCACAGTTCCAAACACCATCAAACGCTTCAGTAATGCCTAGAAAAATAGCAGCACTATGTTTTCATCATAGAATAGAGATTTGAATATTTGATGTCAGGTTCGATAGTGAATGCATAGTTGAGCATTTTCTCTAAAACCAATCTGGTATCAAGATATATATGTATTTTATGATATCCTTCAGTTAAAATTTTTTGCCAGAATAGACAAAATTTACTCGTAATCCTATAAAGCCTATTGGTAAATTGAGCAGTAAATATGAAGTATCCTAATTACCTTATTTTTACTTCAACAGTTCACTTATTACTCATAATACATAAGCTAGATACGTATAACAGGCCATAGGATAGGTAGGTATCAAGTTAGAGACAAAATACTGATTTACTTAATTACAGTTACCTGTAAATAATTGTCATATAAGTAAAGCGTGATCTAAAGACGACAAAAAATAATAGTTCAATACTATTAAACGCTTTACAAAATTAGAAAAATTAATTTCCAAAGAGCAGACCGTCCACTAAGAAGCAACAACTACTTCTCGGGCTATATGCCCCGACAGACATTGAATTACACTTCTAAAGTAAACGGGGTTGGTATATCTGTTAAGATAGAACCAACCATTCTGGTTTGCGATCAGAAGGAATAACATCACTTATGGACCGGTTTCGGCGTTTTTGCGCCTCATCAGCACAAGGTAGATGCCACTCGTCCAAGAGCTCTGAGAGCATAATCCTGGACTAAAGACTACGTCGATACCACACTAATACTGATTGTATCTTCGAACAATATTGAATGTTCGAAGGAGTGTACACTTCATATTTGGGTAAAAGAAGTTACATAGTGCGTAGTAAATTACTTCTCGTGCAACTCTCTGTATATTCAATATTTTCATAATTTCTTCTTGTAAAGACTTGACCAGTTCGGAAGCAATAATCTTTTCGTTCATTCCTTGGAAAATAACCTAAAATATTAGATATTATTGATTCTGTAATTGTTTTATTACTTCTTATTAATAGGACCAAATTTGTGTGTTATTGGAGCTTATGACTACTGGCTATTTATCTATACATACCTTCTATGTTTTCAAACTGTATTTATTCTAGTTGCAATTCTCAATTATTCGAAGGCCACTTAATATAGTACATTTGAAGTGGCTCATTTCCTCCAAGCATTTCAAGTGATGTTTCCTTTTTTTTCCTCCGTTTTTTCATATTTTTGTGTAGCTAATATTTCACTATTAAGGAAGTCAGATTCTGAAAAACTTTATACATAATGTAAATATACCTAATATCTCTTTGTTCATCTTCAATTTATTTTTTATAATTTCGCAATCCAACTTGTGAACTTGGTTCTTGAATATACTTAGTTGCTCTTGTCTTCTTTATTCTTCAAATTTCTCGTTTAAATACTTATACTCATTCTAACTGTGCTGGACCTTCAAGTATGTTCTAAAATTCCATACTGAAGAGAAGACATGATAGTAGATAGTCATATTTTTCATCACGTAAAAACATAAATACATTCAGCAGCACAGAGTGGAACTAATTATTTTACCACCAAACGATTATAATTTTCGATATCATTGAAAATGAGTACAAAAAACGGATTTCTTATTCACAATATTTTCCATTTCTGTGACCTAACCGCGAACTGTCAAAGGAGCTAGCAACCAATAAAACATCATGAACTCGAGTTTTATGATTGGCTGTTATTGTTCTGCCGTCAGATGTTTTGGTACGGCAATTTATGTGGCGCCCTGTATCATGACCAGAAATTGGAAAACATGGAGTTCGATCTCCTTGTATAGCCTCCATGATTGCGATATTCACTCTTGTGAGAAAAAAGTTGAACATTCAATACCACGTACACCATGTCGTTAAAAAGCTTCAAAGTATCTTATATACATTTAGGTATTTAAAAAAATGTTTATCATCCCAAACTATCAAACACTTATATCATTCATTCGTTAAAAGCCATTCAAGATATGGAATAGTGACATGGGATAGTGCTACTGATACGCGAATTAACCATCAGGTAGAAGTCCTTCAACAGCGATTCCTAAAACTTATACATTCAAGAATCAGATTATACAGCTCAAAACTATTATACCGGGAATGTATGTTTTTTTAAATTAACAAGCCACACTTTTTTTTGTTCGAGCATGATTTTATCATTTGAATTTTAGTTTATCATTAATTGGATTTGCAAGAAAACTTTTTCATTCTACCCTCTTTTAGGATGAAGTCCTCTTCAGGGTTTGATTGAAACAATTTCAAATGAATTTAAAGGTCGCGGTAGGAACAGCTGTGGCTGTGCACCCATGGGATGGCCATTTGGTTCATTTCCACAATTTATCGCGGTTTCGATCACTGCGGAAATTGAGATGCAGGGAAAAACCACAGAAAACTTGCATCCATCATACCGGTAGGGAAGTAGTGGGTCAAAAATTATACATCGGATTTTTTTTATTTTGGAATACTTTTTCAAAGTTTTAAATTGTCTCGAATACTTAAAAGTACCTGAAACGATACACTGAAAAGTGCTGTGGTGATTGCACACTTTTTGTGTGATCATCGGTGCTCCTCCTAGTTTGCATCGTCCAACTGCTTTTTATACACTTTTGTAGTCGTTGCGTTGCTTTCTGTGCACTTTTGAAGTCATTGTGTCGCCTGTTATCGGTACACTTTCTTAGACTTTTGTCACTTTTGTGCCAACTCTATCGAATTGATAGAGGTGAAGTGTCTAAGAGGTCTTGATAGTCCGGGGGTAGTTCGTCACATGGAATGGTTCGAAGAAGTCGTAAGGGTGGGTAAAGGAGTTTGTTTTTGGGGTATCGAGATAGTGGACAACGAAGTCGGGTTTTCCATGGAGTCTTTAGTATATTTTTGTCGTTTGTGTTGTTTTATGTGAGTGTTCGAGTGATGTAGCCTGCTTGAAGTTTTCGTAATCTTTCTGGAATTGGTGTGATGATGTTTGTGTGTGTATAACTCGTTACAAGGTGAGCGGAACTATTTGTATTGACAAAGTCTCAGAATGCGCCTCTTGCAAGCGAGAAGATGTCTGATCAACCGTGGGTGTAATGTAGAGTATATCAGGTGTTTGTAGTCTATGAATGTTTTGTATGTATGCAGAAGTGTTTATGAGTGTGATCTACCGAACTTACCACACAAAAATCTGAGGAGATTAACTCGATTTCTGACCCTACTAATTGTAACAAGGATGTCAGGCTCCCAATACGGTGGCAGATCACCGTCCCCAGCTTCCTAAAGTAGAATTACCGGATTTTTCGGGTGAAATACGCCAATGGGAAACTTTTCATTCCTTATATAAAAGTATTATACATGATAATAGGGCTTTAACAGATCTTGATAAAATACATTTTTTAGTAGGGCATTTACGCGGTTCGGCTTTAGCAGTTTGTGCCGGAATATCTCTTACGGCTGATAATTATGAGATTATTTATAGGGCTCTTGTAGATAAATATGAAAATAAACGGTACTTAGCAAATAGTTATTTACAGCAAATTTTGGAATTTAAATCTTTGCATTCGGAGTCAGGAAAAAATTTAAATATATTTTTGGAACGTTTTGATGTAGCGGTATCGGCTTTGAAAAAATTAAGTTTGCCAGATTTAGCGGATTTTATTTTATTATATCACGGGTTAACAAAGTTGGATCATGATACGGTGAGAGCCTTTGAGGTTAGTCAGGGCAATACAGATATTCCTACGTATAATGATTTAATAAACTTCGTTAAAAAACAGGCAAAAATATTACATCTCAATAAACCTTCTAGCAGCGGCGCCGGTGGTAGCGGTTCCTTTTCAAATAATAAGGCGGCAAAATCATTTGTAATTAACCAAAATAAAAGCGTAAAAAATGTATGCGCGTTTTGCCAAAAACCGGGGCATTATGTAGGTCGGTGTGAGAAATTTAAAACTCTTTCACCTTCTAGCAGATATGAAACGGTTCGGGATGAAAATTGATGTTTTAATTGTTTATCTACTAACCACGGGGTTAGGTCATGTTTATCAGATCGGAGCTGTTATATATGTTCAAGAAAACACCACATTTTACTTCATACGGGAAGGGCGGAACTAAACACGGAAAATAAATTGGAATCGTCGCGTCAAAATGGGAATTTAGATGCAGGCGCAGGTCCAAGCTCAAGTCAGCGGGATAATCAAACATTGAATAACCCACGAGAATTAAATAATGTTTTATGTAGCACCTTAAATAATAAAAGTAATAATTTCAATTATACTTCATTGTTATCTACGGTGGTGGTTTTAGTAGTGAACAGCCCCATTCCTAATAATACGGCCCGGTTTATTTTAGATTCAGGAAGTGAGGTAAATTTGCTAACGGTTAAATGTTGCAAAAGGCTGGGTTTAAAAATTAATAAATATTATTCTTCGGTTCAAGGTCTGGGAGGTCATAATCAGCCCATTCGGGGTAAAACGTCACTTTGTTTGTCCTCGCGTTACGATTCAAATTATATGTATACAGTTGAAACGCTTTTGATTGACAAAATTACCGATCGATTGCCAAAGTCACCGGTAGACTTAAACGCATTACCAGATTTAAAAAATGTTTTATTAGCGGATAATAATTTCAATGAACCCGGTGAGGTTGAATTATTTGCAAATATTTTAAAAGAAAAGAAAATCGAGGGAATTACGGGCGGTCCAGTTGCCATTCAAATAACTTTCGGTTATGTTGTTATGGGAAGAATTCCTCTTTTAGAAGGCACGTTAAGCCCATCGTTATTTTTTACTCTTCAGGAAGAGCAATCCATCGAACAACTTCTTACAAGGTTATGGGAAGTTGAACAAGTACCAACAAGGGAGCTTGTAATACCTGAACAAAAAGAGTGCGAAAAGATTTTTTGTAATACATATCAAAGGGATAAAAGCGGTCGGTATGCGGTAGCTTTACCTTTTAAACTTTCTCCGGACGCTTTAGGAGACTCGCGGGGTAGTGCGCAGGTTAGATTGCTATCCTCAGAAAAAAGACTGGCAAAAGATCCGAATTTAAGGTTCGAATACAATAAAGTTATGCAAGATTTTATAAATCAAGGTCATATGGGGTTAGTACAATCTGGCGGACAAGACGGTTCTTCCTATTACATCGCGCATCACCCTATAATTAAATTAAGTAGCACAAGCACGCCTGTAAGGGTGGTTTTAGATGCAAGCGCCCCGTCGGACAATGACGTTTCATTGAATGACATTTTATATAGCGGTCCAAAATTACAAACCGATATTGTAACTTTATTGCTTAATTTTCGGCTTTTTAAAATTGCTATGACTTCCGACTTACGTCAAATGTATAGGCAGATTAAGGTACTACCAGAACATTGGCGTTTTCAGCGATTATTATGGCGATTTCATCCGGATGATGAAATTAAGGTATACGAAATACGTGTAGTGGCGTTCGGCTTAAAGGCTTCTCCTTACTTAGCTCTGAGAACGGTTCAGCAATTAGTTAAGGATGAAAAGGAAAATTTTCCACTCGCAGCAAAGTTTGTATCACGTGACCTATATATGGATGATTACTGTTGTAGTGTAAATTCAGAATCGGAAGCTATCCAATTATTGTTTGAGTCAATTAATTTATTTCAAGCCGGCGGTTTTGATTTAGTAAAATGGTCATCTAATTCAAGTATTTTAATGCAAAATGTACCTATAGAAAAGCGGCTTTCGGATACGGTTTTATTCAAAACGGATAATAAAATTCTAGGCATACAGTGGGATCCACAAAGCGATACCCTTAGTTTTCGAGTAAAAATTCCTGACGAGAAATGCACTAAACGCACGATGCTATCGGCTATAGCACAATGTTATGACCCTATTGGTTTAATAGCTCCTTTTATTTTATTTTTAAAAATTGCGGTTAAAAAATTATGGCTTTTAAAGCTAGATTGGGACGAATCTCCCCCAACCAACATTGTTCAATGTTGGGAGGAATTACGGTCGGAATGGAGATTATTGGAAAATTTTAAAGTGCCTCGTCATATAGGTGTTGTCAGTCAACAACCCATAATTATTTTGGCATTTGCAGACGCGAGTTTAGAAGGATATGGGGCAGTAATTTACGCACGGACTGTGTCTCGCGAAAGTAATGAAATTAAAGTCCAACTTATTTGTTCGAAATCGAAAGTTTCGTCAGCCAAAAATTTAACAGTTCCACGTCTAGAACTTCTTGCAGCGCATTTATTGTCAAAGCTGTTAAAGCATGTCATTGAAACTTTTAGAGATAGGATTTTAATTTCAAAAATTTTGGCTTTTTCGGATTCGTCAACTGTCCTTACGTGGCTAATGACTCCATATTTGAAAGATATTTTTGTTGCCAATAGGATTGCGCAGATTAAGGAGAACCTGCCAAACGTTTTTTGGTACCACATTGAGGGAGGTCAAAATCCGGCGGATTGTCTATCCAGAGGATTGAAGCCTAATCAGTTGCTTAATCACTCGATGTGGTTAACATGACCATTTTGGATGAAACTTTCGGAGAATGAATGGCCCTGTTTCGCTCAAAATAATTCGGCTATTCCGGTGGAAAATTTAAATGTTTTAATGTCCAATGAAAAAAAGCGGGAATCGCATCCCTTAGTGGACATGATAGATAAAATATCTTCTTGGTTAAAAATTTTACGAGTTACAGTTTACGTTTTGAGATTTTTAAGAATTCTTCCAAAGGAAACAATAATTTTAGCTAGTGACCTTCAAAGGGCAGAACTTTCTTTGATAAAATTAATCCAGTTGGAAAATTTTAGTTCGGAATTTGTTCTTTTAAACAGCAATCAAGCAAGTTCAACAAAGTTAAAACGTCTTCATCCCTTCATGCAGGATGGGTTGCTTAGGGTCGGCGGGCGCATTTGCAATTCGGATTTAAGTTTTGACCAAAAACATCCCCTAGTGTTACCTGCAAACTGTTCTTTAACCAAGAATCTGGTTGATTTTTATCACAAAATTAACTTACACACAGGTGCTCAATTAACCGAAGCCCTTTTACGAAATAAATATTGGATAATAGGAGGAAGAAATTTAATTCGGAGTAGAATTTATAAATGTAATCGGTGTTTTCGTTTAAGGCCAAAAAATTTGGAACCAATAATGGGAAATTTACCCACGGTTCGGGTACAAGAAGCTAGGGCATTTTTAAACACCGGGGTGGATTTTTTCGGTCCAATTAAAATTACCCTGGGTAAAAGAAAAAATGCAACTATTCATAAAGCTTATGTTAGTCTGTTTTGTTGTATGAGTGTTAAAGCAATACATTTAGAGCTGGTTAGTTCTTTGTCCACTCAACACTTAATGCAAGCGTTTAAACGTTTTCTTTCACGTAGAGGCCCGGTCCAGACTATGTTTTCGGATAACGGTACGACATTCGTTGGAGCCAAGCGAGTGCTCTGCGAAATTAATGAACTTGTTAATTCCGCGGAATACATGAATGCGTTTGAAACTGAATTAGGTATTCGGGGAGTTCAGTGGAAACATATTTGTCCTTTAAATCCTCAAGAAGGTGGTATTTGGGAAAGTAACGTTAAGTCGGTTAAAAATCATATTTACAGGGTGGTCGGTGATCAGTTGCTTACCTATGAGGAGTTTAATACCTTATTAACGCAAATAGAGGCTTTATTGAACTCACGTCCTTTGTGTCGTTTGTCATCTGATCCTACTGCACCGGAGGCGTTGACCCCGGCCCATTTTTTGACCTTAACCCCCTTAAATGGTCTTCCTGCAGAAAATTTGGATAATATTCCGTTAGGGAGATTGGATAGATTCCAGTTAATTGACCGTATGGTTCAAGATTTTTGGAAACGGTGGAGATTAGAATATCTTACCACGTTACAAATTCGACAAAAATGGAATAAATCTCAAGCTAACATTTTACCCGGGGCGTTAGTTCTTTTAAACACGGATAACGCTCCTCCCCTACATTGGCCTCTAGGAATAATTACGGAGGTTCACCCTGGTAATGACGGAGTGGTAAGACACGTTACTGTTAAGACAAATAAGGGTGTATATTCGCGACCGGTCATAAGGATTTGTCCTTTGCCGACGCAATAAACGGTTGAATTCTAATATTTATTTTTATTTTTTGTTTTTGCTTTTCTTGGGTTATTATTATTATTGTGGTCTTACAGTCAATGATTTTTTTTTGGATGTATAGGAAATAGGAACAACACGTATTATTGGTTTTTAGGTATATGGGTAAATGTTTACTTCGGGTTATATTGGGTATGTTACTAAATATATATTATACGCATTTTTTTTTTATATTCTCGATTTGGCTGAAAAACTATTTTTCGGGGTCGGCGGTATGTTTACGCTATTTTCATAATTGAAGAAATTAAAGGAAATAAGTTTGACAACACGGTAATGGGCCAAGAATTATTTCTGCTAACAATAATCAAGGTAGTACAGTAGTACCGAACAAAATCCAGTTCGAAACGACATATTTCAATATACGGTCGCCCGAAAGGTTACACCAAACAAATTTAAGATTCAAAAGTTTTATTCGGTTAATGTCAAATTAACTGCTCGTGGTTGTTACTCCCCCTGATATTCCTTTTTTCCATCCTTGCTCTCTAAACCCCTTTTTTCTGGAGTGTAGTGAGAGCAGATTAGAAGGTTTCGACAACAGCAGATCGGTAAGTTTCTTTTTTTTCATTTAAGTACAGTCCACTTTTCATTTCAATTTAATTTTGAGTTACGCGGGAACATGGGGTTTCCTCGTAATGTTCGAGGTGATATGAGAGGTTTCTCTGAAGAAATCGGGAAGAAAAAGTGGGGTTTCGAGAGAAATTAAAACACTTTAGAGATGTGTTTCGAAAACTTTTCGGCAGGAGTGTCCACTACTTGATTTTGTACGCTGAGACCTGTTTCTACTCTCATTTCCTCGCCTATAGTCCAGGTCAGACGTGACAAGTATCCATTCCCGCTGTTTATGGGTGTTCGCCTCAAATCTGACAAGGGCATTAATGATCTCCTAATCGTACAAATGTGCGATAAAGGCGTCTTTTAAGTTTGATTAAATTCAGGAAACGTTGAGGTAAAACGTGAAAAGAGATGTCAATGGTGGTAAGTGGCATCGATAATAAGTGATTGAAGGGTTTCGGCATGAGTGTATATTGAATCAGTAGTGATTCTTTCTGGTTCGTTCGGAATGTGGGATATGTGATGTCAATAAGTAGATCAGAAAAAAATCTACCTGAGTTATTGGTAGCAGTATCACTGAATTGTTGATATTTGGAGCTGAAATCTCCGAGAATGACTGCTTTTGTCTCTGTATTCAAGGTTTGGCAAGGTAGGTTGGTATAGGAAATAAAGGGGTAGGATGACCTCTTCCAGGATACGTCTATGGCGAAGCAATCGAAATTTAAAGAAGTGATTTGCACAGGAAAGCTGTGAATTGTAAAAGAAATTCCATTTCTGACGAGAAAGCCGTTACCACCAGTGTATTGGCCTCTGCCATAGTGGAAAGTTTGATAACCTGGAAAACCTTAAAGTATGTCCCAATAGAGTTGATAGCACGGATCGGGGGGGTTCGGACTATAAAATAGTTGTAAACCATAGACGCGACGGAACTACCTGCCCCGTAACCTATACAGGTTCAACCCGATTTCCTGTTAATATTTAAATCTAAGTACCTGTAAAGAATGAAATTTTAAGTAGTTAGTATTCGGCAACTAGCAAGT
The DNA here is from genome assembly GCA_947563755.1 of Lochmaea crataegi. Lineage (NCBI taxonomy): Eukaryota > Metazoa > Arthropoda > Insecta > Coleoptera > Chrysomelidae > Lochmaea > Lochmaea crataegi. The sequence goes on along the minus strand of OX387427.1, from coordinate 39,959,274 downwards.
AACGTCTATTCGTCTAATTAAGATGGCTTCAAGTTCAAGTTAATCTCCAATTCCTATTCAACGAGTTAGCAAAAGTGCATATTCTTTGCGGGAAAAAACATCAATCTTAATAAATTAGTAAAGAACATACCAGTACCTACTACACTCATTGACCGCTTCCCCTTTTAAATCGTTTTGAAAAATTATATTATATAAATCATAACTTCGAATAATTGATTCTTCTGTAAAAACCCAATACTCCGTCCGTGACAGTGATATTTTGGACTTATAAACTTCAGGACAATACGAAATGGACCTCGACAACAATGGTCTTCTACAATATACCTGGCAGCCCTACTCAACTTAAAACTTGTTTATTAAGTGACTGTACAAAACTGGTAGAATTACCCAAACTTGTTAGAACCACCCAGTACAGTTAAACAGGGATTTGCATACATAATGTGCTATCAATATCACTGAAATGAAATTTAGTAATTCAACGTACCTATCACAAAGTCCATCAAGATCCTTTATAGATAGGCAGAATTGGAGCTTAAGATTTTATCGGCGTGAAGCTGAAGTACGCCTTGTTTCCCTAGCCTTGTACAGAGCATTTGTGGTTGTAATAAGATGGGATGAGGTGTTTGAAGGTTTCAATCTCCGTCTTACGGGATGTAGGGTTGGCATTCATGATAGTTACCGCTACCACTTCTAGAATTTTTGGACTTCGGTAGAGTATTCAAAGGGCATTGAGGGTCTGGGGAGAGCAATTGGGGCTGTTTCCTCGGGTTTCAAGGGTGAGGTTTGCCGTTTAGGGCATTTGGGATCAAAGGAGGCGTGTTTACCACAGCGCTTTTTGCACCAAGGTTTTTTTACCTTATCGCAGTTTTCTGCTTTGTGGTTGTGGCCACCGCAGTTTGGGCATGTGTAAAGCCTACCTTCACATTCAGTTGAAGAGTGGCCAATCTCAGTCGAGTGGGTACAGTATATGGGGACTGGTGGAAGAGGGTTGGCATTTGATTGAGGCCGTAAGACGTTAGAGACGACGAAGTAGAAGTAAGTAATATGTTGCCGAGAAGGCTGGTTGGTTTTGGTGGCTGTGGTGCGGTTGTCACCGGTGGCATTCTAAATTTTTCTCTCGAGGTGTTTCACCTATATTGATTTGGAGATCTTTAAAAAGGCAGTGCAGTTGTGGTTCACCTTGATGAATTGGATTAGGCCTCTTAAGATTTCGTTGGTGTTAGGGAGAGTGTAGATCTCTTTTTGGTAGCGATATTTGGCTGGGAGGTTCCTGGGGTTGAGGGTTTGTATTGAGGGGTTTTGATGGTGTAAGTATGGCGGTTGGAGGGGTGGACAGGCGTCTGGAAGATTTAGTACTCACGAGGGTGAGAGCTTGATTGGTTTTCCTGTTGGCAGGTACACTTCGGATTGATGCCGAGGGAGATTTAAGTGCAAGTGCATAGGAAGTTGCATCAGACAGGGAAGTGTTGGTTTTGTTTTTCTCCACAAACTGGTTTTCGAGATGGTTTATTATTCTAGCCATGAGCTTTTCAAGAAGTTCGTTGATGAATATTTCGTTGGTTGGAGTTTTCTTAGTGGTAGATGAGAGTTGAGAGCTGGAGACAGAGGAGATAGGGAATAATTTGGATGTTTTAGTGGTTTTAAGAGATTCTAGGTGAAGAAAGTCCAATTGAGGAGAACTTGATCCGGATGTAGCTTTGGAAGCCGTTTGCGACCTGGTAGATCGCCTAGTTTGGGTGTAGGGGTATGTTTGTTGGAATATTGGTATTGATATTTGTCTTAAGTCAAAACGTAACCCGTTACTGCCGAGGAGCAGCCTCACTCCCTAGTTAACAGCCTAAGGTGTTTTGGCCAGTAACTGGCTGCCTTTCTTACCGTTTATTAGGTGTGCTTCCTGAAAAGTAAGCGAGCACCTTTGGTTGAGATTTCTAAAATTTAAAAAATTTATTTTTGAAGCACCCTTGTAAACGAAGTTTACTCGACATTGTGTGAACCAGGTACCGTGTACTGAAACGACGTGGAGTTTGCGCTGCGAATTTACCACTGACCTAATACACAAGAAACAGATCATTACACATTATCCCGACAAAAACAAAAACTCTAAGCCAACGATCGTTTTATCACCTTTCCCCAAAAATATTATTCTTCTTGAGACAATTCGATCTACTTAAGTACTTCCCAAATTCGGAAGATTTGTAAAAAAGTTCCAGTTAGAAGTACCAAAAAACTTTATATCGTATATTTTTTAATATCAATACTTTCTTGAATTTCTGAGTGTTATTATGTTTTATTTGTGTATCTTCATCCATTTTATTTCTTTATCTGTTTTATCCATTTTATCTATTGCATTTGATCAATTCTTGATACAAGTGCTTGGTACTTATCGACTATCAACTGATTCTTATTTTATTGTAATGTGATGTATCTATACTTTTCAAGAAAAAATTATTATTATTATTGTTAATTTGAAAGTAATTATTATAACTACTTACTAGCTGCTTTAGAAGTTTTGGTTATACCATCAATAATTTTGGCTTTCGACATTTCATCCATTGTTTGTTTCTATATTGTTTATTATATATAGTCCGGGGAAGCTAGGACACCAACACCAAACTTTTCCGATAAGGAATATACTTCTAGTTCTGTGTTAGGTGTTAATGAATGTTTGGTGTCAAGAAGATGTTTTGCGTAATGTGATTTATCTGGCTGTTTTAATCTGTATTCTCGTGAGTGTTCATTGTATATAATTTCAAAATTTCGAATTGTTTGATCAATATAGACAGCATTACATTCTGGAGATTTAAGTTTATATATTCCAGACTTTTTTAATGGGGGTATTTTTGTTTTTACATTTAACAATTTTTTACTCACATTGTTTTCTGTTTTAAAAGAAATTGCTGTATTTGTTGAACAAGATATTGTCTTTGAAATATTATTAGAAATATTACCAGCAAATGTGATGGTTTTGTAATTTTGTATTTCCCTAGTTTTTTCAGGAAATATTAATTGTAATGCCACTTTTTTCTCTTTTTTATTAATTAATTTATTTATTTTATGTAATGGATAACCGTTGGATGTGGCTATTTGCTTTATTACATTAATTTCTCTATCAAAATTATATTTGTTCATAGGAACTGAAAATGCTCTATGTATCATTGAATTATATGCTGCTAATTTATGTGACATGGGATGATTAGAATTATATGGTAATTCACAAATAGTATTAAAGAAATTTTAGCTGCAGAGTCAGAAATAGCTTTAAAATATCAGTCAAATAGTTTTCTTCATGAAAAGTTACAAATTGCTAATTTTATTAAAAATATGAAACCTTCAAAAGTTAAACGTCAAACAAAAAATGTTATTTCAGCATTAAATTCAATTAAACAAAAATTAGAAGATTATAACCTCACAATAACAAAAGCTGACAAACGAAATGCCACTGTCATTTTAAAATCCGAAGAATATAATCACAAGATAGGTCACTTACTATTTGGTCTAGGCAAAATATTAAACATCAAGTAGGTATCACATAAAATGTAACTTCTGCCATTCTGACGATGATATGTCAATATCGAAATAATTATCAACATCCTTTCATAATTTTCATAATTTTTTCATTAAATAGTGGAATTAATTAGAAACAGTTAGTTTCATTTATAAGATTAATATGAGTAGATTCCACAAAGTAAGGGTCCAAACAGTAAATTCAAAACTTAATATGTTTATCAACGTCTAGTGCTAGAATAATCACCAACACAGAAGAGAAAGCTTGAAGATTTTAGGGGTTCAAAATTTATGGGCGCATTTCCGGAATCGATAAGCTAGAATTAGTATAAAATGTCAAACATTGCCAATGTGTATTTCGCAATTGACAATATCTATCGTTATGTTTAACAACCTCTTTTATTAAGCAACTCCAAATAATTTGTGACGCGTTTTACCTACCCTTTGGATTTTACCAACAGGGCACGCCACTTTTGACACCCTCGACAACTTACACTTTCTCGGGCGCCAGATTTTTAGCGTGGTTAACTCCACGGCTCCTTGACTTCAATCGTCAAGAGTTCCAGGTAGCCTCAGATGGAGGTACGGTAATTTCCAGGGGCTAGTTATATCCCAATCCGGCCGGGGTAGTGGTCTTTGTTGCTCCTGAAACAAAAGTTTACCCTCCTGGCGCACGATGCGGGAAAGCTAAATTCGTGCAGCTATGCGCCTACTCTACTTATAGGGAAACTCTACACTCTGCAGTACGTCAGAAAAACACACAGGTTCAGTTAAGTTTTATTACACCTACCCTCAATAGTATATACAATGGTTGTGGATGTCTGAAGCCGTTATAATATTGATAATAAAAAAAACACTATTATACAAGAAAAGCGTCAATACTCTGGTATCCAAAAGCACAAATATATAAGCAAACTAGAGGTACAATTAACATGCGCAAGTTAGAGACGAAGCGGTCAGGACATAAGCAAGAGAGGTTTATAAGCTTAATAATGGTTGTATATAGAAAATAAACGGTGAAGTAAAAGTTCAATGTTAGGGGTCTTTTCGCTAAACAGGTTGATAATTAAATAAATGCACCGGATAATATGTTATTAGATGTGCCATCACTTTTGATGCACCCGGTAGGTAGAATAACTAGTAATACTAAAACTTTACATTTGGTGGGATCGGTAAAAAGAATACGAAATGTTTTCTGGTTCGGGAATTATAAAAATGTCAAAGAAGCTTTATACGGGGATGCTACAGGATCCGGTCCTTGAATTAAAATATCAAAGGTCCCTGGCCAGACGCCTGGCACCCCTCAAGATTTCAATTAGAACGGCTTTACGAATTAAAATATCAAAGAGCCCTGGCCAGACGCCTGGCACTCCTCATTATTTCAATCGGGACGGGATTGGAAATCGGGAATAAATACCAAAGGGTTTGGTCCTTAAACTAAAATATCAAAGGGCCCTGGCCAGACGCCTGGCACCCCTCAAGATTTCAATTTAGAACGGCTTTACGAATTAAAAGATCAAAGAGCCCTGGCCAGACGCCTGGCACTCCTCAATATTTCAATCGGGACGGGATTGGAAATCGGGAATAAATACCAAAGGGTTTGGTCCTTAAACTAAAATATCAAAGGGCCCTGGCCAGACGCCTGGCACCCCTCAAGATTTTAATTTAGAACGGCTTTATCAATTAAAAGATCAAGGAGCCCTGGCCAGACGCCTGGCACTCCTCAATATTTCAATCGAGACGGGATTGGAAATCGGGAATAAATATCAATGGGTTTGTTCTTAAACTAAAATATCGAAGGGCCCTGGCCAGCCGCCTGGCACCCCTCAAGATTTTAATTTAGAGCAGCTTTATGAATTAAAAGATCAAGGAGCCCTGGCCAGACGCCTGGCACTCCTCAATATTTCAATCGGGACGGGATTGGAAGTCGGGAATGAATCTCAAACGATTTTCAAGAGGAAATTATACTGGAGTTCGGAAATATTTGCTATGAAACGGAGATACTGACTCTCACTATAAAATATGATTTTAATTCAATGGAATAAACTTTATTTGTTAGGGATTGAAAAGACCACCTATTTTAAATGTAAATAGTTTCCAATTAATTCTTACCTTCGCAGCAACGGTTTCAACTTTTATTAAATAAAAGTAAATTACTAAAACAGAAAAATCAAAATGCAAACTGCAAAAAAAAATTAGAAATATCAAAACAACAAAATTCAAAAAAAACCGGCAGACGGAACGTTGAACGGTAGCTCTTGCTTCAGCCGTGGCCAGGTAGAACTTAACTCTCGACTCTCTGACTCTCAGGGCTTAGTCTTCCTATCCCCCTCTCTCGATCAGCTTGACCTGCGCGCTACCTACTCTCTATTTAGTAGCGGTGGGGAAACATGAATTTTAGAACCGCAGCTTTTTATTTCAAAAACCTGGAGAAAACATTTAATATTTAAATTATTTTACACATACTCGGAGGGTATAACGGGTTATAAACAATATTCAATGAGTAATTATATTTAAAACAAAATAATCCTGAACGGATGAAAAAACCTCGTTACAAATTTCACTCACACCCTTTTGATAAGACCTTGTCCAACAAAATAATATTTCTTTTACCTTTTTTTTACTTTATGCCGTCCAAAAAAATTATTTCGAGACAATGTAATTCATAACAACCTTACCTCTCCCACATTTTGCACACGAACTAAAAATATCTCTTTACTTAATTACAGATTCCTGTAAAAAATAGGTGTCGAAGATAATAGCTCAATACTATTATAACACCTTACAAAGTTTTTGAATAATATTTTTCAAAGAACAGAGACCGTTCACTAAGAAGCAACAACTAGGAGAAGGTGCAAATATCGAATACCATTTTGTTTATAAGACACATCTTCCAAACGAATTGGTAAAACAAACCTATATTCAGCGAGGTCCTACCTAACACAGTTTCTGATAACAGTCTTCAATCAAATTGAAGATAACTCTCACATTTTTTGTGAAAAAAAATTTGTTAGAAATCATGTCAAAATCACCACTTCTAATATAGGGGGGAAATATGAAATACCTCTAAAAATTGGTGAATGATTTTGTTAATTGAATTTTTTCGCTAATATAATCTCAAAATACAATATAGACTACTTGCACCTATCACAGATATATTCGCCCTTATCTGCAGCTGTGTACTCATTATGTGCCCACATGGAGCCCATGAGACACTGCACCCATACCTCACCTCTGGGGCTTGTTGGAAACTTTTGCCCACAGAAAATACACTCTTGGCATATCAGCAACATCGTCGTCAGAATAATCTGCTACGTCCAAATTGTCATTCCCTTCAGATTCTTCTCTAGATGAGTCTTCTATGGGGCGCTTACGTTTGATTGCTTCATGGGTGGCTTTTTTGACTCTCCTTTGGAATTTTCAAGGCTCAAATTTCCTTTTGTCCTGGAGGCTTTTGCTTCCTTTTCTTTTTTTCTAGTGACGGACTCTTTCAGTTCATCTTTATAAGGAGATGATGTAATCAGAGAAGCTCCGACAGCCCTTCGTCCCATTTTAGAATATTTCCGCTTTGAGATAGGAACCTAGCTAATATCGAAGGGAGGCACTTGCATTGGATTTTGACCAGAAATCTGAGAGGTACATTGTTTGTGTTCGATGATTTCGAACATTAAGGCTGGTTTATATCCGGTAAGTAATCCTGGGCGGTTGTTGGGTCTGAAAGGTTTGATGTAGACGATGAAGCTTTATTGTTTTAATTCGAAGATGAAGGCTGGTTTATGTTTGGTAAGTAATCCTCGGCGTTGGTTGTGTCTAAAAGTGTTGATGTAGACAAAGAAGATTCAACTTGAACATTCGGAACAAATCCCCTTCTAGCTGATTCTTGTTCTAAAAATTCAGCGTTGGAGAAAATATTTCTATTCAAAGGGAAGATACCAGTGGCCTGAAAACCATTAGCAGCTACATCACCAATCTGAACTTTAAGGTATGCCAAACAATTCTACTACATCGAAAGAGCTAAGAGGACGATTGTTCTTAGGGATCCACATTCGAATCTCTTCACTTTAATAGGTTTTTAACGGCACCATTAATGACTTGTCCAAGGGCTGAAGTTTATGTGTCGAATGCGATGACTATGTAGTTCTCTTTTGCAAGATCTATAACGTCGATGTTATGGGTATGCCTGTAGTGACCATCAAGATTAAATAGAATCGGGTCCTCCTTATACGGTTTTCAATGCTCAATGGAGTGATGTAACCATTGAGTGAAAATATGGGCTTGTACCCAACAAGATGGATGTGCAACTCCAGCATATCCTGGAGGAGCACCTTTCATGAGCTGCATATTCATATTTTTTATGGGGAATATCAGTAGAGGCGGTATGAACTGGCCGGCAGCACTCATGGAAAAGATAACTGTTATCAAAGCGCCTCTTTCTGCTGAAGTTAAAGATGCAATCTGACGTATACCTCGAAGGCCAATTATCGAAGAAATCTTGCTTTGTTCTAAGGTTAGTCCCGATTCATCTACATTGTAAATGTTCGCTGGAGGGAAGGAAAATTATTGTTATTGTGCTTCTAAGAGATCAAAAAATCAGAAACCCTTTTTTTGCAAAAACATGCGGCTCTAGCGAACGATGTTCCAGTAGGCTTCCTTACTGACAGTTTTGGATGCCCCTTTAAAAAAAGATCAGCCATGCTCTACCTGCCAAACCTGATACATAAAATGGGTGTTCAATGTTATTTATAGAAGCCAATTCATAGGCAAGACGTCTTAGATCTCTCCTAGTAGGCCCATAGAATTTTGACTCCATTAGTAAAATATTGTAATGATATTTTATTGCCCCACGTTGGTGGGCCAAAATTGTAATGAATACGTTAATATGTCAATGTCCCACGTTGGTGCCAAAATTGTAATGATATATTACGTTAATGTCCCACGTTGTACGCCAATTTGCAATCTTAAGTTTAATATTTTTATGTTATGCAGGTTCACTGTTATACATGCGTGTACGACGTGTTGCCTACGTCATTAATATTTTTTATTTCTCTTCGTGGAGTATTGATATTTGATTTATTACTATTTGAAATGTGGGTTGATTTTTTATAGTATATAAATTGAAAAGAAAATAAATTTGTAGATTTTTTTTATGCTCAGCTAAACTCAATCAAACAAAATTCCCCATCAAAGGACGTGCGGTTTAATTCCTCACAGATGTATGTTTAACAAATCAAACTCCTAAACCTTCTTGTTGAATTCATGAAATTTTATTGAACAATAACAAATAGAAAACGAAATTTTTATGAAACTACAAATCTAAATACAATATCTTTAAATGTTAGTGTGACAACTCTGTTCACTGATCACGTTGACTGATGACAAGCTTCTTGGTCAGTTTTACAAAATTGCCTACAGTTCAGGCCATGATATGTATTTAATGAAATTATTCACAATTAAAAAATTAATGGTATAAATTATTATTATAAGATATTATGTCACGACTGAGATGTCGTCAACGAAGTTTGGAAAAATCCTTGAAGTTTATCAAGAAATGTAAGTATTACTATTAATTTCTATCATTAGTCAAACAAATCAAGTATAGTTTAATTTTAATTTCTTTCAGCGAACATCAGTATGGAAATGTGTCTCAAAATAAAACACACCTGGAGATAGTATTAAGATTTTTGGAATCTTCAACATATTATTTCAGATTGGAAATGTTTTTATTTTCTTTAATATCTTGTAGAATCGGTGAGTATACTCTTTCCTTAGTGATATTTATAACATTTTAGTGAACATCAAGCTGTCACTATGTAACGAGTTATTTTTTTTGGCACCGAATCGATGTTCACTTTTATTTTTTTCGTCATATTTTATTTTTACCGCTGTTTTATATAACTCGTTACTTACTTTCCGACCCCTTTCCGTTAGTTGTATTGAGATTTTGTTTTTTTTTTCTTCGTGAATGTATTTTATTATTAATCCGGAGGTACGCAAATTCAAATTCCATCGTATAAAATTTATCCGTTCCGATGTTCAAAATTTCCAACTAATGGGCCGTTCAGTATATATAAATTTTAATCAATTCCGAAGGACGGACAGTATAACAAAAATTTTTCATTCAACCTAAATAAATTTTACGACCGTTAATTACAATATAAATAGGAAAGCAACGATTGCTTCGGAATCATCGTCTTCTTCTTCGCTCATTAGAATACCTCCGTTCGTGAACTAGTCTGTGCTCTACATCCGAAAATTTTATTATCCGGTCTTGTGCGAAAAATTCCGGGAGTGAAAACCGGAAGGAAAAGACAATTGTTTGTGCCACTAGCAACTGTGTGCCTACCGTCCGATACCGAGGCCTTATTTAAAAGGTAAAGATTTTGTTTTATAATTCGCCGTATTTTCGAAATTCGTACCTCCGAGAAAGTAGAAATATTTTGTAAATTTTGCTTTGGATTTGTTTTCTGCCGTTTTGTTTTTTTTTCCTTTGCAAAGGAAAACCCGTTTGTATAGTTTTTTTGTTTCTCAATTTCTCTCTTAACCACGAAGTGTGGAAAATAAATGTTGATTTGTTGTATTAGAAGTGAGTTTTTTATTATATTCCTAAATTAATTGATTTTAGTTATTCGCCGGTTCTCAATTGAATTTACTACTTGAGTTTTTTTTTTCACAGGTCGTTTATATACAATTAACACTTGTGACGATTGTGATATATTATAGTCCAGGAAAAATAGCGATGATGTTTTTTTTTAATTTCATGCTACTCGACGAGAGGAATCTATTTTTATTATCTGCAATTATCAAATTTCACATCCCGAGTCGTTAATGTCGCTTTTATGAAATGTCTGAAGTTTGCGGTATTTTTTTCGGCTGACATTAATAAAACTGTCTATTTCATGTATAGCAATTATTAAAAATTATGATAAGTTGTGAAAAAAGTTATTTGTACAGTAAATTTTTTGGAATTTTTTACAACATAATTTGTTTCAAATTTAGGATAGTAATAGGTAATGTAAGACAAACGTATGAAACATTATATTTATTAATTTTTTTTAATAATATATTACACATTATAAATACAGAGAGCTGACGCAACAGAAGACGTTAACGCAGATTAACTGTACTTTTGAGAAATAAGTACAAAATACATATCGTGAATAACAATTTTTGAACAATTGAAATAATTTAATGAAAATACTCAATTGTTATATATGAAATAAAAGGATAGTTGCTAATGAGTTACATTTCCATGTTATTACAATACAATTATTCCAAATGAATATTATTAATGTCAGCCGAAAAAAATACCGCAAACTTCAGACATTTCATAAAAGCGACATTATCGACTCGGGATGTGAAATTTGATAATTGCAGATAATAAAAATAGATTCCTCTCGTCGAGTAGTATGAAATTAAAAAAAAAATCATTAATTTATCTTGGATAGTTCCCGGTGGTCGATTTTGAAGTCGCGCAGCGAGAAATTTTCTCGAGTGAGTCGAGTCGAGTCCGAGTCGGCTCCCCACACTCCGTCGTCACGAGCCAGATAGCAAAAATGATAGCGTCGCGTGAACTTTGGAAATGGCTTTTGGCTTAGTTATCCGTTCCCCTTTGAATAAATATTTTGCACATTAAAAGTAGTCCGTTTTCCGACCATGAATATATATTTTTTTTTTCGCTGCACCTCGAAATTGTTGTACAATGAGCCTTTAACTTTGACGGTTTGTTACTCCGTTGTTTTTCAAGCAATCTAAACGAATCTTTTTTCAGATTACAGCTTTTTTTATGCTCTATCAATGTACGTAATAATATATTGCAAAATTCGTTGAGCACGCGGTATATTGCATTTTGCAGCTAAGGCCGTTTTAAATAATCATTCCCACGGCCGCGGAATTGCATATTTTTGAAAAATAATAACGACACATGACTTATCACAGTGACATCTGCCAACAAAGCAAACCGCATAAATACGGGTGATGGGCAATGTTGTACAGGGCTAGAATAAATAAATTTGTTTATAACAAAATAATTTGCAAACTAATCAAGTTACAGATTCCAGATTTTGTACACGTTATTTGTACATGCGAGGGCATAATTAGGTGTAATATAAAGACGTCATGATAATAATATCGGGTTTTTTAATTTGTTCATTAATAATATTGAAATTAATGTTTATTTGCTCATAACTTCGGACCTAATTAATATTTTTTGACGTGCAAAGTCTAGTTTTGTAGATCTTTTGAAGAGGAAAAGAAAAGTTCTTAACGTTTTTATTGTAAAATTGAGGGGTGAAAAGATATACAAGAAAAACGTTATTTTTACTCAAATCGCACCATACTCACCCCAGAAAATTTTTTGCCAAACGATTTCGAAGATCGGGAAAAGTGCATCTTATTCTACATCAATTTTGCCCTCTATTCACTCACAATCATCCACTTTGATGGAAATAATGCTCCCAACTCTATATTTCCTGGACTATAATTTTTTCGGGTCATTTGTGATTATTCTGTGTGTCGGAACTCATGTCTATTTTAAATAAAAAATTTTATGTCAGTTTTTTTTGTTTAAAGTAGTTTGCCGGTACAATTTAAATCCTAAAGGTCTCTCGAACGTGGAAGTGGTTCGATTACCTGGCCGATTTAAAACGTTCTTTCCCCGTCCCGTGAACAATTTTTTTTTTATTTTTGATAAATCGTAGTTTGCCGGTTCACTTTAAATCCTAAGGGTTGCTCGAACTTGGAAGTGGCTCCGTTACAACTCGTTCGATTACCTGGCCGATTTAAAACGTTCTTTCCCCGTCTCGGGAACAAATATTTTTTATTTTATTTTGATAAATCGTAGTTTGCCGGTTTAATTTAAATCCCAAGGGTTACTCGAACTTGGAAGTGGCTCCGTTACAACTCGTTCGATTACCTGGCAGATTTAAAACATTCTTTCCCCGTCTCGTGAACCAATTTTTATTTTATTTATTTTGATAAATCGTAGTTTGCCGGTTCAATTTAAATTCTAAGGGTCTCTCGAACTTGGAAGTGGCACCGTTACAACTCGTTCGATTACCTGGCCGATTTAAAACGTTCTTTCCCTGTCTCGTGAACAAATATTTTTTATTTTATTTTGATAAATAGTAGTTTGCTGGTTTAATTTAAATCCTAAGGGTTTCTCGAACTTGGAAGTGGCACCGTTACAACTTGTTCGTTTACCCGGCCGATTCAAATCGTAATTTTGATAACCTGACCGGCTCTGCCTGTTACGTCTGTTATAGTACGAGGTATATGGTGTAGATACCAATTTTTTTACCGTTATTTGAAGTAAATAGACCACAGAGTATTAATTTTGATAATTTTGAATTCCTATTATTTTCATTATTAACCGCAATTTATTGATTGGAGAACCAAGATTTGGCTTTTCCGGATTGTTACTAGTTAGTTAAATTCAATTCAACAAGACCCCTGGAATTTTCCGTAACCTCCATCTGAGGCTATCTGGAACTCTTGACGCTAGGAGTCAAGGGGCCGTGGAGCAAACCACGTTAAAAATCTGGCGCCCGAGATTTGAACCGAAAATTTTGCTTCAAGGGTGGGGGAGGTAAACGCGTTACAACTTGTCTGTTTTTCTTGACTGTCAAAGTTAGGTTATGTTCCTACTTGATTATAAAATTAATCTTTTTTCTAGGTTAATAGAATTTGAAACAATCGAATGTCAGAGAGAAGCCAAATACATCCTCCCTGAACGACGACTTTTATGACACTAAACTGATAAATTTGGGTTCTCTAACCTTACTTTTATGGTCAAAATTTTCCCAAATTTCTTAATATCACTTCAGGATATGCAAAAACTATACTAAATAAGGGCTAATAACATCCTATAACTAAAATAAACCATCATTCGCGTTGCTTTTGCGTTTTATTGCTTATTTTGAAGATTTCAATATTTGTCACTTGAATGTTGTAAAAGGCACTATATTCTGTTAAACACACGCGAAATGATTTTAAAGACACTATATTCTTTCGTTTTTCACACTCTTTCCTTCGCCTTTCTTATGCTAATTTACAATATTTTTCAATTTTTAAATATCAATGTCAAGGTTATGCCTTTTATGACAATTGTGTTCTTTCTGAACATTATATCATCGCTTTAATGATATTGATAACCTTTTTAAACATAATATCAACATTTACTAATAGAATTATTAACTAAAAATCTATCTCTATTTATTTGGTTTCATATCTGTCAAATTTTCTTGTGACTACATATCTTCAATTTCACTCGCTGTGAATTATAAATTGTTATTTGATTGACTTTATTGTTTATAATTAAAGAGGAAGGATAGTTAGAACTTGTTCTTACATCAAATCGTCAATATTAATCTCCAGTGAAATAGTCTGGACCTAAGCTTTTTGAGATAGTTGTTCGAATGACAAATTCTCATTATTACATTTGAATTGTTATCAAATCAAATATTCTAGGTTTTTGTAACTATGTAAAAGTGATAATAATTCCATTTATCTAATTATATTTCTCTGTTAACATACAGAGTGTTTGTTTGTTAACATACAGAGTATTTGTTCATCTAGTGTCACAATATTTTTGTAACTTCAGTTGTTTCTACCTTTCTTTCTCGTTGAGTTTTACATGTATTAAGTTTATCCTTTGTGAGGTTATTTATAACATCACAATATATTCTAATAACTGCTTTTCTATATAATCGCCTCAAATAAATGTTCTTCAAAGCTTAGTTACTGCCGCCTCACAGGTGAAACAGTGGTGCTCTGACAAAGTCGGAAGAGAGTGGCGCGAGGAACTCCATGAAACTTGGCTGCCTTCAAGTACCCCATAATTTTTTCTCTAACAGCGTTAATTGCAGCACTCTTATTCTTTTTATCATGTATTTTTCTTTTATTTTCACAAACCCGCTTGTTCGCGGCATTCTGAAATAAAAAAAATACTTTGTAGGAAATACCTACTGAAAAAGACTGATGTGAATATGGCATAGTAGTATCCCATATTTCCAACAACACCCGTAGCCAACATTTTAGGTGATATCTCATATCACAAATCAAATTACGGAAAAGTAGTTACCACACCGAAGAGTATAAATCATATATAACAACATCTATGTGCAAAGCATTCAATAAAAATATGCAACAAAAAAATATATCTTGATATTGACATACCTGCTAAAACTTTCGAAGCGTTTGATTCACAATACCAGGTGTAAAATACTAAAAAGCTAACGGACTGTGTTGTAGTGTTCTACCAGCAATAAAGTCGCATATATCAGTAAGTTTACCTACTTGCCGCCAGATCGAGACACTTTGTTTTGTAAAACGACCGGTATTCCATATTACACTCATATTCCATATTTGCACCTTCTCCTCCTATGTTTCGTTTGTAGACACTTCAAAGTGAATTATATAAAAAATTCAAAACCTCCATTCAAAATTATGATTCAATGGACTTTTTTCTTGGACGAAAAATAGTACGAAGAGGTTGACCAATACTGACGGATGCTCACAAAAAATTGTGATGAGAAGATCTTTACCATATGTATCTTAGATAAACGAGTATGTACTCCATGAAGGATTATGTAAAAGTGCTTCTAAACAGGTCTTATTTTTACTGCAATAATACTACAATGTATGGCAACACTGGATCGGCCAATACGACAACTTTTAACGCAGCACATGGATCAGCAATATACATCTCGGCAATAATGCCTGCAACAGTATGGCCCGTAAATTTCTTTCGTAAACGGGTTACACAATCGGGCAATAATGGCTGACGAAATAATACGCGTCGCAGCGGCTTTATATTGTTTTAAACAAACATTTAAAGAAAAAAAGACAAGATTGTGGGCTCGACCTTACTTCAATAGGCGTGAAACTTTAAATAATTTAAGTCTAGAAATAAGTCATGATAATAATCTATTTGAAAACTTTTCAACAATGTCAAAGAGCGACTTCCAAAAATCACTTGATATATTAAATTTTTCAGCGATAACAGCCCATCCATCTCTTTTAGCATTTCTATCTTTATATATTCCGGTTTTCACATTCCACAACTCATGGCGTAAATGTATTTTATTAATAAAGTCAATAATTCTCTCATTGGACCAAGTAGTAGTCATTTTATTCCTACGAATTTTTGCAGTGTATTTTCGCTCGCCAAGCGATCGTCCGGCAACCTGTCTGCAACAAATAAAACTACATCGGCGATACGAAACACGTTTGGCTATAGTGGCCGGGACATACTAAAATATTACCCTATATTGCATAGTCTGGCTGTTATTGTTGGAAATGTTGCCGGCCACTCTGTTGCAGCAGTAAGAAAAGGCTATTAGGGAAGCTAATACCGCATTTGTAAGCAATACCACAAAAACGGATCAGAACAACAAATTTGTCAACGTAATTTTTTTTAACAAGAAAAAAACCGATTTTTTGCGTACCTAACACAAATATATCGTCTCAAAATTTATATCTATAAAAAATTCATAATTATTATATCCACTGAATGGTCATAATATCGAGGAATATTTATGTCGCAGTCTAAATGAACTTGCCACTGGTCAAAAGGCACGAAATGATGTCTCAAAATACTTTTTATAATACTACTACTCGTATTTTATGGAAATTAATAAATCAAGTCTCTTGGAGCAAATCGAAATCGGAATCGAGATCGAACAGAACATTCGCTAACCAATGTAACACGGAATTTCTCCATTAATTTTATTACTTAATAATATAGCCAAGTATAGATAAAAAACAACTCTGATTACGAAAAATGAAAATATCCATTATTATTATTTATAAAAATCACAAATCTAATAGTCATACATGAAAAAACTTTACGAGAAATACAAGATAATAATTCTTTTGAATAATTTATTGCTTATGTAAAAGTTGATTTATTATAAAAATATAGCAAGCCTCTCACGTTTTTTTTCAAATTATCTTTTTTTTTGTTTAGATTGCTATAAAAGCATAACGAAATTGGAAGTAAAAGTAATGGGGAGTTCCGAGTCTTAGTATATCATTGCCCCTAAAGTTGACGCTAGTGACATTACATTTGTAACCACCCTCAGAAGCTTCACATTGTGATACATTCAATTTATTTAGATCCAATCTTGAAAAATGCTTGTCGGAAAAGTATCCCTAGCGACATCTAAGATATGAAATCTTGAAATTTCCAGACTAAAATTGATAATAATGAATAGAGATAGTTTTGGTTCCGGAAAAATTCCCTTTTCTTGTCATATTTGGCACAAAATATTAAATATAACAAGGGTCGTAATACAGTTATTTGTGGTATATTATTGGACTAGTTGTTCGATTAAATTGCTTAAGTATTTTCATCTTGAAAACGATTAGTTGTAGATGGAGTATGATGAACTGGTTGTATTCGAGGGTAGACTTTCCCAAATAATAATAACTAACTAGAGGACCCGACAGACGTTGTCCTGTCCTAACCCTGTTTTGCCAATACCATAAAGCAAATTCAGATTATTTTCATTTTGATAAAAAAATATCACATTGGTACGTATTTTGGGTAGAAAAATCCAATATTTATTTTTTGATAGAAAGAATATCATCGCTGAATTCAACTTTTTTTTCAGTTTTCCGGGCCAACAAATTTTTTGCGAATTTGACCTATTTTGTTGATAAGACTGTACAAAAAAAACCCCATGCAAAATTTAAAAAAAGTCTAATTTCAAAAATACATTTTTGGATTTCTGCCCTTGAAATTAAAAAATGATTCACAATCTTCCAAAAACTTCACAGTAACATACAAATGAAATTTGGGTTGAACAAGTGCAAAACTTTAAACTTCGGAAAGTGTGAAGTAGTCAATGGAGATGTGTTAGTACCTAGTTGCAATATAATAAATTCAATTTAATATGGTGAAACCTACGAATATCTAGGATTTCAACAGGCCAAGCTTTTGGATCATAAGCAAGCCAAAGCGAAAATAAATGAACAATTCACACAAAAGTTGAGTTTTTCATTGAACGCAGAAAATATCGTGCAAGCACGGTCCTGACAACATCAATTTATAGGACCACATTACAGAGAAAAAGGGAATTTGAGCTCTTAGTGACAAAGCTCATCTACACTAAAAACAAATGGATATACTACGAGCATTAACAAACAAAGCGTAAACATCAAATTTGCACAAGCTGATCGCAAAGCAGATAATAATTATTCTCCCTTTAATCCTTGAAAGTCTGGCCTACTTCTAGGAGTCCTGACAGATTCCGATAAACAAGCGAAGTGTGCTTGAAAAGCACTACATGGTCGACATTATTACCACCTCAATCAACCACAAATTGATAAAGAAGCGTCAAATCAGTGGCTTTATGATGGTACATTATTGCCTGAGATATAAGGTTTTATGATACCTATTCAGGATCAGGTAGTGATTACCAACAATTACAGAAAGTTTGTTATCAAGAGTCCTAACATTTCATCAGACAAGTGGAGAATCTGCCAACAAATCACAGAGACCATAGAACATACAACTTCAAGGTGGACATCAATAGCAAATGCTGACTACCTACCAAGACAAAATCAACTATCCAACATCATCCTCCAGAAGATGGCTAGCAAGTTTGAATTAGTGAATACTTACACCTCTTACTACAAATACCATCCGCAAGTAGTCCTAGAGAATGCTGATGTTAGACTCTACTTCGATAGGTCCGTTATCACTGATAGACAGGTGACGAATAACAGGCCAGATATTGTAGTGGTGGATAAAAAGGTTAGCTCGGTTCTTTTTGTTAAAGTTGCTGTAAATAACAACAATAATGTTTTGAACAAATACAATAAAAAAACAGCACTGATCTTGCCATTGGAATAGGACAAATGTGGCATACAGGGAAAGTGGAGGTGGTACCGGTTATCGTATAATCTACAGGTCTAATTCCTAGAACTATATAAGGAAACCTGGACAAACTAGGTCTTCATAAAAATACGTACATCGATTTGTAGAATGAAAACATGCCCTTTGGCGGAAGACGTTCCTTTTCTCACGACACTATAAATGGTAGATTGAATGCTACGGAAAGAGCAAGATACAGACCGAATAGAGAGGCAGTCATCAAACAAACCCTACCTCCTAGCTTTTGGACATCAGTAATCCTGGATGGAATGTTGATAAGTTGTAATTTTTCCAAGAAATCCAATACAGAATATAATAATGTAATCGCAACACAATTCCCAAACATAAAAAAATGGCATTGAATTATACAGGGTGTCAATTTTAAAACTTACAATGGGCTGTACCTCGTGAACGGAAAGAGATTTCAAAAAAATGTCAAAACCGTTTCTATGCCCCACCTACCCCACCTACAAAGATTCAAATGGCAACCCCCTACTTGTGATACGTCGTTTGAAAGCCCATAGAAAATGCTTTCCAATGATCTGAGTCATAGTTATACAGGGAGTAACAATAAAGCAGAAACATTTATTTGACAACAAAATGAAAAAGTGTTAAATGTCGAAGTACAAAAATGTTAATTAATTTAGTAAATGTTCTAAATGGTTTCCATTGTTGTGTAAACAATAGTACAACCTATTTTCGAACTCCATACGAACGTTGGCAAATGTTGCTTAAGTAATATCACGAGATGCTTGACTAATTCTTCGTCGTAAATCGTCTATTGAGGTTGGTTCGGTTTCATAAACAACCGACTTAAGGTAACCCCACAGAAAAAAATCAGGTGGCGGTAAGTCTGGTGACACAGGTGGCCTCAATGTGACCCCTCCTTAAAATCCATCTATTTGGATAATTATTGTCTAACCAGTCCCTAACTGCTACTGCGTAATGGGGAGGTGCTCCGTCTTGCTGGAAGTGCAACAAATTTTCATCTAGAGCTGGATTGCCATCGCCGTGCTGCTGGTTCTCTAATTCATGAACAATTAAGGGCTCAATAGTGTTCTCCAGCATATCGAGGTACATTTCACCGTTCAAATTTCCCGGTATAAACAAGGGGCCAATAACAGAATCTCCTAATACCCCTGGCCCTACTCCCTGCCCCTACCCCTACTCCCTTTTGTTTATTTACATTACCATTTAGATAAAATGTGCACTCATCACTAAAACAAATATTTTTTTTAAGTCTAGGTTCATTCTTAATCATTTCAGTCATAATTTCACCAAACTGAATTCTTCGGTCTGGATCGTCATCGGACAATTCTTGAAGACATTGCATTTTATAGGGGTGAAATTTATGAAGCTTCAAAACTTTCCGTACCGACTCATGTGATAGTCCTGTTATTGCAGAGACGTGACGAGTTGATAACGTAGGATCTATTCCAAATTGTCCAAGGACTTCAATTTCAGTTGCTTCATCGAGTACTTTCGGCATTCCTTCTTCTATTTGCCACCGAACCCGTACGTCTCTCTAAATTTTGCGACTAAATCACGGTTATACACGTGACTAACATGTTTTTCAGGATGTCTTTTATTAAACACGTTAGCTGTCTGCAAACAACTTTCGTTCTGGGAGCCAAATATTCGAATTATCTCAACACCTTCAGGTATACTGTAAACCATCGTGATTATTGTAGTTAAATTAGAGTACAAAACGTACCAAAATATTTTCGGACCAAACGTACAAATAATTAAACTATCACAAATCACAATGACATTAAGGTAAGTATCAAATGAAATATAATTTGAGTATAGAAAGGAAGTGCAAAACAGAATAACAAAATGTGTGGTTTAAAAACTGCAAAGCAAACAAGTTTTTTTCTTTGAAATACAATTAATAGAACATTTAACACTTAAATAGGGCCCGTACTTGCACTTTCGAAGCGAAGTATCGCTCCACAATTAATTGTTATTTTCGTTGTCAAATAAATTTTTCTGCTTTATTGTTGCACCCTGTATAATTATGACTTAGACCGTTGGAAAGCATTTTCTACGGGATCTCCAACGACGTATCACAAGTAGGGGGTTGCCATATAAATTTTTGTAGGTGGGGTAGGTGGGGTAGGTGGGGCATAGGGGGTTGATGGAGGTGCGTTCTCTCTCATGTCATTTTATTTTTTCCTCTCTACCATTTTTTGAAATCGCTTTTTGTTCACGAGGTACAGCCCATTGTAAGTCTTAAAATTTTCACCCTGTATACAGATGGCTCTAAAGCAAAAGAAGGGACTGGGATATAAGTTTACAGGCAAGGAACCAAACTTACTAAAAATTTGAGGAAACCCCAAGGATTGTCCAAGCGGAAAATCACGTCGTAGGAGTGCCCCTACAATATTGATGAAAGATATGGAAGGCAAAGGATTATCATAATGTCGGATAGTCATGAAATCACTGCAGTTCTTAAATGGTATGGTTCAAAGAGCAGTATAGTTATAGTACTGTGGGTTCCAGGACACACTGGAATAAAAGAAAATGGAATAGCAGAAAAAGGGTCTAAATTACCCCTTTGTGGACTGCATCTCTTTTGCGGTATCAGGGTTGATATTATCATTGGAAATAAAAATTGGAAAAAAAGTAGGTCGAG
Organism: Lochmaea crataegi; assembly: GCA_947563755.1. Classification (NCBI taxonomy): domain Eukaryota; kingdom Metazoa; phylum Arthropoda; class Insecta; order Coleoptera; family Chrysomelidae; genus Lochmaea; species Lochmaea crataegi. The sequence goes on along the minus strand of OX387427.1, from coordinate 39,938,260 downwards.
ACATTGAAAACATCTGGTAGGGCTTAGACGACTGAATATACTCCTGAAAAACTATAACCAAGGTGACATCAAAATAATGTTTAGGTCAGAGCAATAATACGCTGATAATCTCAGAGCAAAACAAATGCGAGACTGTTGCATATAAGAGGAAGACTAAACTGCGGGTCTCTTGGAATTTTTTTAGGGAATAAGAGTGAAGGACTTGCTAGTCTCTAAGATTTTTCTCAGGAACAGAGTAGAAGGGGATACATTAAATCTTTCAGGTATCAGTGAATGTTTCCTCCAATATATACATACACACATACATAATATACTCTAAAACAACTTGTTAACTAACCATTTTAGTGACATATCGTTCAAATGTATCACGTAGATTATTACATTACCAGTTTTCACAAAATGTTTTTGTTGGTAGAATTAGTAGTTGAATATACGAATCCAAAATCAATATATACATATACATGTAATTATATAAATATTTTTAATTTACAAATATCACCACCTCTCTATCATAAATAAAAAACGAGCAAACACAAACAGAAAGATAAATATCTACCATATGGTTTGTACAAACAAGGCATATAGATAAGGCATTAACTAATTAATACCCGAGTATTGTTTAAACCAAGCCGATATTGACAATTTTTGTAGATATTAAAAAAAAATGTATAAAGTAAGATAACGTTAGCTAACACTGGCTTTTTATGTGACAGGTAATTATGTGTAGGTATATAAATCACTTCAATTCAATAGACCCCGACTTTCATGTTAATTTCATTATCACGTTCAATTAGGAAGATTTGACAATATGAACCGTATTTTGTTAATCACATCAAATATTTTTATTGCGCCCTTAGGACATATTCGCAAATATATATTTGGACATGGATAGTATCAGAAGTGTTCAGTACAAAGAACACTTTCATATTATTATAGAAAAAAAATCTGAAATTGGGTGGCCGGTCGAGCTATTTTTCATTTAGTAGACTACCATCTTAGTGTCTTTGATCCCTCATGAAAATGTTTCCCATCCTTTCAGTGATACAAAAATGGAAACACTTTGGTAAGAAAATTTCAAGCAGAGTACCGCAGAATTTTTACCGTATAGTTTGATCGAGTTAGTTGGTTTTTGTTCCATTCACGAACCCCTTGAAGAAGAATCTATGCTTTTTCATTCTCAAAATAAGTGATATAAAGAGTTTGTGTCACTTTTCAATTCTTTTCACTCACAATAAAGCAGTTTTATGTCATAATTGACAATTGACAATTGACAATTGACAAAAATGTCATTAAAACTGTACCCAAAAACACGGAAAATAGTAAGAATAGTTTATGTAGACAATTTATTTTATTTTGCGACGAAAAAAAGTATAAATTCTATATAGTGGAGATATACAGTAATTTGTATTTTTATTCGAGAAATATTCTCCCTAAATACCGCTTGTGCTTAAAAATTAACCGGATAATTTCCATTCAAGCTTGTTGTTAATAATTCCACTCGTTCTTCAAACTTCGAAATTTTTTCATCTGTCAAATTTGACATTTCAACAATGTTCTGACTATTTTTTGATTGTTGTTTTAGCCAATGAGCATACAATTAGGCGATAATTTTGCACTAGTGCAAAATTATCAGGTCCTTCAAAATAAATGCAGACGTGATTATAAACGTTCATTCTTTATTGAAGTAACATGAAACTGTTAAAGCTAGTTATTGAAATTTTCACAATTAAAAAAGCAATTATTGAAATTTATGACTGAACCAGTCGAAGTTTGTTGTTGGTCAGAAACAACGTTACTTGAAGCAGAAGTTGAAACTGAAAAAACACTAAACTCGTTGTTTTCACTGTTTCTCATTTTCTTTATTATTTCCTCGTGAAACTCTTTATCGAGTTGTAAATAAGGTTTTTAAATACAGAGGATATCAAGCTTACTAACTATTCGTTACGAGCTACGGCCGTCTCCAATCTCGCAAAAAAGGAGGTGGGCGAGCAGCAGTTCATAAAAATCACGGGTCATTAGGATTCAAACTCAATAACGCCATATATTCAGTTCCTGCAACTTTTGATTTAGTTTAACCTTGAAAAAATAGTTTCATTATATTTTTACGTATACTTTCATAATATATTTTCTATGAAAAATATGAAAACAAACGTAATTCTGCGTCCCTATTTTATTTCCAGTTACGGGATGGTTATTGATGACAAGGTAAGAATTCATAAATGAATAACGTCATTTTGACAAGTTGACAGCTTATTCGGGAAATATTCATATATTTTTGTTGGTAATTTTTTGTTTCAACCGATTTATTAATAATAAATAAGGATGGTCTTATTCTAAATGGGTATAAAATTTACTATACACACGTGCATCAAAATAACCGGATAATATCGCAATCCAGCGTGGTGTCTTTGAAAAACTGCATTCGGTCATTTTCATATTTTGGAGAAAGAGCCGTACACAAAAATGAAAATGAACTCATGCTGTCATGTATAATTATCGGTAATTTTGATGCACTTGTTCAGTTACTTACGAATACATAAAAAACTATGAAACAACCTCATTTTCAAAGTGAAAATGTACAATGATTGAAATTATCCCAATGAATATGTGGAATGATGAATATGTAGATTTTCTTAATACTCCTGACAATTTTTTTTATGTAAAGTCGAAGGCGTCACACGATTTTCCTTTCCTGAACTATGATTTGATATGTTTGAAATATCATGTTTTGCATTTGTAATTTTCTTAGCTATGCCAAGCTTATTTTCCTCCGATTCTTGGATGTACTCCCCAACGTTCGCCGTGGTTTTCCAGCCACCCTGAAGTTTTTAAGTGGTTATGTCACCACAACTACGAAATTATGAGTCCCGCTTCACGATAGGGAACTTTTTCCATTTCTTATCTCCCTTCTTCAGTTTTTGAAGACATATCTGAGGTAAATATTTGATTCGGATCACTGGGTGAGTAGATACCTTTGCATTCAGTCATATTGAATCTATGTAGAATATCCGAGATGTATTTTTCTTGATCCAGTGTAATTGATCCATCTTCTCTTTTCTCAAGTTTCATTCCCAAACAGAAATGCACTTTATAATTCGAAAGTCAAAGTAATGTCATTTGAAAATAATAATAAATCCTCTACGTAAACAGCGACGATGCAAATCTTGTCCTTATTCCTAACAAAATATAATACAGGGATCAAATTCTAATTTTTGGAATTCTAGTCTACGAATGGTATAATCTAGTTTGTCATACCATGATCTACTTGCTTGCTTAAGACCATAAATAGGCTTAAGTAGCCGACAAGTTTGTTTTTCTTCATTTGTACTCCATATAAATTTCTTTTTTCAACTCAGGATGTGAAAACGCGATAATTACGTCCATTCATTGGATATCTTGCTCACATTTAGAAGCTCTTATCTTATCGAAGAGTGACGTACAACAGGCGAGAAAGTTTCAGTATAATCTAGTCCATTTTCTTGCGAGTAACCTTTTGCTACCAAATGGGCTTTATACTTCTCAATTTCACCATCCGAGTTGTACTTTGTTTTAAACACCCATTTCGATTTAACAGCCTTACGACCAGGTGGAATTTGAGAAAGTACCCATTTCTTCTTGCATGGATTTTTTCCAGTTTTTTGCGTCTCTACTGGTTAGAGCTTCTATAGCAGATTTTGGATCTTGTTTGCTGCACAAACTTGCTTGATAAGATATAAAATCTTCATTAAAATTTTGTTTATTTTTAATTATTTGCCTTTGACTTCTAACGTCTTCTTCATTTTCTATTTTCTGATCTTCAATTTGAAAATTTTCTTTAATAACTTGACTTTCAGATTCACATGCACAAATGATTCATTGGTATCCCCATCTTCAACAGCAATCTCTCGAATCAGTGATTGTTGTTAATCACTGCTAATCTGCGTAGCATTTTGATGATCGTAGCCATCTTCTAAGCTGTGTATATCTTACAACTTGGACTCTTCTACCGTACTGGGATTTTCAAAAAATACGACTTCTCTAGCTATAACCAGCAACTTATTTTCAGGTTTAATAAAACGATAACCCTTGCTATTTTTACAATAGCCTACAAAAATTACTCCCATTTTCGACGTTTTTCTTTAGGAATATGGATCATAGCCTTACAACCAAAAACTCTTAAATTTGCCAGATCTGACTTCTTCCCGCTCCACATTTCTTCGGGAGTTTACTTGGAAATTGCCCTAGTTGGAGATCTACTTCTTAAGTAATTTGCGATTTTTATTGCTACTGCCCAATACTCTATTCCTAAGCCTGAATCAAATAGCAAACATCTTGTTTTTCAACCAAAGTTCGGTTAAGTCTCTCAGCCACGCCGTTTTGCTCTGGTGTATATATAATTGTATTTTGATGTTCAATTCCATTTTGTTTCAGTAATGTTTTAAAACTTCTATTAATATATTCATTTCCATTATCAGTTCGAGGTTTCTTAATTTTATTCTCCAATTTATTCTCAACTAATGCTTTATATTATTTAAAGCCAACTACAGCTACGCTTTTTTCTTTAGAAAAATAAACTGATGAATATCTAGTGTAATCATCTATAAACGTTAAAAAATAACGAGCTCCTCCAATGGAGACATTCTGCATAGGTCCACATATCTGAGTTTACTAGGTGCATGGTATCTTTGGCTATTTTACCTCCTGCCTTATTGAATGGTAATCTCCGCTGTTTACCTTTTAAGCTTTGTATACAATTAGAAGCCATATTAGCTGAAGTGAAATTTACGCCACTTGCTAAACCGTTCTTCAATAAATTCATTGAAATTCTATTTAAGTGACCCAAACGACGATGCCACAAATCATGAGTTTCCCATACAGCTAAAGCTTGTATTTGAGGCATTGTGTTTAATTGAAATATTCCATTTATATTTCTTGCATTTCCAATGATTGAATGTTTTTTTATTTAATTTTTTTTGTCTAAAATTTTGCAGCCAGTTTTATCGAAAACTAAGATATTGCCTTTTTTAACCATCTGATCAACAGATAAAAGATTGATTCCCAATTCAGGAATATAACACACGTCTTTAGCAGTTACCATCATGTCTGAGCTTAAAGATATATCTACATCTTCTTTTCCTTGACATAACAGTTTTGCACCATTCCCAATTGATATATATTGGTTGTTGCTGCATTCAAAATTTTTTTTCATTGTCTTGTTACTAGTTAAATGGTTTGTAGCACCAGAATCTAAATACCACTAGGTCTTTAAAACTTCGCCATTATCGTGAACATCAGTGTAAAGAGCTTTTCCATGATTCTTTTGCTTGAAATTTGACCTCTTTCCTTGATTTGGTCAATATGATTTAGTGTGCCCATATTCATTACACCCAAAACAACGATATTTCCGGTTTAATTTTTTCTTTAGATTTTCTTTTATAACAAACGCATTTTCACAAGATTTGCTATATGTTTTTGAAACATTTTCTTGATCTACGAGGTTTTTCACAAATTCAACTGTTATCTTCTGATTAGAACCTTGAATTCATAATATTAGAGGTTGAAATTTCTCAGGTAAAGCTCCAAGAATTTCATCTTCTAATGGTGTTCCTATATTTTCTAGCTGCTCTGCAATACTCACAATTCCGTTTAATTTATTAAAATCTCCAAATTTTGTCTCAAAAATTGAAGAGTAAAGGTAGATACGCCTAACGATACCAGCATCTTCAAATGTTCTCTGCAAATGTAACCATACTTCTCTTGCCGAATTAGATTCCTTAGTTTCGCATATGACATTTGGCTTAACTGATAAATTAATTTTTGCTGATGCTTTATTATCTAAATCTTTATCAACCGTCGTACCTTCAGGATATTCTATGCATCGCCATAAGCCGGAGTCAATAAAAAAATTCTCCATCCAGAATTTCCAGTCTGAATTATTTCTACCATTCAAATGTCCTGATTCCTGTAGACCGCCTATTAAAGTAGTCGCTATACATTCATACGATTAAAAAGTTACTTTATCATTTAACTGCTTTTGAAGCTATACTACTTATGCTTGCAATTTCTTAAAATCTTCTTTCGTTGCCATTTTCCACGAAATTCTTATTCTTTGATTATTTGCTATCTTATTGAGGGCCCATAACCTCTCAGCAGAGATAATGAATACACAGAAAGCGTTTATAGCAACTTTTATATAGAGCACAAAAATATGTGACAAATGTATATATTAATTATATTGACAACTACATGACAGTTTTTTTTTAACCAAACTACCACGAACAACTAAACCTAATAGTAAACATAAGTTAATATGTAGTTTCCAACAAAATCATATTATTAATTTAATGTTTTTATTATTTATTTAAACAGTTTTTACCGGTGGGATAAAATTATACACACTATGGCTAATTACTATCTATTTATTTAAAGAAACACACACACTATATTAAACTTAATTTATATACACACTATTATCAATGTCTACTAATTTATTTACACTCGGTATATTAGCTCTAATTTATTTTCACCACTTGGATATTACCCTATCTATCTGCATTATTTAATTCACTAATTCTTCCGAACTAACTGTACTGTACTCGTTTCACTAATTGTTTCGAACTAGCTAACTAACTGTCTACGCACTCGAAAACCCGCGTATATATAGTCCTTATCGGTTCTGGAAAACTCTAGTGCATTCGGCGCTCGGGATACGCGCGAACGAAACCGTTCCAGAATGTTCGAGTACATTTTAACGCTAGGGGAGAATATCGGCGCAGCCACCAAAATTTACAGTCGGGGGGACAGGGCCGGCTTTGAGTTGGTGACCTCACAACATTGCCCCCTCCTTAATAGGAAGTTCCTCCTGGAACTTCTGTGTAGCCGGGACTGGATGTTTAAATCGGCAACTGGACCCATTCCTACACTTTCCGGTCGTATGGAAATAACAGGGCACTGACTTAATTGTTCACTGATAACCGGGGGTATAGCTGCAGATTAATATGTGGACACCGGTATCTTCGAAGATCACTTTCATCATATTCCTGATGACTCGCCAATCCAAAGGGTTGCTCTCTATCTTAGGCATGGCTAGTTTCTTCACGTTGGATTCCAGGAAATGGTCTCGAGGGCTACGTAGCGCTTCCCACACATTCCGGTAGGTGGATTGATCTTGAAATACGTTCTTTGTTACCAGGTAGAAGATGTACCGTGAATTGTGGTTGAGTCTCAGTGTCTTGACAGGGGTTGGAATCTGTTCTTCAAGTTTTTCTAGTTGCCCAAACTTCTTTCGGAAGACGGTTGCTAGGCCTCGTGCGTTTTTGATACTGGCTGTGATGTTGTGTGCCAGTGAATAGTCTTCCGGGAGCATGAACAGGTCTTGTCGCTGTTCTGTAGTGACTCCAAATCTAGCCTTACCGGTTCCTCGATATGCGCCCATAAACTCTTCGAAGGCAGGGTCAGAATCTTCCTGGACTCTCTCTCACTCCTTCTTCTATGTCATGGTCTCCTTCGAACGGCGCTAGACGGTTTTGGTGAACTACTTTCGGTTTTCCATTAGGGATCTTGCTTATGCGATAGATGACGTCATTGATCCTCTTCTTGATCAAGTACGGACCCTTCCACGATTTTTGTAATTTTGGAGAAAAGCCTTTTCTCCTCGTCGGGTTGTGTAACCATACTTTGTCCCCTTCTTTGAAACTGCCTTCTGTGGCCTGCGAGTCGTACCGTTTTTTCATTCTGTCGCTGGCAACTTAAAGATTCGTTCGGACCAAATCATGCACATCGTCCACCTTTTTTCTCAACTGGATCACGTAATCTTCACCAGCTAGGTCTTCTCCAGGTCGACAGCCAAATTCCAGGTCACAAGGAAGCCTCATTTCGCGTCCAAATACGATTTTCGCAGGTGTTTGACCTGTGGACTCATTGATGGCGGATCGATAAGCCAATGCAAACAGGGAAAGATGTTGGTCCCAATCTCTATGGACTACTTTGGACAGGTATTTTCCAATAGTCCTGTTCATTCTCTCGACCATTCCGTCTGACTGCGGATGCAACGCCGTTGTCCTGGTCTCCTTCATTCCCAGCTTGTCACAAATTTCCTGGAATACACGGCTTTCGAAATTCCTTCCTCGATCGCTGTGAACTTCCAAGGGCACTCCATATCGGCAGATGAATTCCTTCACCAATACATCCGCGACAGTTGTGGCTTCTTGAATCGGGATCGCGTAAACTTCTACCCACTTCGTGAAATAATCCATCACAACCAGGATTTATTTACCACCATTTTCTGTGGTCGGAAATGGTCCAGCGATGTCTAAAGCAATCCTTTCGAATGGGCTTTCAACATTATACTGCTTCATGGGTGCCTTTCTCTTGCGATGTGGTCCATTACTCGTAGCACAAGTCGTACACTTCTTACACCAGTCCTACGCATCGTCGGAGCTGTTCATCCATTAAAACCTTTCACGGACTCGCTGAAGGATTTTCTTCACTCCCAGATGACCTCCTGATGGACGGTCGTGTAATTTCCTCAGTACCTCAGCTACTCTCGTTCTCGGGATGACTAACTGTCTCCTATTCCCAGAACCATCATCGTTTTCAAGAATTCGTTTCAACAGGCCTTCTTCCAATACGGGACTCCCTTGTCTGAGCCCAATATGTCTTAAGTGTCGGTGAAAATCTTGACACTTCTTGCCAGGTAGGTCGCCGATTTTCTTCCTTCCATTGTCGGATCATCTTCAGGTGAGGATCATTCTCCTGATCTTCTCTGATCCTGGTGAGTGACCATTCTTCATTTACTACTGTAGTTCTTGAAACTGCAGCTTGGTTAGATTCTGCCTTGTTGCAGTAGAAACAGTCTGATGGGCACGGCCGTCGAGACAGAGAGTCGGCATTTCGGTGGCTCACACCAGTCCGATGTTCGATGTTGAAATCGTACTCTTGAAGTCTTCCAATCCATCTAGAGATCTGGCCCTCGGCATTCTTGAACTGCATCAACCACTTGAGTGCTGCATGATCAGTCCGTATCAAGAATTTCCTTCCATACAGATACTGATAAAAGTGTTCCACAGACTTCACTACCGCCAAAAGTTCTCTTCTCGTGACGCAGTAGTTTCGTTCTGGTTTGGAGAGGACTTTACTGAAATATCCCAGCACTCTTTCCTGTCCTCCTTGGATCTGTGAGAGCACTCCTTCAATCCCTACGTTGCTTGCATCAGTGTCAAGAATGAAGTCTCCCTCTGGTAACGGATATCCTAGTAACGGCGCCGTGGTTGAACGTCTCTTCAGGGTTTCGAAAGCAGTTTGACATTCTTCGTCCCAATGAAAAGTTCTGGTTTCTTCTGCGAGTCGAGTTAGTGGCTTGGCAATATCTCCAAACTTCCTTATGAACCTTCGATAGTAAGTGCAAAGTCCAAGGAAGCTCCTAACTTGATGTTTGTCGGTAGGTTGCGGCCATTGCTTGATGGAAGCAATTTTCTCTGGATCCACTGCCACTCCTTCATTGCTCACAATATGACCCAGATAGTTGACTCGGTTTTGGAATAACTGACATTTCTTCGGGTTTAACATGAGCTGGGCAGCTTGAAGTCGTTTATATACGTCTTCCTGATTCTTCAGGTGTTCCTCAAATGTCTTCCCCAATACTACGATGTCGTCCAAATAGACCAGACATGTTTTGCAAGCCAACCCTCTCAAGACATTTTCCATGAGTCTTTCAAATGTCGCGGGCGCATTACATAGCCCGAATAGCATGACGTTGAACTGCCACAATCCGGATCCGGTGGTAAAAGCAGTTTTCTCTTTGTCTTCTGGGTCCATTTCTACTTGCCAATAACCGGACTTCAGGTCCAACGTGGAAAACAGTCTGCTGCCGGCCAAAGTGTCTAGCGTGTCGTCGATTCGAGGCAGAGGATAGCTGTCTTTCTTCGTCACGTTATTTAGCTGACGATAGTCTACGCAGAATCTGGTAGTTCCATCCTTTTTCTTGACGAGCACTACTGGAGATACCCAAGGGCTAGTGGATGGTTCTATTACTTTCTCTTTCTTCATCTCTTCAATAATTCTTTCAGCTTCCTCTCTCTTTGCTCGTGGTAGTCTTCGAGCTGATTGCCTAATTGGCTTGGCGTCACCAGTATCGATTTTATGTTCGACGGCTGATGTCCTGCAAGTCTTCCCTCCTCTTGGTACGAAAAGGTCTCGATACTGCAAGAGAAATTCTCTCGAATCTGTCATTGGAATTGTCAGTTGTCGTTGTTTGACGAACTACGGATGTCACCGGTACGCAGGATCCAATTCTGGTTGACTTCTTGATGGTAATTGGGTGAGCGATTACCCAATTACGTTTACGTTTATGACACGTACTGGAATCTCCTTCGCTGATGTAACCAATCCTTTCCCAACCAGTACTCCTCTACCAACCTCTTCGTCGTGGTTCCATGGCTCCATCATAACCGGTGTACCTTCCTCCATGATTCTCTGTACCCTCATGGTTTCGCTTCGTGCAGGTAGAACAGTATATTCCTGTATTCCTTCTTCGATGTCAGCTGCGATTACCGTATGCGTGAACTTTTCTCCACCAATTCCCAATTGGATTTGAGTCTCTCCGTGAACATTGGCACTCTCACCGGTTGCGGTCCGGAGTCGCAGCCTCGTTGGCAGAAGCTTCTTCTTAGATTTTATTATCTCCGGCCGTATAATGGTTCTAATTGCTCCAGTGTCTACCAGCAGAGTATATTTCTTGCCGTTCACTTCGCCATCCACATAGACATTGTCCTTACGGCATCTGAGAGAGGCTATCAGTATGAGAGGGTCTTTGGAACGGTCCTGGGTCGGTGCTGCCCCCTCATGGTCAACCCGTTCTAGTTTTCCTGGTTCTGGGGTTCTTGGTTTGCTGGAGCCCTAGGGCGCTTACACGAACTGCGTACATGCCCTAGCTCGCCGCAATTCCAGCATTTAATCTTCTTCGGCCTTTTGTCTACCATGCCTTTCATTAAGTTGACGATTTGATCAAGTCTATCTTCGTCATCTTCTTCTTGAATGGTCCTGATTTTGTTGTACCCCGAAGCCTTCGTGGCTGCTTCATATTTAAAAGCAGTAGTTAATGCATCGACCAATGTTTTGGGATGCGAGAAACGAAGCGTCTTCTGCATATCAGGGTCACGCAAGCCATCAATGAAGGCCTGGATGCCCAGACATTCCATCATGTTCTCCGGTACTGATGGATAAGCAAATCGAACTAGTCGGGCGATATCCACTTTATACTCTTGAAGAGTTTCCCGTTTCTGCCTTCGGTTCTTCATTTGAGATTGGTACAAGTGCTCTAGATGCTCGTGACCATATCGCATGTCCAATCTCTTCTTCAGCTGCTCGAAGTCATCCGTTTCTTCAAGGGGTATTGTCTGAAGTACATCTAAGGCATCTTCCCGAAGCGCGATAGTTAAGTTCACTGCCTTCTCCTTATCGGACCAATTATTCGCTCTAGCGGCTGCTTTAAACTGTTTGACATAATTGGTCCACGACATCTTTCCATCGAACGTTGGGGCCTTGACTCGGGCAGAACTGCCAATATCTTTTGTCTTGGGGTGTTCTTCTGGCTTTCATGGTTTTGTTTGTTTGATCTTTTTTTCTTCTGTTGGCATGTCTTGTGTTCTTAAATCTGCCATTTTTCTTTCTAACTTCTGGACATTCTCGTCTATTGTTGTTATCGTATTCTCCATTTTCTCGATATCTGATTTTAAAGGAGAAATTTTATTTTCGACTTCAGCGGCAATGTCGTTTCTCATTGATAAGATATCGGCAGAAATATCGTTTTCCATGCTAGAAATCTTCTCATCAATATTAGCAGAAATATCGTCCATCATAGTAGAAATCTCGTCATTCATGGTAGAAATCTTCTCGTCCATATTAGCAGAAATATTGCCTTTCATGGTAGATATCTTCTCGTCCATAGCGGAAATGTTAGCAGAAATCTTCTCGTCCATAGCGGAAATTGACGAGATTAAGGTGGAAGCCTCGTCGTTGAATAAAAATGTTTCCGGATCCAATCCGTCATCTTCCAGCGCTATTTTCAACCTTTCAACTAACTCACCCTTCTTTCCGGACGTTTCCAACTCGCGATTTTCCAATTCTTCTTTTAGTTGTCACTTAGTCTCTTAGCCATTTTTTACGTAATTATTTATCTATATTATCCCACTTCTGACACCAATGTAATGTTTTTATTATTTATTTAAACAGTTTTTACCGGTGGGATAAAATTATACACACTATGGCTAATTACTATCTATTTATTCAAAGAAACACACACACTATATTAAACTTAATTCATATACACTCTATACTCAATGTCTACTAATTTATTTACACTCGGTATATTAGCTCTAATTTATTTTCACCACTTGGATATTACCCTATTTATCTGCACTATTTAATTCACTGATTCATCCGAACTAACTGTACTGTACTCGTTTCACTAATTGTTTCGAATTAGCTAACTAACTGTCTAAGCACTCGAAAACCCGCGTATATATAGTCATTATCGGTCCTTCGGCGCTCGGGCTACGCGCGAACGAAACCGTTCCAGAATGTTCGAGTACATTTTAACGCTAGGGGAGAATATCGGCGCAGCCACCAAAATTTGCAGTCCGGGGGACAGGGCCGGCTTTGAGTTGGTGACCTCGCAACAATAATTTAATACTTAGAAACATGTAACAAACAATGTGTTTTTATAAGATAAACATGCCAAGAACATAAAATACGAAAACGGCTATATTCACTAAAGTATGTAAGGCATGGTAAAATTACCTGTATACAAATTTTTCTATTATAATCACAAAGGGACAATTAATTCTACTAACATTTGACCAAAAAAGTTGAGTTAACTTAAGCACGGTGTAAAACATAGGTACCCAAACTTATTACTAATGATTCAGTATCATTTTAGAGTTAACCCTCCAGAGGTCGCGTACTATCACTCCGCATGACTGGCGGATAGCGACACCGATTCTACTTTGGCTCTGAGCTTTCCGCATGCGCAAATTTGACGCTTGTGTTAACAGATCTTTAATTAAGTTATCGAGAAGGGCAAGGAAAATCATTGAAGAAGCTATACAGTGTTGAAAAAATGGCTTATATATGATTTTCCTTGCCCTTCTCCATAAATTAATCAAATATCTGTTTTAAGTTTTAACCAATATAACACAAGCTTCAAATTCATGTAACCTTGAGACGACCAATCGTGGAATGCAAAGTGGGAAATATCCGCTTCTCATTTACGCCATCAAATTGATGACGTCATTAGGTTATGTTATGTTTGACACGAATTTGCGCATGCGGAAAGCTCAGAGCCAAAGTAGAATCGGTGTCGCTATCCGCCAGTCTCCGCATGCAACAAGCATTAGCCGTTATTTGGCAATCACTACTATTTATGTCTTGCCGCTCTCAGTACCTATCGGGAAACAGTATCTTATTGCCAGTGCCAAATATCAAGTTAGTGGGTGCACAACTGTGTGATTGATTATTAATTGCGGAGTGGGAGTCCGCAGCGACCACCGGCGGCGGCGTTTGTAATATAGTCTTATTTTGAAGTTGATTTGAATATAAACATAGGTAAGTTACTGTAAGTTTTTTAGAAATTTTAACATACTAAATGATTTTTAATATTTCCAGTATTAATGGCAGAGTATGAGAAAGAGCAGTAACGCCTTCGGCGGTTAATGGAAGAGTGTTTAGAATCTGACCAAAACCTGTTGTTTTTGATAATGAACCAGAAGAAAATGAAGATGATAAAGAAACTAAAGAAGATTTTGATACAGATACGGAGCCGGAGATTTCTGACGACGAGTATGAAACAGATGAGCCATCATTATATTTTTTGGGAAAAGACAACATTACTAAATGGGAGAGACATGTACCAGCCCAAGATGTTAGAACCTGGTCAGATAATATTGTAACCCATTTGCCTGGCCCAAAAGCTGCCACAATAGGTTTGATAAATCCAATTGATATATGGAGCTATTTCTTTCCTGATAACATGTTGGATGTTATTGTTGAAACTACCAACAAAAGAATTGAATTAGTTAGAGGCAGTTATTGTCATGATCGCGATGCCCTACGCACCAATATAGTAGAGCTGAAAGCACTAATTGGACTAATTTATCTTGCTGGAGTTAAAAAATGTGCTCGCACGAATTTGGAAGAGCTATGGAAAACGAATGGAACTGGTGTGGAAATTTTCAGATTAACCCTTTCAATTTCAAGATTTACATTTCTTTTAAGACATGTCATATTTGATCACGCTGAATCTCGTGAAGAACGAAACTTAGTTGATAAGCTTCCACCCATTCCACAAATTTTTGATACTTTTGTTAATAAATGCAAGGATGCATATACGCCATCTGAGTATGTTACAGTGGACGAAAAACTTGAAGCATTCAGGAGACGTTGTGGGTTTCGCCAATATATCCCCCAAACAAGCCCAATAAATACGGGATAAAAATATTTGCCCTTTGTGACTCCAAAACTTATTATACATGTAATTTAGTTTTAGTTTAAGTTTATGTTGGAAAACAACCACCGGGGCTATTTGAAATCGATAACTCCTCTGGCAAAGTAGTAGAAAGACTGTCAGGACCAATTCGGGGATCTGGAAGAAATATTACCAAAAACCAACTTTAGGCTTACCATATTGGGAATAATAAGGAAAAATAAGAGGGAGCTTCCTCTTCAATTCTGTAACCCATCAAAACGTCCAGAAAAAACATCAATATTTGCTTTCCGTAAAAATTGCTCATTGGTTTCATACATTCCAAAGCCAAAAAAAATGTTTTTCTGGTCTCAATTATGCACTACGATGATGATTTGGATAAAGAAACGGGTAAACCAGAAATGATTATGATGTATAACGCAATAAAAGGTGGAGTGGACATGGTAGACAAACTTTGTTCTGTTTATAACTGTGCCAGAAATACACAAAGATGGCCCATGGTAATTTTCTACTCGATGCTGAATGTAGGTGGTATAAACTCATATGCTATTTTCAATTCAAATATTTTCCAAAGTGAAGACCCCAGAAGAGAATTTATGAAAAAAATAGCTTTTCTACTAGTCTCCCAACAAATGTGAACTCGCATAAGGATTAGCAACATTCCAAATACCATAAAAGTTCGCATTCAGGAAATATCTAGGGCTTCACACGAGAGCGATATTTTTCTCGTCTCGTCTCGTTCTCGTCTCTAAAAAGCGAGACGAGACGAGACTAGGGCTTCACACGAGAGCAAGATTTTTCTCGTCTAGTCTCGGCCTCGTCTCGAAAAAGCGAGACGAGACATTTTTGAAAATATTACGGGCGATACCGAGACCACATACAGCGCAACCCGAGAGTCGTTTTTAGTCTCGTTAAATTTTTTTATGAAGTTTTTATTGAAAAAATTAGAAAAGGTCTACATAGAGAACAATACATTTTACAATATATAAAATCTGGTGACCATCTGTAAAATATTTTAATGTAAATTTAAAGTGGTGGAATAAAATAATAAGACAGGTCGGTTTTACCAAAATTAAATCGACTCTTCCTGTATCGCCTCAAATATAATAGGGTCGTAAAATTCAGCAAAATGGTTAAGGTTTTATTAATATGATAAGCCTTTGAATTAAATATTTTAGAAGTTCTTGGGATAAATAAATAGAAAATTCTGGGAATCTTCTTAACGACCAAATAGATATCAACCATTCTCCCTTATTAAACTTATTTACCTAGAAGATAGGTCAGGAGTAATTGTGAATGAATTTCCAGGTACTCTTGTTCAGTAATTTTGTTAATATTCGTTGAATTCCGTATTTAGGCATTTTTTTTACTTTATTTCCATGTAAACATTTTGTAATACTTTGTCAATATTCTTAAAATTCCATATCCATGCACTGTATAAATTGAAAAATTTTCATTATACTTTCACTCGTTTGCTTTGATCTTTAGACTTCAGTTACATCAACATGTCAACGAGTGCTGTTGTTATAAATATAGTTTTATAAAATTATTTATGGATTTTATTATCAATATTTAAAATTAAGCGAGAAGAGACGAGACAACCGGAAACAAGACGAGAGCGAGACTTGAACAAGACGAGACAATCGGTAACGAGACGATACCGAGACTTGAACGAGACGAGACAACCGGTAACGAGACGAGACCGAGACTTGAACGAGACTCAATTTCTTCGGAATTGACGAGATCAAGACGAGATTTTTGATACTCTCGCCCACTCTCGTCTCGTGTGAAGCCCTAGAAATTTTGAAGATTCAAGTTCTTGATCATGCAGAACCGACTCCGGAACGACGAGGAAGATGTGCCAATGCGACAGAATGAAAAACCGACCAACTAGATATTATTGTATCAAATCTAATATTTCTTTCTGTTTAGAACATTCAACCATTATTTGTAACGAGTGCCTTGAAAGTGCATGGCAGAATTAATTTTTTTTCACTTCTATTAAAATAGTTTGCTACACATGTACAATTCCAAAATACTAAGTTCAAAAATGTTAATATTGTAAAATTATTTGTAAAGTTTCTTTTTAATGAATAAATATTTCATAGTTTTGAAATAATTAAAAAATAAACTCTTATATATTTGTTTGTAGTCCCTAAATTTTCTTTTATTTGCCATGCGGAGTGTGAGTCCTTAGCGACCACTCGTGTTTCAATATAAAGCGCGACTCCTGTATGGTTAAAATTATGTTGAATGTATTTATTAATATGCTTTTTAGTGATTTAGTTTTAAAGTCATGTTACAATAATCTCATTTTATTATTAATAAGGCTGATAATGTCTAAAAACGCAATTGTTACCTAATACCATTGTTTAAGTCTACTTATACAATGCTAATACCTTGCCTAAAAACCGATGCGAGTAGAAACATCTTTGTTTTTGGAATATGGAAGTAATTAAAAATGTTCCTCCTAGTAAATATTTGTATAACGACTAGGCGGTAACAATGGTAATCCTCCTCCCCAGTGTAGAGTTGTGCCTTACATTTTCCAATATTTAATCAAATACGTGATGCGATACAGGGAAGCGGACATCAAGATAATGTATCTTCCTCACGTAATACTCTAATATAAAAAAACCGTACAAGACGTACAACTTGTTATAATTTTCATTTTCGAACCATTATATTTTTCAATTTCTCTAGAATCCTTCCGTTGTTAAAAACAAATTTCATATAAAGTATGGGTTGCATAAGAAGTTCGTCCAAGGCCCCTTATCGGTCACATGCAGAACTAATAGTTGGATACTATAAGGGATGTAAGGAACATTTACTAGTTGATAACGATTTTGCGCCCGAGCGATAGCAAGGGCTGGCAATAAAGTTTGTTGTAAAGCGTTTATCTATTTTTTGTTGTCTTTAATGAAAAAGGAAGTCGTATAAAATTTTGTTAATTGAAAATTGCCTAACTTGTTGAAAAAGTCAACTTCAAAACTCTTTTTCAACGGGACCTTTTTCTTTGAAGATGCAAGGACATACCATATTTGTATATTTTTTTTGAAGTTTCAAACTAATATCCAATACTTGAAAATTTAATTTTGATGAATGTTCATTAATAGAATTGAATATTTTTATGTATGTATCTTACTTTGTTTCATATTTCTTTATATCGAACGATATAAATTTGTAAATATTGTATGTAGTCAACTAAAAAAAACTGCCCGAATTTAAAAGAAATAAATTTCACAAAATAACAGTAGAGTCGTCCGGAACCAGCGATACATGTCAATCCGTGGCGAGAGAAGAGAGCAATGAATAGTTCGATGTTTAAACACCGCGTCGCCTAAATACAGTACCAATTTTAATGAATAGTGGGGGGTACGCTGGAATCTCCATAAAGTACAAAATTCACATTTCGTTGCGTCTCTTCTTATATTTATCACTCAACGGTAATATTGAGTCTACCAGAGGAAAAAATGAACTTTTAAACGATTTGATTTTGAATTTCCAGTAACTAACTATTTAAAGTGTTTTTGTGCCTGATTCAAATGATAAATATATTTTTTTGTGAATTGTGGTGTATTGTACAAGTTAATAGGAGTTACATAGGTGAGTTTATCACACGGAGTTATTCAGTTTTGCCTGATTTCAAAAGTTATTTTATTACATAGAGTAAATCATATTGATAATCATTTCAATGATTATTGTTTTTGAAGAACTTCAACTCATAATTCTATACTGTATTGTGGACTCCTTACCCATATTTTCATGGACCCCCTCGATTGTGGAGAGTTTGAGACATTTGCGGTAGTTATAATGTTAATTGTGACGTATTCCTCACATTAATTGGGTAGAACTTGCGCACATTGCACCTTTTCCTAATAACCTAAATACTTACAATTGGGCATTTATTTTTGATCAACTAACATCAAACTACATCATGCTGATCATATATATCAAAGTCTCAAGAATCAAAAAATTCCATTGGGTACGAAAACTTATAACAAAATATTACAGAATCTAACTGACGAAATTCATAAAGAAGTGGTAAGTTCGCAATATTTACCATCATCTATCTTTTGTTTCATACTGTATTAGAGCTTCGGGCGACATATAATTTGAACGAGTCTTAGTGAAGTATCCATAGAACAGGGTGAACGTTGGTGCTAGACCCAGGTGCAATGTCCACGCATCGTTCATTCATTCGTTTGTGTTATGCTCAACAGCCCAGGCACTTGAACTGAATCTTTGTACCATTTCTCATGTTATCTACTTTCATTCCAGAAGCTTCGTGTCTTCTTTAAAGGATACTAGTTTGACTGAAGGGATTTTCAGTAGATGTAATAGTTTAATTAATTCTTCTCCAAAGTGCTAGCGTCTAGGTTCTTGTAAGTTCGCGCAGAAGTAGAGTATGTGGGTAGATGTTTCATCATCAAGTTCACATTTTCTGCACATAGGTTTACTAACTTTGCCCATTTTGTGCAGATGTTTATTCAGGGGGCAGTGTTCAGTCAACACGTCGGTAACTGTCTTCAAATGTCTCTTACCCAGTTTCAATAGCCGGGTTGAGAGTTCCTTGTCTACCTTGTTCAGTAAACTCTTTTATGGAGGTGCCCTTGTGTCAACCTCCATTTGAGTTGGTGTTCCCTATCTAGCCAGTTCCCGATTTTCCCTCTTATGCAATCTTTTGTGATTGCACAAAACGGTTCCGCTACTTTGAAGTCTACTTTAGAGCATTCTTTAGCTAACTGCAATTCTGTTAAGGGATTCTTTGCAGTTTTTTACAAGTCTAGATCTAGTTGTTGGATTACTGATAGCTTTAAGCAGAGCCTGGCTGTCAGCGAATATTTCAATTTTTTGTCCGGTATATCCTCTTCTGGTATTTTTATCGTCTCTGCTTGAAACACAGTCGTATATCGACCAAGGCTAAATAACATTCTCTTTCTAGGTCCTTTTATACAAGCCCCAGTGCCCAGGTTTTGCCCATAACTCTTCTGCATTTCCAGAAAAGCCCAGTCGCCCTGGTAGTAATTTTTTCCAGGTGTGCCTTCCAATTCAGGAATCAAGTATCACCAGATATTTAAATTCTTTGGATATTTCTACTTTTTGCCCAAATATCAGTACTCTACCCTACCGGAGAACTCTTCTATTCGTAAAAGCATCTAGTTTGGTTTGCTTGGAATAACTGAAAGGTCCTCTTCAAGGCACTATTCCTTCACAATTCGTAGTTCTTCTTGTAGGACATTCATAACTACCTCTGGGAATTTTCCATTGGTGACAATCACTTTGTCGTCCGCAAAACCCTGCGTTCATGTGCCTTGATCATTAAACTTGCAGATCAAGTCATCCACAATTAGGTTTCATAAAAGTGGAGAATGTACTCCACCTTGAGGACATTCTTTAGTTATCCTAACGGGGAATGTTTTATCATGCATCGTTGGGGAAGCTAGCATCGGTATTCCAGGCGGCAATCTACGCTATTGATACGTGCTTGCAAATGATACTCTCAGATAGTCAGGCAGCACTGAAATCTTGAGCATGTCCTCAGATCAAATCCAGACGCCTGGGACTGCATACTAAAACTCTCAACCCTGGCAAACCATAATAGAGTAGCTCTTGATTGGGTATTGTAGGCAAAGAAACAGCAGACAGTCTAGCAAAGCTAGAGTCTGAAACTGCATTCACTGGTCCTGAACCAGTATTTGTGGTTATACATCTCGTTGGAATCAAACTAAACACCAATCATACCCAGAATTCCGAAAAATTAACTGAAATCCATTTTGCATAAGAGAAGTAGTGTGGGTTAGATTGTCAACGGAATTGGGATTATTTTAAAAATAATGGAGTCCTTTCATAAAAGTTGAGATTTGGATTTATCGCTATGATCCTTAATTGAAGCAAGATCGATTACTTTGAACTGAAGCTGGTGAAAAGCACACGATCAGCAAAGAAGGAATCAGTATTTTGGGATGCAAAATTGATTTATCTTGAGAAAGGTGAGAAAATCAACTCTGAATAATTTTGCAACTTTTTGGATAAGATGTATATCAAAATTTATACGAAGAGACTAGGTTTAGCAAATAAAAAGTCTTGTTTTATCAAGACAATGCACCTGATCCCACAAAAGTATATTCACTAAGGCTAAACACTCTGTGCTAGTGCCTCGTCTCTATCTTCTTTGTGAACACTTTGTGTTTATTGAAATTCAATCGAGCTTGTACGTGTGCGAATATTCATTTTCTCCAAGCGTCTACCTCAAACAATGGCAAAAACTTGAAGTGGCGCTGTATAGCGGCATAGTTCTGGTGAAACTAAATTAATTTTATGGAAAAGCGGGTGTGTGGTTTGTACTGAACTTTGGACCAAAGCCTCACAGTAGTGTTCGTTTTACAAAAAAAAAATTAACTTTGATACTTGTTCAGTTCAAGTTTTAGGATCTGGCATCGCGTATGCTTTGTAAATAATTGAACTAAAAAGTTTAGTTAACTTCGTTTTGTGTATGATTACACGAGCTATCATATTTTGTTGTTTGAAATTGGATAGTATAAAGGATGAATAATTTTCAAAAGAGAAAATTTTCCTAGTGCTTTTGATAATTTTTATTTGATGCATTGATATGATCGTAATATAGTATATTTCATTACGAGACCGAAAAATAGACTTTTCCCGTTTGTGCGCGACGGGTTAGGTTACGCCTCACACGGGATGTGTGGAGTATTTATGGATGTGTAATGAACGGTACTTTTCATTATACCTTTCTGAAAACAAAAACAAGTAAGTATTGACTGAATACTTTAACTTATGGCTTATATAATTTTTACTGAAGGAAATATTTATATTACAATTTCAGTTGTTATAAATATACACTTCTTTAGTTTTTACTCCGTTTTGTAAAATTGTTGTTGAGGTGGATGGGACATTATTCTCGTGAACTACAATGTCTTCGGGTGTTAAATATGAGCTTTGTACTATTGGATGATTAAACAATTTACGTGAAATTTCAAATTTTTCCGTTTACCTTCAGCTAACCACTATGTCGTTTTAGATTAAGCAAATTCCCACCTCCTTTTTCTAACATAGATGCTGAAGATCTTCTCAACCCTCTGAGTACCGTGCTAAAAAAATTACGTAAAGCACCAAAAGGGGTCGTTTAGGGACCCCAACCTAATACATTTATTTAGGTATGTTATCATAACTGGGGGTAAGAAAATATTCATTTCTTACTATTTAAAGTACATTTATTGAGATTCCAAAGTAAAATTTTTATTATTTTTTCTTATTTGAAAAAAAAAACACCTAAAGGGGAAAATTCAGCAAATACAAAACAAAAATACAATACAAATTTTAAAACTATAAATTCATAATTTGTTTTCAAAACAGCTTGTACATAAAAAATTTTCTTCTTTTTTCCTATGTCTTCGACATATAAATTTTTTACAATGATCGCATAGAGTGTTCACTTTGTTATCGTATTTCCTTGGACATTTGAAACATCGGCCACGTTATTTGGTTTGGCCTATTTGTTGAGGAATATTCTCCTTATAACGTCTATTACTATTCCACAATCTCTAAGTGCTTGTTTTGTATGTTCATGATGAATTTTACATTTTGCCGGTATTCCATGTTTGGTCGTGCAAGGTCACTTCCTAATTCTAATAGAAAATAACGGCGACGAGAAGAATCACTTTTCTTCCAATTTGGATTTTTCTCTACAAATAGAATGAATGCGTTTGGGGCAGCTATATCTATAATATTCATGAACAATCGATATGGCCAACGAAATGTTTTTCGATGGCAACTGTTTTCTCTCATTCGTTTATCATCGTTGTCTACAGCTCCCTTGGTTGCATTATATTCCAAAATCATCTGTGGTTTATTCTGATATTCAGAGATAAACTTATCATCATCATGCTGCATTGATAATAAATGTACTATTTTATTTTCTTAGGAATGTATGATACAACGACTATATATGCAAACATCGATGATTCTACAGGTCGACCAGGTAATAATAGGGGCAAAAGTGTATCTGACTTTTTTCTACGGAGTGTACCAAGTAACGTAAAATTTTTAGTCAGAAGATAATTAGCTAATGATACGCTTGAGAAAACATTATCGATGGTGATCCCTCTCCATGTTCCATGATAATAATAATAATGTTTATTTACGAAATATAAAATATAAAAGTACAGTACAGTGTATAGATAAAAAGATGTAAACAAACAAACAAAATCACTGAAGTTGTAAGGAGCTGGACGCTTCTTACAGCTTGTACGTGATGTGCACCGTCGACGTTGTGGCGACACTATTCTATGTTACAATAATTTTTTTTTATTATATTGCAATAAATTTATAAACTTGCGATTGTAATATAAAACTTATTCTAGGTGACAAAAAAATAATAATAAGAAATATATAATTAATAAAATTCATGCTATAATGAAACAGAAATAGAAATTGATAGAAACATTATCAGTAATTATTTTCGATGAGGTTATGAATAGCGTGTCTATTTGTTTTGGTAATATATTCATGCAGTTTTAAAGTTAGTATTTTTACAGAAGATTAACATTTAATTTCCTGGGGTATAGCATTATATAGCTTAGGTCCAAGAAACAAAAAGCTTCTTTGTCCAGCTGTTTTTTTCATTGCTGGATTCAGGTAAGTATGTTTGTTTCTTGTCGTATAATTGTGAGTTTGAATTTGCAGATTTGATTTAAGTTTATGTTGTTTTAATACTGCTTTTTTTAAATATAATTGTCTAACGTCTAATATTTTCGTTTCATTATATAGAAGTTCACTGCTGTATCTTCTAGTTTTTCCAAGAAGGATTTTGAGGAATCTTTTTTGCGAAACCTGGAGAATGTTACAGTAAATCTTCGCCAGTCCACCCCAGCTGACCAGGCCGTAAATTAGGTGAGATTCAACTAAACTTCTATAAACCATTAGTTTTTGTTTATATTGTAGGTGATATGAGATATGTTTGAATTTATACAATATACATCTCAATTTTTTAACTAAATAGTTAATATGATTATCCCACCTAAGATGTGGGTCTATCATAATTCCTAAATATTTTATTTGTTTTGCAGGTTGAATATTGGTATTTTTTTGGACATTAATGGTGTAGTTCGGAAGATCGGGTTCTAAGGATGCAAAAGGAAGGTAAACAGTTTTTTTATAATTGATTGAAAGAAGTCTATAATCAAACCACTGCTTTATACAATTTAAATCATTTTCAATTTTTATCTTTAGATCGTACCAATTCTGATCAGTGTATATGAGAACTGTATCGTCTGCAAAACTGATGATTTTACTGCTACTTTCAACCATAAATAAGTTATTTAAATAGATATTAAATAAAACAGGGCCTAGAACCGTACCTTGTGGTACACCACAGGTTATTGTCTCTTCTTTACTGCATTTATTACCCACCCTTACTTTTTGAGATCGGTTTGTTAGATAACTTTTGAAAAATGCATGTGCTGTACCTCTAACACCAATGTCTTCTAGTGTTTCCAAAAGAAGGCAGTGGTCCACTGTGTCGAATGCCTTTGCTAAGTCTAGGAAGATCGCAATTGTAGGTAAACCCTCATCAATATTTTTATACAAAGAATTTATTACTTCCAGTAGAGCATCGTCAGTGGACTTGCGCTTTTGGAAACCAAATTGAGACCTTGACATTAGCTGGTATTTGTCTAGGAATGTGTTGAGCCGTGCATTAACCACTTTTTCTAGTATTTTGGATAAACAAGTTATTAATGATATTGGTCTGTAGTTTGTCATCTCATCTTTTTCTCCACTTTTATAAATAGGTTTTACAATCGACGTCTTGAAAGCTGAAGGAAATTGTCCTATTTCTAATGACTTATTTATTATAATCATTAGCGGATATGCAATAAAATCCGAAATATATTTGAGCGTTTCAGCCTTTATTTCATCCCAACCCGGTGCTTTTTTATTTTTCAGTTCACTAATTATATTTTTTATTTCTGTAATACTGGTGGGTGCGAAAAAGATGGAATGACAATTCACAATTTTCTTTTCATTATAAGTTATTGGTTTTTGTATGGTATTTGCTAGATTTCGTCCTATATTTACAAAAAAAGTATTAAACATTTCAGAAATTTTCTCAGCTTTATTTACTGTTTTTCCATTGTTGTCCTTAATATTTGTAATTTCCGTGTTTCCTGATTTTTTAGATATTGAGTTTACCACATTCCATATTTTTTTTGACGAATTTTGCTCCTCTTCTATAAGTTTATTATAATAATTATTTTTAGCAGTGATGATTAATTTATTTAGTAGCTTTTTGTAATCGGTATACTCTTTTTTTAGCGTATTATTCAGAGGATTTATTTTTGATTTTTTATACATTTCATTTTTTTTGTTAACGGATTTTATGAGGGATGGTGTGATCCAATTTTTTCTTTTTCTTAAGTTATTCTTAATCTTTGTATAAGTTGTTGCCTGCCTAATATTATCTTGGATAGTACTAACCAATTTATCAGTTGCGGAGTCCAAATTTGAATTAAGAATAATATCATTCCAGTCAGTATGCTGAAATCTATGAATAAGTTTATTCTTATCTATCTGGGCAAAATATTTAGATTTAGAGTTCATAACATGATCTTTTTCAGAGAGAATTAGCTGTAACATTACTGTATAATGATCAGTTACAGATGTGTTGATTGTTAGAGAAATTAAATTATCATAAAAATTATCACTCTTGGAATGTATAAAAATATGATCTATACATGTTTTTGAATTTTTTTGAACCCTTGTTGGAACATTAATGGCTGATTGATAACCACATTCGTTTAAGACGTCTAAGTAATTTCTCTTGTTATAATTTTCAGTTAATAGATCAATATTAATATCACCAACAAAAAGTTTAAAATCACAATTTTCAGTTTGTATATCTAAAACGTCATTTAACTCCTCAACAAACGAGTCGACTTTGTTTTCAGGAGCTGGTGATCTATAGAAAGCATTTATAATAAACGTTTTATTTTCAAAATTGGCTTTTATTTTAATAAGTGAACTACCACTTAAATCAAATAAGCTATGCGACTGATACAGTTCAGATTTTATGTATACAACGACTCCATCACTCTGGTTGAATTCTCCGTAGTTATATAAAGTTCGGTAACCATTAATATTATACAGTGATAAGTCTGGAATAAAACGAGTTTCTGTTAGGATAATACATTCAATTTTTGTTTCTAACTCTTCTATAAAGATTAGAAATTCATCAAAGTTACAAGCGATGCTGCGAATATTACTGTGGATTATTTTAAAATTAATATTGTTGTCGTTTATTTTAAGGACCTTCTTGGTTTCCTCTGATGATTGTAAAGGGAATGTTTCTATCTTTTCTATTTCAAAATCACGTATATAATCATCCATTTAGGTATATAAGTATTTACAGTTCAATGTAATTGTTAAAATATGGATATAATTATAATATTTGAGGTGTTAGTGGTTTATTTAATACAATTTACTAAGACTATAAATTAAAACTAGAAATTCATTAAAAATCTGAAATTAATTTACCCAAGTAAATATTAAAAACGTTGACTTTAAAAAAATACTTCAACTAGATACCTAATAATAACGATAAAAATCAAAAACTTGATGATCAAATTGATTGTTCTTCAAAAACTAGTAGTTGATTTAAAATTGTTACTTTTAGATATTAGGAATTAGTACGTGTGGTTAGCTTATAGAATTTAATTAAATTCAGTTATAAATGTATTGAATATATGTGAAAAAAATTTTTTATGCACTATTTAGTCTTGTTGATTGTCTTTGAGCGAGTTTTGGCTCTGTCGGTGTTTTCTTGTTTGCTGGTGATTGTTCTTCTTTCCCTTCGTTATCTGGTGTTTTTCTTTTCTGTACCTTTGAAAGAATTTCTGTTTTGCCTTCTTCTCGGACTTTTGGAAAACTGTTGTTTGATGATGCTGCACCCATACAATTCTTCTCTTTAGTAGAGTTTGTTTCTAAGTCCTTATGAGAGAATGCTTCTCCTTCAACAAACAAAGTGTTTTTGTATATATGAGCTTTTTTATTTTGGTTTTTAGCTTGTTTTAAGTGTTGTACTAATAATTTGTTCTCTTTTCTTTCTTCCTGGGATAAGTCTTCCGCAATTACAATACCTGATCCTTTCAGTTTTTTGCTGTTTTTCAAAATTTCTTTTTTGGTCAATGCTGTCAGAAGTTTCACAACTATTGGTTTATTCGACTGTGATTTTCCAATTGTATAAATATCGTTTATTTCAGTGTTTTTGAGGTTCAATTGAAGTTTCGAATTTAACAAATTTATTGTAAAGTTTAATAGTTCGCCTGCCTGGTAATTGCTATTAAAAACAATAATGTTATTTGAACAAATTTTCTTTTCCAGATATCTGATTTTGTTCTTCAGATCTTTTACTTCCTCTTCTACTTTAGTAGTTCTAATTTGTTCAGAGGTTATTAGTTTATTTATATTTTGAATTTCTTCATTTAACTTGCTTGTTATTATTTCAGTTTGTTTTTTATTCTGCCGTTCAATTATACTAGTTAACTGTTGAATGGCTTCTTCTGATAAAGACATTATGAATGGAAATTTTGATCATCACCCGGACTAAAATGTTTTTTTTTTCATTCACTTTGTTTCGTTTTGTTTAGAGTTGTCTTTTCAAGAATTATGTAGTTTTTATATAGAAATTTAGTAACTTACTGCCTTATTAATACACTGTCCAATTTTCAAAATTTGTCGGTCACTTTATACCACTTTTTCAATAACTTTTATATAGATCGTTTTAAAAACGTGCGTTCTTGTTGACGAACGAGGCATGACTCAAGGTTTTACAAGATCTGAAACAACACGATAGCCTTGGTTTGTTTCAGTTTTTCCCACAGGAGCTTTTCCTGTGTAAACGTGAAGATTGCTGAGATAGGATGGCTGCCCGATTTTGAAAGATATTCTGGACAACTTCCGTGTTCAACAGCTTCTCGTGTGGATTCAGCGTGTTCTTCTGCATCTTCAACATCAGCGTTTTCTGTAGGTTCAGCGTCTTCTTCTTCACTATGAATTTGTAACTCGTCCTCGATTTCGGAAACACATTCATCAACACAAATTTCATTCTCATTCTCGTCAGGAAATGCACCGCCATCATACTCCAAGTCATCATAAAAACCAGCGTTAACTTATTTCTCCAATTCTTCAGCAGTCAGTGCTTTTACCTTCTTCCATTGGCTCATTTCTAAAATAAAATCAAAAAATTCAACGTAAATATATGACACCTCTTAATGCCCCACTTACCTAATAAAAAATGAATGTGCTCCTGTACAACGTTCACACATCAACAAATGAAAATGCACTGATGGATGTGTGGATCAGACCAGTCGCGACAAATAGCTGAGAGCATTGTTGCCAATAACTCAGAATTCAAGAAATATAAGGAAAAATGTATTGGTGGGGTCCTGCAACGACCCCGCTTCCCGCTTGATACCCAGAGGGTTAAACCGTGTCCCGTATATTCTTACGGATTTTAGATATTCAGTGATATGTTTTGTTGTACTACTTATGGTATGGCAACCTGCATGCTGGGCATATCATAGTCTTCTACTATTCATATTTTTAGATCTCAAGTTAATATATTTACGATACAGTGTATAAATATTAAAATTATTTTAGTTTAACTACAAGGATGAATTTGGCAACTTGGTCTGCACTTATACTTTAGATTTTTTTCTGGGTGTAACCAACACTATGACGTTTGAGAAATGCAATAGTTTTTGGCAATTTAGTAACGTCCACATTTTCTTTTTATCATTCAGAATCTAATCAATAACGCATTTAAGCGAACAGCAAAACTTCATTTTCGGTACTCTAAGTAGGCATGTTGAGATAGGGTTCTTAAAAATTAAAAAGTTCTTAACGTTGGATACTTGAAATCGATTTAAAAAAGATCGAGTCCTCAGTTTATATCGAAGCATTTTTATTTCTCACAAAAACTCGTTTATTCGCTAGAAATATGAAAACAAAGGAATTGATAACGTCTGAAGTTCGTTAGGAACAGTGAATTTTACGTGAATTCCATTTGTTTGAATGGTTTTGCTCTCAAAAAAGAAGTTTGAGTGAAAGCAATGAAAATATCTAATGAAATTCGTAGAACGTATCTTTGAAATACTATTTTTCCCATTTTGAAAGTCAAATTGAATTTGCGGCACTCGATGATACTTCAAATAGTTTTAAAAATAAATGTTATGTGTCTTTTATACATATTTGTATAGTGATCAAGATAATGAGGAAAGTTAATTAATTTTGATACCTCAATATAAGCAAACTGATTAGAATTATGCATTGCTATTGGTTGAAATAACGAAAAGGTCAAATTTTTTAAGGGAAAAAAATCAGGAGCGATAGTCTGTATACTTTTCCAATGTAATGCTGGTCACGGTAAACTTCGCGACTCTCGGAATTTTAGGTTAAGTTTAGATTTGTTTGATACAATCTGAATGAATGAATGCATTGCTTATGGGTTTCCTTCAAAGAAATGGCCGCGACTACCTTTATTTTTAACATAAAGATCTGCATCTGTCAATTTTTCATTAAGACAATTATCTCTGTATAGGGTATTATACACAAAGTGACGTTTAAATTTAAACTGAAATCCGAAAACTTGATAACTAGAAATTATATTGAATAAGCAGCATATGTCCACTTCCAATTATTTTTATGTTCAAAATTATGGTAATCCCGGTCATTTGCTCAAGTAGTACATTACATTTTAATTGGATTTGGGTTTTGTCAATAAACGGATCCTGAAGAATCTTGCTGCCGGGTCTTAGACTATTATAAAAAGGAATGATTTTGAAAAATTTTTCTGCTTTCTATTTACGGATAATTAACAGATGCTCATTAGTTATTTTCAACTGCAGACGAAATTAAAAACATCCAATTGCAATCGATATTTTGTGATTAATCAAAACTCCATATGTTTTTTTTTGCATTTGATGTAACAACTATTATCTATCTGTTATTCTAGAATCACATTTTTTTTCAAATTAACACGCGATTTTTTAGAAAAAAAAAACAGCATTTGAAAATTTCTGAATCTATAACACAAACAAAACGTGGCATGGAATCGTTCGAAATTGCTTTTAAAATTGTTCCTTTCATGTTTTCAATTCGAATCGGTCATGTATTACTGTTTAAAATGTTTCATAAATGACAGTATTGAATAAAATTAATTTAACGGATCATGATTATTTGAGGCTTTAAGGCGAATTTAAAAAACATTGATCTGAAATTATATTCAATTAAAAAGATTGTATTGACCAACAAAAAAGTGATAATGATAAACAATGCGTCTACCAAAATAAGTGGCCATGCGTGTTACTGTCGAGAAGCAGACTAATTATCTTTCTCATTACCTAAACCTATACGTCTCATACCGGGTGTCCCTAAAGCTTCTGAACTATCTCAATTGCAAAATTTTTCCAAACTTAAAAATGATAGAGCGGTGCGATTTTCACCAAAAATTTTTTATATAAACTTTCTTTAGGATAAATGTCTGTTCAGTAGAGTCCTATCTAGAGTGCCTTTTTTAAAAATATAATCCACAATTATAGGTTACATAATCTCCTCTTCTTTATACCCACTGATTAATTAGATCTGTTTCTTACTCTAGAGAAATATCTCGATCAAGTTTAATTTTTGGCGCACTTGGAAAAGTGAATTTTTCACGATGCGCGCGCACAAGGACATCTGAAAAGTGACATGATGAAGTTGGTCTTCTTCTTCTACTAAATTGCCATAGCATCCTATCCTATTAAAAATTCGAGTTGATTAACCAAATTTCTATGCTGGGAATCTGACGTGATTATTCCCGAAGGAAAATTTTTGTCTCAGAAATCTCTTTTGAAATAGTTGTTGAGAATCCCAAAAAACCACCCCTCACTCCTGAATTCCACCCACCCTCAAAAACTCTTAAAAGTGTTTTTGTCGGGTAACCACCCCCCCCCCAAACTACCCCTATCAGAAAAACTCGTTTTTAGGTCGTAACTTTCGTCGACTGTAAGTTGGACTTGAACGGTTTTTGGGATAGGTCGTATTTTTCCCCTTTTTGACCCTCAGGATTAAAACATCTTTGTCGGTAGAAAGCTAAACTTTTTTGTTTATCGACTTTAACGAACTTCTGGTCTAAATCGACCAAAGGACAGAGTGGCTTGTGGCAATCCAGTGACTAGTCAAATAAAATTCAATATGGCGTCCTAGGGCAAACAAAAATATGGTTTTGGTCTTTTGGTATACACAAGAGTGAGATTCTACTCTTGTGTTGTGCTGCTCGTGTCTTGATAACAATGATAAACAAAAAAAGGTAAGTTTTATAAGACTTTTGAGTGGCATATGTGGACTTCGGACCAACTTTTGGTTAAGTTGTGCCTACAAAAAAATATTATCTTTCGTTAGTTTACTTTCATTACTATATCTTTTTGTACTTAAATAAGCTAAAAAGATTAATATGCTTCATTGTCAAGAAAAATTGCTATAATTTCATGAGCAAAGTGATCTAAGAATTCAAACAATAAAATAAGAACATAAAATAAAATAAGTCCAACGTTAATATTACATGGGTAATTCAAATAGGCTATTATCATACTACGTATTAACATCTTTTAAATCACACAAATTTGAAAATAATTTTCATGCATTTGAATTAAATAGAAGTAGGAGGGGGCGGGCACGATGGAACACGGGGCACAGTGAAACAGTTCGTGTTCCGGACGTACAGAAGCTAACAAAATTTCGGCAAAAGTTGCTGCGCGCCACCCCCAACAAAGCCAGCTAATTGTCTCCTCCTCGCCAGTTGCGTGCTAAACTTGACGAGGTGAGGTGCTGTTTTTCGTAGTGAAAGTGAAAAAATTTCCGCCAACGGATTTTCGCCTCCAGGTAAGAGTGATTTTTTAATTCAATCGGATCTTATGGCATTTTATTGTACATGTATCCCTCAAGTTTTTTCCCGACTTTTGCATTTCTACTGCTTCATGTTCGTGGTAGACAGTGAGGGAAACCGAAATGGCATGTTTGGGGTTCCTTGAAACAGAAGAGATTGGGGCGTAATGAAATATTTCACGGAGCCCCATGAGAGTTTCATTGTGCCCCATGTGTTTTTCATTATGCATTAAGTATGGTTTTTTATTTTTGTTTCAGAAATGGTGCGAAATCGACAGCGCAAAACTAGCAAGGTGTTCTTTTTGGAAGATGACATGAAGGCAGCAGTGGAAATGGTCATGAATGGAAACAGTTTAAGACGTGCAGCTGCATTGAAGAACGTGAGTTATGTCACTTTATCAAGATATGTGAAAAAAAGAAGAGAATATGGCGAGGGTGGGGATGAAAATATGAAACATGCACCTAACTACTCAGTTAGGATGGTCTTCATACTAGAGCAGGAGGAGAAATTGAAAAACTACCTCTTCATGTGCTCTAAGTTGTTTTATGGCCTACCAGTAGAAGGTTGCAGACGAGTTGCATACGAAACGGCATTTATGAACAAAATACCATGCCCTATATCATGTGGGAAGAAATAAATTGCAGGAATTGATTGGTTTTACGGTTTTCTGAAAAGGCACCCCAAACTCAGCCAAAGATCTTCTGAGCCTTGCAGTTTGTGTCGTGCTACTTCGTTCACCAAAGCAAATGTAGATGTGTTCTTTAATAACTTTGAAATACTGTATCAACAGCACCCAGAGTTTGGAGATGGGACAAGAGTGTTCAATTTGGATAAAACAGCCACATCAACTGTACAAAAACCCCAACGAATTGTGACTGAAAAAGGCGTGAAGCAAGTGTGCAAAGCTACAAGTGGAGAAAAAGGCACAAAACGTCACCACAGTGTCCATAATTTCTGCGACCGGCAACACTATTCCGCCAGTCATGATTTTTCCACGTGTTCATGTCAAAGATCACATGACTCAATGAGCACCTCCAGGCACACTGGGCTTAGCCACCCCTAGCTGTTGGATGACATCGGAACTTTTTGTGGAAGTTATTAAGCATTTCATTTGGCACACTTGCAGTTCTAGAGAGAACCCCACTCTATTAATCTATGACAATGTAGAAAGTCATTTGTCCCTGGAAGCTCTTATAATGTGCAAGGAGAATGTTGTATTGGACTTTACCTCCCCATTCATCCAACAGCATGCAACCCGTAGATGATGCGGTTTTCGGGCTTATTATAATGCAGCTCTTGACTCTTGGATGATGCAAAATCCTGGCAAAACTGCGTCAATTTTTAATACAGCTTCCATCGTAAACATAGCTCATCAGAAAAACATGGCACCTTCCAACATAATTGCAAGTTGCATAAAAAGCGGGATACATCCATTTGATCGATATGTTTTTGCCAAAGAAGACTTCTTATGCAATTATGTGACTGATCGACCGCCTCCTACCGTTGTGGATGATCAACCACCTAACCACCTAAGACCAATAGTTATGCTGTGCCAAGGGATTTGCTCAACGGTTCCCTCCTTGAAGTAGAAGAAGGAGTTTTCCTAGAAGAAGGAGCAGCTTCTCTAGAATAAGGAGTAGCTACAAACCATACAGTCATCGGTGTCCTCGATCCAGGAGCAGGTCCAAGTCATGCTTTCCTATCTCCTGAAGATTTTCGTGGTTCTCCAAAAGCAGGTGATCGAAAAACTGATCGAGAGCAGGGGAGAAAAGGGAAGAGTATGATAGCCACGAGCACTCCAGAAATGAAAGCCATTGCAGAGAAGGAGAAGCCGATTCAAACTTCCAGAACATTGTCAGTCAAAAGGAAGGTGTTCGTAAATCAACCGAAACCAAAGAAAAAAAATCTAGTGAACAAGCTCCAATTCATTCATCATCAGAGGACGACGAAGAAGACGATGGAGACGTTGAATATGCAGACACGGACGACGACATGAATATAGATGAGGAGATTTTTGCTGTTGAGCCGGACCATTTCGCAGAATTGAACCGTCTTCCTGTTTTAGGAGACTATGTTTTGATCGAGTTCAAGCTTAGAAGCCAATCCAAATTCTGTGTTGGTCAAATCCCCAAGATGAAAGACGATTAGGGGGACTATGCGGTTAGATTCCTACGATACCGAAAATGCAACACCTTTGTCGAACTTCTTGTGGATGACATAGCCACGGTTGGTAACAAAGACATAAAAATGTTACTGAAAAATCCTTCTGTGGTTCAGGGTAATAAAAGGCAAGAAGGATTCATCTCATTCGAGGTTAATTTTGACAGTTTGAACATTGGCTAAACGTGAAAGGATTTCGTGTTTGTGCCTTCTTAAAATCAATATTGAACTTATTTCACATTCCAGATACCTTTTTTTATGCCTTTCTTTACCATTTTTAATTTATAAAATAAAGTTTTTTCTGCACATTTCAGCGTTTTTTCAGCTGTTTCAAGGTATCTCAGTCCCGTTATCATTGTACCCCAGGGCCCCATGCACAAAATGACACAAAATCAGTTTTTTGGAAAATGGCCGCTTATACGGTCACATGTTTTATATAATAACGGTCGATGCATTTCTCTCACAGTTTAGATCCTTAGAACACAGTAAAAAATTAAAATGATGAAAAAAAATTCAGGTGGGGTGCTATGATGGTCAAAACCAACTTTTGCGTTCCATTGTGCCCCACCCTTCCCTACTTCTTGCGTGCGTACATAAGTATATACACATTTTTTTTCTTATTCAATTTTGAACTTCGCGTGAAAAAAAAAGTCGTGAGACAATCAAGTTATCTATTTCAACGACTATTACAATATTTTCCCTGTATCTCTGACAGCTTCGAAGAACCAAAAACGTATTTATTATCAAACATTCCCTATTGATGGTACAATAGGGGCTCATCTATCAATACTATAATCCCTAGGGGCAACAGCTGCCTACATTAGCGTTCTATCATCAGCTTTACATCACTCAGTTGCGGTGCATACGTAACAATCAAATTAACCTTTTGTACGAGTAGCCTCAATCAGTACTCGGCATTTCCATTGAGTAACACAGAAATGCGCTCATAATTTTTAACGCAGTTTCACGCTGTTCATTAGTTAATTATGTGAATAGAAATATGTGCATCGGTGTAATTATTACATTACCTTAATTGCATATACTGAACTAATCAACAGCCATCCAGTTATTATCAAAAGAGATGTAATAGACGATGAAGTGTTTTTTTTGATAATTCATCGCAGAATATTTTCAAGAGGATTTGACTTTTTCATTTTCCGATTATGAAGGAAAAATATTCGTATGTTTGTAATGGATAAACTTAAAAAGTACAAAAGTAATTTTAAAAATTATCACACCTTTAAAAAGGTATATTATCAGCGAATGACATAAGCTGTTTTTTCTTTTTCCTACGAAAATTACAATACTGTGATTCAAGGTACCAAAAATTTCCTTATAAAAGCCAATGTTTGGCGTGCGCTGCGAAAACTATTGATAATAATATATGATATAATGTAATCATCATTAACCACAAAAAAGGTCTATCCCATGACGAAATTTTTTCAACCACTCCTTTCCGAGATATCACGATATCACCCCTAAAAGGAGCTGAGTAAAATTGAGTTTTTATTTTTTTTTAATTTTAGTGAAAAGGAATCTTAAAATTCTGTAATTTCCATGCACCCGCAACAGCTACCGGTATTTTTTCAACATTCCTGTTTTATTATAAGGGGGTGAAATTATCTACCCTTACTTTATTTATTATCAAATATTTTTTTCGAGATTGAGTTTTGTGAAATTAAAACATTATCCAAAGTCTCTGTAGTTTTTTTCCTAGAAGCAATAGATTCGGAGAAAAAAAATACAAGATCCAGTGCGATACCTGGTTTTATTTACAACGCAATAGTAGCCTGATGTAAAATTATGTTGTTGGTAGTTACAAATTGAAGTTTACTAGGAAGTTTGTGGTGTTCTATTTTTGCGTGAATTTTTCTGTACCTACAGTGTATTGCAAATTCGCGGCGTATTATTGGGATCTCGAAAACGGCAAGAGTCAGAGTGACAGCTAAATTGTGGCAAATCCGCGCATTTGAGGGAACAATAATTAGACGCGATCAGATTCCAAATATTTTCTTTTATTCTTGTGACGTTTGAAAACAAGTGTTTTCTTGGGTTTTATTTAATATTTTTCCGTAGTGCCATGAAAAAGATATTAAAAAATAGTTGACAATTCCTTATTGTAATTTTTTCTTGTCTTTAACATCATGTCATCTTCATATCCATCTGATGTTTCGGATTCCCACATTTATTATCAACTTAATTTGCTTAAATACGGACCTGGATTTTTTCCAAGTTTACAATTTGCTTAATTTCCACTTAATGCGCAGTTTATTATTTGATAAAGGATAAAATCATGGTATTGTTTTTTTATTTTCTTCTCTGAATTTATTGGTTCTACATTAAGAGTAAAAAAGTTTTTCAAGACAACAGATATTTTTTTTGTATATTGCTTAATTTACAATCTACATCATTATAGAGTAATAAGTTTTGCACATGAAAGGGAAATACCCAGTGATATTTTACCTTATTCTATTGCCGTTTAGTTTTCGAGCAGGTCTGGAGGCCAGGTTCTAGCAAGTCTTCTTGTGGTGGGGCCATTGTTGAATAGTTCCTTTACTAACTGATTTGTATGGTGCATGGTGTATGGTTCTTTGTAAGACGCCAAGGCTTGATGGATTTCGTCTCTGATGAAAAGAATCTTTAGGTCGTTATGCAGTGTTTGATTGCTAACATACCATGGTGCATCCACTATCGATCTTAGCAGCTTTGACTGAAATCTTTGGATGATGCTCAGTGACGTTGGTTTTGCACATCCCCATAGATGGAGTCCATAAGTCCAGATAGGTTTGAGCATCGTATTGTATAGCAGGATTTTGCTGTGTCTCTGTTGCTGTAGGTATTGTGACGTCTTTTTACCTACCCTTTGGATTTTACCAACAGGGCACGCCACTTTTGACACCCTCGACAACTTACACTTTCTCGGGCGCCAGATTTTTAGCGTGGTTAACTCCACGGCCCCTTGACTTCAATCGTCAAGAGTTCCAGGTAGCCTCAGATGGAGGTACGGTAATTTCCAGGGGTCTAGTTATATCCCAATCCGGCCGGGGTAGTGGTCTTTGTTGTTCCTGAAACAAAAGTTTACCCTCCTGGTCCACGATGCGGGAAAGCTAAATTCGTGCAGCTAAGCGCCTACTCTACTTATAGGGAAACTCTACACTCTACAGCAGGTCAGAAAAACACATAGGTTCAGTTAAGTTTTATTACACCTACCCTCAATAGTATATACAATGGTTGTGGCTGCCTGAAGCCGTTATAATATTAATAATAAAAAAACACTATTATACAAGAAAAAGCGTCAATACTCTGGTATCCAAAAGCACAAATATATAAGCAAACTAGAGGTACAATTAACATGCGCAAGTTAGAGACGAAGCGGGCAGGACATAAGCAAGAGAGGTTTATAAGTTTAATAATGGTTTTATACAGAAAATAAACGGTGAAATCAAACTTAAATGTTAGGGGTCTTTTCGCTAAACAGGTTGATAATTAAATAAATACACCGGATAATATGTTATTAGATGTGTCATCACTTTTGATGCACCCGGTAGGTAGAATAACTAGTAATACTAAATCTTTACATTCGGTGGGATCGGGAATTATAAAAATGTCAAAGAAGTTTTATTCGGGAATACTACAGGATCCGGTCCTTGAATTAAAATATCAAGGGGCCCTGGCCAGACGCCTGGCACCCCTCAAGATTTCAATTAGAACGGCTTTACGAATTAAAAGATCAAGGAGCCCAGGCCAGACGCCTGGCACTCCTCAATATTTCAATCGGGACGGGATGGGAAATCGGGAATAAATATCAAAGGGGTTTGTTCTTAAACTGAAATATCGAAGAAGCTTTATACGGGAAGGCTACAGGATCTGGTCTTTGAATTAAAATATCAAAGGGCCCTGGCCAGACGCCTGGCACCCCTCAAGATTTCAATTAGAACGGCTTTACGAATTAAAAGATCAAGGAGCCCTGGCCAGACGCCTGGCACTCCTCAATATTTCAATCGGGACGGGATTTGGAAATCGGGAATAAATATTAAAGGGGTTTGTTCTTAAACTAAAATATCGAAGAAGCTTTATACGGGAAGGCTACAGGATCCGGTCCTTGAATTAAAATATCAGACGCCTGGCACCCCTCAAGATTTCAACTAGGACGGCTTTACGAATCAAAAGATCAAGGAGCCCTCGCCAGACGCCTGGCACTCCTCAATATTTTAAATCGGGACGGGATTAGAAATCGGGAGTAAATATTAAAGGGGTTTGTTCTTAAACCAAAATATCGAAGGGCCCTGGCCAGACGCCTGGCACCCCTCAAGTTTTCAATTTAGAACGGCTTTATGAATTAAAAGATCAAGGAGCCCTGGCCAGACGCCTGGCACTCCTCAATATTTTAAATCGGGACGGGATTGGAAATCGGGAATAAATATCAAAGGATTTTCAAGAGGAAATTATACTTGAGTTCGGAAATATTTGTTAGGAAACGGAACTACTGATTCTTACTGTAAAATATAATTTTAATACAATGGAATAAACTTTATTTATTAAGGATTGAAAAGACCGCCTATTTTAAATGTAAATAGTTTCCAATTAATTCTTACCTTCGCAGCAACGGTTTCAACTTTTATCAAATAAAAGTAAATTACTAAAACAGAAAAATCAAAAAGGCAAACTGCAAAAAAAAAATGAGAAATATTAAAACAACAACAATAAAAAAAACGGCAGACGGATCGTTGAACGGTAGCTAGCTTGCTTCAGCCGTGGCCAGGTAGAACTTAACTTTCGACTCTCTGACTCTCAGGGCTTCGTCTCCCTATCCCCCTCTCTCGATCAGCTTGACCTGCGCGCTACCTACTCTATAGTTAGTGGCAGTGGGGAAACATGAATTTTCGAACCGCAGCGCGGTGAACGTACAATTTTTATTACAATAAACCGGAGAAAATATTTAATATTTGAATTATTTTACACATATTCGGGGGGTATAACGGGTTATAAACAATATTTACTGGCTAATTATATTTAAAACAAAATAATTCTGAACGGATGAAAAAAACCTCGTTACAGTATACGTACGTTATCCATCCTTACAGGTGGGCATGTGTTGTGACGTGTGGTAAATGTTACTTGGACAGATTTTGCCCTATTTATTTTAGTTCGCCATTGTGTATACCATACATTGAGTACATTCAGGTGGTTTTGCATGATTTGGGAAGCTGTTGTAGGGTCTTCGTCTACTGAAAGAATCGCCACATCGTCGGCAAAGGAAGCAATTGTGGTACTGTTGGTTTCAGGTATGTCAGACATATAGAGTGGGAAGAGCAGCGGACCTAGAACTCTGCCTTGTGGGACGCCAGATTTTATGGGACATATGCTGGACTACTGATTATCGAATTTGAAGGAAATATATACTGGATAAAGCATTTTTTAGTTTGTAGAGCAAGCCTCTATGCCAGACATTGTCAAACGCTTGGGGGATATCTAGAAATTCAGCGTTGCAATATTTCTTTTCTTCAAGACTCTCTGTTAACTATTCGATAAGCTTGTTGGGTGGTTGGATGGTTTTCGCCGAGCTGGTGTGTTGGTAGAAGTGTTTGGAGATTATGGTCTGTGTGAATCCTCTGCAGCAGCAATCTTTCAAAGACTTGCCTATTGTTGAAAGCAGGCTGATGGGTCTGTAGAATGTAGTTTCGTTGTGTTGTTTTCCTGGTTTGGGGATCATAATAATTACAACAAATTTCCAAACTATGGGGAAGTAGGATAAACTTAACATTCGATTGAAAATAATAGTTAAGAGAGTAACAACCTTATGTGGGAGTTGTTTTAGTATTTGGCCGGAGATTAGGTCGTATCCTGGAGTCTTTCTTACATTGAGTTTACATATTTTGTTCTTAACTTCTGTAGAAGTAAAGCTTTTGATAGGAAGAGCCATTTGGCATGGTGCGTTGATAAGTTCTTCAACTTCTTCGTCAGGATCTTCCGGTTCTCTTTGGAAAACGCTGCTTAGATGTGCAGCGAATGTGTCTGCTTTTCCTTTATCAGAGCGAGCCCATTCGCAGTTTGGTTTACGAATGGAAGGTACGGTGGTACAGGGCCGCTTGAGTGTCTTCGTTGCCTTCTATAGTGTATGGTCATTTGGTGAGAGGTTTGTGACGAATTGCTCACAGCTGTTATTGTTCACATCTCTGATTGATGATTTTAGTTGCCTATTTAATCTGTTGAGAGTATGCTGGTCTATAATGTTTCTTGATCTTTGACATTTTCTTCTTGCCCTGCGTTTTTCAGCAATAAGCTGACGAATGTGGAGAGGCACGTTGACGGTAGTCGTTGGATTATATTTATTTTGTGGTGTAGATTTCCAGGCAGCTTTTTGCACGAGTGTAGTGAAATATTGGGATACAGTGTCCAATTCGTCTGGGGATTTAATTCGAAGATTGAGATTAGTATTTTCTTCCAGGTAGGATTGAAAAGTAGACCAATTAGTATTGTTTGAAGCTATCCATGGAGAGGGAGATTTTCTTATCACTGTAGTACACATGCTATTGATGACTGGTGTGTGATCGGATGTCAGATCACAGTTGGATTCTATTAAACAGTTGTTTATAGATATTCCTTTTGTTACGAAGTAGTCCAGTAGGTCTGGAAGTCTTCTGGGGTCACTCGGCCAGTACGTGGGAATTCCATTGGTGAGGCAATCGTAGTTATTGTCAGTCATGGCTTTCAGAAGATTTCGCCCTTTTGGTGTTATGAGTCTTGATCCCCAATGCATGTGTTTTGCATTCCAGTCTTCACCAGCTACAAATCTGGTGCCTAGTGTTAGAAAGAAGTCTTCGTATTCGTCTGTCGGTATTGAATGACGCGGTGGGCTATATGTTGCTGTTATATTGAAATGCCATTTCGTTGTATTTACTTGGACGCTTACTGCTTGGATTTTTTCCGTTTGGTATTTCGGTAGTTCATGGTGCGAGATACAGTTGCGGATGATTATCGCTGAGCCACCGTGAGCTCTGCCATCGGGGTGAGGGGTACTGTACGTTCAGTAGAGTGGTTTGCTGAATGTTGTTAGATTAGTGAAATGAGGTTCAGAATAGTATTTTATGCAACGATCATGTAATGATAGCCATTAAGACACGAGCATGTTGTAGGATACGAAACGAGCCGCAGGCGAGTTTCGTATATAATATGCGAGTGTATTAATGGCCATTACATGAAAGTTGCATACAATATTTTTTCTACTCCGATTAATAAGAACTATTTAATTAATAATTATCATTTATTAGAAAAAACAAGAACAATGAAAGGAACTTTTGAAAATCAAAATTATTTGACAGCTGTCAAATTAAGTGTCACCTAATATAATTAATTTCGGAAATGTCAACCAGGTATCCATGGCTATATTAAATATTGTGCGAATGTCGCATTCCTATTGGCTTAAAAATCTGTATCATAATGAAAATTTTAGACTTTTAATAAGTATATTATAAAACAGGAGTAGAACAATAAGCATTATGTGGATTTTATTTAGGTTTAGGAATGTAATTATTTCCTGCTTGTGGTTTAGCAAGCCATTGGCGTTCCATGTGGCTATTCTTAGTTTATTTATGAATTTTGTTTGTTGATGTTTTGACTAATGAGCTGCGAGAACATATTTTTAAATTTGTTATGTTACTGTTATTAGTTAATGGTATTAGTTGATATTTTGTGTTGGTTGAGGGTTCTGAGATATTTTTGGCTGCGTTAGTGTATGTCTGTTGTTGGTTGTGTGGAGAACTGTTTTGTTGATTTGTGTTATTATGTGTATGTGCATTGGGGTTTGTTTGTACTTGCTGTTGTTGATTTTCTCTTGGTGATGGTCGACTAGTTCTTTGTATACAGCCCTTATAGTTTGCAGGGTGATCCTGTTGACATTTAACGCACTTAGCCGGAGTGTTTCTGGGTTTCTTACAGGATCTGGTGTCGTGTTGTTCGCCGCATTTAACGCAGTTGTATGGCCTAGAGAAGTATGTTCTGCTGTGGCTGTAGACTTGGCATCGTATACATTGTACAACGGATTTTTTTTTCTTAGGAGGTTCTATTGACACTTTGGTGTGGCATACGAATTCCAGTTTAAATATATCTTTATTGTTTCTTTGCGGTTCCAAGTCTATGAAGAACAAAGACAAAGGTACTTTTGTTAATCTATGTTGAACATTTATTATGTTTCTACCTGTATGACCTTTTGTTTCCAGTTCTTTTTTAATATTTTTCTTGTGTATGGAGTGGTGGATATACGTCTGGATACCACCCTGTATGCACGTTCTTCTTTGACTTGATAGGTGTGGTGAAAAATGTTTTCTCCTTTCACATGTTTTATCAGCTTTCGATACGTCTATTATGTTTGTTGCGATTTTAACAGTATCATTTGGCAGAGTTGTAGTATAATAGGCTTCTTTGTCCACTACTTGGGAAAAGCTGTCGATCATCTCTTTAAACTTCTTGACGCCATATATAAAAAATATTGGTGGAGGTTTTGGAGGTTTGCTCTTCAATTGTCTCTGTTTGTTCGTTGCCGTCAGTGTTAGACAAAGCGGTTGTTGCATTTTCTATAAATACGTAATTTATTGACGCGCCCTACCCTGTCCGTATGCTTCAACCGTTTCAAAAACACATGTGTATTTTGGAGTTATTTTGTACCTTGTAAAAGTTGCACAATGCACAGTACAGCACAGTATGCTGAGGCACAATGTGTCAATAGAATTAAGAAATTATTATGTTATGTCATATGACAAAAAATTATTGAAAAATATAAATTCAGTTTTGTATTGAGTATTCCTGTACTGATTAAACTTATAAAAATCCCATGGTATCGAGTATTTTATTTGAAAAAGATATGGTCCTTCGAAATCTACAAACCAGCAGGAAAAGGTAGTAAATCACTATCATTGTGGTTCAAACGAGCCAGATAGGTACAATTTGCACAGGATTGCACTGAATTGGGACATTGGATTTGCCGAATTATGATAATGGGTGCATTCGAATGCAAGCAGACATAAGTAGAGGTCACATCTTTCTTTATTAGGTACTTTAATAATTTTGTGAACCGGCCTAAAATGGAAGTTGGTTGGTTGGCTGGTAAACAAAGTTATAAATCTGTGGAACAATATTAACGTGAAAAACATTAAATATCTAATTAATGTGGGCTAAGATTTGGTTTATTAAAATTTGATAAAGTTGTGTAGAGTGAATTTAGATATAAGATTAAGTAGTGAATTGCTAGAAAAATGGAAGGACTTAAGAAACAAAGAACTGTTATCAAAGGTGCTATTTCTAGGATTCAAAAATTTGTAAATATGAATGAAAATTCTTTAACTGAAGATTTAAGTGATTTCGAGACTAGGGAAATATTTTTGCAACAAAAATATGGAGATTATTGTAAAATTCAATTACGAATAAAAGACCTTGAGGAGGTTGAAAGTACAGACAGGGAGGAAACAGAAATGAAATATCTGACAACTTGGTCAAAAATTAAAACTAATTTAAAATCCCAAAACAATTAAAGCATTAGTTCAGATTCAGAGAATTTGCAACATTCTGGAGTAAATAATTATCAAAGCAATGCAAGTACACCATCTTTTTCAGGAAAAGTTGAGGACTGGCAAACGTTTATAGATTTATTCAAAGCAATAATTGACAATAATTCATCATTAGATAATGTGCAAAAGTTTTTCTATTTAAAAGGAGCTTTGTCAGGGGAAGCTCTAAATTTAATTAACAATTAAACTTTGACTAATGACAATTATATAAATGCAGTTGAAATTTTGAAAAACCGGTATAAAGTTTTTTTTTCTCTACCCCTAACCGGAAAATTTTGCCGAATCCACTAGTGTTCCAACCAGTGGTAGGGATCTTTATCGAGCCCAACATCCATGGACTCGGGACCTCGGTTTTACGTCTCATCCGAAAGACGGCATATCTACATTATACCTCGTGCTCATTGGTATTATGCCTGCGAGCTGTGATATGCTACTGACCCTAGTAATCTAAAGTGATTCGCTGCAGGCTGTACGGGCTCTACGACGGTGTTTCCCCAGTGGTCACCGATCCAAGTACTAACCGTGACTGGCGGATAGCGACACCGATTCTACTTTGGCTCTGAGCTTTCCGCATGCGCAAATTTGACGCTTGTGTTAACAGATCTTTGATTAAGTTATCGAGAAGGGCAAGGAAAATCATTGAAGAAGCTATACAGTGTTAAAAAAATGGCTTATATATGATTTTCCTTGCCCTTCTCGATAAATTAATCAAATATCTGTTTTAAGTTTTAACCAATATAACACAAGCTTCAAATTCATGTAACCTTGAGACGACCAATCGTGGAATGCAAAGTGGGATGTCCTTTTGGTATTTTTGTTTTCACAAAAATTAGATTTTCAAACTCATAAGGCATATGAGCTCGAAAAGCATGTGACATCAAGTGATGTAGAGCTGTTGCCAACTCTTGATAATTTTCTTCAATTTCTGGAAAATTGGTGCGTGGCTTTAGAAAATATTGAAGTTGATAGTTTCAAGGGAATGCATTTGGGGGGAAAAGAAAAACACAATAAAACATTTTTGGTAAATGAGTAACAGAAACATGAAATCAAATCAAATTGTGGTTTTTGTAAAAGATAAGGCCACATATTAAGTAAGTGTTTAAAATTTTCCAATTTGCATCTACCTGAAAAAACGCATTTTATACAAAACAATAGGTTGTGTTTTAATTGCATGGGAAAAGGACATTGTGTTATACAATGTAAATCAAAGGGATGTGATAAATGTCAAAATAATGAAAATAACATTCAAGGGAAAAATATTAGTGAAAACAGGGGACTGCTTGAACAAAACTCAAGGTCAGGAACAAGTTGATAATAATATAAGCAGGGATATTGTTCATAGGGATGCTCGA
Organism: Lochmaea crataegi; assembly: GCA_947563755.1. Taxonomy (NCBI): domain Eukaryota; kingdom Metazoa; phylum Arthropoda; class Insecta; order Coleoptera; family Chrysomelidae; genus Lochmaea; species Lochmaea crataegi. The sequence continues at coordinate 39,893,785 of OX387427.1, read as the reverse complement.
GAACATGATAGGGATTTGCCTCAGGGTACTTTATTGGGTATTTCTAATGAAGAATTTTTGGGTATATCCCATGGAAGAGATATGGGATTGGCCGTGGATAGGGATACAGTATTTCAAACTGCAATAGCAAACACAGGTCCAGCAGAATCTCAAAAATTACTAGCAACCGCGAGGGTCCATTTAATAATGGGGGATGGGTCGAAAATAGAGGCACGGGCACTTCTAGATTCAGGTTCACAAAACAATTTTGTTACAGAAAATTTGTTTAGAAAACTAAAAAATGGACATCAGCAATGTTCAAAATTGGTGGAATTGGAAACAGTAGCATGCAATGTGACAAGTTGGTCAATTTAACAGTGGAGTCAAATGTGAATGATCATAAGTTTTGTGCTCAATCTATAGTATTGAAAATAATTACTTGTAATCTCCCCCATGTACCAGTAGATACCGATACGATTTTTATTCCAGCCAATTTAACCTTGGCTGGCCCTTTTTATTACAAACCTTCTGAGATTGACCTTTTGCTTTCGGCAGATGTTTATTTCCAACTTGTTGTTCCTGAAGTTATTAGGCTGGGATCTCAGTTACCGGTACTCCAAAATACTAAACTGAGTTGGTTGATGTGTGGGTCTGCTCTAGTGGCATCCTTTCAAAATGGAATTGTTTGCACGTCAACATTTGCTAAAAATACATGTAGTAAGGAAAGTTCAAACTTATTCAGTCATTCTGACGTTCCAGGGGTCGGTGACTTAATTTTAAGGTTTTGGCAACTTGAAGAGATTAGTAATAAAAGGTTTTTGTCGTCAGATGATTAGTTGTCTGAACAGAAATTTTTGGAATCTTGCAAAAGACAAAATAATGGGGCTTTTCAGGTTTGTTTACTAATGCGAAATAAAAATGATTATTTGAAACTTGGGAATTCTTTTGAATTAGCTTGCAAAATATTTCAGTCATTAGAGGATAGATTCAAGAGTTATACTTGCAATATAAAGACTTCATTAAAGAGTATATTGATTTAGGTCATGGTAAAATTGTTGACCCAAGTGCCAATTATTTGAATGAAAGAGAGTTTTTAGCACACCATTGTGTTGTTCGGGACGATGCTATATCAACCAAATTGAGGGTGGTGTTTGACGGGTCAAGTAAAACCTCATCAGGTTTATCGTTGAATGATATTTTGCTCAAGGGATATCGGGTTCAGCCAGAGTTGTTGAAATAATAGGTATTTACTTAATTACAGTTACCTGTAAATAATTGTCATATAAGTAAAGCGTGATCTATAGACGTCAAAAAATAATAGTTCAATACTATTAAACGCTTTACAAAATTAGAAAAATTAATTTCCAAAGAGCAGACCGTCCACTAAGAAGCAACAACTACTTCTCGGGCTATATGCCCCGACAGACATTGAATTACACTTCTAAAGTAAACGGGGTTGGTATATCTGTTAAGATAGAACCAACCATTCTGGTTTGCGATCAGAAGGATTATGCTCTCAGAGCTCTTGGACGAGTGGCATCTACCTTGTGTTGATGAGGCGCAAAAACGCCGAAACCGGTCCACAAGTGATGTTATTCCTTCTGATCGCAAACCAGAATGGTTGGTTCTATCTTAACAGATATACCAACCCCGTTTACTTTAGAAGTGTAATTCAATGTCTGTCGGGGCATATAGCCCGAGAAGTAGTTGTTGCTTCTTAGTGGACGGTCTGCTCTTTGGAAATTAATTTTTCTAATTTTGTAATTTTGAACTATTATTTTTTGACGTCTTTTGAAATAATAGGTTTAGAACATTTCAGTATGTTTTGGTTGCAGACATTAAAAAGATGTAAAGGATGATACATTGATACAGCTTACTTCGGATCAGCGTTTCTTACAAAATATTGTTTGGAGGGATGGCCCTGAGGAACCCTTAAAAATTATTGAGCTGCAGACTGTCACATACGGGACAAAATCAGCTCCATTTCTAGCTACCAGATGCTTAAGTGAATTAGCTTCGGATAAAGCACTACATTTTCCTCTGGCATCTAAATCTTTAACTCATCAATGTTACGTTGATGATATTCTAAGCGGAGCAAATACTTGGGAAGAGGCGATAGAATTGAAAGAGCAATTAATACGTCTATTGAACTCAGGAGGGTTTATGCTACATAAGTGGAGTTCTAATGATATATCAATTTCAGAATCTGGACTGGGCGGCAAAATGAAAAACGAAATTGATGTTCTCGATGAAAATTATTCTAATAAGGTTCTTGGGATTACATGGTTGCCAGGAAAATATGTATTTAAAATTTCAATCCCTAATTCTAAAAAGGAAGTTTCTCAAAGGTATACCAAATGTTTAGTTCTGTCAAAGATGTCTCAGATGTTCGATCCGATGGGTTTTGTCATACCAGTAGTAGTTATCGCCAAAATTCTTATACAAGAAATTTGGTCAAATAAATTAGATTGGGATGAAGAACTTCCTATTCATATTTTGCAAAAATGGTCAAGATTTTCTGATAATTTAACACCATTACATTCATGGTTTCTCGGACGCTTCATTGACAGCGTATGGAGCTTGCGTTCACATTAGAGCGAACTATGCTGATGGTTCAGTTACTTGTAATCTTCTTTGTTCCAAATCACGTATAGCCCCATTAAAAACCGTGAGTCTGCCACGGCTTGAGCTGGGTGGAGCCTTATTGCTCTCAAGACTGGTTCACAATGTTTTATCGTTCATAAACCTCAAATTTAATGAAACGGTTTTGTGGACAGATTCAAGTATTGTTCTGTCCTGGTTGAATGCTGCACCAACACGTTGGACAACGTTTGTTGCCAACAGGGTTGCAGAAATACAAGAACTCACAACTAATAACATTTGGAAGCATATAAAATCGGAAAATAATCGTGCAGATTATGTTTCGAGAGGAATGTCTCCCTCTGAAATATTAGCGAATAGTTCGTGGTGGCAGAGACCAAGATTCTTGTTGGATTCTAATGCCAACCTTTCTAAAGAATCTGGGTTTAAAGTTGAAGGTTTGTCTGAACAAAGGAAGGTAGTTTTATTGGAAACTATAATTGAGCCGGTGATAGATTGGACCAAGTTTTTTAATTTCAATCGCCTTAAAAGAACAGTGGCATTTTGTCTTGGATTTATAAAAAGATAAAGGTGATCTAGAGTTTTGACGGTAGATGAACTGAAACGGTCACTACTACTAATAATTAAGTTCATTCAATTACAATCATTCAAAAAGGAAATTGATTGCTTAAGTTCAAATAAAGAATATGAGTTCAGATATAGTAGCATAAAGACTTTGAATCCGTTTCCGGATAAGTATGGGATCTTAAGAATTAATGGTAGACTTGCTAGGGCAGACATTGATGATGATAAAAAATACCCAGTGCTTTTGTCGGCTAAACATAGTGTGGTTGTATTAATTATTAAATTAGAACATTTAAAGCTTTATCATGCTGGTACACAAACGGTATTAGCTAACTTAAGACTAAAATATTGGATTATTCATGGTATCGTAGAAGTTAAACATGTAATTAAAAAATACGTTATATGTTGTAAACTTAAGGCACAAACTTCTACTCAACTGATGGGGTCTCTTCCAACTGATAGAGTGTCTGGTACTCGACCGTTTCCAAAAATTGGGATTGATTTTGGTGGCCCGGTTATAATTCGGCAATCTAGACTCCGAGGATCCACGACTAGTAAGGCCTACATTGCCTTATTTATTTGTATGGCGACTAAGGCCATTTACTGGGAACTAGTGAGTAGCTTGAGTACAGGTGCTTCTATACACACTTTGAAGCGTTTCCATGGTTGAAGAGGCTACCCTTGCATAATATACAGCGATAGTGCGACACATTTTCAGGGGGCAAATAATTTACTTCGAGATGTTTATTTATTTTTCAAAGAAAGGAATAACTTGAAGGGAATACATAGTTTTTTAGTTACTGGTGAAATCAAATGGTGTTTCATACCACCAGCAAGTCCTCACTGGGGAGGACTATGGGAAGCTGGAACAAAGTCAACGTAATTTCATTTGCGTAGAATTGTGGGAAATTTAATGTTGACATTTGAGGAAATGACTACATTGTTAGCCGAAATTGAGGCAATATTGAATTCCAGACCTTTATGCCCTTTATCGGCTGATGCTGGTGACTTTAACTGTCTAACTCCGGGACATTTTTTAATAGAGGAACCATTGACATCTCTTCCAGAAGCCGATTTGTCTAACACACCGATGAACAGATTGAATTTTTGGCAATTGTGCTGCAAAATTAAACAAAATTTCTGGAAAAGATGGTCTACTGAATATTTGACACGTTTACAATGTAGACCAAAATGGTTTAAAAATAATCCAAATATAACCGAAAATAGTATGGTTTTATTAAAAGAAGAAAATATTCTGCCGTTAAAATGGTCTTTAGCCCGGGTTGTTGAAGTTTTGCCTGGGAGAGATAAAAAGTTCCGAGTGGCAAAGGTAATATCAGAGGTCGGTTTATTTACTCCTCCAATCACAAAATTATGACCATTGCCATTTGAGGCAGAATGTTGAAGCTTGCACTTCAAGGGGGGGAGAATGTTTCATTTTCTATAAATACGTAATTTATTGACGCGCCCTACCCTGACCGTATGCTTCAACCGTTTCAAAAACACATGTGTATTGTGAAGTTATTTTGTACCTTGTAAAAGTTGCACAATGCACAGTACAGTGTGCTGTGGCACAATGTGTCAATAGAATTAAGAAATTATTATGTTATGTCATAATGACAAAAAACTATTGAAAAATATAAATTCACTTTGGTATTGAGTAATCCTGTACTGATTAAACTTATAAAAATCACATGGTAGGTACCGAGTATTTTATTTGAAAAAGATATGGTCCTTCGAAATCTACAAACCAGCAGGAAAAGGTAGTAAATCACTATCAGCGGTAAATCGGTTTCGTGTTTTTGTTGGTGGTGATTCCGGCGATTCAGATTCGTTATTCTGTTTAGTACATTTGCGTTTTTTTATTACCTGCCATGTGTTTTTGTTTTGAGCTTCTACATTGGCTTCGTTGCTGTCTGTATCTATGTTGACTGGGTTTCTCATTATTGTTAGTTTTAATGGAGGATGTGAGGCTTGCCCCGAAGTAGGTTGATTGTCTGAATTATGATATGGATGGTGATGGTTAGTTGGGAGCATGTTTCCTGTGTTATTAGTGGTAAGCCTGGAGCTTTGATATTCAATGAAGTAAGGGTTGATATAATTTGAAGGAATAATGAAAAAATATAGGTGGTTAGTCACTGCGAGCACACAAAGTTAAAGTTCCCATCTTCACTTACATTTGAAAAAATAAATAAAAAATCAATTTCACTCTACGAGGCTAGAATCATGACATCAATTTTTATCCAACTAAATAGTTCCATGAATCTAGATATGACATCCTCTTTAGTAGGATGCGCTATATACGGTGCGGATATTAAGTCTCCAATAGGAAACGTTATTTGAGACAAACATGAAAAATCCTCGGAAAAATCAATTTTTATTTTAATAGTTAATATTGACTACCTAATTGAACACTAGATTTGCAGTACGAAGATAACTCCCCGGATGAAGATTCCAAGATATATATTTTTATCAGTTATATTTCATTTTTATTATTTATTTATTTACGGGCGAACCCATTATACAAAAATGATTACAAATAAAAAAAATACAAAAAATTTATCATATGATATTATATAAAATACAGAACATACAAAAGATACAATTCACTATAAAAATTTGCAAAAATTTGCAAAATATAAATACAGAAAACACGTAACTAAAAAGAACTAAATATCATTAATACAATCAGTTATCTAAGTATACTTGACATCGTTCGTTTAAAACTGATGAAACCCGTGGAGAAATCAAGTTCAGGATACTGATTAGCACCTCTCAGTGTTCGTGGTATAAATGAAAATTGTGCATAATTCGTTCTACAAAACGGAACATGAAAGAAAGTAACCTGCCTTGTCTGGCGACTAGGAACTTCAAAGTTAATTCTGGCTAACAAGTCGGGACACTCGATCAAAGAATTTAGTATTTTGAACAATAAAATTAGGTTATGCTGATCTCGCCGTTGTTTTAAACTGGTAATATTTAAATTTTGCTGGATGGTTTCATAGTCTAAGTATCTACCCATTTTGAATGATATGTGTCTAAGGAATCTGTGCTGAATCAATATAAAATAGATAATGTGGAGACCACACTGAAGTGCAGTATTCCAAGTGGAGTCTGACTAACGAACAGTAGATCACTTTTAAAGGATGTATAATAGTAAAATCAACGGTAATACGCTTAATATAGCCGAGTAGACTCAGAGATTTATTAACAATAGTTTTAATATGTTCCTGAAAACTTAGTGTGGTATCCAACAATATCCCTAAGTCCCTAACAATATTTCGAGATTCCAGAACCACATTGTTAAGAGTATAGTCATACAATATTGGGGTGTTAGTTCGGTGAAACCTCATAATATGACATTTTCCTGTATTAAGCTCCATTCCATTACGTATACACCAATTATGCAGCATATTCAAATCAGACTGCGGATTTTCAGCTTCCATACTACACTTTATTACAGAAAAAACCTTTAAATCGTCGGCAAACATAAGCACTATACCATAGTGAAAACTACTAATAATATCATCAATAAACAAATTAAACAATAAAGGCCCCAAGTGAGAATCCTGGGGTACGCCAGAAAGAACAGAGATCTCATTCGAAAAACAATTATTAACACGTACTATTTGTTTCCTATTCGTAAGATAATCCTTAATCCAATTTAACAATTGTCCTACAATACCATAATTTTCAAGTTTGGCTATTAGGAGCTCATGATTAACTCTGTCGAATGCTTTAGAGAAGTCAGTGTAGATAGCACCTACTTAGCATTCTCCAAGGCCTCCATTATGTTACTAATGTAATTCAGTAAATTAACTTCAGTTGATTCGCCTTCGCAGAAGCCATACTGTTGGGGAATGATAGTGTTCCTAAATATGCAGGAGAGTTGCTCAGTCAGTATACTTCCAAACAGTTTAGGAATAGTACTTGATATTGAAATGGGGCGATAGTTTTTTATATCACGTTTGTTACCTGATTTTTAAACAGGTGTCATGTAGCTTAATTTCCAGTAATCGGGAAATTGACCAGAAGCTAATGATTCATTAAAAATATAGTAAAGTGGACGAGCTCGAACAAAACTACAGTATTTTAACAAGCTCGGTGGAATAGCATCAGAACCAGGTCCTTTCCGTACATTTAGATTAGATAAACCTTCATATATTTTAGAAATATTAATGTAAATAATTTGCTACGTTAATATGATAGCAGTTGTTGAACTGGGGTATGTTGATATTTTTATTTTGGTAAAGTGATGAAAAATGATTGGCAAATAAATTAACAATTTCGGACCAAGAACTAGACTCAATATTATCTAAAAACATGTCTTTCGGTAAAGAATGCTTTCCTTTACACGCCCTGGCAAAACTCCAAAATAATTTGCCGTCTACTTGTACAGAATGCTGAGCTTCTGCAATAAACCTATCATAACATTGTTCAGATAACAATTTACATCGAGATCTTAAGTTAGAGAATCTGTTATAACTGTCATCGTACAATAATATTCTTTGTTCTTTATGAGATTGCTTTTTAAGTATAGTTAATTTACATAATTCCCCAGAGAACCACAGCGGAAATTTTTGCTTCGAATATTTTTTAATCGGTACGTGTAGTTCTATGATCGAGTAGAGAGCATCATAAAAAATATTAATCATTACATCAAGTGGTTTATTTAACAGTAAACTATCCCATGGGATCGCACCCAAACAGTCATTAATAGCTGGAAAGTTAGCATTTTTAAAATCAAAATAGTATTGTGGAACATGGTCATCTGCCCCATTATCAGTTATTTTTAGGTTCAAATTTGTCTGAAGTGGTGGGTGGTGATTACCCGGAAAAATTAGGTATTCTGAAGATTTAGTAACGGTAAGGTTATTATGAGAAAATACTAAATCTAACAATACACCTCTATCATTCACAATGGTAGAACATTGAAAAAGATTATTGAACGAAGCAAAGTTTGACATGATTGCAATTGAATAGACTTCAACAGCATCTGCCCGTTGAGTGGGTGTAGCTTCTGAACCCAAGTTATTCATATGCCACGTACAGTTGGGAATATTGAAATCGCCAAATAAATGAAGATTTGCTTTGGGGTATGTTTCAGCTATAGCATCAACATCTTCACAAAATGAGTTATACATATCTATATTTGCCTTAGGGGGTATATAAACATTGCCTATAATATGATTGTCACTTCTTCCAACTGCTACAAAAAGGTCCTCAATTGAATTCAGCAAAAGACTAGTAAGTGACTTGTGAACAGCAATTAGGACTCCACCTCCTCGACTAAAAGCACTGGTGATAGCAGACCAATCTTTCCTATAAACATTAAAGTTATCCTAATTCAGTCCTAATTCACTATCGAGAAAATCATCGTTCAGCCATGTCTCCGTGAAAATAATAACGTCATAGAAACTAGTTGAGATACTGCGCTTCAATTTAGACAATATTGTGCGTAAGCCTCTCACATTTTGGTAGTAAATGGACAATTCACCATTGTTATTACTGTTTATAAGTTTTTTGAAACAATTTTAGGAACATTCTGAACATATCTTATCAGTAAATCCGTTTCACCTTGTTGTTGGCGTGCTTTAGGATCATCGTTCAACTTTTTCCATTGATTTACCTGCATTGGAGTTCGATCGGTGTTAATAAAAACTCTTCTATCCCTAATTAGCTTCTTCCTATTTTTTATAATGGTCATCGCATCATGAGCATTACTTAAAATTACTTTTAGTCGACGTTTGCCATTTTTATTTTTTTTTCCTAATCTGACAACCTTGTTGATCGAAACATTCTGTTCGGTAATTTCCCTAAAAATCTCTTGGGCAGAATTAATGTCACTATTGCTTTCAGGTAGGTTAAAAATCATGACATTATTCATTCGCATTTGTCGTTCATTTAATTCGGTAATAATTTCATCAGTACTACCCGTCTGATTACTCTGATTTTGATATCTTTTTCTGAATAAATTAAAGTTTTAAATATCTACATAATTTTTCGTACCATTTTTTGTCACATTTGGTAACTGAAAAAAAAATGCATTTTTTTATCTAACCGTCGAATGAACAATACCCCTCTAAATCGTCAGATTTTGGGCTAGCACGACTGGGACATCAAGCTGAACCGTCTGTATAATAAATCAGACACGCTCGAGTATTTCAATACAGTTATTTTTTTCGCATTTTCAAAAATTTGCTGCTAACTTTCATCAATTTTGTCTATGTTTTGGATGGGAACATTTTCACTTATTCCCCTCTGAATATCTGGTTGATCACTAGACCCCGACACAAGGCCGTTTTTAGTATATTATGCATCTAATCTAGTATGTACCCGATGAACCCGTCGAGGTAACTCATTTTCTATCCGGGTGTATTTGTATTTGTCAGCAGTGAAGTCGATTGTCTTCAAGTTTGCATACGAGTAGGTATACATATGACTGACTATTCTTGAAGAGCGTGGAGATAAAGTGTATTTGAAATGAATTTAAAAATATTTTGATTGAAACCTTGGAACCAGTTGCTCAAGATAATAGGGACTGACGAGGGTTTCTACTTTTGGTTCCAATTACCTCTGTCAGAATGGAACCTTTTATGCTGAAGGTAGTTGCATAACAACCTCAATCCGGGATCGAACACAAAAAATACTGGTTTTAGATTCTTCCCGCTCCCGAAGTACCTGCAGGGGGTACTATGTTAGTGCGTGACAGTTGGGCACATAGCTGACTCAAAATGCTTAGCCATATCGGGTAGATGTTAGTTTTATTGTAACACGCGACCTGATCATTCACCAACCTGCTAGAAAAAATCTAACGACGCGACCAATTACGTTTGAAAAGTTTTGTGTTTTGTACATTTTTTTTTCATGGTTTTCTTCATATTTTTGGTAAGTTTGACTTGAAGTTTGCTCATGTGCTACTCTTATTTTATCTTTACATTATTTTTAGCGCTTATAATAGCTGAAACATGTACAAGCAGGAGGAAGAACAGTTAATGGAATGGTTTGAAGAATTTTCGTCTGATACAGAAAAACCGCTGGATTCTGACAAGGATCTTGGCGACACTCCCTCTGAACACAGTTTGCATAACACCGATACTGAACAATAACACGAGAGTGGTACCGAAGATGGTCCTATTGCTCAAGTTCCTTTACAACCGAAAACAAAAAGGGGAGCTATTTTCTTGGGGAAAAATTTACCAGAGTGACTCAAACACAAACCATACACGCCCAAAAGAAAAAAACGTGCTCATAACTTTATAACGCAACTGCCAGGAGTAAAAGCCGTTGCCAAGGGGGCTAAAACCGCGTTAGATTGCTGGAAATTATTTTTCCTAATGAAATGATTGAGAAAATCATTACTTTCACGAACCAGAAATTGGAGTAGTTTGGGGAATCGTATTGGCGTTCTAGAGATTGTCCAGCAACTGATTTAGACGAAATGTGCGCATTCTTGAGGCTTTTATATATGGCAGGAGTCGAGAAGGGACAGCACTTGAATACATCAGAATTGTGGAGTACCGACGGTACGGCACCAGAATCATTAGCTGCACCTTTGCAAAACCAGCAACTTCTACAAAAATTTATATGTAAATAATGGCCAGTTAGAAAAAACCGGTTCACTTAACATCAATTTGTAACTTAACATTTCTTTGTTAAATAAACATAAATAATAAAGCCTGATAGTGTTATTTTATATCAAAAATACGAATATATAAATTACATTTATTAAATTGATAGTCGGATTCGGACTTATTTTTTAACGTTAGATAAAATCTTACACGCGACCAATCGCGTTATAGGAGGGTAGCGACCGATCCAGGGTTAAGACTCCTCTTGAAATAATTTCATTCACAGTTTTAAAGCATTTTTGTAATACTGAATAAAACCGACTCGTGCTACTTGGGTATTAGAATATAGCTTAACTGAATCTAACAATAAAGCGATAGAAAAAAATTTATATATTTTAACCCCATACTTCAGCTTCATTCAACATATTTTTTTCAGGAATATCTAAATTTTCCTTTCTCCGCATATATTCTAAAAAATTGATCTCAAAATATTAATATTTGAGGAAGACAACAGTGAGGAAAATTTCTGTTGAGGAAATATATTGTGATGTTATAAATAACCTCAACGACAAAAAGCAAAAACTACTGATGTAACAAAAATATATTGTGACATTATATAAACACACCCTGTATGTTAACCAAGAAATGTAATTAAAATGAGCGAAATTAATCTTATCTTATTATCACTTTTACATGGTTATAAAACCCTAGAATATTTGATTTGGTAACAATTCAAAGAAAAAGAATTTAATCATTCAAATAACTATCTTAAAAAGCTTAGGTCCGGACTATCTCACTGGATATTAATATTGACAATTTGATGAAAGAATAAGCTTTAGCAATCCTTTTTATTCAATTATAAACAATAGGGTCAATCAAATAACAATTTATAATTCACAGGGATTGAAATTAAAGTGATGCAGTTACAAGAAAATTTTACAGATATGAAATGAAATAAATAAAATTTTCTAATAAATAATGTTAAATAATAATGTTCAGAGAGATCACAATTGCACTGAAATAGCATAACATTTATATTTAATAGATAGAAAAAATTGTAAATTAACATAAAAAGGTGAAAAAAGGTATGTGAAGAACATTCAACGAAAGAGTACAGTGCTTTAAATTCAATTCGCGTGTGTTTACCGGAATATAGTGCTTTTTACAACGTTCAAGAGGCGAACATTAAAATCCTAAAAAAGTAATAAAACGCAATAGGAAAGCGAGTGAGAGTTTATTTTAAATATAGGATGTTATTAGCCTTAATTTAGTATAGTATAAAAGTAAGGTTAGAGAAGCCAAATTTGTCAGTTTAGTGTCATAAAAGTCGTCGTTCAGGGAGGATGTATTTGGCTTCTCTCTGATATTCAATTGTTTCCAATTTTATTTACCTAAAAATCAAGTAGGAACATAACCTTACTTTCACAGTTATCAAAAATAATCATGAAGTGACAGCTTGGTGTTTAAAAAATGTTGTAAACCAAAAATAATATCCAGAATTATAAAGGAAAGAATAATACTCACCAATATTTACAAGCTATTGAGCAAATGAAACCATATTTTCAATTTGAAGTTATTTACTAGAGATTCCAAAAATCTTAGTAATATCTCCAAGTGTGTTCTTTGAGAAACTCATCATCATATTAATTGTTGCTGAAAGAAATCGAGGTTAAACTTTTAATGTTTAATTAATTCTAAATATAATCGCATTGATTGTTCAATGCGACCCAAAGGTTAGTGATCAACTATTATTAATAACTGTATCAAAATTGTTTTGACTAATGATACAACTTTAGTTGCAATACTTACATTTCTTTGGTAAACTCCAAGTACTTTACCAAACTTCGTTGACGACATCTCAGTCGTGAAATAGTTTTTTTTATAATAGCAATGTCCTTACTATTCATTCTTTTAATCATAATTGTTTTCATATAAATGCACCTCGTGGTGTTGAACATTTTGTAAGAACTAAACGAGGAAGTTGGCCATCAGTCAACGTCACGACCACTGAACAGTGTTGCCACTTTAGTTCCCTGAACATTGAATTTGTAGATTTGTAGTTTTGTTTAAAATTTTATTTACTTTACTTGTTATGCGTTGAAATGTAATATATTTATTGTATCAATATAATTCCATAAAAAAATCTTTCTGGACAATATATTTTTTTGTAATCTTTGCTTATGTCCACTAATAAATTTCATTCCAATTTGGTGAACCAACGTCAGGCATTTAGAATAACGTAAGATTACATTACAATATGTATATTTATATTTTTTCTCTCTAATATGATATTCCAACGACCAAAGTAAATTACTTGTTTTAAACTTTTTTAATTCCATTATAAGTTTTATAATCATTTTTAAAAATGCTTCCGATGAAACCCTAAACATAAACGAACCATGATAAGCCATAAAAAATAAATAAAAACAGCATTAACATCAACTTATTATTGAGGTTATAAAAGTCTTCGTAGTCAAAATCGTAATATTCATTATTATGTGGATCTTAAAATTTTATCGAAAATATATAAAACTCAGACGTGTTCTTTCCCTGATACAAAATATGTAATAGATTTTCAAGTAAACAAAATCAGTGATTTCATATTCGACGTCTTTGTTTGACATATAAAAATATCAAGAAATGTTTGAAGACCCGTTGTAATCATAAAAAATAAAAAGGAAGCTCAGCAAAAACGACAAAAACAAGTAAAGATGAACTTTCACGGGTGACAGATTTGTTCGTGAACTATCAGGGTAGGATTTAATGTTGAGAGAACTGTACAAGTGTGAGTTGGAAATCTGATCATGTTATTTGAAGATCATGGTTTTTCTGTAATCTATAAAAAGGAACTATATTTCAAAATTGTATACCCGGTGATGTAGAAGATGAAGGGAGAGAAATGATCAATGTTCATCTATTTTCTTGAATAATTTCAAAAATTTCATTTAAAAATTATGAATATATATTATATTCAAGACTCTCGCAGCAAGTTCTTTCATTTGATATAACACAGGGTACATTTTGCAAAACTTTTATTTTCGAACTCGCCCCACAAGAGACTTCCATATCCAACAATTATTTGTGTAAATAGTTAAACAAATTAGCAACTTTTTGTGAGAGGTGACTGACACACGTGACAGATGACACACGTGACATATGACAAGTGACCGGTGACAATTGACAGGTGGCTAGTGTCAGGTGGCAAGTGACAGGTGACACACATGACAGATGACAAGTGACAGGTGGCTACGATGTTGCCGCATCGGTCACCGCTAGCGTGTGTGACCTTGAAGTGGACAATTTTTTGCAGAATGAACCTTAGCTTTTTTCGCGACTTCCTTATGGAGATTCCCATGTTAGCGCCTCCGCCTTGGTCCAGAATGCACATAGCCTATTTACTCATGTTGCAGTAAACATTTTTTTTCTGACATCGAATTAATATTTGATTGTGGTAATTTTATGATGCCTTCTGGCATAAAATAAAATATGAAGTGAATTCCCTTGAAATTAATATTAACAATTAAATTAACGCAACAGAATTCAAAATATAAGCAAGTTCATCACGTATGTTTACTATATTTAATTACATAACATTCAAAGGTAAATGATAATATGATCTTGACACTAGATATAAATTAATAGACAACCAAGGAGCAGACGATATTCAATCTGATCTAATCAATTAATTCATTCTAGTATAGTACCGTAATATTAGTTTAGTTAATTATGAGTTGAATGGGGATACGAGTAAGCTACAATCTTATGTAGATGCAGTAAGCTTATTACAAGTTTACGCAGCAGAGAATGAGAGTAATGCTGTGCTATTTGTGGAAACTAGGCAAACTGGAAACGCCAGGAGTCTAATTACAACGGAAAATTCGTTGGTAGGAATCATAGAAACTCTAAAAAATGGAATAAAAGGAGACAGTGCTAGAGTCTGGTAGGAGCTAAATTAGGCAAACTTAGGCAAAGCAATAGAGATCTCGTCAGATATGCTTCCGAAATAGAGAAACTTACAGAGAAATTGCAAGCTGCGTACTTGGCGGAAGGAATGCCAGTACAATTAGCGATTAAATATACTACGGAGGCAGCAGTTGAATCGTTGATAAGCAGCTCTACCTCGGAACGGATAAAAACCGTTATAGCAGCAGGAAAATTTCACAATAAGCTAGTTTTCATTGATATGGGTAACAACCAGTCAACAGAAAGCTTTCTGCATTTTATGGCAGACAGAAAAAGGTTTTCTTCTGGAAACAGATATTTCCCACAACAAAAGCATTCCTATGCTAATAATACGAATAACGGAAGGATTAACATTTACTCAAAGGATAACTACAAAAATAGTAGGAAATTCCAGGATAATCAAGTGGAAAGGAGATTTAACGGATATAAGGGGAGACTGAATGAATATAGAGATAGACCTAACAATAGGTTTATAATTATAGGAACGTGTATCGTTTTATATTACCTTATTAAAACGGTTGTTATTACTTTTAGTTTTTATTCAGTTCCTCTACAACATGCCTACTCGGCGGGATACAAGATAATGGCGGGGCTTCTTCAGTCGTCAGTCACTTGGCAATGACAAGTGACATCTGACAAAGTTATGTTATATCTTCCCCTTTTTACCTTCCACAAAAAATACTTGAATGCTAATTTCTATATCTAATAGGTTTTTGAACAAGTCGGCCTGATTTAGTTCTAACATCATTTTTACAAACTATATTAGTCGGTATAGAGTTATTATCATCATTTGAATGAACATTTGTAAATTAGGAGTATCGTTCAACATCAGGTTCACTAGATATCGTTCTCAATTTTCAATAAAGTAATCTTGTGAGGAACCTTTATTTACATATGGAATAGGAGAATGTTCAATAAATGACGAATTTCGTCTATACTGTTTTCCACATTTGTGTCTTACAATGTATGAACGTGGATGTTCGGTTTTATATACTATTTGTGCTGGCACCCAATGAGTTTCTTTTTTTATATTATTATTATATTAGGCAGGCAGGCAAAGGGCTGCTTATCGTAATAAAACTTATTTCTCTGTCTGTGGTTTCTAATTCTGTTATTGTTAATTTCTGGTTTTTGTAATAAGATTTTATTAGTCACTGGCAAAGTTCTACGTATTAACCTGTTATATTCTAATTCGGATGAAAGAGGTGTTGCCCTGTATTCTAGTAGCACCTGTTTCTGTATATCACTATTATTATCATTGCATTGTCTTAATATGTTTATACAAATTCCTACGGATCTTTCAGCCATCCCATTTGATTTGGGATATTTTGGTGATGCCGTTACTAACTTAAAGTTCCATTCGTTTACAAATTTTTTAAATTCAATGCTGTTAAAAGGCACGTTATCTGAAACAAAAATGGCAGGAATACCATGAGTGGAAAAAATATTTTTCAGTTTGGAAATTAATTCAGAGGCTGTTTTAGAGGAAAACGGCATTAAGTCAATCCAAATACTAAAATAGTCCACAATAGATAAATAATCCTTGCCACCATCAGTTAGAATATCAGCTGCAACTTTATAAAATGGAATATCAGGTCTATCATGACATATCATAGGTTCTTTTACAGGATTTTTACTATATTTTAAACAAGTAGATCAGTCTGATACAGAATCTTGTGACAACCCTGGTCAATAAAAAAAGTTTTCTTGCACAAGCTTTACTTTTTTCAATCCCTAAGTGTGCTGGATTATGTAGTTTGACTAAAAAAAATTTTCTAAGGATTTTGGGAACAACAATTTTATTATTGTAGAATATCAAGTGATTTTTTACAGACAATTCATTGTGAATTTTATAGTATGTCATCAACTCTGTATTACTGTTATCTAAGTTAGATTTTTTTGGCCAGCCAGTATTGCAATATTGCAAAACTTCATTCAACACAGAATCATTTTTGACATATGAATTTCCAAGTCCATGCAAAGTACAACTTCAGTTTTAGTAGGTACATCACAATGTATTACTCTTATAAATGATCTTTACAAGAGATCAACAATATACATGTGTTTTCCTGGTAAGCATGAAACCGTAATATTGTATTCTAGTAACTTTAATTTTAGTCTTTGTAGTCTATTACTTACTTTATAAAAGTCTTTGCTGCAGATGGCAACAAGTGGTTTATGATCAGTTTTAATATTCATATGTCTTCCATATACAAAATTATGAAATTTTTGTAACAAATACTTAGTAATTCTTTATCTATTTGAGGGTAACGAATCTCAGTTTCTGTCAGACTTCTAGAACAAAATGCCACTGGCTGTCCATTCTGAAGTAAACATCGTCCTAAGCCATATTGACTTCCATCAGTTTGTATTTCAATTTCTACATTTGAATTAAATATTTTTAAATTTGGAATTTCTGTAATTAATTTTTTATTGGTGTCTAATGCCTCAGATTGGTCTGCAGACCAATTCCATAGAACATTGCTTTTCAATAAACTCCTCAAGGGAGAAAGAAAATCAGACAATTTTGGTACCTACCTATATATTTTGTTAAGTAATTAATCATACCCAGAATTCTTAACAACTCTTTTTTATTACTAGGCACTTCAATTTGCAAAATGGCCTCTATATAATTACAATCTGGTTTCATACCCTCTTTTGTGAATATTTGACCCAAGTACTTAACCTCACTTACCTCATACTGTATTTTGCTTTTATTAAATTTCATCCCATAATTTCTGGCTCTATTAACAACCTCATTTGGGATTCTGTCATGCTCTTCTTCATTATCTGATACTATTATGAAATCGTCAAAGTAAATGCCAATATCAAGATCACCAAATAATTTTTAATTGGTTCGTCTTCATTGGTTTACTTCGTCTCTTTGGTCTGCGAAATTTCTTGCAAGTGTTTCTTTCAGAAAATTCCAAGTAGCGACATTTTGAATGTTTACGACTAATTTGGCGTGCCACGCAGTTTTGAAATTAATTAATTTGATAAATATGTATTTTGAAAATGATGGGAGTGTTCTCTTAAAAATAAAATGTACCAATAGTTGATTCATAAATGGATAAATAACGATTAAGTTCATTCGGGTTACCATCAAATTCTGGAACACAGTTAAGAAACTCAGGTTTAAATTCTGCCATAATTGGTCTCGTCAGATTGGGAATATTTGAATTAAGTTCTAAGCTTTCAAGTTCGCTTACCAAAGATTCGACATACATATATGTTCAAATTATAGTATAAGTAGATTTATGAAGATATCCCTATTTAATTATTTTAACTTGATTTATAAAAAAAATTTGCTTTGTTACCGAGTACTAGCTATTTCTATTTATCCCTGTATATTTAATAATTACTTCGACTTACATAAAAATTATGACGAATTTGAGCATATCCACTTAGCTATGAGAATACAAAGGTTGATCCTCGCAAAGTTGAACGATTCTTGTTTCATCTTTCGTTGCTTCGAACTGCAAGAGAGCTTCGATGGTCTTCAATAGATGGGTTTCTCGATTTTCGGAGAACCACTCCACTTATGACACCTCCACACACGAATCACAACTAAAAAGTTCGGTATATCTAGTCAATTATCGAAACAAATTTGATCACATTCGATACGTTACAATCTAGATATCCTACTGACTGCGCCAGAAATGATTTGGAGTGTCCAAATTATGTTTTTAAAAATTTATTTAATAATTTAATTGAATGAAATCTAACAATAAGTAGTCTTTATACTACAAAAGTTAACAATAGAATGAATTTTACATTATGAGTTTAGAAAAGAAAGAAAAGATAAAAAATGCTGCATCGGAAGTTTCTAGGAATGGTGATAGTGATAATGATGATGTCTGCTTATCATACGTGGAATACTGATGTAACTCGTGTTATAATATTGATGCATATCAAAACGAACTAAACTTTAAACTTCAGATAGCTCATCAGAGGGCAGAGAAATACATTGTGAAATATAAGTGAAGTAGACAAAATCAGAATAGTAAAATAGCTAATCCTATTGATTTTAAAATAGGGGATTTAGTTTTAGTAAAAAGGGAAAATAGAACTAAATTTCATTCTCAATATATAGATAGGTCCATTTAAAGTCATAGAGGTGAGTCAGGTTAATTGTAAAATAAAATTAGATTCAGGTTTGATAAAAGAAATACATGATAACAGAATACATCCTTATTGTAAAAGAAACTGAAAAGGTCAATATGACAAACATTTTTACAAACAATTAGTGAACGTGAACAAGTATGTAAGACAATATAACAAGCAAAACTATAAATAAATATAACCTTAGGTTGAGTATATTATTATTAATAATTTATCGTCTATTTCACAAAAGTATTTCAGAAATTATACAATGGAAATGGAATTACAATTTGGTTTATTATAATTATTATAATAGTTCTGATAGTAAAGTATGCTAATAAATATAACATCTCCCAGTGCATAAAGTAGGTGTTTTAATTAAGACAGATGCGCTCCGGAAGGACTTGGACGACCTCCATATAAAGTGGTCTTCCCAACATCACTACAATTTAATACAAGAAATATTAGGTAGTAATTTTTAGAATAGTTTTAACAATAGCACAAACAGTTAAGCTAACGTTACTCCTATAAAATCAGTTATTCACTTTTTTGAGTTTGGTTTCCCGGTTTAGAGTTGTGAAAATGATCGCCACTAATTAAATGTTATGCTAGAACAGTATTTCAAAATATCTATTTTTCTTCGGTTGAACAAGTCCAAAATGTCGCATCTGCTACTCTTGCCAGTATACTACTAATTTCATAATTTTAAATAATGCGATAACTGCGGCTTTTAGCTGATGAACTGGCTTAATGAACATCGCTTGTTTTGCCTTCAAACCATTTTTCAGATCTTGAACTTAACGTTTTCTGAATTCACTTTTCGCTGGAAAACCATCTTCATATTTCATATGCATGGTTTTCTAATAACTTTCTAAGTTCGGGCAGTGGAACAAAAATACCTATTTTTCATCATTGTCAACAAGAACTCTTCCTAACAATCGTCATTGAACAGATATAATTTACTTTTTTATTCTGTGCACACTTTTTAACCACTTGTTATCGTCAAAATTTACACGCTATTCAGGTTTAGTGGGAATATTATACTCTCTCCTGTTTGTTACTATTAATTAGTTCACGTATAAACACAACACACAAAAACAGGACACAACTTTACAACGTTAAAAATACGACTGTACGACTTATGACAAGCTAGGAAGTTCTGGGTCGAAGTATATGTAGGGTATGTACTTTTTGAAGTAGTGCAGTACTTTTTTTAAAACAATGTCCCACTGAACTTTGAAAGTTATTCAAGTACACCTAAATGAACTTTTTTCAGATTATATCCTAATTTTGGGGTCGATAAAAAACCTAGTAATTAAATTGTAATCGACCTGTTTCGACTTTTAAATTTATATCGCAAATCTTTCTCTAATTCCCGCTCGGCGTCACATTAGCCACCCAAATCTTCAACCCTGACCATAAGACAATTGACATCTGCCAATGGTCGCTTCCATTTTTTCAACGCCACGAGTGACACCCCTTTTCGCTATCGACTTTCAGCAAGGAAAGACCTCCGTTCTTATCGCTTTTATATCTTCCCATCTGAATTGCTGTGGTGAGCACAGCAGTTAGGATACCGTTAACAACTAAGTATAACGTTGAGAACTAGAATACCGTTAACAGCAAGTATACCGTTAACTGCTAGGATGCCATTAACTGCTAGTAAATTATTAAGACACCCTCAAAGGCACCTCCAAGATACCTCCAGGTCCACTTCTCTGCACATCCTTCCGAAGAAGATATTAACTTGAGATAAGTATGATAAAAAGTACAGGCCTCATTTTTTTGTTTTTTCCTGACAGGATAAAATTAATGTTCTAATTTTTTTTGAATTCAATTTCTTGTACACCCGGCTGTAAGAGCTGTAGGGGATCGTGTCCGGGATAACGTAAGTTTTTAATTTTTTGAATTAATATCTACAAGGTGTTTCTACCTTTTTCACCTCAGTTTTATTTTTGTTTGAATTCATTTTGTTCTTTCGTCGACGTCTAAAAGGTAGTGGCGCCCTAAAGCTTCTTATAGTCTGAAAACCTCTGACATACTTAGTGCAGCACTAACATGGAGTAGAACCACCCTTGAGAAGAGTCTCATGCGGGCATCTGTCTCGAGTGGCCACTCTAGCGCTCAAGTCACAAACAACCGACGGGTGCGGTTACAAAATTATTGCTGAAATTATATCTATTGAGTGTTTGGATTTTATCCCACTGTTCTACATGTTTACAGTGTGCATCAGTTACGTTTATTTCTTTGTGTTTCGTGTATAAGAAGATCTCCAAGACCTCCAAAAAAAATGTCATTTTAACTCCGAGCTGCAGGAAATGTATCCATTTATAAAAGTAGAATCAAATGTTTGACCGCATATTTTGTATTGCGAAATTTGCCGAAGTGATGTTGATATTTCAAACAGTGGTCGCAGTAATATAGAAGAACATTTGTTTGAAAAAAAGCATGTTTTGACTGAATATACAAAGGCCAACAGCAACAAATTGGAAATCTTCCTTGAAACCAGAAGCTTTTGTTCGGAAAATTTGTTCATCGCCGCCAAGGAACTTTCGCTTATCACACAATTGAGCATTTACAAAGTTTCAGATCTTTATATTGCACAACAAAACTAATAGTAAATATGTTTGTGCCTAAATTTTCAGCAGCTCGACCCAAAAATGGGTCCATTGTGGTAGTTGTTTTGGCTCAAGAATCACAGTAAAGATTAAAAGCTGATTTACAAAAAGCCAATATTGTCTGCATCACAATAGGGAGATTGACAAAAATTTTAATTAGCAGAAATGTGCTAAAATCATAAGGATGCATTGCATGAAAACGACTGGCATGGAAAAAACTGTTTTTTCTTGTCACACACAACCACTATAACGAATTTAAAATGCCGAAAAGTTCAAATTATTTTAAGCTTTTGTAAAAGCATTGCTATTGGTTGTGACGCTGAAGAGTATATTTCGGTACTGCGCGTGCGCATTTCAATAACGAATATTCTAGAACTTTTCACTTGGATATATCTTAATCTAAACAGAATCAAATTTTGATATTTTTCTCAAAAGTCGGCCCTATTTTCTCTAAGAAATTATCAAAACTTACAGTATCAGATTGCCTGTTTTACTACACGTATGTACTGATTGTACTGCCTAGTAGGTTCACTCGTCGTCGGACCTTCATGTAGCACTGATAAACGGTTGTAAAAGAAACGTGCACCGTATATACAGGGGTTGCGCGATTCACTACCTTCATAGCTTGTTGATTTGTACATGGAGTGTTTGGTACGGGAAAAATGTACGTTGTTAGAAACTTTTTCAAAAAACGATGCTGTTCTGCTATGTACGGTATGTTCTAGTATTTGATTGGGAACATCGAATTATAAGAGATAACTAAGAATTATTGATAAGAATAGCTTTTACTACATTATATAAATGAAATATTTGTGATTAGTAAAAAATGTACCAGGTGGCCAGATAAGAATGCAAAGTGCTGTATCTCGGAAACTATTCCTCTTAGAGACTTGCAATGAAAAATGTTATAACCAAAGTGGCCAAAATATAATCCTGGAAATTATTTTCAGATTTCCAAGATGACCGACAGGGGGCATAACCTCCATCTGAAACTTTAAAAGTGATTTTTCACTGAAATACACCTAGTTAATATACCAAAAAAATATATGCTTTTTAAAACTAAGCTACATTTGAATATTTTTTGTGTGACACTTTTTGACGTATCTATTAAAATGAAGTGGTGGGGAGTAATTTAATGTTTTTTTAAATAAACAGCTGTAACTCCTCAACTACAAAACGGATTCTAACAAACTTGGTCTCGTTGGAAAAACATTCATTGCTCCATCAAACCCAGCTTACCCGTGTTATGTCTGGTTTTTAGTCATGCCGGTAGAGCGCGTTTATCAATATAATAACAGATAATTGCAAAGTTCTCTGAAAAATAAATTACAATGCAATAATATAACTTTCTTTTCATAAAAATGTAGTTGAATGATACCTGAATAGGCTAATGAAAACCGTATCTCGATATCTTATTCCTATCCTAAGATATCGGAGGAAGAAAATTTGGTTATCAGATAATTATAATATATAATTAAAATTCCACGATTTTATAATTTTTGAATAATAAGCCAAGTTCCATATAAAACTAATGCCTCCTTAAATGCTCGAACTGTTTTCCATCACAATCAATGCATTGTTGGAGCCGTTCATGACTTACAGCAGCTTGAATTTCTGCCCTTGACAGGCTACTAATGGCCTCTTGTATTCGTATTTTCATGTCTTCTCTCGTTGTTGGTGGAATTTGGTAAATAGTATCTTTCAACCGACCCCATAGATAGGAGTCCAAACAGGTTAAGTCTGGGGATCGCGGTGGCCAAGGAAATAACTACCTATGGTGATATATCCGATCTAAATGTTCTCGCACATTTCTAGTTGCAAAAACATGTTTTGCCGTAATTGCAAGGCACATCTTCTAGGGAATTGGTTTACCAGAAAATCAAGAAATATGGCACCGTTTAGTGGTTGATCGAAGAAATAGGGACCTATAATATAGTCCAGGAAATATAGCCTGAAAATAACCATTTTGCATTGTTTCCATCAAAGTGGATGATTGTGAATGAATAGAGGGCAAAATTGATGTAGAATAAGATGCACTTTTCCCGATCTTCGAAATCGTTTGGCAAAAAAATTTTCTGGGGTGAGTATGGTGCGATTTGAGTAAAAATAACGTTTTTCTTGTATATCTTTTCACCCCTCAATTTTACAATAAAAACGTTAAGAACTTTTCTTTTCCTCTTCAAAAGATCAACAAAACTAGACTTTGCACGTCAAAAAATATTAATTAGGTCCGAAGTTATGAGCAAATAACCAATAATTACAATATTATTAATAAACAAATTAAAAACCCGATATTATTATCATGACGTCTTTATATTACACCTAATTATGCCCTCACATGTACAAATAACGTGTACAAAATCTGGAATCTGTAACTTGATTAGTTTGCAAATTATGTTGTTATAAACAAATTTATTTATTCTAGCCCTGTACAACATTGCCCATCACCCGTATTTATGCGGTTTGCTTTGTTGGCAGATGTCACTGTGATAAGTCATGTGTCGTTATTATTTTTCAAAAATATGCAATTCCGCGGCCGTGGGAATGATTATTTAAAACGACCTTAGTTGCAAAATGCATCATTTTTGCTATCTGGCTCGTGACGGCGGAGTGTGGGGAGCCGACTCGGACTCGACTCACTCGAGAAAATTTCTCGCTGCGCGACTTCAAAATCGACAACCGAGCTGCATTGGCACTTTTCTCGGGAACTATCCAAGATAAATTAATGATTTTTTTTTTAATTTCATACTACTCGACGAGAGGAATCTATTTTTATTATCTGCAATTATCAAATTTCACATCCCGAGTCGTTAATGTCGCTTTTGTGAAATGTCTGAAGTTTGCGGTATTTTTTTCGGCTGACATTAATAATATTCATTTGGAATAATTGTATTGTAATAACATGAAAATGTAACTCATTAGCAACTATCCTTTTATTTCATATATAATAATTGAGTATTTTCATTAAATTATTTCAATTGTTCAACAATTGTTATTCACGTTATGTATTTTGTACTTATTTCTCAAAAGTACAGTTAATCTGCGTTAACGTCTTCTGTTGCGTCAGCTCTCTGTATTTATAATGTGTAATATATTATTAAAAAAAATTAATAAATATAATGTTTCATACGTTTGTCTTACATTACCTATTACTATCCTAAATTTGAAACAAATTATGTTGTAAAAAATTCCAAAAAATTTACTGTACAAATAACTTTTTTCACAACTTATCATAATTTTTAATAATTGCTATACATGAAATAGACAGTTTTATTAATGTCAGCCGAAAAAAATACCGCAAACTTCAGACATTTCATAAAAGCGACATTAACGACTCGGGATGTGAAATTTGATAATTGCAGATAATACAAATAGATTCCTCTCGTCGAGTAGTAAGAAATTAAAAAAAAAATTAATTTATCTTGGATAGTTCCCGAGAAAAGTGCCAATGCAGCTCGGTGGTCGATTTTGAAGTCGCGCAGCGAGAAATTTTCTCGAGTGAGTCGAGTCCGAGTCGGCTCCCCACACTCCGTCGTCACGAGCCAGATAGCAAAAATGATAGCGTCGCGTGAACTTTGGAAATGGCTTTTGGCTTAGTTATCTGTTCCCCTTTGAATAAATATTTTGCACATTGAAAGTAGTCCGTTTTCCGACCATGAATATATTTTTTTTTCGCTGCACCTCGAAATTGTTGTACAATGAGCCTTTAACTTTGACGGTTTGTTACTCCGTTGTTTTTCAAGCAATCTAAACGAATCTTTTTTCAGATTACAGCTTTTTTTATGCTCTATCAATGTGCGTAATAATATATTGCAAAATTCGTTGAGCACGCGGTATATTGCATTTTGTAACTAAGGTCGTTTTAAATAATCATTCCCACGGCCGCGGAATTGCCTATTTTTGAAAAATAATAACGACACATGACTTATCACAGTGACATCTGCCAACAAAGCAAACCGCATAAATACGGGTGATGGGCAATGTTGTACAGGGCTAGAATAAATAAATTTGTTTATAACAACATAATTTGCAAACTAATCAAGTTACAGATTCCAGATTTTGTACACGTTATTTGTACATGTGAGGGCATAATTAGGTGTAATATAATATAATAATATTGTAATTAATGGTTATTTGCTCATAACTTCGGACCTAATTAATATTTTTTGACGTGCAAAGTCTAGTTTTGTAGATCTTTTGAAGAGGAAAAGAAAAGTTCTCAACGTTTTTATTGTAAAATTGAGGGGTGAAAAGATATACAAGAAAAACGTTATTTTTACTCAAATCGCACCATACTCACCCCAGAAAATTTTTTTGCCAAACGATTTCGAAGATCGGGAAAAGTGCATCTTATTCTACATCAATTTTGCCCTCTATTCATTCACAATCATCCACTTTGATGGAAACAATGCTCCCAACTCTATATTTCCTGGACTATAGTTCCGCCCAGGATAACACACCACATATTGAGACTCCAATGGCCTTGATGTTGGACTTCGCGCAACTAGTGAGAATTGTTGTCTGATCAATGATGCATATCATGCAAATTAACGTTTCCATCACTTCTAAAATTGGCCTCATCCGTCCAAAGAATTTCGTATAAAAATTCTCTATTTTCTCTAATCATGCCCAACATCCAGTGATAATGATCTATCCGTCGATCGAAGTCTTCGTCATTTAGGGCTTGATATAAAATCATATGATATGGGTGCAGTCTAAAAATTTGGAATAACGAGCACATTGTGAAACATGTAATGTAGTATTTCAAATGACATAAAAACTTACCTATGATCCTTTAAAATGTTTAGAATAGTAGTACATGATATACCCAACGGGAGAGACATTGCTCTCGTACTAACGAGGGTATTCAATTTCACGTAGGTATGCTAAGACATCAACAATATTTTCCTCCGTTGTTCTAGCCGAATGTCTCAGCAACTTAGGTCGAAAGCTGCCGGTATTACGCAAATGTCGAACTAAACGCGTAAAAATTCTCGCATCGCGTAAACGTCGATTTGGATATCGAGCTCTGTATACTTTTAGAGCCAATGTCGCATTTTGAAGGAATTCAAAAAATAGCTACTGCAATCATATCCAAAGCTTCATCAATGTGTAGAAGGCATATTAATAGTTTCGAGGCCTTACTTGCGTGTGCACTAATTACATCTCCTGTACTAACCTAACCTCAAGTATGATTTTAATATTTGCTGACGAGCTGGGTTCGGGCATTTGTTTTATTCCTCCATGGCCTACTATTCATATTACCGGTGTAATACTGTTTTTTATTTTATTTTATAATAACAAAATTTTCTTTCTCCGATATTTTAGGATAGGAATAAGATATCGAGATACGGTTTTCACTAGCCTATTCAGGTATCAATTAACTACATTTTTATGGGAAAAAAAGTTATATTATTTCAAATAATTTTTCAGAGAACTTTGCTGTTGCATTTCAAAAAATAAATTGATGAAAATGATATGACGCACCCTGTATTGAGACAGTAATATCTGTGTCAACAGGGTTACTTAACGATCGCTCCACCTCCTACTTACGAAGTTGTCCAGACACCACTTGTGATATTTTGGGCAATATATTATGCGTGGGAAAGAATATTCAGAAATTCTGAACAAGTGTTTTGCAGATGTTTTTGACTCTGTGTTTAGTTTTAAATTGTAAGAAAGAAGAGAGTTACAAAGATGTAGTCATAGAGATCGGATCTCTACGCTCCGGTACCTATAGGGAGTAATTAAAAATTGGTTTTATTAATTTTAAGATTTAACTTTATTTAGTGAAGTAAGTGCTATTGTGTTAAATTTGAAGTTATGCAATAAAGATATAAAAAAGCATAATTTCTGGTCCTTCGATTTTTTTGGAATCCCGCCATTCGCAATTATCTGTTATTATATTGATAAACGCGCTCTAGCTGCATAACTAAAAACCAGATATATCACAGGTAAGCTGGGTTTGATGGAGCAATGAATGCTTTTTCCAACGAGACCAAGTTTGCTCAAATCCGTTTTGTCGTTTAGGAGTTACAGATGTTTATTAAAAAAAAAAACATTAAATCACCCCCCACCACTTCATTTTAATAGATACATCAAATAGTGTCAAACAAAAAGTACTCAAATGAATCTTAGTTTTGAAAAGCAAATATTTTTTTGGTACACTAACTAAGTGTATTTCAGTGAAAAATCACTTTAAAAGTTTCAGATGGAGGTTACGCCCCCTGTCGGACATCTTGAAAACCTGAAAATAATTTCCAGGATTTACTTTTGGCCACTTTAGTGATAACATTTTTCACCGCAAGTCTCTACGAAGGATAGTTTCCGAGATACAGCATTTTGCATTCTTATCCACCCGGTACAAATATAATATGAATAAAATAAAATAAATCCACATGTCGTATACCTTACAATATAAAAATAGAAAACATAAACAACAATTTAAGATAGTTAAAAATTATACCACATTCCATAACATACATTAGAATTCGTTTTGCATATAGAGCCATAACTATTGGAACACAGGCTAAGGGGAGATTGTTTGTACCAAAATATGGCGATAGGACCAAATATGCCTGAAATTGAATAGATGAGGCTTTTACTTGATGAAGATCCACACTAAATGATGAAATAAAACAATTTCATTTGTTTAAATCTTCATATCTTCATAATAAAATGAAGATTTAAACAAATTGAATTGTTTTATTCCATCATTTAACCAAATATGCCTCAATAAAATATTGCTGTGGAAAAAGAAAAAGGCGTTAAAATTGAATTCTTTTTTCGTTTTTTGGTAAATATTTCACTGTATATTATCGATTGTTATTTAAATCGGCACAGATGCATAATTTTATACGGGGAATATTATTTTATGTACTATTTTACATTTTGTTACAGGGGCCCACGTGAAAAATTTCTGATGATGGAATCGACTGGTAACTTTTTTTGACGAAATTTTTTAGTGATTTTGATTAGAAAATATGACAAACACATCATTTCTACGTTATATTGGTACTCTTGTTTGAACACGATATTTTCATCCGTTTCCGAGAAAAACGCAATTGAACAGTTCCGAGTATCAGGGGATTTCAAATATAATTTCTTTTAGGTAGAGTGTGCTTTGGACTGTCAGATAATTATTGATGGTAAATGACATTTCTTGTCAGTTAATAATTTTTGCTGCGAGTATTTAGTCAATTGTTGCATTTTTTGAAAGCTGTCATATACTTTTTCGATTGAAATGCCTCGTCTCAATCATTTTAAGAATGAATAAATGCGGGATATGATTTGCGTATACGCACAAGAACATTTTTGCGGTCGCTCTGCAGCCAGGAGGTATGAATTGTTTTATCCAGGCAGAAGGCAACCAAATCATAAAACTTTTTCAAATCTATTTTCTCGTTTGGGTGAAACAATAAAAATCAAGGTGGACTTCCTACACAAATCACACCTAATCAAGAAGATGAAAGTTTCGTTCATTTCGATGAAAATCCTACAGTAAGTTCACGTCATTTGTCAGCAGGAGTAAGTCAGTCGTCTACTATTTGAATTCTAAAAAAAGAAAAGTTCCACCCTTATCATTTATCATTTCACTCCGGTTCCAAATTTGGTTCCAAGAGATCTCCTACGACGGTTACAGTTCTGCTAACGTATTCTCAAGAAGCATAATGAAATTTCATTAAGAATATTATGTTGACCGATGAAGCGACTTTTACCAGACGAGTGGCGAAACAGCCATTATTGGGAAGAACGAAATACGCATGCTCTGGAAGAAAGGCATTTTTAGCATGAATTTAAATTGAATATTTGGTGTGGCATTATAGGCGACCAACTACAAATTTAAATGGAGATTCTTATTTATTTTTTTTTGCAAAATACTTTTAGTGATTTTTTGGATAGGTAATCTGTTACTAGCTGTAAGAAAAAAAATGTGGTTTATGCGGGATGGAGCTCCACCTTATTTCCCATTAGTTGTAGAAATCATCTGAGTGACATATTTCCTCGATGATGGAATGGCAGAGGTAGTGATTTTGAATGGGCACCAAGAAATCCAGAGTATAACCCGCTTGATTTTTTTGTTTGGCGACATATCAGGAAGTCCTTAGTCTATGCCAATGAAATTAACTCAAGATACGAACTCTGGAGGAAAATTCAAAATACGACTAACTTTATAAGAGGACAGAATATTATTTTCTTCGAAGACCGAAAGTCCTTTATTGAAAGAATTAGAAAAGGCATATAATTCGGAGGAGGCCAAGTAGAACATTTAATTTGAGTTTATTCTTTTTATGTTACATTGTTTTTAATTAGGCTTTATCGTCGAAATGGAAGCCTTACGTTACACGTTTTTTTATAGTCTGTTACTTGAAATCCTCTTCCGATACTCTTAGGGTTCCCTTCCCTCAGTCTTTTTAACCACTTTTCCTGTATGTCCCTCTCTATCAATGCTTTATTTTCCCTGAGCCCTATTCCACATTTGAATTATTTTTTCGACCAGTAGGTCTATTGGAGGTATGCCAGTTATAATCTGAATCGCGTCATTGGATATGGTTCTATACCCCGACATAATCCTTAGCAACAAAACCCTTTGTACTCTCTACATGTCATCTCTGTATTTTTTTATACTCAAAGCACCTCCGCATATGGGCACCATACAACAGTATAGATTTGACCACCCCCCCCACAAAATTTACCTCTTTTCCTCCCCCGGTCCTCCTATGTTTGGAAGCACCCTGCTCGGTGCTGCCGCCCAATCTCCTGCCTTTTTGACTACCTCTCCAATATGGGGTCCGAAGTACACCCTATCAAGCCAGATGCCCAAGTATTTAGATTCCCTTTCCGGTTCTGTTCCATACCCCCCATTTCAAAAGATACATTTCTCCCTCTAGGCCCATACAGTACCAGCGCTGCTGTTTTTTCTGGAGCTAATTCCATCCCATTGTCCCTCATCCATTTTCTAACGTCCCACATTGCCTCATTTACACTTATCCCCAAGTGCGCTTTGTTAACGGCCGTCGCCACTATCGCCACATCATCGGCGAATCCAACCACCTCAACTCATTCTAGTACCTTTAACCTCATAAGTGGGTCATAGAAAATATTCCACAGGGTTAGCACCAACACCGATTCCTGTGGAATCCCCGCCGTAACCTCGTCATGGTCCCCTCGCCCATCATTATCCTCCTTTCCTCCTTACCTTGTCAAAACACGTAGCAGGTATCGGGGTATACTCCTTTTTTCTAGCTCACTTCAAGATGTGTTTTGTTGGAACCGTGTTAAAAGCGTTTTTAACATCCATCGTGACCATCACACACCATCTCTCCTTTTCCATACCCATCTTCGTGTTATTGGCCCTCCCAATAATCTGCTCAACCGCCATCACCGTCGACTTACCCACTCTGAAGCCGTATTGGTTTCCGGCTGGGTCGCCACTCTCTCTCACCGCTTTCTCCAGCCTTCCCCTGATCAGGTGCTCATAAAGCTTTGACACACTTTTCGTTAGGCACAGTGGTCTATAGGAAGAAGTCTCCCCTTCCGGAATCAGCACCAACCTGGCCAATTTCCAACCTAGTGGGAACTCATCCCTTGTTATCAGGTCGTCCATGAAGTTTCCCATTTCTCCTATATGGTCTTCGACAAGGTCCTCAATGCATTCGGTGGGTAAACCATCCGGCCCTGGCGCTTTCCCTGTCTTGAGCCTTAGGCATGCATTTGTTATCTCCTTCATAGAAAAACTCGGCATTTCCTCTCCTTCCCCGTTACCCACATTCACATTTTGGATTTTTTTCCCTTTTGGCAACAAAGCTTTAACAATCTCCTCTTTTTTCTCCCTTGCAAAGCTGAAAGGATGGGCTTCCTCCCTTAAAAGCTCTGGTGACTATCTTGTATCCTTGTCCCCATATATTTTCCAGCTCATCACATAGCCTCTTCCACTGTCTTCTCATTTCCTTTTTTATTTCTTTTCTGAGCACTCTCCTCTGCTCCTTGCATTCTTCCCATGCCCTCTCTCTCTCCCTTCCCTTACTCGTTCTCATAACCGGCCTCCTTGCCCTTACACATTTCTCCCTGAATTCCCCCAATTTGTCATTCCACCAATATTGCGTGTACTTTATCCTCCCCTTCTGGAATTCCGCCTTTTTCCCCGATTTTGTTAACACCTCTTCCATCTGACCATATCCTACCCTTGATCCCCCCATATTTTCTATTAACCTATTCGCTTCTGCTCTAAACACCCTTCTCTCAATGCTGTTATGCCCCTCCATCTGAAATTTTTGCGCCCTGCCCCCCTTAACCTCATTTACTATGTGTTGTTGTAGTGACAGGGACTCCCCGTCCAACACTCGCCATATCTGCAACTTTCCTGCCAGCTTCCCTGTGACTAGGGTAATATCAATGAACGATTCCGAAGATCACCTAATGAATGTCGGCTTATTCTCCTCGTTCGCTATGACTAAACCAAGCTGCGCGGCCCATTCCAAATTATAATTTCCCCTCTTTATAGTTTATCGGCGCCCCCCATCCTGTAGCCTTTGCATTATAATTTCCCCCTACTATACATTCCTTGCCCCCCTTTCCCACTAAATTCATCATCTCGTCTACTATCCTTGAATGATTCTAAGCTTATGTTTGGTGATGTGTATCCTCCTTTTACCCTCAATTTTTCAAACTCTACCCCGATATATCCCTTCCTTCTATTCACACTCTTTACCCTCAATCGCTTGTTTTTAAAGAATATGCCTACGTCCTTCTGAATGTCCACCTCCCATTTGCTGCCGACTTTCTTTTATTAATTTCCCCCATTATGATTATATCACACCCTTCTTTGTCAGCATTCAAGTTATCACTCAAGATTTACCCTCAAGCTTTACCCAGCCCTTTAAGATAAGTTCCTTCGTCTTATCTTTAGCATTTATAAGATTTGAATTTGGCGTGTTATAACTTGTTGTTCTCCTCGTTCGGTTTTTTTTGGTATCCAATTTGTGTTGAATTCTTAAATTTCAATAAATAATTATTGTTTTCATTTTTTGTAATGATTATTCAATAATTATTAAATAGGATGAACGGGTTCAGGAATAAATATTTTGATTTGATTTTTTTAGTTGAATTAACGTTAAATTTTACAAGATGTTTCTGGCTTTTCACCTTTTGATTTTGTCTCGATTCAAAGCTGGTGGCGTCCAATGTAATATTAATTGTGCACCCCATCCCAGTAATAGCGTATAAAATAGTTTAATTAGTGCCGAATTCCACTCCCCGAGGTGGAGTGCTCTAGCCAGGGGCATTTAACGTTACACCTTCTTCTGCTACCTCATAGGCCAGGTCTTGAGCATGTGCAGATCTGCCAGCGTTTACCTGCAGGACCGTAAGCATTTAAAGTTTTGTCCCTCCTGCCACCCCTCTGCCCTTGTTCCACCAAATTACTAAATACCGGGCATTAAGTTGAGTCCGATCTATGGCTCTCATTACATTTCCTGCAATGGGCCTCATTTTCGCACTCCTGGGCTTGGTGCCCATCTCCCCTGCACTCTCTCTCTGGGAGTGTCCAAACTCCTTACACCTGTAAGACCTAGTTGGCTGCACCCTTCTTTTTATATTACAGTTAATCAGTCCTATTGGGACTCTGTCTTCGTCGCATAGGTGGTCCGCCGCGCTCCTATTTGTCTCCAGTGTCAGAGTTTGCCTTCCATACTTCAGCTTCCTTCTGCTCCATATTTCCACCGATTCCCTGTCAGTAAGATGTATTAGCCACCTCACCTGTTCCAATACCTCCTCATTCTCCACTGTTTCGTTCACGTCATATACGAACAGTCGGGATTCCGGTTCCCTTGTGGTGGCCGTCATCCCTGTCTTATTTATTCGCTGCTCTAGTTATCCTATTTTTTCCTTCTCCCCTTCGATGTCCAGCATTAGATCTCCTTGGTTTGTCTTTCTTGTCCTTTTCACCCCAAGCCCAGTTCCTTTTATTTGCACATTTTCCTCCACTTGCTTTAGCAGTTCTGCATATGTTCGGTCCCCTTTTCTAATCATTATGCTGCCCCTCTGCTTTGTCTTTTTTTCGTTTACTGGCAAAACCAATTTAATTTTTATTTCATCCACACCAATTGCTCATTCTAGCGCTTTCCTGGCCATTGCTCCATCAACACCTTCCTCCAGTACGCATGTTAACTCCTCCTGCGTGTGTATTTCCGCTCTTGCCTCCCTAATCGCATCCCTTAGCTCCCTAGCCTTTCTATATATTCTTCCCGCATCTCCTCCCGCTCTGAGCACATACGCTTTACTCGCTTCCCGTAGATTTCTTCCTTTCCTTGTCTCCGTTTTTATGTTGCTCGCTATATAATCCACCTCGTCCTCACATTCTTTAGCCATTTTTTCACGTATGTATCCGTGTCCCTTCCTTGGTTTTTCTCTCCCACCATTATTAATATATCCCGGCTATCTGGGCATTCCTCCACGCTCTGAGCCGTTACTGTTTTCCTGATCGCCTCTTCTGGTCATTCCCCATCCCCGATTTCCAAAAATTCTGTCTCCTCAACTCCTCTCGCTATAGCCCTCTCAATGTGCTCCATTTTTTCCCTCTTTAGAGCTTCGGTTTCCCTTTCGATGGTTTCTTGTAGTGCTCTAACCCTCGCACCTTCCATACCCTCAGCACGATGCCTTACACCTTAATAGTGGGGATTGTTTATCGAAGCTTACTCCTCTAGGCTTTTTTTCACGGTTGCCTCCGGACGCAGTGGCTTCCGTTGCCTACACTTCACCACGAGCATAGCTGCTTACCCCTATATATGTTGCTGGTTTTTTATCGAGGATTACTCCTCCAGCCATTTTTCACGGTTGCCTCCATTGCTACCGTTGCTTCACTCATCCAACGTAGCTGCCTTCCCTATGCTATTGGATTTTTTATCGAGGTTTACTCCTATATTCCTTTTGATCCGCGGGCAATTTTTCGAGTTCCCATGCTGGATCCTTATCCATCACCTATCTCAAGGGCTGGTCGGTCATGAGTCCCTTACATCGCTGAAAAGGACCGGGCCCTTAAAACGTTGAGAAACGCACGGGACCCTAGCGCTGAAAACTGACCACGCCCCCTGGAGACACCCCATGAACGATTGGGACGCGCCGTGTCCGATGGAAAACCCCACCTCCGAAAACTTGTACGAGAGATTAGG
This sequence comes from Lochmaea crataegi, assembly GCA_947563755.1. Taxonomy (NCBI): domain Eukaryota; kingdom Metazoa; phylum Arthropoda; class Insecta; order Coleoptera; family Chrysomelidae; genus Lochmaea; species Lochmaea crataegi. Next base: position 39,859,219 of record OX387427.1, on the reverse strand, counting down.
GGCGAATCACTTCCAGCCTCCCTCCTCCAACCCTCCGGAGCACGGAACCTAACCTAACCTAACCAGAAGGGGTTTACCCTTTTCACTTAGTATTACTTCAATCATTTTGTGTATCACTATAGCGTACGACAACAAACGTTCGAAATTATGTATATTAATAAACTGCCGTTACGAAAACGACAACTTAATATACACTGTGTTCATTTGAAAAGGACCCACCCCTAATATTTCAAAAATGCGACATATTAGAAAGAAATGCCGAAACACGTCAACTTTTAACTTGACGGGGACACTTTTTTTGCGCAAATGTCATAAACGTCAGATTCACCCCCTCCCTTCTGGAGATACCCCTGACATCTTTTCAAATGGCATTAGGTATCAAGTCATACCTCATTTAAGAGGTCTGCTGAAGCTCTATCCAATCATTTTGTTTTTCCTTTGAACCAGCCTTCCATTGTTATTTAATCGTTGTTTAAAAATGGCTATCTTTCAACTTTTATTGCCTGAATGTTAAAGGTGGTCACTTTGAACACATGATTTAATAACAGTTATGTCTTGTTAACAGTTGTCTTTTCACTATTTGTAAATTTTTTATTCTTTAAAGAGTCTTTCGGTCATAACCTAATACGGGGGCATACGAAAAGTTGAAAGAGAGCCAATTTTAAACAACGATTAAATAACAATGGAAGGCTGGAATCGAAGGCAAAACAAAATAATTGAATAGAGAATTACCAGACCTTTTAAATGAGGTATGACTAAAAAGTGTCCCCCTCAAGTTAAAAGTTAACGCGTTTCGGCATTTATTTCTAATATGTCCCATTTCTGAAATATTAAGGGTGGGTCCTTTCCAAATGAACACAGTGTATATGTTTCCAAAAGAGAGAAAGATATATTCATAGCAATTAGTACTGACACTCCCCCTAGCCACTCCAACAGGTTATTCAACTTTTTCATTAGAATTCAGGATTACGATTTACTGGAATTTTCAGAACTATTTAGTTTACCTGGAAGCGGATTAAATAAACTGGACGGCAATTCGAGTGCGGGATTAAGATACCTACAAGTGTTGGACGGGAACTCATGTATATTATATTAGTCATTAAGAAACCTGACGGGAATTCGTGTGCACGGTGATTTCTTGGCGAAATTACTTATATTAAAATGAGTTTATGACATTTTTGGCGAAATTACCAACACCCCTATCATTTTGAGAACACAGTTATTATTCCGAACATAAGACAGATTCTTTGGACATAAGTTATACAAACTGTTACATATTTGGATACATGTGCTCAGAGACAAATATATAAATCTGAGAAAAAAATTCTCTTGGATTGAAACTGATAATCAGAGGATATGTTTGATGACATCATCTGGTGATAAATAAACTTTTTCTCAAAAATTGAAGCAGCAAGCAAATTCATACTACTAGATGTGAAAAGAATAAGGCGTAATTATTGGTAATATACGCGAATTAAAGAATTGGCTGGCGAATCGTGATGAATCTTGGATCTGCCGAATATGTTTTTCTAATGACATAATAGAGGCTTAACCCGTTATTTACATTTGAAACTGTAGTTATCAATGAGCACGTTTTCTGTCGTTATGTGGTGAATTCCACAAAACAGACGGAGTTTGTCTCATACCAAGATGAGTAGTTAATGCAATGTACTTAATTTTGGCTTAAGGTATATTTCCATGATAATGTGGTTTTTCCCGGAATATGAGCACTACTACGAAAGGTAAACAGATGTTCAAAATGGCCTCTTGAATTGAAATATTGCATGCTGATGTTATTAATTATAATTTAATGATAAATTCTATTTCAATATTATTACAAACGTACAAATATATATTGAGGATTTTCAAATGAGTGGCTGAATCGTCTAAACCAAACATTTTACAAAATAATACTGAGGGACAAGAAGTTTTAAACACGCCATAGTAGTCCGTCAGTAATTAAATATCAAAATGTAGGTTATTTTGAGCCTTGAAAATAAAAAGTCAGCTGGAATTGATGAAGTTAACATAATGATTCTGAAATTTCTTAAAGATGTTATTGCCAAACCACTCTCATTTCTAATCAATCTGGCATTTGATATTGGCGTTTTTCCTCAGACTTTTAAACTAGTTAAAGTAGTTCCTATCCATAAAAAATTGGTCCCAGCCTGTGTAGAAAACTACAGACCCACTACTATTCTAAATGTTATTTCAAAAGAATTTGAACGTGCATATTATTATGCTATTATACTTATTCATTTTCTAGATATGAATAATATTATGGCAGACCACCAGTATGGTTTTCGAACAGAAAGGTCTACAGATGATGCATCTTTGGTTTTTATGGAAACTGTATTCAGTAATTTGAATGAAGGGCTGCGAGTAGCTGGGTTATTTTTTAATCTGTCTAAGGCGTTTGATAGTCCCAATCTTAACTTTATTTAAAATTAACTTCATAGCATTGGTAAAAGAGGACACGTGCTGAATTTGCTTGAGTCCTATTTCAGTGAAAAAACATTCTTTGTTCAACTTGAAAATAGACGAACAGATACATAGGCTACATAGGAGGGTGTTCCCATTGGATCCGTGCTGGATCCACTACTTTTTATTATTTTTATCAATGACTCACCAGAATATATACCTACAAAATGGATCTTTATTTATATATGCAGATGATTCCTCAGTGGGGGCTCCGGCAACAACTGCTGATGAGCTTAGCATAAATATTTTTCTTATAAGTGAGTTATTTGAAAGCTGGTATAATAGAAATTGTTTGACATTAAATTTGGACCAAACCGTATTAATACATTTCAGATGTCAACAAAATACCTACTCCTGTAGTGGAGATTGCAAACATAACCCCTTCCAACACTTCTTAATTTTTTAGGGCTACATTTAGATCAGTTCATGAATTGGGAAGTCCATTTAGATATCGTTTGTAAAAACCTAAACTCTACTTACAACTAAAGAAAACATTATTGATCTGCGATCCCTACTAAGCGTATAATTATTCTTTGGCCTATTGTTTCGTTCAACGTCATCTTATGGGGAAACGCATCCAGTGCTAATAAGGTGTTCATTCATCAGAAGCGTATAATACAACTACTGTATAACTTACCCTTCCAGAGTTCATGCAAACAAACATTCATTTTTAACAAAGTCCTTACCTTATCGTCTGTTCATATTTACAAAACACTTATTTTGTTAAGATGCACCTGTACAATTTTAAACTGAATGGTGACTATCATACCTATGCAGAAATGCAAATAAACTACGTATCTATTGTTAAGCATAAATTGTCAACATGTATGAAAGATCTCCTTGTTATATGGCAACCAATCTCTTTAATAAGTTACCCAATAAATATAAGAATACCTAAGCGCATTAAAAATCAACTAAACCAATATTTATCTGAAAATTCATTTTATAATACAACTGAGTACCCACTTTGAGGCGCAGCTTGCTATCAAATTTTATCGTGACCATTTTTTTATTGTTTTTAACTATTTCAATGTGATGTGTACATGAAGGCTTGAAATAAAGAATGTGTTAAGTGCCAAAAAATACCAACAACATATATAAAGCGCTAAGTGCCATGACCATTATATTATACCGGAAAAATCCCAACATAGTGCGCGCTGGTCAGTCGCCTCAACGCCACCGGTAACAAATGAGCTAAGTGCCGATAAATATAACCTTTGTTTTCTGTGCTACTTGCGGCAGTTTCTATGCTGTTTTGTGCTTGTTACTGTTTATCCCGTTTCCGTTTATAGTTTCAAAATAATACAAGAATGAATACCCATACTGGTACTACTATTGGACAGGGTAGTGAGCAAAAGAAACGACAGAAAAAAAAAATTGCAGAAGAAGAATATTTTACAAGGAAAAATAATAAGAAAGTTTCTGCTAAGCAGCCTCCTGAAAACATGGTAAGTCGAACATTGTTTTTATCTTTCGACAGTGCTTCTGCAATTTTATTTACTTTGTTTTAGGTATTATGCAAATGCAAGTTAAACTGTAAAAATATATCGCATGAACAAAAAGAGATTTTTCATGAATTTTATGGCATAAATGACAATGTAAGGCAAAATACGTATGCTATGAATCTTATCCACGTATGTGCTATCAAGAGGAGAAGGCATGGAAACTATGAGAGGCCAGAAAAAAGTAAGAGACAGGCTACGTTTTCCTTCACCTTGCCCAATGGAGACAAATTGAAACTTTAGCTAAGTTGAAAAAGCCATTTCTTGTTACAATCATGAACCGTGAGGACATTTTCGATATTAAAGTTGCTTCTGAAAGTTCAATCAATACATCCAAGCTTCAAATTTCGAAAGTCCAGTGGATCAATATTAGCCGAAAAAATCCAGGATTCGTTAGCTTCCGAGAGTCCCTGAACAAAATAGCGCCTTGGAAAACAACGAAGATTTTGAAGAAAAATGTTACTATTGAAACTATCGCAGAACTGACTCTTCCAAACCTGACCTGAGGAAAAAAAACAAAATCTGCTGGCAATGATCCCTTATTTGGAGGAAGAAAATAGACAATTTTATGAAGATCTATTGAATACTAATTTTCATTAGAAGTTAAATTTTTTATGTTTTTTTTTCGTTAATATTTACCATATTATTTATATTTTTGTAATTGCACTTATCACATTCTAAGATTTTGTAACTATTATAATTTTTTTCTGCTGTTTTTTACAAAAAGTTCCAGAAAATATTAAGTATATAAAAAATACTTACTTGAATAAACCTATGTTTAATTTTCAGGGAGTTTTTTTTCAATATATTGATTGTAGAACAAAAAATATTGTTTATCTCAAAATAATAATTTTGGCACTTAGCACATTATTTATTTCAAGCCTTCACATCCACTAAGGTGGCCAATTTATTTGAGTACGAATACATTTTTTTTTACTTAATTAATTACAGTTACCTGTAAATAATTGTCATATTAGTAAAGCGTGATCTATAGACGTCAAAAAATAATAGTTCAATACTATTAAACGCTTTACAAAATTAGAAAAATCAATTTCCAAAGAGCAGACCGTCCACTAAGAAGCAACAACAACTACTTCTCGGGCTATATGCCCCGACAGACATTGAATTACACTTCTAAAGTAAACGGGGTTGGTATATCTGTTAAGATAGAACCAACCATTCTGGTTTGCGATTAGAAGGAATAACATCACTTGTGGACCGGTTTCGCAAACCAGAATGGTTGGTTCTATCTTAACAGATATACCAACCCCGTTTACTTTAGTAATTCAATGTCTGTCGGGGCATATAGCCCGAGAAGTAGTTGTTGCTTCTTAGTGGACGGTCTGCTTTTTGGAAATTAATTTTTCTAATTTTGTAAAGCGTTCAATAGTATTGAACTATTATTTTTTGAATTTTTTTTTGCTTGAGATACTGCATTGACGTGTTGGTCATAAGCCCAGAATAAATGTATTATTATTATTATTGCCATCCTAAGTGTACACTTGCTCAGCCGTTGCTGGTAATGTTCACTTATCCCGAGCGTGGGTGAACGCAAATGGGATTAGGCTCAGCAGTTACATATTTAGAAATTAACTGACAGTGGGACAAGTATTCAAAATTACATCCTTCTGCATATCGATGTACGTGTTTTAGTGAATACCTAGTTTGGTGAGGCTGTATTGTAGAGTTTTGGGAATTAGTCCCGTAGATGAAACGATGACTGGCACCACCTCTACTTTCTCCGCATAGCTCATCTGTCCTACCTCAATAGGGTATTTGACAAATTTTGGAAAAGTGTTTTAAATGATATATATACCTCTAATTTGATATGCAAAATTATTACAATAACTTTTTTTTATTATTATTACATTTTAAATCAAGTTTTTAAATTTTCGGTTTAAACTTTCCGCTAAAACGCTCATTACAAATATAGCGCTGCACTGACGTCAGTACATAGTAAGCTTGTAAACAGTTAACGGGATTATTTAGTGTTTATTTGTTTTTGTGTTACAAAACACGTTATAAAGTGTCTTTTAAAACTTATAAGAGGTGTATAGTGCTTCAGTGTACTAATACTTCCATAAAAACACCTGAAAAACTATTTATTCACGTGCCTACAGCAATAAAGGAACGAAAAAAGTGGTTACAACTTGCTTGAAGAGATCCAGGGACCTCATCGACTACAACTTCAATTTACATTTGTGAAGATCACTTTGATGTGAGTATAAATTGTTTATATTAATTTTTTCAACATTATAATAAATATTTTGTGCCCAAAATTTATATAAAAAGGTGGCATTTTAAGGTTATATTTATAAAATATGTAATTTCTGTATTTGTTTTATATAAATCAATTTATTAATTTACGTTATTATGTTTTAGTTGCCCAATGACATGGAAAACTATGTGGAGTACCATTTAATGGATTCAGTATCCAGGATAAGAATGAAACCAGGAGTTTCACCTACAAAATATGAATGTCAACCAGACAGAAGAAAGCGAACCTCTACCAGTACAATAACTAGACCTCTTGCTATCAAAAGACTAAAAATGGAACTGATTAAAGGTAGTAAAAGAGAACTGCAAGCAGAAGCTGTTGCTATGCAGCAAGAACCAATAATTGCTTTTGTGACTGATTATCCAAGTACAAGTAAGTGTGTATAAACAATATGTTACAGTAATAAAAAATTTTTACGGCTACAACACAAAACTGCTCTATCTTAACTGTTCTTGATAGAACAATGTATGTCTTCAATTCCATTTCCTTACATTATATAACATAACAATGACTTCATTGTGTTACAGTTGTAGTTATTATTACAAAATAAATCAGGTCTCCCATGTAATGTCAAATTTCAAGCTATGACAGCTCTATTTACTTATAATTGAATACCCATGAAACGAAACTAACTAGCCAACGTTTCGATTCAATTCAAATCTTCATCAGGGCAAACAGTATAGAGGATTTCCGTGTCCATAAATTATATCACGTGGAGACGTATAATAAGGTAAAATTATTTAAAATTATGATTAAAACTAAACTTATTCTGGATGATACTACACATTAAAATATATGAATACAACTGTTTTATTCTTATATTTGAATGTGTACTATCGTCCAAAATAAGTTTACTTTTAATCATAATTTTAAATAATTCTACCTTTCCATATGTCTCCATGTGCTATAATATATGGACACGGAAAAACTCTAGTTGCCCTGATGAAGATTTGAATTAAAATGAAATGTTGGCTAGATAGAAAATTGTTTTTTTTTTCATTCCTATTACCAAGAAACCTATTAATTTTTAAAAACATATAATAGTGGTCATTAAATTTAAAACTACAAAATTTATAATTAATATTATTTTTAGGCTTACCTCAAGTTGAAAAAGTAGAAAGTAAGTCTATTACATCTGATAAAGCAGTGCAGGTGGTTATAAGAAACATATACAGAAGCAAAGCGACCCAAACTAAAATTCTAACACGGAATAAGTCTGTGTCACCCCTTAGAATATCAACTATGTTATCATCTACATCTCCATTATTCAAAAGTTCAGTGTGCTAAGCAAAACCATCAAGGTTCACTGTTAGAAATGAAGTTAGAAAAATGTTCATTGCTAAAGAAAAATCTGATAGTGATATTTCATCAAATTCTGTGTTGCAGACTCGTCATCATCTTTACATTCACTTCAAGACAAAATGTCTTCTGACAGTAGTAGTGTAACTGAGCAAGAATTAAAAATAAAAAATGACAGACAATCTGAACTGCTTCTTCAAAATACAATCAGCAAAATAACAAAGAAACCACGATTCTATATTGTTGCTCCAAAAAATTGTTATTTCTTAATCAATATTATAAAAGAACATACCAATATTCCTGAAGAGCATATATTATTATGTTTAAAAAAAATTAGACTGGATACAAAATTTTCTGAGCTTGTTGATGAGTTTGGATTATCTTTATCATATGCAAGTAAAATATTTTTGAAAAATGTCCCTATTATTGCTAATGTTTTACGTCCCTTCATAGTAAAATTGAATAAAAAATTAACAAAAAGAAATTTACCTATGGCTTTTAGACACCAATTTCATAATGTTGGTTGCATCATCGATTGCCTTGAAATAGACATCCAAAAGCCTTCCAAAGCTTTAAACCAAGCTTTGACATGGTCAGATTAAAAGAAGGCTAATACTTTAAAGTATCTCATATCAAGTACACCAGATGGATTAGTCAATTATATTTCACCAGGATATGGTGGGAGAATAAGTGACGTTTGCCTAGTAGAAAACTGCAGGTTTCTAGATTATCTAGAAAGTGGCACTCATGTATTAGCAGATAGAGGATTCAAGCACGTCGACCAGCTATTATTAAAGATAGGATGTCAGTTAATACGACCTCCAAGTGTAAGTGCTGGTTCAAAGTTGTCAAAAACAGAAGTACGACAAACAAAACAAATCGCTAGTTTACGAATACACATCGAGAGGGTAATACGACGACTAAGGGAGTTTTCTTTATTAAAGCCACATGCTTGCGTCAATATTAATCTAATTCGAGTTATTGATGACGTTATTACTGTAGCATGTGGTTTAATTAATTTACAAGATTCTATTATTAAATAAATTATTTTAAAAAATCATATGGCGTTTTATTTTTATATTTCTATTAAATTTTTATAATAATAAATTATTATTAATATACAATGTGTTCCCAGAAGTTGTATACCTACATATTAAAATTTTTCTTATTATTAATTCTATGAAAGATTAGGTATTCATAAAAACTTCTGCATAGACCTAAATCTAAAATGCAATCATCATATGACAAATTTTATCAGTCATATAGGAGGTTTGTGAAAAAACACGATTTTCGCTAGACAAAATACTAAATTATTATTAAGAAAAGTTGATTAGAATTAGAAAAATACGTTCCATTAACAAATTACAAATCTTTACGATAAAAATTGAGTTTTGTTATTTTTTACAATTTTTTTAATCTTAGGAATCGGAAATATTATTCATTATTAATTTTGCTTAATTATTTTAGTACCTTTTATTGGGAAATTAACTTATTTTTGTAAAATTAGTAATAAAAAAGTTTTCCATGTGCATAAAGAAATTGTAAAAAAAACAAGACCTGATTTTTATCGTAAAGATGTGTAATTTGTTATTGGAACATAGTTTCCAAATCAACTTTTCTTAATAATTATTTTGGAATTTGTTAAAATTAAAGGTACCTACTCTACTCTTGAGTGAAAAACATGTTTTTTGACAAACTTCTTATATGACCGATACGATTTGTCTTTTGATGGCTGCATCCTAGATTTAGGACCATGCAGAACTTTTTTTCGTAAAATTAATAATAAAAAAGTTTCTCATGTATACAACTTCTAGTACACACAGCTCCCTTTTAAAAAATAAAACCATCTAAGTAAGTATAAAAAATAAAAGGAATAATAAAAGAGATTAAGCATGCAAAAATGTATATTTTAAAAATTGTTTTTATACAGAAGTGGATAAATTGGATTGTTCTTCCAAAATGTTGATAAAAAATCCAACAGGTTTTCTACATACTCCATATCAAAATTTATACCAATTATTTCAACTGTTTGATCATTTGTAAAATCAGGATCAGCTACACAAAAAAAATCTGTCTTTAACTTTGTTAAATACATCTGAAGTTGTATTTGAGCACAAAACTTTTTGTCAATTCTTCCTTCTTTTATGTAATTGTGATAAGTTTTCAAGCTAAAGGGACACTTAATCTCAATTACTGACTCACTACAAATACCATCCGGCGAACCTGCTATCATTGGATACTGTTTTGATATAAAAAGACCACAGTTTACAATCTTTTTCTTAAATTTTTCTTCTAATAGTTTTCGGACTTCATCTTCCATTGTTCTTCCACGTTTCATGGCAAATGTATAAGGAATTTTTCCACCCATAATCGTAGCATATAAAGTCCCATCTGATGTTTTACATCTGCTCACCTCATATGCTTTGAATGCAGTTATTCTTCCGTACCTCAACTCATACCATAAAGAGTTCTTAGACTGGTTTCTGGTCTCATTTTCAATTTTTTTTTCAATGTTGTCTGAAAATGTATGTGCAACCTTCTGAAGAAATACTTCACCACATTTTTCAGGGTATTTAAAAAAAAGTTGGTGTAATGAAAGCATTTCTACATCCCTTATCTCTGCATTTTCTTGATACTTCATTAACTGACATGTATCAAGCTTCCGTTTCTTACTCTCTTCTAGAAACTTAAAGAGCACTCGACTGTCTGACAATGATGATCTTTTGGGTCTTCCTCTGGACAGCTCTGTGGTAGTTATAAATTTTAATGTAGTTCCTACCTTCGCCAATTGTGATTTTTTCCAATAACATCGCTCCTACGGTGTACCCACATAAGGAATGCCACTGCATGCTTACAACCACCTTGAGATGCAGCAAAATCATGACATTCTACACTCATTATTTTTCCTTCTTCTTCATTAATGATCATGGTGACTGAATAAGTTTTACCATGAACTTTATGTTCAGTATGTTCATGTAGGCATTTAACTATACATATATTTCCCTCTCGCTTTAACTGCACATAACCTATGGCATCATCACCATATGATTGTCTTGAGGACCTACAAGTAAAAAGATGAACCGTTTAGTATACATAAATAATATGGCATAAGGCAAAAATTAAAATTAAATATTGCTAATAATTCATAACGAAGCAAAACAGTGCATCATAATTTAATTAATATGACCAATATATGTTTTATTAATTTAAGTGAATTTGTTATAAAGAGATATCACAATTAAAAAGCAAAAATTATTTAAATTGGAAGATAGGTTAACTAAGTAAATTTTAAAAATGCACTTTTTTGTTTTTAAATGCTAATAAAAAATAGGTGGGTATTTAATTTAATATACTGATAGTACATATTCATTGAATAAAAAAACAACTTAATTTTAACATCACAAATCATAATTATTATAAAAATAATGGAATGAAATGTTCCTGAAAATATATAGATAAACTTAACCTAAGTAACCCAATTATATTAACGTTAATTTAAATAAATAAAAAACAACTTATCAAGTAAATAGTAAATACTTAGACTGAAGTTTTAACATTTCTAAATTCAGCAGCACAAAAATCATTATTGCTTGCAAAGAAGCCTGCCACCATAATAGCATCTATCATTGGCAAATTGGAACTATCCGCTTTGGAGAATCAGCTTTCCATTGCAAATCTTTTTGATTGTATATAAAAATACACAAAACACAAAGTTAATATAGGTTTAAATCCGCAAATTCGTCTGTAAAAAGCAAGAAAATAAAAATACTGGTGCACTGCAAGCTACAAACAAAGTAAATTAAATGGCGGTAGTCGGACGTTTACTATTCAGTGACGTTACTCGCATCTGATTGGTGCCCTGTCTGTTTCTGATCACGTGACTAAATGTTTAAATTTAATTAATTTCTTTTATTAAAATCTCCACACCTCTCGCACACTCCAGTCTCTCTTTTTCCAATCTTGTGGAGGTACCCTACTCTCGACCCATGTCCAGTGAACACCTGTGTCAAGAAGTTGTTCACCTCCCCGAATTTCCGATCCATCCAATCTCTCCTATTCCCAATCGCTCCTTTTAGCGCGCCCTCATACTCCTCCCACCTTCTCTCCATTTCCTCCTCCATCCATTCCTGTACTTCCTCTCTGGTCGCACCCCTCCAGCGTTTATTTCTGGCTCTAGCCATCACGTCCAATGGGTAGGTCCTTGCCAGCACCGCTGCTGCCAGTCCACCCACTGTCCTGTACCCCTACACTACCCTCAGCAATATACCTCTCTGCACCCGCAGGAGTGGCCTAACCCTCGCATTCACTCCCGCTCTTTCACCCCACACCTTCGCACCGTACAGCATACTCTGCTCTACCGTCCTACCAATGATCCTCCTCTTCCACTCCACCGGCCCCTTCACATTACACAATAATCTCCCCAGCCATGCTGCCCTCACTTTCCCCTTCTCTGCCGCCTTCAACGTGTGTATTCGGAAGGATAACTGACTATCCAACCACACCCCTAGGTATTTCACACACTCCTCCATACGAATTCTCCTTCCCTTCACCATCACCCCCACTTCCCTCGTCTTGCTCCGTCCCTTCACTATATTCCGCCACTTCTAGTCCGCACCGCTCTATCTTCTCCACAATCTTTCTACACATTCTCTCCGCCTTTCTTTCTATCTCCGCCTCTCCTTTTGCCGTACATACCAGACACACATCATCCGCATACACCGTATCCCTCTTCACATACTATCCCACAAACCTTATCAAACACACACTTCCATAGCGTCGGTCCAAGAACCGAGCCCTGGGGCACTCCAGCCTCCGTATCATACCTCCTCCCTCTAGGAGGGACGTCCCGTCAGGTAGTCCTCCACCAGGTTAACCAAACCCTCCCCCACTCTTAGCCTCAGCAACGCGCTCAACACTGCCCGTTTGCTGACACTGTTGAACGCTTTCCCGACGTCGAAGAACACGAGTAGGGCCAACTTCTTGTTCCTCCAGGTGCCCTCCCTAGCCCTTTCCACCAAGCCCATCACCCCCTCCAGCGCCGAGATGCATGATTTTCCCTTCGTAAACCCGGGCTGGTTTTCCCTAAAACCCCCATTCCTACCAACTTCCTCCTCAATCCTATCCTTTATTATCCCCTCCATCAATCTTAGGTCGTACGTATGGACTAAACTAGACCACCCAAGAGGATCTAATGAAATAGTATTTGCAATGTATGACGTTCTAACAACTTATGAATTTAGTGACACTGTCAAAACCATTCGATTATTTTGTGACGGCTGTGGCGCACAAAATAAGAATTCCATAGTCATTGGAATGTTGTCTAAGTGGCTGTTAAACGCAAGTCCTCCAAATATTGAAAACGTTGAGGTTATCTTCCCTGTGGTAGGGCATTCGTTTATCCCTCCAGACAGGCTTTTCGGTCAGCTCGAAAAGCTCACCAAGAGGAAACCTGAAATTACGAGTCCAGGAGAGTACATAAAAATAATAGAGAAATGGGGAAAAGTCATCAAATTTGGAGTGGATGCACCAGTACTTGACTGAGAAACTAAGGTACAAAGTGTTCTAAAACCACTATCACAGTGGCACTTTAAATTTCAATTGTCCAAACGCGTTTTGATTTCAAAAAACGATAATGGCTATTCAATCAGAGGCCAATCCATGTATAAGAACAATGTGGGTTCTGAGAACTCCTTATTACGTAGAGGACGCAAAATGAATATTGAACCAAACCTTATAGCAACGGGAGTATCGGTGAAGCATGATAAATTGGTTAGTACAACCAAATTGATTGAGAAGCATTATGGAGAAGAATGGCGAAAAAATAAATCATTAAAATTTTTCAATAAAGTATTTGAGAAAAATCCTGTAGTATCAACGTCAAGAGTAACTGCAACAATGGGCGAAAAACCCAGTGATGAGAGCTTAGAAGAACCTTCTGAAGCCACAGCAAAAATCTGTATGCCAGACAATTTAAATTTTGGAATATGAACTTGTTACACTCAATTGAGCCTATACTTTTTTTTTAACCTGCTAGTTTGAATTTTGCAATAAAAAAAGAAAATTAAGTAGTTTTTTTCATGTTCAGTTAATTTAACCAAATAAATTCTATTCAAAACCCGACATGTCACAACCATTGACATGCAGGACCCGACAAGTTCCAGTTTAATCTCAATTTAAAGAAGAACCAACGATACTGGATTTTGGCCTCTAAGCTATTCGGTTTTAAGTCATACACCCTTAAAGTGGTTAAAATTTCGGTATCCTGTGGTTAATAATAACTCGTTGAGAAGTTTTTCGCGTTTCCTGTAAAATTTGTTTAAATGGACTTGTCTGGTTTTACATTTAGAGGCCTGATATATATTATGCATATGCAAAATCATTTGGAACTGGAGGAATTATATGAACAAACTTTAGACCTGTACGAAGGATAGTTTATTGTTCTATGCTGGCAACACTGCACAAGGAAATCGTATTCGTATCATTCACGTTATTAAAATTTGTGTTCACTGTGTTTTTGTTTTGCTGTTATTTCTTTGTGACATTTTGTATTTTTGAGCTTGTATTATGGAAGAAAATACTAAAAAATATTTCAAATACAGAAGAACACGACGAAACTCTCGAGCGCGCAAGGCAATAGGTGCGTTCTTTTTGACGGAGATTTCAGCTCACTTCAGTTAATGTGATCTGAGATGATGTTATGTTAGAAAGCACCAAAAAGAACGACACACTCGATTGAAACGCGCGATCTGCCTACGTATCAAAATTCAATTCAAAAAAGATTTAAAATATAAGAAATATTCATATAACATTCACTTAAAACCGAAGAAAATTAGATTATGTTGTTTATAACCCAAACAAATTAAATATTTCCCTATTCTCTCCACTTTATTTCCGACTCTAACTGATATCCCCGCTTAGCACATGCAGCATCGGTGGAAGGGGGTTGGGAATCTCATTTAACTTCAAAGTGAGTAAATATAAAAGTTACCGATGTGAGCTGAGATCAAAAAGAACACACCCATTATTGGCTGTTTTAATGGTATACCCTCGTTCATTGTCGCGTGAACGCACGCGCTGTACTGAAATCATTCGGTCTGACGTCACAACCACCTCATTTAAAAGGTCTGGTAAATCTCTATTAAATCATTTTGTTTTGCCTCTGATACCAGCCTTCCATTGTTATTTAATCCTTGTTTAAAATTGGCTCCTTTTCGGGTTTTATTGCCTGAATGTTAACGGTGGTCACTTTGTCACATGATTAAATAGCAGTTTTTTCTTGTTAACAGTTGTCTTTTTGCTATTTGTAAATTTTTTATTCCTTAAAGAGTCTTTCTATCATAACACAATACGGAGGCATACGAAAAATTGAGATAGAGCCAATTTTAAACAACGATTAAATATCTGGTATCAAAGGCAACACAAAATGATTGAATGGAGATTTACCAGACCTTTTAAATGAGGAGTGACTTGATACCTAATGCCGCTGGAAAAAATGTAAGGGGTGTCTCCAGTAGGGAGGGGGTGAATCTGACGTTTATGACATTAGTGCCAAAAAGTGTCCCCCTCAAGTTAAAAGTTGACGTGTTTCGGCATTTCTTTCTAATATGTCCCATTTTTGAAATATTAAGGGTGGGTCCTTTTCAAATGAACACAGTGTATAGTTTGGAAGACATAACTGAAGCTGTGAAAGGAATGCGGTCGGAAACATTAGATATTGCCACGTTTAACTATGAAAAAACTAAAGCGCTAAGTATGTAGTGGTAATAATTAGATAATGGACTTTTTATTATTAACAATATGTCAATAATGATTAAACGTTATTTCTTTAATTTGCTTGTTTCATTGGATTTTGTCTATTAACATTATTTTTTCGATTTCTGAATATTAAAATATGAACACTTTTCCAAATATGTAATGGGTTTCCTTCAAGCCCTCCGGACTAACTCAATTGGTGAATATGTATTGAACGGTCGTTGCTAGGTAACCACCTGACTTCCTATTGGCAAGCGCGTGCGTGTGTTCTTCCCTCTCACTTCCACAATTGACTGACATTGATTATCCAGTGGCGTTTATATTTTGTCAGTGTTTACCTTCGTATTTTCAGTTTTACTTGGTATCTTATTATGTCGTATCCATATTGAATTCGAGTACGATTTTTAACAATATTTGTTTTTAACAAATACCGTGTGTATGTCGTATCCATATTGAATTCGAGTACGATTTTTAACAATATTTGTTTTTAACAAATACCGTGTGTGTTTTGAAAAATACCTTACCTTTAAAGCAAAGCATAAATCAGTTTCTATATATAATTACTATATAATAATCATTTTTATTTTTCATACTTTCATGAAATAGGTACCGTACGCCATTGGTACGTTTATGACAGATATCATCCATGTTTCCTCGCCCCTTACCGATGTCGCGTAGCTTCAGATAGACTTGCCAAACATACATGTAGATGAGAAATATATCATATACTAAATTAATTGTTAAAATAGATAGTTTCATTCACCACTAAAAAGTTAAACCGGCACACTTCATGCTAGCAAAAAGTTAGTGGGTCAAGAGGATGACCCCCTTCAAAAACCTACAAAAAACTAGGAAAAAATATTGCTTCTACACAGGTTTTATGACCTAGTGTAATCTAATATACGATAAATACTACATTATCATAGAAAATGTATGTACAAATACGACAAAAAACTTAATATTATACTTTTCTATGTTCTAATAAAAAATAATACCATTGTCGCTTTCAAATAATAATTGCATAGAATGAGATCAACTGCTATTCCAAAGTTTTAGATAATATCTCGTTGCGTTTATTCTGTAAAAACATGTTAAACTAATAATTAAAGTATGGCGTGCTTTCGTGGTTGCTTAGAAGTTACTAGTCCGGCGAGTGTGCATGCGCTTATGAAGATTAAATCACTTTAAATATGCGCAACTATTAGTGCGGTTGAATAAAACATGAAACATTAAATATGAGATTAGAATCGATCGGTCTTAATTCATGGCCCAATAAAATTTTAAATTACTAGCCTTTTTGTTAGGAATAAGTAAGAGAAGTATTTAAGAGATCCGTTCCTGGACAATAGATAAACAGGCAACGATAAAAGTGCTCCGTAAATAAAATCAAATTCACTGAAATTAACTTGAAACCAATTTACCTAAACATAAAGTGTAATACATAGTGATTAATCAAGTGCCGTGAGTAATTTCATCTGATTAATATGGCATTCTGCGATTTGATAGCACAAGATATCGCCATTGATATTTACTTGAAACAAAAGACAAACTGGTTGTTTTTATGAAATTTTTCAAGAAGTCAAAAAAAATTACTTAAGAAATACAAGATGCAGGTGGAACTTCTGACTACAGAGGTAGCCAGAAAAATAAATCATATTCCATCGTCGCCCAATAACAAATCGTTACAAAATTTCCAACAAAAGATCAAGCAACAGTTTTCCCTCAATTGATCATGTGAAACTACAAGAATACATAGTAGAGGTGCGAACTTTAGTGCAACCCAAACATGTTCTTTTTCCACCCAGAATCTCCAGTGGTAGAATTTGCATTCATCTGTCAATTAAAGAGATTGTTGTAGGGAGAAACGTCATTAAAGGGCGAATACTTATAACCCCAGCCAATCGATTACTACTCTCAAACGTCTGTCCTCACCAAATCATTGGGAAATATTTGCAAGATCTATGCTTTAAACTTCAATCCCCAATTTTTCCCTCCAAGCTGGAATAGAGATCCACAGTACAATCTTCTGAGCTCTCGAAGGCAGGTGTATTTTGCACCCATTTATAATTTCACCAAACCAAAGTCGATACTAATCGATTATGATTAAACACCCTACAGAATCTTTTTATCTGATGGTCGTACTTGCCACCTCTGTCATCAACCATAGCGTCAACATGTACTAATAATACATTATCAACTAATAGTTTTAAGCCAATCGCTCTTCCTTCTCTACCGACCGCAACCCTCAACACCTTAGAGTATAGCAAAAATAAAGCATCTACCAAACAAACTCACAACATAGCTGAATATTCAATAATCGAAATTAACAAAGAAGACATAAACAACACTCAAAAGCGCACACACTCCGAAAAATCGCCACAATGTACAACTCCTACAGAAGATTGTAGCGGTGAAGGGCACCAATTTGTAACCTTGAAAGGGCGCCAATTTGTAACGGTAAGAGGCGCTAATTTGTAACGGTAATCGCTCCAGCTTGAAGGGCTTCGGTCAGAGACCCCTCTCAAGGGTGATTCGACCCCAAGTTTATGTCGCACCAGGATAACAGAAAGGTTGTAGAAATTGAGGGCGCCACTACCTATTTGACGTCGATAAAAAATAAGGCGGAAAAGGTAGAAACGCCCTGTAGAATTGAAATAAAAGTTGACCAGAAATCAAATAATAAAAAAGTTACTTAAAAAAAGGAAATTTTAAAACTTTACCCCGGGCGATATCTCCCTCAACTTTTATAGTTGAGGATTTAGAAAAAAATGAAAAATAGGATTTAAAACAAATTTATATTTTCTTCTTCTGCCACAGGAAATGAACAAATGTGAGGAGAATTTGTACTTTTATAGGTACTTAGATTATGAGGTGTTGTTTCCGCAAAAGGTGATGGTAGAAGAAGGTAGGTAGGTCTCGCCACTAGGAAGTCTTGAGAATATGGAAACTAGATCTCGAAGAAGACAGGAAGATAAAGATTTCTTGATTATATCGGTATCCTAGCAGCTGTGTCCTGGTCTAGGGCGGTATCCCGGTCTAGGTCTCATATCTTGTATCCTAGCCTAGGGCTTTTATCCTAGTCTAGGGGCTGTGCTTACCTAGAAGTACAGGTGGATCAGGGATATATAAGAACTTGAATGTAATGGGCACATTATGTTGGTCAGCTTTTCAGGTTAAAAAAAGTAAGGCAGTTGTTTGAAAGTAAAAAATTGATTTAATTTACTGAAAGCTTTCCAACATTATATGTCCCATGTTGAAATAGTAAAAAAGCAATTATCTGCTAAATTAAAAAATATACTAATGATCTGAAAGAAACTAATTATAGCAAAAAGTCATGTAGTTAACGATTCTCCTTCATCATTTATGTACCTATTAAACTACCCACGACTGACCAGTTTTCTTGAAAGTGCTAGTGGTTCCGCAAATTTGCTTAAAATTGGTAAAGAACACACCCAAGATATACATGGATTATTAACTATGTTAAGGAATATTTACCCAAATTTGACAGAAAGTTATAATCGAGAATTACTAGAAATATCGAAATGATACAATTACTGATCAAACAAACAAGCCCACAAATCTTATGTATACAGGAAACCAATTTCAAGGAAAACAAAAAATGCTGACTCAAAAACTTTAATTCCTATCATAAAATAAAAAAATTTGCAAATAAAGCTAGTGGTGAAATAACAATCTACGTTCATGCAAATCAAGACTCGTAAGAAATACCTCTGCAAACTAATTTAGAAGCAGTAGCTGCTAGAATATTATCCCAAGTACAATTTTTCGTATGTAACATTTATGTCCCTTCAAACGTAGATATTTCCTCGATGCAGCTTGAAACGCTAATTGAACAACTTCCCAAACCTCTTATTATCTTAGGTGATTTTAATTTTCATTATACCACTTTCAGCTGCATTTTAACAGGTGAAAGAAGAGAGCAAATGGAGATTTTTCTGGTTTTGACTGGACTCACATTACTTAATAACGGAGAAAAACCCCATTTCTATTCAGTTAACGGTAACCACTTTGCCATCGATCTGTCTGTCTGCGACAGTTACCTCACTCCAACTTTGGATTGGGAAGTATTACCGCACACCTACGACAGCGACCACTGGCCTATTCTTATGAAAAACCATAAACTCAATAGAAACGTGCTAATACCAAAAAAAATTAAAACTAAAACAGGCAGTCTGGACAGCGTATCAACAAAAAGTAACAGCCCCATTACCAAAACTTATCGCATCAGAAGGAAGTATTGACACACTCATAAACAATTTCAACCAAACAATGGGAAAAACATCAGTACCCAAAAATAAAAATACAGTACCTTGGTGGAACAGCCGGTGCAATTCAACAGAGTAAGCACGCCTTCAATATACTTAAAAAACACCACACAAAGGAAAATTTTATGAAATTTAAGAAGTACAGGACTTAAGCATTGTACCGACCTATTCAAGGGCTACCCATGGCTGGTATCAAAATTGGAACAATCCAGCCATGGGTTCCAAAAAAAAATTGTTTTTGGGCTGATCAAGTTACCACATGGTTGGGGCAATTACTCATCCATGGAAAAATGTTCATAAATTGCATTCTGAAGCCTATCCTGTACATTTTATCCCATGTTACCTACAAGTTATAAAAAAATAAAAAAACTTTCTCCTACTAAAACTTTGGTAAAATAAGGCACATACATTGAAAAAATCACAAATGTAACAAAAAAACACTGGCTAATTATTGTCAACTTGGACGTCCTTGTCGGCATCGCTGTCATCGAATGGAGATTCATTGTCTTCCGAATCCTCACACCGTTCGCACTCAAAATAAGGGCCTTTGCTAACTTCATTACAGGGTCCACAAATCCATGCACGACATTTCGTGCATTGCATCCAATCAATTGCGCCTCTGTAGTCTTTCCAATTAATCTTGCAGATATCACATTGGGAGTTGCTCTTCCTTTCCCTATTGCTATTCCTTGTAGGAAGTTGCTGTGTGCATGGCAAAACGCTAGATGAAGAGGATCCTGGTTCTTTGGTTGTAGTTCGAGATTCCTCACGAACGTTTGGAGGGTTTTCAGAAACATTAGGGTCTGTAACAGTGCGAGACGGATCACTTCCAGGTTCGAATTTTTTTCCCCTTTTACGCCGGGAGAGTGGAAGAGGAGGATAATTGGTAGGACGGTAGAGCAGAGTATGATGTACGATGCGGAGGTGTGGGGTGAAAGAGCGGGAGTGAATGCGAGAGTTGGGCCACTCCTGCGGGTGCGGAGAGGGATATTGCTGAGGTTGGTGCAGGAGTACAGGACAGTGGGTGGACTGGCAGCAGCGGTGCTGGCAAGGACCTACCCATTGGACGTGATGTCTAGAGCCAGAAATGAACGCTGTAGGGGTGCGACCAGAGAAAAAGTACATGAATGGATGGACGAGGAAATGGAGAGAAGGCGCGAGGAGTATGAGGGCGCGCTAAAATGAGCCTTTGGGAATAGAAGAGATTGGATGGACCGGAAATTTGGGGAGAACCAGTTCTTGACACAGGTGTTCACTGGACATGGGTCGAGAGTAGGGTACCTCCACCAGATTGTAAAAAGAGAGACTGGAGTGTGCGAGAGGTGTGAAGTGGAGGATGATGTGAGGCATGTATTTAGATGATGGAGGAATGAGGAGGTGCTGAAAAAGTTGCAGAGGAAACTAGGGGAGGTGGTGTATTGGGGAACATGGTGGAGATAATGTTGAGGCGAGGAGGAATGGATGAAGGTAAGTGGCGTAGTAGAGAGCATAGTTAGGGGGAGAGAAGGACTCGATATGGCATGAGAGATAGGAGTGAAAGTTAGGGAGAAGACGACGGTGTGAGCGGAGAGTGTGCGGGGGAACGCAGCCCATCTCGAAGTATGATAGGGAAGTGATTCCGAGGCGGATGTAACGGCGAGTTTGAGGAGGGTTTGGTTGGTAGGTAACCCTTTGGGGATGAGTCCAACACTGTTTGGGTCCTGGACCCATTCGAACATGAGTTTCCCATCTCGACCAGGAAAAAAATTCCAGAAACACAAATAATTAGACTTTTCTTCAATGGAGGAAACTTAGGCGGCCAGGCTTATTTGAATGTATCCGAAAATACCTGAGTTGGTTAGGTTTCGTCCAAATCCAAGTGAGTATTCTCAGTTTTCTTTGAATATTTATTTATTTGGTACTTTCAAACAGCACCTCAAACAACAATATTTGTCTGCAGCATAATGGAGCTCCTTCGCGAGCTAGTTGGGGCAATACCTGAATAAAGTGTATCTCAGAAGATGGATTGGGAGGCGTGGTTTTATCGGATGTCCGCATATCATCACTTTTTGCTTCCCGTTGAAAAAATAATACTGTAACACAGCAATAACAGTCCTTATAAAATTTGTAAATCCTGTTAGAGAATGTTAATTTTGAAAATTTAAAAAAAAGTCAGCTATAACGTTTTTGGAAAATTTACAATAAATTTTCATTGATTTATGGTAGTTTTCTTCAATTTCTGTTCGCAAATTAACACATTTTCCGGATCCTACAGGCAAAACCGTCACCTTGTTAACCGAAGTGATTTAGGGATTACAATTTCGAAACAATGTGGTTTCGAGTTGCCAAGCTCTCAAGTCTTATACAAAGTGATAAGAAACCAGAACTCAACTATGCATTTGTTTCACGTAATGAGTTTTCCATTATCTATTGAGTTAAGTAGGGAGTTGTGTGCTAGAGACGTTGATATAACTTCAATAAAAGTCATTCGTTTCTTCCCACTCTGTTCGTTTACAACCAAATGAGTTTTATGACATCCTTATCTCGATTATTCTACCAGATTTACGACTTTAATTCATATAAATACTTTTGTTGACAACTATTTTCTGGTAATAAAAGATCACTATTTTTTTGTGTTTTCCAAAAACTTTATCTTTAATAGGCACGATGAGTGATTTCGACAAACTGCTCCTTGATGTTTGCACACATAAGCTTCATCCAAATTTTATTTTAAATAAAGGTTTTATAGGAGAAATTCACGTTTTTAACCCTTTCGAGACGATTTTTTGTTTTAGGGGTTATGGGTTAGATTTTGAGTGGTTTAATGTCAGTGGCGATCAAATAAAACCTCTGCATCAACATTTAAATGAATTTTTAATTATAAGAAGTGGTGGGGGGATGGTACATATATGTACCACCAGTCTTTCAAAAATTATTTTCATCAATTTTACATAAACGTAATTGTTAAGAGTGGTATGCAGCAATTCTTGTATAATGGTAAGCTACATTG
Organism: Lochmaea crataegi; assembly: GCA_947563755.1. Classification (NCBI taxonomy): domain Eukaryota; kingdom Metazoa; phylum Arthropoda; class Insecta; order Coleoptera; family Chrysomelidae; genus Lochmaea; species Lochmaea crataegi. Next base: position 39,836,632 of record OX387427.1, on the reverse strand, counting down.
ACTGTACACTGTCTTGGTCCTCTTCTGAATCTTAGTTTCAGCACAGCGAGCACATCACCTACGAATTTTACCTTCAGTAGGCAGGTGAAAGTGGAACACTTTTTCTAGGAACAAAATCGGGTGTTACATCTGACCATATAATTCTATTCTACGATTTTTTGAATCGTCAGAGTCTTCTCCATGAGCAGTTTCTCCATCCAATGATTCTCTTCCAATGATTTCTTCCAAGCTTTCGACCTGATGAGAATCCACATTATTATTGCTGCACAATGATTCATTATCTTGGCCCGAATTTTCTGCAGATGATGGCTCCTATAAATCGCTACTGCCCGACAAAAAGTCGGATAAACTTGAAATTTCTGACAAATGGTCAGCGATGTGATCTAACTCATCCATACATAATTTATTTTTTCTGGACATCGTCTGAAACAAAAAGTCAATACATAAGACTATCGGTACACACATGTACCAACATCTAGTGCAGTTACGGGCTGCTGGTACATATGTGTACCATTGTAGAAAACAGCTGTTTTTTTGTTATTTCCAGCAGTGATCCGCAACAAATTTTGTCGTAATATTTTAAAACTTACTTTTAACTAAATCCACACACACAATTTGCACAATTTATGTCACTTTTTTCCGTAAAAATCAAGTAAAAACGGAGCGTAGAACGTCGACCGGCACAAATAAACAAATACCACATAACCTCAAATAAAATTCCGCGCATCACAGTTACATAGGGAGGTAGGAGACGCACCGGTACGTAGAGAAACCATATAAAATATGAATATTTGCTTGTAGTCTTTGCGTGATTCATGCTGGTACATATGTGTACCGACAGGCTCGCAAGGGTTAAAATACAATTCAAATTTCGCACCAGAACAAATATTTTTTCTCGAATTCACTAATCCTCCTAAGTGCTCGAACTATAACGACAAAATTTAAACATCTCGATGTTAAATTTTAGTCTAAACTCTATAATTTTTTCCTGGGCGCATAAAAAAAAGCATTTTTCTGTTTTATGTTTATTATATGGCGATTATGATTGCTTGTACAAACTTTGAAAACAGCGGAGAAAGGCAAAGTTGTACATAACTTTTTATTTAACCTTTTTTAGGTTAAGAAAAGAGGTCCATTTCCCCAGCCCCCCCCCCCAATTGAAGGTAGGTTGCTGAAAATTGGTGTGAGGTTAGTGCTACGTTAGTGCCGGTTAGTACCGTATCTGTTTTCATTAGTGCTACCCCCTGTTACGGGGTACCGCTACCCCCCCAAATGGCGTTTGGAGCTTGAAATTTGTTGTATCGTTAGTGCTACGTTAGTGCCGTACTGATTTTCGTTAGTGCCGGCCCCCTTTAGGGGGGGTGGTTGGGGTGGCTAGCCCTCCCTTTTAAAGATAGAGGGTTCAAATTTTCTGTGTGCTTAGTGCTACGTTAGTGCTGTTTAGTGCCGTATTTTGTTTCGTTAGTGCTGGTCCCTTGAGGGGGGAAGAGCAGTTTTTCTTTCATATCTTGCATGAGTACATGTAAAAAGCGTAGGCCCGTGAACTCTATACTTTTCACGAAACCGCCGTGAAGAATATTACGTATCTGTGCGGGTGGACACTCCATAACGTTAAACCAACTGAAGTCTTATCTTATTACCTATAACACCTCCCCTATATCGATGTTCAGTTAGCAAATGTTTGGTGGAGTATTAGAGTTTGTATGATTCTTTTAATTGAACGGTCACTGTTTTTGAAAAATATTTTTCAAAACTAGTTGTGAAGCGTAGAATAATATATTTTTATTCTTCGACATCTGCTTTTAATTTTCATTTCATAGCTCATAATAATCTATGTTACGTCAGGGTAAGAAGCACAGTCCCATAAACGCTGCACTTCCAACTAGAATATTGTGGAAAGTGTGACTTGACTTCCTAAGACATGACGGAGGGTGGACTTTAACTCTTCCTCCTTTTTATTTTTTTTTTGTTCACCAAATTGTAGCTATGAGTTTTTGAATCATCACAACTCGCCGGAAATTGTCCTAAAATTTGGAAAAAAAAGTGTTGTGGTTCTTCTTATCTCCTATGATATATTAAGAAAAAACTCAAATTTACAGCGAATGTGATGTATGATTTCTCAATTTAAAAATTTTTACATTATTTCTTCATTCCAAAATTTTCGGTTTTTTATGGACTTTTTTTTGCTTTTTTATGCTAGGATTCTTACAATTTTGTGCTCTAAACATTTCGAAATCTTCCAATTCAATGACTCTCGCAGACATTGTGTTTGGAACTCTTACAGCATCTTTTATACAAAATTTCTCGTATTCTTTTTTTACTCGGAAGAATTGAAATATTTTTTGCCATCAAATTTCTCAGAAAATTTTGATCTAAAAATCTCAAGACTTGTTGTTTGAAAAATAAAAGTTTTTCTGAATTTTTTGTGCGCAGATTTCTCCAATTTATCCAAATTGGAAATTTTGCCATTTTCAGTTTGAAAATTTAACAATAGTCACTTTCGAAGGTTTACATATTTTTTTCTAATGAAAACTCAAACAACTTCAAATTTTTCCCAGGCGTTTTTCGATTTAAAACTTTTTCGCAATTTTTCAACCTCTACCCATCGTTTACCACACAGCATTATTTTGAGAAATTCTACCTTTGGAAATAAGTATCATGCTCATATTTAAAAAAGTCTCCTTCGCCCCTCTTTCACATTCCCTTTTTTTGATGTAAATTTGTATAAATATGATACATATAAGTACGATTATAAGATGTTAATTAATAAGTGAAAATAGCAAAAAAATGTACTCTTTAAATTTAAGAATCATGTTTTTTCAAACAGCCTAATTTTTAACAGAAAAAAGTAATGGTAAAACAAACAGGAAAATTTTTATATCACTTCACTCAATACAAAACGAATTAAAATAAACATACTTAATTTCATAAAATCACATAAAAACGTATTTACAAATACTCAACTAAACACTATAAACAAATTGGCAATTGGTAGCGGGTACGTTATTGCGCACTAGTTTTATTCTGGTGGTTAGGTCGTCGTGCTTCTCCCACTGATTGTTGTGTGTTCTATAGCAATTCGCTATAAAATGTCCTATAGCGTCTACTTTTTTTGATACTGGGGGAATAAAACTCAGTACCCCTCTCAAGATGTACATCTTACCCTGCATTTTACGTACTTTCGGAATCACGTTTAATGGGAGCGTCATATATTCGATATTACTCTTGAAAACAGGACATAGTTCTATAAAAATATGCTTACCGACATTGAATGTGGTTTTCACATGTTTCGAGCATTTCCAACAGCATCTCGCAACCGTAAACCTTGTATTCGAAACGAATTGTTAAGAAAAGATGCCATTTATTATTTTTTCTACTCCTATAATATAAGTTGTTAATTAAAAGCCAATTTTCAGTTTCATAATGGTACTCATTATAACACTGGTTTTCATTATGAAACTGAACAATTGACCAATAGAAATCTAGATTTTTAAATAACCAATATTTTCTGTGTTTGACAGTTTCTAAGAGATTTGTTTTCTAATGATCATTACATGAGAGTTGCATACACTATTTTTTTTACGAACAAGAAATTTTATTTGAATTCAACATCGTTTTTTTTTAATTTTTCAATACTTTTTTTATACAAACAATAAGAAATAAAATATGAAAGAAAATAAGTGCTTCGACTTCATTTTTATTCCTACAACGTAACCACTATAATACCTATGAAAATAATTTAACTATTAACAATAAACATAAGCGAATTCGTGTAACATTAAACAAGATAAATTTAAAATTACATTTTAATCAATTTTGTTATTAATTTTCTTCAGTATGGCGAACGGTTTCCTTGGCATGTACAACGATATAAAAATCTACATATCTCCTAAACCATAAATTTTATCGTGTAAAACAAAGAGTTACTTTTTGTTGAAAAATCGATTGAAAAATTCATTTTTGCTATCTTTAGATTGTACAGGATGTCCCTGTGAAAGTTACGGATTGTTAACCATTGGGCATGAGCCGCCCCTGGCGTTCAGATAGTAGTGTAGAATTATTCATTCCATCAAACACACTACATGGACATACGTAATCATCCATTGAAAATTGATAAAGTTCCAATGTATAATTTAGAAAATATACTTAAATATAAGTTCTGATTTCGTAACTTTAAAGGCCTATAACTCAGAAACGAGGGGATGTATGGGAAATTTTTTATCATGTCACAGCATTATTTTCACGTCATCTACTCACTCCCGAATTTTTTGCAACAAGTCCAGGAACACCCTGTATATGTATATTGTATACAGGGTGTAAGGAAAAGGTAGTTCAAAAATTAAACCACTTATTCTGGGGCCAAAAATAACTGGATTGGATCTAATTTGCGTAGTACAAATATGCACACAAAAACGTTACAGCCCTTTGAAGTTACCAAATGCAAATATATTTTTTCAAATATTTCGAGAGTTGTTTGACATATTGTAATAAGAATTGAAAAGTTGGTTTCTTATGATTAGACTATCAAAAAAAAAATGATGGAATCATTGCATCCCATTACAATTTTATAGAAGGTGAGATCCCCTAAACCCTCCCAAATTTTTGTCTACGGTACAATTTAACGATTATTATGGCACCAATAATTGAACACATTATTTTTGTAACTATTTTGCCCCTTTTAGATACGGCAATTTTTCATTATGCTACAAAAATTCGGAGTATCAAAAAGTGGAAATAAATTTTTATGTTATTTAGTGTTTCCAAAATTTTAATTCAATCACGCTTATTTACAAAGGTGCAGTTTTCATTAAATGCTCGAGATAACCTACAGTAGATCTCGATCTATTTGAAAAAAATGAATTTGCATTTGCCATGGATACATTTCGATTTATTTCGATTTTGACGTTTCAAGATATTTGGGCTATGGTCCGAAAGTAACTAACCATAACCACGGTTAACCGCATCGATTGACAGAATGAAACTGAAAAATCTAGTTGTATTCGGGACACAAAACCGGTAAAAGTACGAAACGAAAATATAACCCTAAATATATTCCCAAAACGACCCCAAGTTTTATTTTTGTTACTCAAAAAAACTGTTTTTTGAATGTTTGCGTTGTTTTTTGAAATGGACAATCGGGCTGCTTTTGTGTTTCACCACCTTTTTCTGTCAAGTTCTGATGATGACTACAGAATTCAGAATTTTGTCACCAGAATAGTGGAATTGTATACTGATGGAGAATTTCGAGAGAATTTTCGAATGTCTACACTAACACTTGACCATATGCTGTCATTAGTTAGGGACAAACTGGTTCCTGATAATAACATGGGAAGAAATCCTGTTTTTGCAAAAAATCAGTTTTGTGTTTCTCTTCGATGGTCGAATAATCAACAAATAATAAAAATCATCAACAATGCATGACAAATGACAGTCGAAACCCAGAAGTAACCGGGCTCCTAAGGCTGGTTACTAGTTTGACATTTAAATAACCATATTTCAGGAAACCGTGTTCCAAAAGTAACCAGATTTTCAGCAACCACCACGTTTTAGTTACTTTCGGGACGGTAAACCGCAAATCAGTTACTTTCGGACCAAAGCCTTAATATTTAAAAATGTCATTATTCTGTCATAATAATGACGAGAATATTAATAAAATTATAGAAGCAAATATACTCTGTATTTTTTTCTCTAATTAGCAAAAAATTTTCTATTCGGATAACCACAAACATTGATAAATGCTCAAAAATTTTATAACAACTTTCTCAAGCTTGTTGCTCATTGGCAACAGACCTCCGCATGTGGCGTCGGTCTGTTTCCAAGCAACAAGCTTCCGAAATCTGTTATTAAAATTTTTCGAACACTTATCAATGTCCTTGGGTTATTACTACTGAAAATTTTTTGCTCTAGAAGATATGCAAATGAAATCAGTTAATTTGAGGTCATTTGATTGAACACAACCAATCAGAACAACATTACACTGATAACAGCCCATGGTCTCAAATGACCTCAAATTAACTGATTTCATTGGATATCTACTAGAATCTACGTTGCCATGGATACATTTAGATTTATTTCGATTTTGACGTTTCAAAATATTTAATATTTCAAAATGTCACGATTCTGTCATAATACTGACAAGAATAATAATGAAATTATAGAAGCAAATATACTCTGTTTTTTTCTATAATTAGCAAGAAAATTTCTATTCGAATAACCCTCGAATATTGATAAATGCTCAAAAATTTTATAACAACTTTCTCAAACTTGTTGCTTATTGGCAACATTCCAAGCAACAAGCTTTCGAAATCTGTTATAAAATGTTTTCAAACAATTATCAATGTCCTTGGGTTATTACTACTGATAACAAAAAATACAGCTATTGTGTGTTCAGGCTAAATTGTTTCAACACAGTGAATTGTATTTATCAGTCTGCGGAAAAATATATAGTTACTCAACTCATATTAATAGTAATTCGCTTATATTGAGCGGACATTATATAATGGAAATACGTCTAAAAAATTTAATGCCAAGTTTAGGGTGCCCCAAGGGTCTAATTTAGGACGATTATTATTAACAAAATTTATCAGTGTTCTTTTTGTTATTAATTTTGGGCAATCAAACCACAATCTTTTTATATTTTTTAATCCAACGTTCCGATAGCCTTCCAGCTACCTAGTCTTCTAGGAATGGGATCCCATGATAGTTTTTGAATCTCCTTAATAAATACATCAAATGATACTTACCTACAGAGCACCGAATATAATTATTATTACCACCTAATAGTTCAGGCCTTGCAGATCTTGGCAGGTGCCAAGGCATTTTAATCCATTATTTGATGTGAATCAGTCCCCCTCATTTTTGTCCGGTTATTTTTTTCACTCTTTCCTATTATTAAATCTAACTTTCGAATTCTTCATTTGCATAGCTTTACCGTCTTTCTCTATAGCGTATTTTCTTCGCTTTCTCGGTCTTCCTCTATTTTCAGGCTATATTGAGATCCAGTCTGTTATCGTCTTGTCATTTCTGTCTGTTTCCTTCTAATAACATGTCCTGTCCATTGAATCATCTGTGCCTTTATCAATCATATTATATTTTCTTCCTCACTTCATTCTCTATTTTGTTTTCCGTCGTACTTCTCCATCCTCTGTAATATTTTGTCCCAGAATTGCTTTAACTATTTTTCTTTCCTTTACTTTTGAATTATGTTCTACTTTCTTGTAATTGTAGTTTTTTTTATTCGGTTATTTTACGACGGTCTATTTCTGCAACTCAGGCTAATCACTGACGCCGGGAGCACTCTACCCCTAACCGGAAATTTCGCCGAATCCACTAGTGTTCCAACCAGTGGTAGGGATCTTTATCGAGCCCAACATCCATGGACTCGGGACCTCGGTCTTACGTCTCATCCGAAAGACGGCATATCTCCATTATACCTCGTGCTCATTGGTATTATGCCTGCGAGCTGTGATGCTACTGACCCTAGTAATCTAAAGTATTTCGCTGCATGCTGTACGGGCTCTACGACGGTGTTCCCCAGTGGTCACCCATCCAAGTACTAACCTCGCTCGACCTTGCTTGGTTATAATTATCGCATCAGAAGCGTTCCACTACAAAGCTAGGCCGACGCCCTGTAATTGTAGTTTTTGTTATATATTTTTCAGTGTATGTATTGCAGTAATGGTCGATCTTCCTGGTCTAAACCATTTTGGTAGACCCCAAGAGTATTTGCTGCATACAGCTTAAGGCGTTTATCATATCAAGTTTGCAAGTATTTTATAGTTTTGTCAATTTTCCTTACCTCCTCCCTTATACAGGGTGTTTCAAATAAAGGTGACCCCGTCTCTAGGATAGGTAGAAAACTGAAAAATAATTGGGATTTGCTTAGTAAAAAATGTTCGTAACGCCATCCATATCCGTATAAAGGGCGTTGAAGAAAAAAAAATACAGATTTCTTACGATGTTGCCGAAACTTCTGGCAACCTTGTAATGAAATTTTATATTAATATGTTTTGGAAGCTGATACATCCCTTGATTTTTTTACATTTGACTGTCATAGAGGGCGCTAGTTACACGGTTCGTACCAAGTAGTACTGAACATAACTTTTTTAAGGTTAGATTTATGAATAAAAATTTCGAGTGAACTTCACCGAGAAGGCCAGTGAATCGGAGCTTCTGCACCTCTACCAATCCATCGATTCGGAAAATGGCTACTCAACCAATTACGACACCTTCTTCGCTCGTTTAGCGTTGAATCTTCTAATATCTCGAATAAGTGATTGTTTAAAAGATCCAGGTACTTATCACGATCTAAATTTCTAGGTAGAATGTGATAACCTATTAATTTGTTACCTAAAGTTGCTGCCCAAACGTTAACCTTAAATGATTGTTGTTAATACGATACCCTTTTGACTTGTGGATTATCATCAAACCAGTAGTGTGCATTATGGGAGTTAAACATACCATGTAGCATGAAGGTGGCATCATCCGTAAAAAGTATGCATTTAAAAGAATTTTGGTTAAGGGCTGTCGTTTCTTGTAATGTTTGGCAAAAATCTACTCTAACCGGTAGATCGTCTGACAAGAGCTCTTGGACTTGTATGTAATGATAAGGATGTAGCTGCTGCTCTTCAATTATCCTCAAAGTACTTGAATTTGTTTGTCTTGCCATGATCCTTACGCAACTGTTGGATCTGGATCAAATAAATTTAAAATAATATTTACTTTACTAATCGTTCTTGTTGTTCTTGGCCTACCAGAATTTATTTTTTATTGATTTCACATCCCCAATTTCACGACAAAGTCGTTCAATGGCTCTATACAGTGCCCGTCTAAAGTCTCCCCCCTATCTATTTCATGAACCATAGAACTTGAGTCAAGAATTGTTTGGGTGCCTAAAATAGGGTACAAATGCAACGTTTCTGATAGTATTTCGTGACGTCATCATTCAAAATGACGGACGGCCATCATATGGCAAGTTATACCTCATTTGAACGCTCGTCCAAGTCCTGTTCAACGACACCATCACGATCAAACTGTTTTATGAATTTCAACCCAGTGGCTCATTTAGAAAAGACGACGTGTTCATTGGTCGCTTGGATATTTCCTTTGTCATTGGTCTCTAAATCGGTTCATTTTTGACATTAGCATCGTACTATTGTCAAAATTGAGGTTTTTTGTAAGAATGTATTACCGTGTTTTTTAATTTAAAATTAGACTTCTTAAGTATTCAGTGATATTTTACTTTTGTTTGTTACTACAACTTTTTCAAAATGAGACGTAGTCTAGAGGACAAAGTGGAAGCGATATTAATTCTTGGTGAAAGTAGAAGTAATCTGCTCGCAGCCGAACGAATGTTCAATGACAGGCATCCAGATCGGCCAATATCAAGGAAATACCTAAGGGAGCTATTAGAAAAATTTTAGAGGACGGGAAACGTTAATGACGATAAGCGAAGTGGTCGGCCAAGCATCACTAAAGATAAACAAATTGAAATAGTTGCGGAAATGGTAGAAAATCCATCACAATTCACCTGAAAAGTTGCAGATACTTGTAAGGTGTGTCCAAAAACTGTACAAAGAATTTTAAAGAAACATAAATTTCACCCTTACAAAATGAAAATGCTCCACCAGCTGACAGGAGATGATCCAGATCGCGAAGTTGAATCTTGCTAGAAAATAGATGAGAAAATATCTCAAGAACCCAATTATCTCAAAACAGTCAGTTTTAGTGACGAGTCTACCTTCTTTCTTAATGGTAATGTGAAGACTCACAACGTGCGATACTGGAATTACACAAATCCTCACATTTTCCATGAACGACACACCCAGTTCCCTCAAAAAGTAAATGTGTGGGCAGGGATTCTAGGAAACTACATTGTCGGACCTGTATTTCTGAACACGAATTTGACCGGAGAAATATATCTGGAAATGCTATAGAATGCTATTGAACCCCTAATCCTTGAAATACTTGAGGATCATCCTAATGATTTGGAGATAACTTTTCAGCAGGATGGTTCTCCTTCCCACTATTATGGACCAGTAAGGAAATATTTAAACGAACAGTACCCTGGTAGGTGGATAGTACGACGGGGTTCAATAGAGTGGCCTGCTCGTTCTCCTGATCTGACACCACTCAATTTCTTTTTGTGGGGTTAGCTGAAAACAAAAGTTTATAATACGCCAGTCGGCATCGTTGCAGATGTAGAACAAAGGTTTCGTGAAGAATGCAGATCAATTTCTTCAGAGACCCTTGAACGCGTTCGGGAAGAGTTTTTGTCTAGAATTTTTTATTGCCAAGAAGTCAACGGTGGAAATATTGAGCATCTCATTTGAACTTGTTTGTTTTTATTATTAAATTTTCTTTCTCTTAACGACAGGTTATGCTTACTTTTGCGTTACTATGGTATTTCAGTCTGTACTTCAATTGATGCTTAAAGCCAGTATTGTAATGACTGTTCTTCATAAAGAACCTATTTAAAGTAATACCATGTAACAATTTTCACAATTTGGCGTTTTTGCGTTGAAATTCATAAATAAGTAGAAATAGTTTGATCGTGATGGTGTCGTTGAACAGGACTTGGAACGAGCATTCAAATGAGGTAATACTTGCCATATGAGCCCATTTAAAATTATCTCACCAAATATCGGATGTCCGCCATTTTGAATGATGACGTCACGAAATACTATCAAAAACGTTGCATTTGTACCCTATCTCAGGCACCCAAACAATTATTGATTTAAGTTCTTTGGTTCATGAAATAGATTTAGGGGGGAGACTTTAGACGGGCACTTTATGTATTTTTACTTGGTAAGTTTCTTCTAGGATACTTCTCTGTATAATCTGTAACAGCTGCACTAGAGTTTCCCAAACACTCTCCTAAGGTTAATAACATGTCGGTGTATTCAACATTTAAGTAGGTACATTTTTATTAAATCACAGTTTTCCAGGGCAAACTTAGAGAAAATCAAGATATACCGATTAGAATAGATTTTTGTGAAACGTTACAAGAAAGAAAAGACCTCAATCCCAATTTCCAACATGTATCCGTTTAATCGATGAGGTCTCATTTACGCGTCAAGAAATTTCAATTCACATAATGCATACTAATTATTAATAATAATGATTAATAACTTTATCATTACATTATACCAGCATCTGTTATTACTTCATAATTTTTAAATCAAAATATTCCGAAAACAGTACACAGTATCGAGTTTTACTGAGAGTATCTTTTCGGTGTAAAATTGAATGATGTTCAAGTTCACTCAAAATTTTGAATAATAAATCTAATCTTAAATAAGTTATGTTCAATACTACTTTGAACGAACCGTGTAACTAGCGCCCTCTATTAGAGTCAGATATGAAAACAAATTCATGGGATGCATCAGCTTCCAAAACATGTTCTTATAAAATTTCATTGCAATGTTTCGGCAAAATCGTAAAAAATGTGTATACATTTTTCCCCGCCATTTACCTTGAATACGGATGGCGTTACGAAAAGTTTTTACTAAGCAAACCCCAATTATTTTTCAGTTTTCTTCTTGGAACACCCTGTATATCGGTAAGAATATACCAGTGTACCAATACTTGGGCATTTTTTTTGTATCCATATTTGTATTAGTAGTTCTGACTATATTTCGTCTTCCCCAGCTACTTTCGCGTTTTTTTATATCTTCCAGTATTTCGTCTTCTCCTGGGCTTCTATTTTCCTCTTCTTTTGGTTATTATTTGGTTGTTATGAAGTTTCACTTTCTTATAGAACTCTTGTATTCTGTTTTGTGATCTCAGCTTTTCTATATCGTCTAACTCTCTGTTAATCTGGATTTCTTTTCTTTTATATAATGCTTTTCCCAATTTTTCCTTAAATGTATAGTATAGTTAATTTTGTTCTGATGTTCATTCGTTTCGATCCATTTATTTCTTGCAATATATTTTTGTATTCTCGCATTCTCACATTCTGGATAAAACAGTTTTTCACTTTTTTGTCTATTTATTTGTTTATTCACATATATGGAGGTTGTTTTTCATGTTACCTATCCCTTATTTGGTTCCATATTATTTCTATGTCCGTAATTCTAAACTAGCCTATTCTGAAGTATAAATGTGTCATTATGCGCTCTCTAAGATTTACAGAATAAACCAAGTAAAAGTCATTGATAAATTTGAAAATTTATATACTGATAGTTAAATAGTAGATGAATTGTGGTGTAGGTTCAGAAATGTAAACCAGTTCTGGAAAAGTGCATAGCCCACAAATCAACAAATTGTCAGTAAAATAAATAGACTTCAAGTAAATAAGAAAGTGATCATTAGTGAATTGATAAATATAACAATCTTACAAAAAAATATACCGGGTGTCCCAGACTAATTTATCCAGGCTATATCTCTTAAACGAATGGAGATTTTCGAATGGGACAAAAACTGATCTATTCCATTTCTAATACACTTTAATATGGCGTAGAAAAAGTCATCCCCCAAATATTCATCCATCAGTTACAACCCCTTTTTAATTGCACCCTGTACATTTTTTTTATAATTTTGGATGTGGTCTTTCATCGTCTATTCAATAAATTTAAAAAAAAATGGGTTCATAAGTAATCAAGAAAACATCAGTTTATTTTTTATTTTTGTTAAATTAATCAATTCAAAAAAAACAAAGTTGTCGTTCACTTTCGGTATCACCGGAATATACATATAGATAGTGTAAGCACATCGTGAAACAGCCTGTATTGTTCGTGAAATATCCCGCATGCACTCACTTTATGCAATTTTATTTTTTTCGCGTAGTGCTTTGCATTGTAATTCGTGGAATAGGGAGAGAGTATATTTTATTATTCTGAACATACGCTATGTTTGATATGAAAACATGCATTTGTGTGAATACCAATTTTTTCCGTTCAACATGTAGACAAAAAGAAAAATAAACGACACATTAGTCAAATGAAGACTCATGATGTATAATAACACCAGCTGGCGCATTCATTAATTTTAAAAAAGAAGAATGCTTTGTTAATGAATTTTTGAACTCAACTTTCCAACCTTAAGTTGCACTTGCTCTTGCTTAATTTGTAAAGGGTGCTCCAGGAGCTCGTACCTTAAACTTGGGAGATAATATAAGGGCGAAGAATAATAATATACTCCATATAAAATGTGTGCTCCACTCCATACTTTAACGAAGTGTAGAGCTCTGAAATCAGAAATTTGATAATTGTTTTTTATTTAGAATTAAACATTTTGAAAGAAGCGGCCTCTTCTGACATCTTAATAAAACAAACGGCTTAAGAGTCATGGACAATTTTATGTCGTACTGCACGTAGTCTTATTTGAATGGTCCCAACAACAAATGATTGTACAAAAAGATTTTTCAAAGCATCTGGCGGGGAGATTATGGAAAAGTGGTCCAGGTCAAATTGGCTGAAATTTTGATATGATGTTCTTCTAGGAGTACCGATTAAAAGCGCCAACAAAATCTTTAGAGTAGTTTTTGAAATAACTGTCTGACAAATCCCTTATTTGGGTATATGAGATTGTAAAGCTTGAAGAAGGACTACTATTTTCTAAAAATTTCTCCGCTACTACTATCTTGTGGAATGATTTGAATAAAAGTGTGTTCAAAATACAACAACAAAATTATTGGACACATATAGGGCGCGACAAATATGAAGCAAAATACTATTTCCTACCTAGCTATTTCTTTATCAAACAAATATTATTATTATCAAAAATGATCTGGTTATTTTTCCTTCATTGATTTTTTTTTCGAGAAAGATTTAAGTGTTTGATTTTAAATCATCCTTCATTGGATATACAAATATTTCATTCTACCCTGTTATAGAGTCAGTCCTCTTTGGGGTTTGGTTGTTGAATAAAAAGGCAAGTTAGTTTACGGTCGAGGTAGGGACAGCTGTGGCTGTGCACCCAAAGATGGCCAAACCAAATGGCCATTTCTGCAATGTATCGCTGTTCCGATCATTGCGGAAATTCAGGAAAAAACCACATCCATCATCCCGGAATAGGATAGGGAAATGGTGTTTGCTTATTAGTTTTCCATAATGTAGATACGTCAGGTACTGAAAAGTACCGGGAGTGTGTTTTGCACTGGAAAGTGCGTTTTTTGTAGTGTGTAGTTGCGCCTCGCAGACTGGAACTCCACTTGTTGCAACAGTTCGTCGGTTACTTTTTCGTGCACTTTCCGTTTGCTTTTTCTTGATTTCGGTGCACTACTTCGTTGGAATTTGGGTTTCGGCGAAGGTGAGGGTATATGATTGTTTGTCCCAGGCTGAGAGATGGGCGATAAATTGAAATACATGCCTTGTTGCCCTGTCCTTGAACAGTTGTGGTTATAATAGGACGGTATGAGGTGACGAAGTGTATCGATCACCGTCCTACGGGCGGAAGGGATTTCATCCATTAACCCTTCAGTGATATTGTGACTAGATCTGGTATCAGTAGCAACGTAGGTATCTGAGTCTGTATTTGAAAAAAGTATAAACAATTCAAACTTTTACTTTAATACTTAGAAATTTTGAGTTCCTTATAATCATTAGGTAATAAGCGAATATACATACCGAGATATTTCACTTTATTATAGAATGAAATAAAATAGAAAGGAGACTAAAAAGTGATGAATATTTGAAACATGAAAAATGTTATCTGCAAAGAACAAACATTATAAATTTCTTTTTGGCTTTGCAAAACAAACATAATGAAAATATTGTAAAATACATAGCTAAATGAAATTTTGATGAAAAAACCTTATTATAAACTGAAACTAATATGGCTTATTTACTCATAATTTTTAGCGTAGCAGCCATTGCACAAGCCAGTCAAATGTTCTAGGCATACATATTTCTTGCACTGTAAACAGAGAAACCTGGATCTTTTATTTTTTTTCTGCAACAATAAGCACACCGTCCATATATTTGATTTTTAGTCGGAGGATTATTAGCATTTATTCCTGAAATTTCAGCAAGTCTTAAACGGATTGTTCTTGGAATATTCTGCTGGTGAGCTCGTCTTTGAATATGTTCCTCGAGAAGTGCAAATCCTAGGTCCTCCAGGAATTTACTTAATTATGAATTAAATCCAGCGACGTTAAGTGTACTATAAAATATAACCTTAACCCTTAAGTTTGGTTATAATCGATAATTATATCTGGTTCACCTGTTTTGGCATCCAAGCAATCATCTTCAAGGTGCATAGTAGATAGAAGCAGCACATTTTTATTTTGACGTGGTATGTAGGAAACTAGTGAACACTTTGCCTGAAATCCAAACATGCTGCTTTTTTCTGGACTTTTTTGTATCATTACTGGCGGTGTTTGACGCTTATTTTTTCGCAATGTCCCAATCATAGTAAGATTATGAGTATTCAGAAAAAGATTTGCAACTTCAATGCTTGTGAAAAAATTGTCAGTTGTCACGTTTCTACCTGTCCCCCAAATTGGCTCACAGGGTCGTGGTACCAGAGCAATATTTGACGTATTGAGCTTATATGGCCCTTCAGGTTGCTGTCCCAAATAAACCTCCAGATTTGCTGTATAAAATAGCTTGGCATCAACGAGAGCATAAATTTTTATTCCATAACGGTTGGGTTTCATGGGCATGTATACCATAAAAAAACATTTGTCACGGATGGCTTCTAATTTATCATCTATGGTAACAAAAGCTGGAACACTGTACTGTTTGCGAAGATTGGAATTGAATTCTTCAAAGATCTCCCATTTTATCTAGATTTGGCTCTCAATTCGAGTACTTTTATCGTCAAAAC
This sequence comes from Lochmaea crataegi, assembly GCA_947563755.1. Lineage (NCBI taxonomy): Eukaryota > Metazoa > Arthropoda > Insecta > Coleoptera > Chrysomelidae > Lochmaea > Lochmaea crataegi. The sequence goes on along the minus strand of OX387427.1, from coordinate 39,820,864 downwards.
GAATATGTTCCAATAAGAACTGGAACCTTCTAAGTGACATTGTCAGCCTGTATATATCCATTGATCTGCCGTCTACCTAAAATAGATATTTTGAATTCTGTTTGTTACTTTTATTGGCTCCTGATATAGGTATACAAAAGTCCTAATAATCCTTTTACTTCGATAGGGTCAATTGGCATAGCAGTGCGATCTTCTTTTATATCATATGATTGCATTGTTATAAACGTATTTGTATAGTTTACAATATTTTATAGCATTTCTGTGGTATAAAAACATTCCCAAATTTCTTTGATATCTCGTTTATGTCGGATATCTCCTTGCGGAACTGGTAAACGTGGATATATATTTTCCGCACGAGTTCAAATATTTCTTCGTATTACATGGTGCTTTCTTCTCCTTGTTCCATATTTTCCAATCAAACAAGGTGATCGTGTCTGTCTGATTTGTACAGGCTTATCCTCAAATTCCTCATCTTGTGATTGTCCAGTGCCTCATAGTTAGATAAGATGTTGGTTGGATAACCTATTGAGATTCCTAGCCGTTTCTCTTTAGTGTTTAGTAGTTCTTCAGCCCGTTTAACACATATCCCCCATAAAGGTCTCACGGTGTACCTGTTTTGGAGTGTTCCTTCACTGCGTTGTCTTTGTATTTATTTCAGTATTTGTCGTCGAATCTCTTTATTTGTGATCCCAAGAACTGGTTCTAGTCTAACATATATTGTTGCTGAACCTTTTTTGCAAGTTCATCATCTTGTTCATTTCCAGAACCACCGACACATATATCACTCTAGTGCGGTAAATCTTTCTAGTATCCTTTTACTTTTACTACTCGAAGCAGAAAGGGCTACCTGGCTACTCGTCCTATCAGTGTATTTGTTTATTCGGGCATATTCTCCTAGTGAAAAGGATCATTTTGTGTTCCTCATAAACTTCCAGTCCCATTCCTAGTCTTTGATTCGTCTGTTACCAGGTCTTACGCCGGGAAAGTGTCAGTCTTCTTAGACCTTGCCAGTATTTCCTCTTGGGTATATCCACCTTGCATCTAGGACCAGCAAGAAATTCAATATGGTCTATTTCATATCTTAAATGGCTCCACATACAATGTCCTCGATGAATGTGTGACTGGATGTGACTGTTCTGCAGCCTGAATAACCCCGTCCTCTCTTCTTTCATAAGCTACTTGGCTTTCCTCCCGCTATGGACTCTAATATTTTCAGTTCGTTAGTGGTGAAAAATTGTCACAAACAATCAGTGTATGAGAATTGGATAAAATGAACTCATCCAAAATATTATAAGGAACCTTCTCTTTGATTAAAAATTAAAATATTTTCCCTAATGAACCATTTTTCTTTTCTATGTACAAATTAATTTGGGGTTTTGAGCTTAATCTTATCGGAAGTATTTAAAAAGTTTCTGATATCATTAAAATATCAAGCTGTTGCCGATTCTTAATTTAGACATTTTTGGCTTCCGACATCTGCCCGAAATATTCATCAAATAAAAAGTAATTTATTTCAATTTTGGAAAAATTTAATAAATTGCTATAAACGAATCAAAGGTGGCTCAGCTGGGGATTTATTTGGACTGGAAATGTCTTGGTTATGAGATTGACTTTTTGTGCTTTTCGATCGACAAATTATAAAGTTTTCTACTCGTACTTATTTTCAATTTAACCTATATACTCACAAACCTGTGACTATCCATCACCATTAATCAATTTTTAAAATGGTAACAAATATACAAATAGAAGTGACTGAAAAATGTTATTGATGGTATGAAATGAGTTCGTTTGTAACTTCCGTTCTTAATTTCCTATGGAATAAATGAGCTGGGTTTTATACCGCCACGCTGCATTCAATTTCAAAGCTAATAACTATTCATTTATCCCTACTTCACTTTAATGTATTGTTTCGCTTCACACTACTTATATTAACCATTCGAGTTTCGGTGATCCGAGTTGAATTTTCACAATTAAATTCAATTTCCACTATATACCGGCTTTGTGTGTAGGAATTTTTGTGGGGATGTGGGAATAATACCAGAGTGTCCTCTTTTAATAATTTATTTCCGTGTTTTCGAATAACAATGTATTCATTTTAAAGGACTAAAAAATGTAAAGGGTCAAATAGATTACATAGCAGACAAAATAACACATTTCTAAGAGAGATTATAAGTAAAATATTTTGAAAAACATGACTATACAAACTCACAAAAATAATATTAAATTTTAAATATATCTGATTGATGTATAAGTTTAATTCAATTGTTTAAAAATTCTCCATAGCAACTCGTTTTTTTTTAATTTCTCAAATTTAGTTTTACTAAATCCAAAAGAACTTTTTATATTATACTTACAATATTTGCATCATTTATTACATTTTTCAAAATATTTCACCTATAATCCCACTTAGATATGTGATTATTATTTAATTTAATCTGCTATTTGACCTTATAAATTTTTTAGTCGTTGAAAATGAATACATTTATTCGATGGCTCGGAAATAAATTGTCAAAAGGGTACACCCTGGTATTATTGCCACATCCCCTCAAAAATTTATTTTATACAAATAGTGTTATATATACGTTAAGGCGTTCATTGTAGATTTATAGTTATTACCTAGTTTATATATAGTAGGTTTCCGGGGAAATAATCGAAATCAAAATCAATTGGAAGAGGAGACCAGGAGCTCCTATAGTAGAGAGTTATCAGAAGAAGAAGAAGAAAAGGATGGAAGTGAAGAAATGTACTATATCAATAATATACTACCAGGATTATTGAAGAAACCTGCCAAATTTATGTTAGATGTTAAGATTAATGGAAAAAACGCCTCTTTTGAATACGACACAGGGGCTGCGGTTTCATCGATGACATATGATTCATTCAAATTATTATGTCCAGATTCGTATATTAGTACTTCATCATTACCACTTCGTACGTATACTGGGGAAGTTATTCACCCAATTGGATATTCTACCGTTGAAGTGATTTATAGTGCTCAGAAAGAATTGGCGAACTTGTACATTCTTCCTGGAAAAGTAGAACCAATTTTTGGAAGAGAGTGGTTGAAACTTTTTGAGAATTTGCATCCAAATATGCACCAGGTGCACGAAGAAGGAGAGATATTTATATCCGATAATGTTGCAACAAAAGCAGTGGAGAAACTTAAACAAAAATATACCGAAGTTTTCAAGGAGGAAATAGGGAAAATTAACAACTACGAAGCAAAATTATATTTAAAAGATAACACCAAACCTATTTATTATTCTGCAAGAAAGATTCCTTATGCTATTCAAGAAAAAGTGGAAAAAGAAATTGATCGGTTGGAGCATCTAGGAATAATATCCAAAATAGAATACAGTGAATGGGGAACACCCATCGTACCTATTTGTAAGCGAGATGGATCCATTCGTCTTTGTGCAGACTATAAGGTTACAGTTAATAAGGTATTGAAAGACGACCATTTCCCAATTCCAAATTTAGAAGAAATTTTTGCTAAAACTATGCTAGGAGGCAAGATATTTACTACATTAGATATCCGAGAAGCATACCTGAACATGGTCATGGATGCTAAAAGTGCAGAAATTCAAGCAATCACGACTACAAAAGGTGACTATAAGGTAAATCGCCTTATGTTTGGAACAAAAGTAGCACCATCCCTGTGGCAACGCTACATATCTAGAACCTTAGCAAAGATACCAGGTGTTTGCGTATTTTTAGATGACATCAAAATACAAGGAAGCAATAAGGAAGAACATTTAAATAGACTTGAACAAGTTCTACAACGTCTCCAAAATGTAGGTTTGAGAATAAAGGAAGAAAAATGCAAATTCTTTAAATCCAATATAGTTTATTCAGGACATAAAATTTCTGCACGGGGATTAGAGAAAACTAAAGAGAAAACAGAAGCAATACTGAAAGCAGAGAGGCCAGAAAATGTGACCCAACTGAAAAGCTGGTTAGGAATGGTAAATTATTACGGAAGATTTTTAGAAAGATTAGCTACAAAAGTACAGCCCTTGTATAATCTTTTACAGAAAAAGGTTCCTTTCATATGGGATGCTCAATGCGAGAAAAGTTTCTCTTTAATTAAACAAGAAATTACATCGGATAAGATATTAGTTCCATACAACCCCTCTCTACCTCTAATATTAGCGAATGACTCGAGCTCATATGCTTTGGGAGCAGTAATTTCACATTTAATGCCAGATGGTTCAGAAAGACCAATAGCATACGCATCGAGAACACTTAGTAGATCTGAAAAAAACTATGTGTGTGTGTGAGGTTGTGATATTGACTTGAAAAAAAAAAAAAAAAAAAAAAAAACTATAGTCAGATAGATACAGAAGCAACATCGATTTTTTGGGGATGTCATAAATTTTTTCAATATTTGTACGGACGTAAATTCAAGTTGATTACGGACCATAAGCCATTAGTTACAATTTTCAATTCCAATAAACATTTACCAAATATAACGGCCACTAGACTATTACATTACGCACAATTTTTGCAAGGTTTGGATTATGAAATAGAGTATAGATCTACAGAAAAACATGGAAATGCAGATTCACTGTCCAGATTTATATACAAAAAGGGTTTATCTACTACTTACGAACTGGATGATATTACAATGTACCAGCTACATCCGATTTTAGTATTGCCGGATACTCATAAAAATATTGTACAGGAAACGGATCAAGATCCATTGTTAAAACAAGTATACGAACATTTAAAATCTGGAACAAAAATAACACAGTATGGTTTTGAAAATAAGGACACTGAATTTTCTTTAGCGGAAGGAGTGATTTTTAAAGGAACTAGAATTGTTATACCTGCTTGTTTAAGACTTAAAATTTTAAATGAGCTACATGAAGCACATATGGGTATAGTTAAAATGAAAAATTTAGCAAGATCATATGTTTGGTGGCCTGGTATTGATAATGATATTGAACATTTAGTAAAAATCTGTTTACCGTGTCAGATGGTTCAAAATAATGAAAATAAAACGAGTTTTCATCAATGGAAATTACCAAAAGGTCCATGGCAACGTTTACATATAGATTTTGCAGGTCCTTTTGTAGATAAATATTTCCTAATAGTGATAGATGCATATTCAAAGTGGCCAGAGATATTTATAACTCCATCGATGACATCAACAGTAACAATTCGTTATCTTCGAAGTACATTTGCACGTTTTGGCATTCCAATTACACTAGTAACAGATAATGCACCTACTTTTACATCATATGAATTTGAAGAATTTAGAAAAAGTAATGGAATTATACATAAATTTTCGGCACCTTATCATCCAGCAACTAATGGACAAGCTGAAAGGTATGTTCAATCAATGAAGAATGCTCTAAGAAAAATGCTATCCGAAAAAGGAAGATCCGATATTGATTTTGAGTTACAAAATTTTTTGATGCACTACCGTAAAACGAAACATTCAACGACTGGATTATCGCCGGCACAACTACAGTTGAAAAGAGATATTCGAACAAAAATCGATTTAATTACCCCAATTCCTAAACGAGAGAATCACGATCAAATTGTCCTAAAAAAGTTTTTCAATATAGGAGACACAGTTCGTTTCCGAAATTACGATAAAACTGGATTGTGGAAATTTGGAAAAATAGTACAGAAGGATGGTATACCACATTATTGGATTGATGCAGAAGGGAACAGGTTTAGAAGACACATAGACCAAATTGCCAGAACAAAAGTTACATTAAGTGATATGCAAAAATTTCAAGATAATTCACCTCAAAATAATAATGAAGAGGTTCCAGAAACAATCATGGAGACGATAGCTACACCACAAGTACGTGAATGTACAAGTTTATCAGGAAAAGAAATTAACACCGATAATCAGGAAAGAAATAATGTAGAGGACGGAATATCAAATTCAAACAATGTAGTCAGACAGAAACCAAGTGAAAACAAGATAAATATAGAAGTGAGAAAAAGTACCAGAGTTAAAAAACCAGTAGACAGATTCAACTTCAAGTGAAGGGGGAAATCTGTTATATATACGTTAAGGCGTTCATTGTAGATTTATAGTTATTACCTAGTTTATATATAGTAGGTTTCCGGGGTTACGGGGGTGTGACTTTCCTACTTTTGACCTTGTCAAGTTATTTTCGAAATAAAGAAATCAGAATACTTATTTATATTGCAAATACAACAAATATTTGTCAAATATTTCTTCTTAATATACATATATAACAGTAAAGCGTAGTATTGTCGGCTAGTTAGACAACAATCTACTATATTATCACAATGTGGGCTGGTTAAGAAATTTAACTCTATCTCACTGCTTCCAGGCTTTCGGATTTATTTGAATCCTCTTTCACGGCTAAAATATGAACAAGTACCTACTAATATTAACAAGTTAATGTTATTATTAATTTAACCTTCCAGCGGGCAAGCTTTCGTGAAATTTACGACAAACGCGCCTTATCGGTTCCCCCACTTTTACTACTTACGGCCCTATTCTGTATCGCAAAGTTGCTACTGAGCAAGTGGTTTAGAACAAGGTCAGTGGTTAGGTTGCCACTTGTCTTCAATTAGTATTCTGTAGAGGCAACCAGTGGTTACGAAAGTTAATTTTTAGTTGTTTCTGAGCAACCACAATATTTGTGGTTGTTAACGTTAGCAACTGTCAGAAAAAGGTAGAAGTGTGCTGGTAGGAAGATGGATCCGTGGATTTTGAACATTTTATTAGATCATGAAATTAATGAAATACACAATGAGTATATGTATATGTATGAAAATATACTAAAAGTTATGAATATAGTATAAAATTTTATATTTTCCTAGTGATCGAGTCAGAATTATTTAGAGAAATTTGAGGGATCAGAGCAATCCATTTCACTTGGGTGAAGGTCAATTTAAAAAAATGTTCAGACTTACACCAGATGCTGCTTCACACATTTTTGAAGAAATTCGTGTGATTATAGAACAAGAAGAACCACAGCAGCGTCCAAATGTAGCAGTTCCTAATCATTTGAAAGTATATAACATGCTACCTATTTATCGAGTTTGTTATACATACCTATTTTTCAGTTTTGTTGCGCATTCTTCAAAATATTCTTCTAACCTCACTTTTCTCAGTTGTTAGACTTGTTAGTGGAGAAGTAGGGTCGATTTACACTATAAAAGTGACTAATCATTTTTAACCACTATAGTAGTCACCAGAATAGCAATTTTATTGAAAGTGGTTGAAAAGTTACTATCTAGAGTTGCTTGTCAGTATGTTGCTATAAAGCTGCTTGACTGCCACTTAGATACAAAATAGGCCTGTTAGTCTCAATCATCGCCCTCCGAGATGTTCGATGGTCAGTCACCTAACCTAACCTAACTCTTATGAACCAGTTTGTCCCCTAAGAGCTTCGTTTGCGACTCCACTCGGTAGAGGCGCTGAAATCACCTTAAATTTGAACGTTGTCAGATCTGTATGAAAAATTCCTTAGTTTTTCGTTATCCATCTGATATCTGATCCACTGATCATAATTAAAGTTTAAATAATAAAATATTTATAATCTATCATATTTTCATTGAAAATTGAGTATGTCAACACCATAGGTCAACACTATTGTGAATTTTAATTTTTATATTCCAATTTATTTAAGAAATAAGTGTTACTAATATAAATATATTTTCTCATTATCTTGAAATCCAAATTAACGTTTTATGTTAACTTATCTACAGAAACTATTGAAGTTGTATTTCCCAATCAAAATCATTATGACTAATGATAATTTTGGGATATGGCAACTTCACAGCGGCTTTACGAGAACCTAACCCAACCCATTCTGCCATTGTTATTCAAATTAGTGTTGTACTAAGTTGAATTTTAATTTTTGTGTTTTATTTTATTATTAAATTGATTTAACCAGACCAGACCAGTATGGTGTATTCTTGTTGTGTGCCAACATGCGAAAGAAGGGGCGACGATGTGAAAATGCATCGATTTCCCAAAACCGATGAAAATGTGAGTACCGATCTTACTTTAAATATTTAATTTGTGATAATTATATTAACAAAATCTGTTATATTATGTTATTTTTTCACTACTAACATGAGAAAACCTTATTATTTACCTCATTTGTGTAGTGAGATTTTTTTATTTTTATAAAGAAATTGACTTAAACTTTATTTACCTATTTAATGAAATGAGCATGAAAAATAAACTCTAGGAAATGTCCTAAGATAATGAAAATGATAAAAAAAATATCAAAAGTATTTAAAATAATAGTAGAAATGACGTTCATTGAAACCCCTCAGTTTCAATGATTTTATTCAATGCTTTGGCAAGTTATCCGAGCTAATTGATATTTCGATATCTTTGAATAATAGGGGACATGTCTAATTTTAAAGTAAAAATGAGGTCTTTTGGTATTAGTTCGGCCATTAGTAGTGAAAAAGATACTATATATAAATATACTTCGGTTGAAAAGGCCATTGCTCACCTCTAGGAGTAGCGCCTCAGGATATGAAATTTCTCGATACTTAAATAATGGCTCACTTCTCAACCTAGGTGTATAATATACTATTATAATTAAGGTATCCATGTTTCTAATAGTTTGTTTCTTGTTTAAAGACATTCATGATATGGCTGAATAAAATTTGCAATCCCAAATTGTTGACAAAGGAACCAAAGCTGGTTAGGTCAAATCATAGAGTAACTGATATACATTTCTCTAATAATTTCCATTTACATGGGCGTAGTGGTTCAGATTTAAAAGCTGGAAGCTATCCCACTCTTCATTTACATGACCCTGCTTTAGAAAGCAAGTTTTTATTTTTATTTTAGATCAAACATTTTCAGATAATGTAATTTATTTAAACATATTGTGTAGGATAAAATTTCACCATTGCAAGTTGTTAATAATATGTTTCTTATAGATATATTAGCTAATGAAAAAGATAAGGCAGAGAAATCAAATGTTCAAGAAAGTCAGTCAAATCGGCAGATGGACCTTTCTAATTTGACATCAAGTACAGCAGCAGAATAGAGAAGCAATAAACCACTTATATGAAGAAACCAAAATAAAATTTGCCTTACAGGGAAAGGAGAATCCTGGGTTTGGTTTCTTTATCGATAATCAAGATAATCCACATCTTTTAAAAGGAATAAGGAACAATGTTTTTGATCGTGATTGTATTTTTATGGGTACTACAGGCGAGATGACAGCTAAGTGGGAACATCTGAGAAAACTTTACAATCTCGGTTCCAATGTTGATACCAATTATAAAATGCTACATAAAATTACTGAGCAACACATAAACAACTCCAAAAAAATGAAAGTATCATTGACTGTACAAATATTCAGTCAACGGGTTGTAGCACTATTAAAAGGATTAGCTCAATTAGGTAATATTTATATGAATTTTTACATAGATTGTAGGGGTAAATTTCATGAAATTCCAATTTCGTACAGAAACCAAGACTTTGTTTATAACTTATTTTATATTTCAAGTCTTCATTATTCATATATTTTGTTAACACATATGTTTATTATTTATCATGGATTTTGTTTTTAATTTTAGCTCATGACGCAGAGATGCCTTCTGAAGCAAGGGAAACAGCAGAATTTATTTTATTCATGAATAAATGTTTTGACAGTGTTAATGGTGCCAGAATTAATAATTCAAACGAAGAAAATAACCTTTGTTGTACTGTTGATGAATATTAACTCCATATGGACTTTTGGAAAGATGCTATAAATACTTTTAGATCTTGAATAGATGAGGCTTTTACTTGATGAAGATCCATACTACTGATGAAATAAAACAAATTAATTTGTTTAAATCTTCATTATTTATTTTGAACTGACGTTCAAATTAAAATTAGTGACGCGTTTCGCTACACAGTAGCTTTTTCAAACTAGTGAAGCTACAATGAAAAACTTTTAATTTATATAGTGCCTTAATACGGAATTCTAAGATATTGACAAAAGTATTAAAAATGGGGATAAGTACAAAAAGTGCCTAAATACGGAATTCTAAGATATTGACAAAAGTATTATAATATATTTAAATAGGTATAAGTACAAAAAGTGTCTAAATACGGGATTCTAAGAAAGTTACAAAGGTATTGAAAAAAGGTACCTGGGAAATTGATCAACAACTATCACATTTTCTAGGTAAAAAGGTTTAATAAGGGAGAATGATTGATATCTATTTGGTCGTTAAGCAGATTACCGGAATATTTGTTTTTGTTAGTCTCGAGGGCTTCTAAAAGATTTAATTTAAAGGATTTGGGTTCTACATGCATAATTTCAACCCAAATCCTTTAAATTAAATCTTTTAGAAGCCCTCGAGATTAACAAAAACAAATATTCCGGTAATCTGCTTAACGACCAAATAGATATCAATCATTCTCCCTTATTAAACCTTTTTACCTAGAAAATGTGATAGTTGTTGATCAATTTCCCAGGTACTCTTTTTCAATACCTTTGTAACTTTCTTAGAATCCCGTATTTAGACACTTTTTGTACTTATACCTATTTAAATATATTATAATACTTTTGTCAATATCTTAGAATTCCGTATTTAGGCACTTTTTGTACTTATCCCCATTTTTAATACTTTTGTCAATATCTTAGAATTCCGTATTAAGGCACTATATAAATTAAAAATTTTTCATTGTAGCTTCACTAGTTTGAAAAAGCTACTGTGTAGCGAAACGCGTCACTAATTTTAATTTGAACGTCAGTTCAAAATAAATAATGAAGATTTAAACAAATTAATTTGTTTTATTTCATCACTTTTAGATCTGTTAAGTTTGTAAAAATCAACAAATCAAAATATGTACCACCCTCAGTCAACAACTGGAAACATAGATTAAAAGGATTCAGGTACCTCTGGCCAAATTTAAAAAATGAAGGTTTTAAATTTCTGTCCATAAGAAATTTCAATCAGGACCCACTGGAAAATTATTTTGGTGGTATAAGAAGTCATGATGCTAGAAATATTAAACCAACATGTCAGTCATTTAATAATTCGTTTAAAGCATCATTGATAAATTATTTCCTTTCTCCACATTCTCCTGGATCAAATTGTGAGAATGATGAGTCAATAGCACTAGATCCCATGAGAGATTCTTTCACTAAATATGAAAATGAAACTGTACCTCTAATGGAAGTGCCAGATGTATCTATTCCTGAGTTTGCCAAAAATGTATCCGTAATAAGTAGAGCTACCTTAACATTTATTGCGGGGTATATTTCCAAAAAATCTTTAAAAACCAATATTCCTAACTGTACCAAATGTAAAAATGACTTATTGGGGAATAAAGAAGATCTTAATTCCAAAGATAGATTCATAATTATTGACAGTCGTCAATTTCAAAGACGCCATTTGGTGTTTCCATCTAAAAAATGTTTATATAATGAAGCTATTTATATACTTTCAGATATTTACCCAAAATATGCCAAAAAGAAAACATCAAAGCAATATTAGCCATAATTTTATCAAAAAATATTGTAAATCCCTTCAATTGTGATCGGCATGATATAGTTAATAATATTATCAATAGAATATGCCATTTTCACATTTTGGTATGGTCAAAAAATATTAATAAGATATTGAAAGGCAAAGCTAAAAATGTTGTAACAAAGGAACCAATCAAAATTGAAGCTACAAAAAGATACCATTTTCATAAAAAAACAACTAAAAAGATAAGAGATATAAAAAATTTGCGGTAATTAAAAAATGTATATACAGTGTGTCTACTTAAGTTGGACTCATATGGGAAACTTTTTTATTATGGGTTCTAGGAAAAAAAGGGTGCTCTGTCATGAAGTATTTGACAGTGAATGTCAGAATGGGTTAGTTTTCATAAAATTACAGTAAAAATGGCAGCTTTACTGACTTGTGAAGAAAAAATAGAAATAGTTTTAATTGTTGGAGAAAATTACAATACACATAGAGAGGCAGCAAATATTTTCAACAACAGACATCCCCATAGAAGCATCGGGTATTCAACAGTTACCAAAATAATGAAGAAATTCAAGACCAGTGGAAGTGTTGATAATAAGTTTAATAATAAACGCATAAAACGGGTTGCCAATGAAGACACTGAGCGAGTGAATATCATCATCCCATCTAGGGAACAGGTGATACACCTAGGTGATTCCGGAGAAATCATCTCGTTCACCGATGGCTCCAAAACAAACCATGGCACTGGGGCTGGTATAAAAGGACCTAGAAAGAGGTCTTTTTTCAGGCACTAATGAACTATCAAACCTTTCGAGACGTCTTACAAAACGTACAGCTCGCGTATTTTCGGGAATAATATAACTAGTGTTACGATTATTATTGATTGGACGAGTGAAGTGGATGTAGGTAGTAGGTGAAAAAAAGTTTAATAAAACAATTTTGGTATGATGTGTACTACAATCTAGTCTTAGACATTGCCAATCAAAATTGATATTTCGCAAACATTTCCTCTACCTCTTCCCTTAATGCCCCCATGGACGAAAAACATTCCTCATGTCAACACATTTCTCACAACTATGAATGTAAACGGAACACCAAACGATCTAATTAGAAAAACTTTCCTGGATATAATGTACCGAAATGAATACGATTTGGTACTGTATACTGATGCCTCGAAAAATGAAACACGAGTCGGTTGTGCCGTAACAACATTAGAATCTCCAATTTTCTCTTCCACAATATCATCAACTTGTACTCTACATACCGGCGAACTCTATAGTTATATATATATATATATATATATATATATATATATATATATATATATATATATATATATATATATATATATAGATATATTCAGTGACCATCCTCTTGTACAGAATATCCATGATACCTAACAACTCTCCATTTCCCAAAATATAACAGTTACCATTTTATGAACATCATCTCATATTGGTACAATGGGAAACGAACTTGCTGATCAACTAGCTGAAAGGGCCACAACTTTGAACTATTATGCAGGTAACATCCAAATTGCATCCGATCTCAAACAAGTCATCAAGAAAAGGTCAAAGCTCTATGGCAAGATCATTCCATCACTCCATCCCGACAAAATTGCAAAAAATCCAACCTTCATTAAGCCACCCTTACTATATTGGAGATTCAAATCTCTCAAGAAAAGACCTAGCGGTGCTGAGAAGTCTAAGAATCGGTCACACTGGATTCACTCATGGCTACCTTATGTCATCCAACAATCGACCATTCTGTTCAACCTGTAACTGCATCTACACCGTTGAACACATTATTTTAGAATGCCATCAGTACACAGCTAGAAGACAACAGGTCAACCTCAAAGAAAGTCTTCAAGAGATACTCGGAAATCCAAATAATGTCCTCACCGTTCTCCAGTTCCTGAAAGATGTCCAGCTATACCACAAAATATAATATATTTATTGTATACTTTACTGTACCTGTGCGAGTGGCCTTAGTAGCCGAGCACGTTAATTGTAATAAAAAAATCTAGTCTTAGACTGATAAATAATTTTCTCTTGTTTCTTATATATTATAAATCTAAATCTAAGAGTCACCATTTGATGTCTGGTTAGGTTCTACTATTTTTCATAGGGCACACTATTTAAGCCGCACTATGCATTCTAATTTAGACTACACTACACTAAATCGTGAGGTTGGGTTCTATTCATTTTTCTTTTCTTATTTGAGTGACCTAGGAGCAGGATAGCCTCGATGTTCACAGGCTGGTAAAGTCTTCCTTTGTGACTCCTTGCAAGTTTTTGAGCTACTTCGAGTAAATACTTCACACCTAGGTCCCTATGGAGATCTTCATCAAGAATATACTGGAGTGCATTAACAATACTCCTTAACACTTTATTTCGGAAAAATATGAAATTATTATCAGCCTTTGAGTTTTTTTTTCCAAAACTTGCGGACCCTATGTTGGGCTGCTATTTATTATATTTTAAGTAGTGACTGACGAAAAATCGAGATTTTTGCACACAGCCAGGTTAGGCACTTCAGTTAAACAGTTTTCAAAAAATTCCTTAAGACCCTTCAACAAGGGGTCCCATAACCATTACCTTCAAGTTTGCGTACTATGTTAGCCAAACTTCGAAAGTCTCACTGAACTCTATACTTAAAACGGCTCTGTAAACATTAAAAAGACAACACGACAACTTTCCACTTCGACTTTGCTTCCCTGTAGTGCGATTCAAGCGTAATATACCACAAAATAAAAAAAGTAGTATCGGAGACATTTTATGTAATAGTGAAATCCTGTAACGTGGTTTCCATAATGATAAATGCAATTGCCTATAAAGATTGTAGTAGCTTCACATAGCGGACGTAAAATGTTGTTGAGCTATAAAAGCGACTATATCGAACACATACTTTGTAAACGATTTTCATGTATCTGCTATTTCATTGCAACAACGTTTTCAATATACTGTTCAGCGGTCTAGGAAGTTCTAGTTCTAGAAAAATTTTTTGATGGTTGTACTGTGAGGAGATTTAACATATTTTTTTTATTTTAACACTATTCTAAGGCCGAAATCTGCTTCAATATTGAGGTCACAATTGCAGTCACTGTTAAAAAAATTAGAATATCTCGTCAAAACAAAAAATATTCAGTAATAACATCACAAGAAAGTGGCAATAAACTGAAAATAATTTTCGAAAACCTATTTCAAAATGGCAACAGGTTGCAGAAAAAGAAAATTATTTCTCCCTATTTTTATTTTCGTGTGATATTCGTTAGATTATTTTTGGAGGTTTCATATTAAATGCGTAATCTCTTAAGATGGGCTAGTTTTGCCACTGCTGTGTTTTCTTGGATCTTGTAGTCCCATTCCTCACAAAATGAAATAATTTATCTCCAAATCGACATATTGCTCATAATAGTGTTTTCCTTTATTTTCACACTAATTCCATCCGATGATGAGCTAAGACGAATTTTATTCATATTTTTGAAAACTATTGGCTGACTTCACTGACAGTTGTGATTGCTAATAAATATCAAATAAACAGGGAATTATTTCCGCGGCCATAGGCACATGTTATTACTTTCAGTAAGGTAGTGGATGCGAATATTGCCCAGCGGGTAATATGGCCCAAAATCCCTAGCACAAAATCTAAAACATTTATTAGCAATCTGGAACATCACTTAACTGCCTGTAACCGTCACTACCAAGGACAGTTTGAGCGACCGCTTGTCGCCACAGTTTTTGCACGTAGCAGGCAGTTGGTTTCTGACTGCCGCGTTATGCATGTGTTATAATTTTTCGGCTGATTTGTTGACCACCTTTTCAGGCTAAGAACCAAAGGGAACGGTCTGCACAATTTAAAGAGGTAAATACATGTTTTTAAGTATCTTTGCATGGACTATTTATTCACTAGTGAAACTCTGTCTTTTTTCACTTATTATGTTGTCTCGATGTCCTTTCGGTTGATATGGCCCACAGAAGTAGCGGGTTATATGGCACTGAGCCATATAACCCGACAGATGGGCACATTACCCTACTTAATTAAAAAAAGATTAAATTTTTTTTAGTTTTGAGATGGGGAAAGTATGCAAGAATTTACGCAAGCGATGGTCTCAAGACCAACTTGAAAACAGGCCATAGCAGCTGCCAGAAATGGAGAATCTCAAAGAAATGTTTGTACTAGATTTCAAATACCGAGGCGCACTTTACGGCGATATTTACATCAGGGATTGTCGGAAGAGAAACTGGGTCATCCAAGCATACTGAATCGTCTGCAGGAAAGAGATTTTGTGCAGCGGATTAAGCGATACTGTCAAATTGGATTACCGCTCACTCCCAAACTTGTGCGACATCAAATGTTTCGATATTGTGATATATCATTCGCAATATTTTTAACAAAACCAAGCAGCTTGCTGGAAAGGACTGGCTCTATTTGTTCCTGAAAAGAAATGGTGATTTATCTGTACGAAAAGCGCAACCTATGAACCCTGCACGCGCTCAAAAACTGAACAAAGTAATTGTTTCTGACTACTTCACCAAGATATCTGAACTCATGGAAACGATGAACATTGAAGATAAACCTCAAAATGTATATAATATGGACGAGAAAGGCTGTCGCCTCACCATACACCATCAACAACGTGTTATGTCTCAAAAGGGAGTACGACGGGTTCATATGGTTGCGCCTAAGCATGCAGAAAATGTCACCGTTGTGGCTTGTTGTAACACTATGGCAACTCTACTCCACCTATGATATTGTTTCGGGGAAAACGTCTAAAACCAAAATTTTGCGTCAATTTACCCTATGGATTCCTTGTAAAAATGGCACATAAAGGGTCTATGACGACGCAACTCCTACTGATAGAAAAAATATTGAAGTGAAAAGAATTAGGCGTAAAGCTTTGAATTACAAAGCTCAGTAAGTGACAAAAGACCTTTTCTCTGAGAGACATGGCGAATCAGCTATGAAGTCTTCAGATTCGAAACATCCAGTTCCATCAACATCCAAACAGAAAAGTTTTATCCCACAGTCTACATCTAAGCAAACTACACAGGAGTCATGGTTATGTGCAGCTTGTGATGAAGAGGACCAACTTAACATGCGAATGTGTGCAAAGTGTCTTACTTGGTTAAGTTAGTTTTTTGTGCATAAGGATGTTACTTAAATTTCCTATTTTTTTTTGCTTTGTTCATGAATTGCTCAAATTCCCTAAGTTTAAAAATTTTTTACTCTGGGCCATATAATCCGACCAGATTGGTAATATGGCCCTAGAGCAGTGCAAAGGATTTCTATATATAAATCTATTACGAATCATTTCTGACCAGGTTAAATTACATAGGTATGTCGGCCACATACTACACTAATATTCCGAAAAATATTCTGGTTCCATGGAAAAAAAATTATATTAAGGTGCGCCTTATTTGCTTCCACTACCTTATAATTATGTTTTCAATGGCTGAAATAAATGAATATTATTGAAATGATGAGTGTTTATTGGCTTCTAGAATTGTCAAAAAAACAATATTGAATATTTGTTAAAATATGGGGATGTCTTTATTCCAAATAGAAGAGTTTAGTGTATGGTCAGTGTTACCAACAAAAAGTGGGTTTTATGACAAAAATGACAGTCAATATCTATCATTCAAAACATAAGATTTTTGCAGGTTTTTTATCATTGCAAACATCTGTATTGCTTTATTGAAACAATGAATACACACCCGACGCGTAAATCTTAAAATTTAAAATAACGTTTTGACTGAACTCTCAACGCATCGCATCGGTTGCCAATAATTCTAGGAACTTTTGGCAAGTCACCATTTCACTTGTGTCATTATGTCACTAGTTATGTCAGATCTAAGAAAAAGCAATCGGAAGAATAAAGGGATACAACTAACTAAAACTACTACAAAAGTGTAAAGAAAAAAAAAAGACAATTAAACGAATATCAACAAAAACAAATAAAACTGACATCCTACATAACTAGTGACAGAATGACAGAAATGGAATGGTGACTTGCCAAAAATTCCTACCGATGAGTTGAGTATTCAGCAAAAACGTCATTTTAAATTTTTAAATTCACGCTTCGGGGTGTATCCATTGTTTTAATAAAGCGATGATAAAAAACCTGTAAAAATCTTATGATTTGATTGAAAGATATTAACTGTCATTCTTGTCATAAAAACCACTTTTTTCTGGCCACAGTGACCTTAAACTGAACTAAATTGATACGATCGAAAAGCCTCGATCCGCATTTATCTTGATTGTGGGTGAATTTCTACAACAGTAATATGGTGATTAATCTAAAAACACGTGAAATATGGGAATTATAAACAAACCTGGAATCTCATCAAACAACACTATAATTATGTGTTCGATAGTTTGCTTTCTATTTTAAATTTATGTGCATATTCTAGAGAAAATTTATCAGTTTCATAAATACGTCTTGCTAATTCCTTGGATATTTACGTATTTTTTTTTTCGTAACAGCTTGAAATTTACTATGTATAGAAAATTCTCCGCATTGCATTTGGGCAGTTTTCATTTTTATTTTGAGACATAGAGCCTCAAAGTTGACGATGAAAATAGTACATTACATTACTAGTATGGAAAGTGACCCATTTCACAAAAGTGGGAGAATGTTATCGTAGGAGGCGTCAGCTGAGTGCGGCATTCCCACGAGTGTGAAATGCCACATTCGACACTAGTAATGTACATAATTTCTCCGACGACAACTCTTTGTTGCACATTCAATTTAAAATAAATGTATTTTCTGCTTACTTTAAACAGGAAATTCAGTTGTCAATTGGATATATAAAATGATAATGAACCAATAATAAAAACAAAATAACAACTACCTAATTGGAATTGCAAAAATTTAAATTTAAAGTAATACGAGTATTTTTGCAATTTATGATTTGCAATGGAGTGCTAGAGATATTTGTCTCCGTTATTTGTGCCTCGAAGCTGCTTTCTGGTAGAGGTGAGGCGTCATTTGAAGTACAATCGCTAGTTTAACCAATAATTCATTTCGAAGTATTCATCCGACTACTAGCCTAGTAGCGGATGAACGTCTAGATGAGTGCCCAGTGTATCTTTCCAGATTCTCTAAATTCAAAAATTTTGCCACCATTTTGGGTGTATTTTCTATATTATTCATACCCACCACTTGTGTTTCGCATTATTGGATCCTGTAACTCAGAAGAAACGGAGTTCGCTAGTTGGTGGTCTTAATTTTGCTTATTTTTTTATAAATGTCCATCTATAGTAAACTTGTGACAACATTCATTTTTTGTATGCAGCTGAAGTCTCCAAATCCTCTATATCACTTAGATACAGCGTTGCTGGAAAGTCTGGCATTAACGGATTATCTTTGAAACGGATGAAGGAAAAGGCATGAAATTCTGGGACGATGAATGAGACGGCATTCTGCATATTTTGAAGCAAATGTTCCACTTTCAACCTTGGTCGAGTGACATATCACAAAGAAGCTTATTTTTTTCTCTTTCCAAAAATAATAGCAATGTATCACTTCACTCGGAAATTATAATAGAGATTTAACAAAAATATTAGAATTATAATTTTAAACAAAACTGGATGCTACAGAAATTTATAAACTAAACATTCATTTAAGCAAATACTTCATTACAATAAGTGCTCAAAATGCTAGCCATTTGTTTGTGGACAATGATACAATCTCTCTTCGAAGCTACGAATAGAATCGTTGATCATTTGTGGAGTAATTTCCCGAATTTTGAGTCGTATGCGATCCTTTAAATTGTTAGTTGGTCTGTTAGCATAAACGCGTTCTTTCTAATAACCCCAAAAAAAAATCAAGTGTTGTCGATTCGGGGGATCTTACCGGCCACTCAATTGCACCTCTTCGACGAATCCATCTCGGAGGGGAAATTGTATTCAAATATTGCCTAACGTCTCTTTGTAATGTGGAGGTGCGCCATCTTGTTGAAAGTATACGTTCATATTAGGAAATAATCGATTTATTTCAGGTATAATTTCATTTCTTAGTAAATCAAGATATTTAGCACCGGTAGGCGTACCTTTAATGAGAGAAAGACCGATCGAATGGTTTTCCTTCAAATCCGCCCACACATTAACTTTTTGTGAACGCTGTGTACAAACCTTCTCGAACTAGTGCGGATCACAATGTGACAAGTACCGGCAATGTTAGAAAAATAATAAGACACTTTGTATTGAAATGATACATTGCTATTATTTTTGGAAGAGAAAAAATCAAGCTTCTTAGACATATGTCACTCGACCTAGGTTGCAAACCAAAAAAATTCAAGATGGTGGCCATACGCTAAACGCTGACGTTGGAAACGTTTGACATTTGCTTTATAATATGCAAAATACCGTCTTATTCATCGTCCCAGAGTTTCATAACTTCTCCTTTATCCGTTTCAAAAATAATCATTTAATGCGAGACTTTTCCCCAACGCTGTATAACTGGACAAGCTGGTGCTTGCTACATGCACTAGATATACCCATAACTCTATCCATATATAAACAACATAATTGGGCACTTGTTGGCGTGATTAACAGATCTGCACTACCCCTGTGAACTCAGGTATGGACCAAGAACAATGGTTCCTTTAATGATTAGAAGGAAACTAAAGCTTTAAGAGCCTGTGTTGTATGGTAACAGCTTTCCATTTGTGGAGGAGGCAAAATATCTAGGTTTCACGCTGGGAAAAACGTTTAACTTGAAACTTTATCAATATGGACTTGCAAAGACTAATGCCCTGTGATGTTAGGTTAGGTCACATATGGCTCTGTGGTCTGGAGGAGCAGGTGCCAGCAAAATTTGGTGCGTGCTAGACCCACTTAACTGTGGCAACAAGCCTGCCTGATGATTACGGGTGCAATTCGCACCTCATACATAATATACAAAATGGATAGTGGAGGCCCATTGGGGGTTGTGATGGGCAAAGGGCCATGCTATGTAAGCTGGATGCCACGGAGCTTTAGGCCACACCTTCGGATCGTATGCTCGCTGAAAATAAATTCACAGCAGCGGACCTTCAAATACATTATTCCACAAATGAAGAGGTATAGACGGATCCAAACTGGATGTACAAGTTGGGCCAGCCATCTGGTACATAACAACAAAGACTGAACTTATTAAGAATATTGGACAACAATCTTTCAAGCCCAAGTTTTAGTTATTGATCTGTGCGTTGAAAGGATGCTATTCTGACATGTCAATGAATATACTCTCTTGTAGCCAGTTGCCTGCTAACGGCACTGTACTCCAGCAGCTGCAATTCGAGACTGGTTTAAAATACGAAACTTCTTCTAAACCATCATCAATAAGGTTGGCTTGGTAGGTGTTCCGCGTCACACTGGAGTTCTGGGCATGGGAGTAGTAGACTACAAAGCAAGGGCCTACTGGCTTGAGGCAAGCTGAAGTTTCTATAGAATGACCTTCAAAAATCAAGGCAGAAGCCTTGCTAAACATGGACACGGAAGATATCAGGTTTAAAATACTGGACACTGCAAGCTTAACTATCATTTGGCAGAATAGAGCTGGTCAAAAACACCTAGCGTCTTCTTTGCCCAGAAGAAAATGAATCGGCGAAGCACATTTTGTGCTACTGTGTGGTTACTGAACAAGTCAAACTACAGACCCTAGAAGCTGCATTTGTGCGCCCCTAAAACGTAAATAGATTCACCTCTTGAGAGATTATCAACTTCCTCGGGAAGATTGAGCTCAAAGGGGTAATTCGATTCGAATTAAGGCACAATAGTATTGTTGCAGTGCATGGTTCTGGATAGATAACTCACAGAGACTCAACCAAACAAGTTAAATGATTGATAATACAACTGTTTTTTATATATATTTTTTAACTTCTGAATGCTACACCTGAATTAATCGAAAATATTCCGGTGACATATAAAATTGACAAAATTAACGTTTTTGGAGATATGAACATTTTTGTATCGCACTTCGCACCGATTTGTGGATTCGCAATCAAATAAAAGTCACGATTTAAAGGAACATAAATTATTGAAAAAATCCGATCATTTGTAAAAATAAACTTCAACATTTTTTATACCAATACAAATACCGAATTCTATTACTTGTTCTTATTTTCGTATTTTAACTTCTGTTAAATTGTTTGACGTATGAGTTTGCATTAATATTTTCCTACATCATTATTGTTTATAACAAAAATTGTATTAAAAATGTGAAAGCCTATTTTTTTAAATGTAGACCATACGGAGTTTTAAAAATTCTTTCTACTAATAATGAAGTATGATTACAGTTTCCTATAAAATTTTCGTATTTAGTAAAGCGTGTTACCAATAGATATCGAAAAATACAACAAAGTTTTGATAAATATTTTTCAAAAACAGTGACCGTTCACCTAAGAAGAAACAACTAGGGAAGAGAGGGGTAAAATGATCCCCCCAAGAAAAAACAACTCCGAAATGGGAAAATACTCTTTAAAATATTATTTTAATAGGATAAACCCCTAAAAGGGGAGTTTCTCTTAAGAAAACACCACTTTTTAGAAAAAAATCTTTAGTAACTCATTAAAAATGTAAATAATAAATAAAAGAGGAAAGGGATCATTTTACCCGCATGTTGGGGGTAAAAAGAAATAAGAAATTGAAAATTGGAAAACATTTTTTACATTTTATTTTAATAAAACACCACTTTTCTGAAAAAACAAATAAGCAACTTGAATTAACAACTCAAAAATGATACTCTGACAGTATAACATCAAGGTAATGTTTCCTCCTTAAAACTTAATCTTTTTCTGGACTCTGACTACTGCTAAGGGAACATAGGAGCAATATTCACAAATGAATTCATCTTCGTCTTCATCAACTCCCGCGCACAATTCGTGAACCCATTCAAAACACTTTTTGCATTGAATCCATCCGTCAATTGATGCACCGTATTCCTCACAGCAGTAGAGAAAGGTTGCATTTTTCTCGTTGTCTTCCGAATCCGATGAGTTGGGAATACTTTCTTTTATATCTTTCAGTTTTTTTTTGTTTTCTTCTGTTTTAGTGTCTTATCACTTCCATTTTTATTTTTAATTGTCTTTCCTTTTGCTTGTTTTCTGTTGATATCCTCTTAAAGAGCACTTTTGTATGGCGTACTGGTTAGAACTGTACTTCCACAAGATTTCCTCTTTGTTGTGATTCTCTTGCCTTGAATTTTAGGAAACGGTTGACATTCTTGTGGTGTAACGGAAAAAGATGAATTCATTTGTTCATCTCGTTTTGAGCTGGGCCCAGGATCAGGATTCTTGTACAGATCGTTTGTTTCGCTAGAATAATTCTTCTTCTTCTTCTTTTTCTTTTTATTGGTTACGTATGTCGATAAATTCTATACGTTACATGAACTGGATCCTGGAATCCTAAATGATGTTTATAGATATGAGACCATCAAAAAGATGTTGAGCACCAAAATATGAGCCAATAAAAAGATATTTTTGTTCACTTCTCAGGGTTGAAGTTATGAACGTGGGTTCTTATGAAGCTAGAGTAAATTGCAGAGAATAGTCTAATCGGATAACATGATTTAGAGCTATTGTAATATCATGTAAATAAAGACCATGGGCGCCACAAAGTTTTCTCAAAAACTTTGAAAAGACCTACAAAGACTCTAGGTAGTAGCTATTTTGAAGTTTACTTGTTTACTGCAGGTATGTAGTTGAAGTTAAAAATAAAAGACAGTCTCAATGATTACTAAGGCTAATGAAAAACGGTGAAGTTATATAAAAAAATACAATGGTTATACAAAAAAAACAATCTTGACTTCTTTCTATAAGGGTTAGTTAGTTGTTAGTGTTGGATATTTTCAATATTATGAAATATATAAAAGTAAGATGAATGCCGCACACAAAAATTATCCTCTTAATTTACTTATCTGTAGCGGTTCTTGAAGCTGGTAGGTGAGGTCCCGCGATGGTTGATGGGTAACCTGCAGTAAGTGCCAGGTCAGATGAACCTCCAGGCAAGTGACAAGTCCTCTGCTCACAGATAAGTTTTTCGACAATTGTCAAATCTATTCCGGCAAGCTGTTAACTAAGCTTCACAAACCTCATAGTACCATAGAAAATCCATGGAAAAAACTTTTCAGAAAACCATAAAAAAACCGCTAAAAGATATAAAAAATAACAGTTTCCATCATATCACAATTTTTTGCGGCTTCAAAAGAATTTTATTTCGCCCTTTCTTAGCGACAGATTCAGAGAGACAACCCAGCCTGCTTTTACAACTTCCTCTCTGTCTTAGCGCAGAACCACAGAAGCGCAGGTGACATGTGGAAATCAATAATTCCCTGGAAATGTCTGCTACCTCTCCAACGTTGATATTAGAAACAATAGTTACTGTTTCAGTAAACACAAGATGGTTACAAAGTTTTCTCTGGCACTTAAAATAAATTCGAGATTTCTTGTGTGCTATAAATGACCATCTAATATAAGTAACACAGGCTCATCAATACTTGGCTTCACAAAAGATACGAACCAATGCTTAAAAACTTCTGTACGCATCCAAACACTTTCATTATACGCAAAAATGGTGCCCGGGGGAGCTCCGTCTGTCAGTTTTGCCTTCATTCGATTTCTACTGAAAATAAGCATAGGAGGGACAAAACTTGCTGCCGCTGATACACAAACTACTCCTGTTGTAGAAATTCCACGCTACGCTGATGTTACCTTCGCCACTTGTTTGGAACCCTTTTTTGCCAATATTCTCGAATTTCGCCCAGGAACAGTAGAAATCGGAGTCTCGTCTACATTGAAAATTCGGTGAGGGGCATAATTGTTTCTTGTTACTTTTTTAAATGAAACTAAGTGTTTCTTATTAATTCCACTATTTAATGGAAAAATTATGAAAACTCTAAGATATTGATAATTATTTCGATATTGACATATTGAATAGATGAGGCTTTTACTTGATGAAGATCCATACTAATGATGAAATGAAACAATTTAATTTGTTTAAATCTTCATTTTATTTATTTATCTATAATGAAATGAAGATTTAAACAAACTAAATTATTTTATTCCATCATATTGACATATCGTCAGAATGACAGAAGTTACATTATATAAGTTACGTCATTCTGAAGATGATATGTCAATATCGAAATAATTATCAATATCTTAGGGTTTTCATAATTTTTTTCATTAAATACTGGAATTATATTGGAAACACTTAGCCTCATTTAAAAAAGTAATATGAGTAGATTCCACAAAGTAAGGGTCCAAACAGTAAATTCAATTGTTTCTTGCGTAAATCTCTTTCAACAATTTAAAGAGCTTTGTCACAACCGGTTTGTTGAAGGCTCTTGCTCTAGTAGCTGAGGTTGCTTCAGGGCACCTCAGGGAAATCTCTTGATGTCTTCTTCTAAAACCGCTCAGCCAATATTTACCGGAAGTTTTTTCAACATGGGAAAATTTGTGGGGGAGTTTGTTTTTTTCAGCAAGTTGATACGTTGTGAAAATTTTAGAATTTTGGTTTGCTGTTGGAGGTGAAGATGTCGCTATTGTCACAACTTTAACATTTCCGTTACTGGAAGACAGGTATTGATTGTGATTTAGTGTCAAATTCAGTTCGGGATTGGGCTCTTAGGGCCCTCGGACGGCAAACATATACGTTGTACTGATGAGGCGCAAATACGCCGAAACCCGTCTGCAAAATTATGATGTCCCTTCTAATTGCGAACCAGAATGGTTGGTCAAATCTTGTGGATCATACCGACCCCGTTTGACTCAGAAGTGTAATTCAATGTCTGCCCGGGAAGTAGCTGTTTCTTCTTAGTGGAAAGTTCAGTTTTTGAAAAATATCTTTCAAAACTTGGTGTAAAGCGTTAGAATAATATCTTTATTCTACTAATATTATTTGGCAAACTAGCTCAGATCCTGTGGTCACAAAAAATATTTGGAAAATGGCGAATGCGTGAATCGGTATGCATTGTGACATATAAGATTATCCATATCTTTCAAACCACCATTGAGAAGTCACAAGAGGAAGCTTTTTCTTCAGAAATATTCAAGGAATTCAGGTAAAAAACATATATTAAAAATCAATTGTAACATCATCCATTGAAATTAGTCTATACCAGAGCTGACCAGGGTAGTGCAGATCTCCTTGAAACACCACAAGTATGCATTTATGTTGTTCAGAAACGGTTAAATTTCGATTAATTTCCAATAAGTCGCTTAATGATGAAAAATAAAAAATCATTATTAATTTTCAACTTCAGACGCCTACAATTTGTTAACGAAGGAAGTAGCACAATTTTTATATGAAGTGCTATCATTATTTTTAGCCGCTCACTCACTTACGTAATCGGTTTTAACTTCCTGCCCACCCTGTGTGCTGGATCACTCCAAATTGCAGATATTCCCCATGTTCCACTATTTCCATTCAATTCCCGTAATCACATTTATTATTATGAATATTTCAACAATTTTCAGTTATAATATTTACATTATCGTCCATTAAGCGCCTGTTTAATGTATTATTATTATCCAAACATTTTAAATTGATTACATAATTCATTAAACTATTGTTTGCATGATTTGTGTATGTTTTATTACAGTTTTTTCCGTGGATACAGTTTATTCTGAAAACATACACACATTATCAACATTAACTGAGAAAACTGAGTCAAAAGGGCAAGAATAAACTTGTGGGATCACAAGTATCGGTAGAAATTATAAGAGAAATTTCAGTTTTCCCTAGACGCACAATATTTGATATTCTGTTTTCCTGAATTTAATGTTATATACCAAATATTGTCATCAAAGTAAAGCTGGAATCCTGTTTCCAAAAATATGTGAACTTATCACAATAAAATATATTACAACGGAGTATCCGCTATATTGTGGTTCAACAACGTGTCTCTGTTCTAGATCCCTTGCAATGCTGGTAGGGATGGCAGTGGATTGTCATAGTCTCTTGTAAGAGACGATACCGCGAATTAGAACCAGCAAGTGCTATTTCATTAAAGCTGGTCAAACAAATAATAAATACCTGGGCTGCAAGAAAAGTTTCGGACCTCTGGCATGATCAACCTGGAAAAAGACTTGCATACATCGTTCGAAAAAATACCTTCAAGCAAGAGTTAGACATGACCTACATCGTCTTACAGACCTCTTAACATTTGTCTGAATAATAATATGGTGAGACTTAGACTGTCGGAAGATCCGACGTGTCGTCTTCGTTTGAGAGATGACCAAACAGCAGAGCACATACTTTGTGCCTGTCCCGTCGCGGCTTGATTCAGGTATCTGTTGTTTGTCAAGGTCTCTCCCTATCTCGCCCTCAATCATTGAATAAACTTATGTACAAGCTGAATTTATTCGGTGAAATATGAATAGGTGTTAGCCACAATAGACTCCTACAATTCGCAGTGGAGGGCCTGATAGATCCACTTGCTATAAACCTAACCTATCCGATCACAAATTATTAAAAAAAAGCTGGAATCCAGTTTCCATGAGTTTGTGAACTCCCTATTACAATAAAACATATCTTAATTGAGCGTCCGCCCTATACTGTCGCAAAATTACATCATCGACTACCGAACACTTCAAGTGCAGTGTTCAAGGATTGCAGTATCCAAACTTTAATCGAGTTTTTAAAATATTTTGAACTATTGTATCAAATATAATTGTACTTGTATGTATGTACAGTAGAAACGGTGGAGCTTTTCCATCACGTGATCCAATCTACGATTTATGCAACACATATTTTCTACATACTAACTTCTTCTATCAATATAAATCAAACATAAGAACGTACGATCGATTGTCTTCTTCACAAAACCAACTACAAGACATACGTAATAGTTTCTTTAAATTTGCCGTAGTAATCGTGAAAAGAGACAACGATATAATAGGCGTAACGTAAATAACTGAAAGTTGAATTTGACACTTCTGCATTTGAGGTTATGCGAGCTTAGTTTACTGTCTGGTTTTTAGCAAATTTTTGTATTAAAAGTGTATTTATTGTTAAAATCAGTTCTTATAAGAACTAATTTGACTTTTCATTCCATTTGACATTGGTAAGTACGAATATAAATACATTATCAACTTGTGAACTTTTGACATTTCATAACACCTAAAATGCCGTGAGACGGGAATATTACAATGCTTATTTTACTGCTTATTGGTGGTAAATAGTATTTTTAATTCTCTACAATTTGTAAATCTCTGTAGAATTTTCAAATTTGCATGAATCAAGTGTCTGATTGTACTTGTAACGGTATATTAACCAACAGTTATTTTCAGAAAATGCCTGGAAAAAGGCTTGATTCACGAGCACAGGAGTTTGTTATGAACTTGATCGAATATTTTGAAAAAGAAAAAAACAACGGCGGAAGCTTTCAACCTATTTCATCTGTTCAGGAGGTATTATACTAAAGTTAACATCTATTTAAGGACATTACTATTTAATATTATATTTCAGAAAGTGGCAACTGCACTGAAAATATCTGTGGAAACGCTTCCCTCAAAAAAAGTAAGGATAATATTCCAACTTTCCTAACGTCACTCAGTCAAACACCTCGATTAAAACTATAAACAGAGGATTCACCCGAGGGAACCAAAATGGCAGTACGGAATACCTTATATAATAACATGTATGAAGAAAGTAAGTAAACAAACATATTTATGAAACAATAATACAACACCTTCCCATGTTCTTAACCTTTAGATTACAGTCATCTTACAGTTTAAATAAAAGAGAAGTGAGATCATAGTACCTTAATAATTAAGATTACACATCATAGTTCATGTAGTATTATCCATACCGTGAGATTTTTTACCAGCAGCTTATAGTGTGGTATAAGAAAATCTTAGAAAACTAGTAGGTAATTTAACGTAAGTTCTATTGAGATTTTTCACCAGCAGCTTATAGTGTGGTATAAGAAAATCTTAGAAAACTAGTAGGTAATTCAACGTAAGTTCTATTATAGAGGTTATGAGTAGGCAATGAAAGTTTTAGAATACAGAAAGTTGTGCATATTTTTAATTTGAATGTGATAAATTATAGTTTCTACATGTGCTGATTTCTAAGTTGGGTACTGTCCGTAAATGTTCAACAATTTGTTCGGTCTGAGTGTAGATTGTGTTTTTCACAATTTAGTTTTCTAATTTGAATTTTTTGATGTCACATATACGGGGTTATTCTATACATTATTTGGTATGTACAAATGATGCAAAAATCTTAATATAAAAAGTTGAGTTCAAGTTTAGTATGAAGTAAATATAAAAAAATCTTTTGTTTTGTTTGAGATAATTCTAAACTTTTTATTTTTTCAGGGAAACATGTAACTGGGAAAACCATAAATGACGAACTAAAAAATAAGGAAACTATTTCTGTTGGAAATACCTCTTTATTGGTGTTATTGAAACATTTGGGATTTAAATATAAAAAGAAAGACAACTGAAGAGTATTAATAGAACCAACAAATATTGCTAGCCAAAGAGCATGCTTTCTTCGAAAATATAGAGAAAATCGTGATTTTCAAGACAAATTATACTGATTAATTCACTAATAAGCCAGCATGGATAATATTAATTTTGGATTTTGTAACTTATTCACCCACTATATCGATAGTTTTAATAAATATGTCTATGTTAACCATATAAATGAAATAAATACATTTAAAAAAGTTAAATTTCTTGTTTAATTAGCAATTCGTAAAAGGCCGACCTTTGGAATATTAGTCATAACGATTATTTCTATTGAAATGCCAGAAGTTTTGATTTAATTTATATGAATATTGTTGCTGACGTAACAGTCACGTGATGAAAAAGCTCCACCGTTTCTACTGTATGTATGTATATTGAGGTGACATTCACTGAGACCTAAAAGATCTATTGTGTTCCCTTACTTCTAGCTAGTTCCCGAGGAAAGTCTCAGAGACTAGTGCTCCTTTAGACCTATTTCCCGGAGGTATTTTAGGATGTCTGCAGGCTTCAGTTTAGGTAACTGTCCCTCTTCTATCCAGTAGTCTCCTAGGTATTGTGCCCTAGGATTCTGTGTTTCTGTCTGTCTGTCTCTTATTCGTATCATACATCAATTCCGCACCTTCAATTTTGTTAATTATTAATTTTTCCTTCCCGCAAAACCGTTTGCCCTCAACACCCCAATCCTGTATACTACAAACCTATTTTTCTCGAAATTTTATCCTTTCAGTGCCGTCAAAGAACGCCACAGAAACAAGATTAGCGAATATGCTATCTTCAGACACGCCCACCGCCCCCCTTTCTGAAAATTCTTGCTTCAAATATCGTTAAAAATACATTACTGAAAATCGATGACGCCGTCCAATCATTACCTTTCATTTCAAATTCTCTCCCACTCTCTCCACAGATAGCTCAAATACCAAAATACGAACTTTTCAGGCCTACTGCCTGTTAACTATTATCCGTCCTCTGAATTCTCACATGGAATAACCAATTTCCTATGTTCCCAATATTCCCTTTATTTACAAACAACCGACCTTCAGGCACCAATATTGTCACCAAGTTAGTGACCGGCCTCTGAACGATTGTGTTACACAATGACCTGACCATTATGTAAATTTGTGACAATAAAATGCATATACACAGTGCGTGAGTTTCATTTTGTAGTCCTGCATTCAAACAATATTATGATGCGTCTTTAATAGTGGCTAGATTTGTAAATTGACGAAGCCTTTCTTCTCACTAGTTCGCATCACATCTGTCGTCAGATGACATCAAGTGGTTCCAAGATGAGTCACGTCAGTTATTATATGGATATAACCGAATTAATCACTTAGCTATATTTGAGTAGAATAATCGATATAACTTAATTTATTTACTCTTTTTTTTTCCTTTTTAACTATTAGGGACACAATAAAAATCGGTTATATATTGTTTTGTCTGCCACTCGGCAAATCGATAAAATCTTGGATACAAAAATCCTCAGACATCCAACAAAGCCCACAATAATCAAAACAAATTTTCAAATAATAATCCCAACAAAAGCTGACTAGAATGTCGCTATATTTTGAAAAATTTCAATTACACCAACCAACTTAACAACGTGGTAGTTATATTTAGACTCTCTGCAATGAATCCAAAAAGTATCGACGAAAGTCGCACGCATTCAAAATTTGATGAAGAATGAGTTGCCCAGAGGCATCTATGTTTTGTTGATTTACCTTAAGTACTTGATAATTACAGAAATTATTGTGTACCATTATACTAGTTTACCAAATGTTCAGCATGGGGCAATACTGCCGTAAAATAAGAAGTATAGAAATTTGTTATTATTGTCGTAACAGACTTTTAGACTGTTACATGGAGAAAGTTAATCATCATTTTCCTAACTAATGCGGAAACTGATACTTTGAGCGGGAGGAAAATGAGAAAAGTATCATTAAATTAAACATAGAATAACTAGATATTTACAAACTAACAAGTTTATTAGTTACCTTCTGGTTATTGATATAATCATTAATAGTTATTAACGCAGTATTCAACAAGATCTCAATGAAGTAATATGGAATGCAAAAGTCAATACTTTGTGTGCGGTAAAGTAATATCTTGCGGAAAAGTAGAACTCTCTGAACGAAAACGCGTGCTCGTAGAAAAACAAATTACAAAAGACCAGCTCGAGAACGTAATAATTCGAGCCAGTGAATCTGCTTACACTAGCCCGATTGTCATTGTGAAAAAAGAAGGAATGGAGGGTATTTCGTAATAATTACTCATTACCTCGCATACAAAATCAGTTGGACGCACTTGCAAAATCTTGTTTATTCTTATAGTCAGGATTTCACTTAAATTAAATAGAAGAAGATTCCATACATATTACTGCCTTTGTAGCACTGGACGAATTGTGTGAATAGCAATGCATGCCGTTTGGTTTCATAAATTTGCTTTCGTGTTATCCAAATGCCTTTAATAAGAAGCAAGTTATAAAGAATAGTCCGTTGGCATATAATGGAAAATCAAAGCTGAAATTTTAAGGTCCTTTGTTTTCCCAATGAGAGGTATGCGTTAAGACGAATAGATAGTCGAGGCAAACCTACAGTGGCTGCGCATTAGAAACTGCGGACTTGGCCTGGCCAACAATTAAAAAATGTTCATGTAATTTTATAAGACATATATCCCCAAAACAGACTTGGTACAAATAAATGATCAGATCCCTAAATTAATCCTTTAGTTCCCCAAAACTGAATTTGGGCTATGAAATAAAAGGTCTCCAAAAATAGATTTAGACTATGAAGTGAGGGATCTCCAAAAATGAAATAAAATATCCCCAATATTAAATGGAGCATGTAGTTATAACATCATCAATGTTTACGCATACTCATACATTCGTACCTCTGAAAATGAAAGGTGCTCCCTATATTTCTCCTTTATAACCTATTTATGAAATTATGATGAGTTCTCGAAAATGCTTTAATCAAAAAGCTTTACATGCACAAACATGCAAAAATAATCATTTTCCCATGGGTCATGAAAAGATGGGTCATCAGGAAGGCCGTGTTGGCATATGTAATTTTAAACCACCTTATCTTATCTTACTCATTCTTACAAGATGCCCGTTCCGAACGCGGTTAGAAAGAACTTTACCGAAATGCCTCGCCCGATATACCTGTGCCGACTCGGCGTGCAGGCAGGGCATATTTATTCGTTCGGCCGACTTTCGGCCATCGGCCGGGCAATAAGTACTATTTATGTTTCGGCACTTAGTTGTGAGGCGGTATGAAAGCGGTACTTTTTACGTTCTACTTCTAGTCTTGTTAGCCGCGCGTGCGGTCTCCAGAGTATACTAGCGGTCCGGATACGGCTAGACGCTAGCATAATACAGGATGTCTCTTTATGAAAATTCCTCAAAAGGAAAAGTACCTAGTACAAAAACCGTTGCACGTCATCAAAGTGTCGAAAAAGAGACGTTCGTTTATATCATGTCATTCGATTGCTGCTGTCAATCACTATCTTAAGCCTCTCTAAACTCAATAAATATTGAAATTTATAGGTCGCATTGTATTAAAGAATATAAATATATGTTTAAAGAAAGGTTTCGTAATTAATTTCATATCAAATATAGCTCGTAGGTTAATTAAATATTAAAGTCAAACTAACTTCAGTCTTAATAAAAACTTTGTATGTTGGCAAAAATGCGCGCTGTTGCCGCGATTAAAATGGTTTATTTCTGGTTCAGTTGACGTCTTGACATTTTTGGGGTTATGTTGTGACAAAAACTGCAAAGAACTGTGAGTAATCTTTCACAAGCAGTAATGAGTTATCAAAGTTAAAGTCACATCCAAAAAAACGTATAAATGAAACTTAATAATACTGCAATAGTTGATGCATTTACTCCTGCTCCTGATACTATTTACAGCGTTTATGAAGCAAGTATGTATAAGTTTAATATTATACCCAATCAACTGTATTTATTATATTCTGTTACATTATTCTTAATACATGGACATTTATTTACAGATAATCATGTCACTGTAGGAATGTTACTGCAGTAATTGAAGGAAGAACAATAATTATTCAATGTAGAATGTTCCTGAGTAGTTTACTAAAATATGATACATCCACAAAGAGGACTTATGGAACTTTCAATAAAAATAAACCACTGTATACATTTGTTTTTATTAATGAATCCTGAATTTTCCAAAATGGTTTATGTCAAAAGGTATGTTACAATGATTATGTAAAATTTTAGAATGCAAAATTGTTTTTATTCTAGATATTTTGTATTACATGCTGAGAATGAAAATGGTTATATTGATGGAGCAGAAAGTATATTTTTATATGAATCTCAGTTGAGTATTATCATGGGAAAATGAATGAAGAACATGTTTTTAAATGGTTTGAAAACCAATTACTTACTATTGAATCTTTCTGAACCTCTAATAAATTATGGACAATGCTTTTCGATAATATTAGGTTAATGACACAATATAGAATTCAATCAACAAATGTTGAAGCTGAGCTTATTTATATTACAGCCTAGTAAGTAGATACAAACTGTATTTGAACAGTGATATAGCAATTTATATGTTAGAATTCAGAAGACTACACAACTAGTTTAATACATTCAAAATTCTTACTTCAAATTATACCTAATAGACAATAAATGCTGTTTTACTT
Source organism: Lochmaea crataegi (assembly GCA_947563755.1). NCBI lineage: Eukaryota > Metazoa > Arthropoda > Insecta > Coleoptera > Chrysomelidae > Lochmaea > Lochmaea crataegi. The sequence continues at coordinate 39,787,289 of OX387427.1, read as the reverse complement.
TTATTTTTACAAAAATAATAATATAGGTATATTTGAAAAGAAAAGAATTGGTTATTTGAATACTGCCCTTTCAATAAATGTTTTTTCCAGAAACAAACCCCCCAACAAAATACATTGTGGATATGATAGAACAGTATAGTCACAAAGTATTACCTACCATCTTTTTAAAAATCCTATTGAGTTAATACTGGCTACTGCCAAGCAAGCCGATAGATGCATTCCAGAGGTTGCGGGTTGGAATTGGTTTGTCCGTGAACCTCTCAAATTTGAAAGATTTCTATTTGACAATTATTGTTCTACCTTATTTGAAAAAATAGTATTACAAACTTTTCGGTGTAATAACTAATTTATATATTTGCAATGTTTCTTTTTAATAAAACAATTCCATAAAAATTGGGGTGGCATTATTTATTATTTTAATCATGATATTCAAAATAAGTAATTCAGGCAGCATTTTCTAAAGGTACATGTGTATATGACAGAGTTTTATAAAAACTACAAAGAATTAATTTAATAGTTTCTATTGAATTGAAAGGTCTCATTCGATCAATCATTTATTAGCAATACTTTCAGTTGCGGTAGATACTGGAGAGCTAGAACAAAATGGTAAATATAAATTTGGATTGATTAGAAGATGGTGGAGTGATAAATAATTCACCAATATACTGATAATTATAATATGTATTGATTTCAGTGCTACGATTTAGTCAATCATTTGCATATACCTTCACTCGGGGAATAGAATGGATTTGCTCTCCTTTTCTGAACTGTGGTGGTGCTTGCTGCACAATTTTTTTTTGCTATCATCAATGATCATATAAATCAGGGCGATTTTCCTTGTTGAGAATGACCTACACACTAAAGCTTCACATCCCGGCTTTTCTAAAAAAAATTTAAGATTTATTTCAACAAAATATAAAATAAAATTGCCTATCTTTAAAAAGGAGGTAGATCCAGGTTATCAGAACTTTTTTATTTATAATTTGTCTATAAACCTTACATCAATCTTTCATATTGTAGTGACAACATTTTAGAAGCCAACATGTACTTAGGTAATTGTAACCTAAAAATTATATTAGATAATATTTTTTCCTTGATACTATATATACATGCATTTTAAATACTAGAATAGTTCCATAACTTCTAACTAATATAGTGTGTGGTATAAACATACAAATAAAAGTGTTAACTATTCCATACATACCTTTTTAGTGCTAAAAATAATTCCATAGTTTTTAAAATAAGAATTTCTTAGTGCTGTACGGTTAACATACAAATTAAAGTTTTATATGTAACATCTCTGTATGTAACTGAAATGAGTCGAAGTTTCTTCGCACGCAATAACCATCAATAACTAAACCTAACCTAGAATATTTGATAAACTTCATTTGACATATACTAGATTCTCATATTATTTCAAGGGCTTGGCAACATAGTACAGTTATGACAGATGTGACGTGCAACGGTTTTAATACTGAACGGGCTATAATCATTTTTATGATTATGGGACACAATTCCACAGTAGAAATTGAAAAAAAACTCAAATAAAAATTTATTCACTCCAAAATGGTTGAACATAAAAATATCACATTTTTATATGTTAATATAAGGTACATGAAAAAATAATACAGGATATTATCTTTTTCCAATATAAGGAAACAAAAAAATCAGGCAGCAGCGAACGGAACGAGTGAACGTACAATTCTGAAATTGAAAGAATTGAATGGTATTGTATTCTGCTTTTTTTTAGAGTACGTAATGTTGGCCATTATATTTCCAGACAAAAAAAATTCAAAGTCAAAGATGTACCTAAAGGGTTAATTTTCTCGAAACATTTTTAAAGATTAACTTGAAATATAATATATGATACATTAATCATAAAATATGTCTATATTTTATTGCAGAATACCACAATTCAATCATACCTGTATATAAAATTCGCAAGTGTTCTCGCTATTACTACTTCTATGATATACAAGTTCAAATAAAAGTAGATTGGCTCCGAATAGCATAGACAAATTTAATTTACAAAATAATGAATTTAACAATAACTTATTAGATTCATATACTACTTTATATGGGACGTTACAAATTCCCGGCAAAAAAACCATAAATGACCACTTTCAAAAACAGACCAGCACCAGCAATTATTGATGGAACTTGAAGTAGAAGGTATTCCACAATCAGCTGAATGTGAAGGTACTGTCAAGTGTATTGAACCTGAAGTACTAGAACCTGCAGATGTAGTGGTGAAAGTATTATTATCACTACTCAAATCTTTAACAGTCACCCAATAAACATTTCGTATGAAATGCTAGGCGTCGTTCTTGTCGTTTACTAAGTTTTTTTTCCAAGAGACATATTTAAATTAACTAGCTATTACACCGGTCTACAGCATCTTTGCGCACGGGTTATACATACGTTATTTTTATTGCTTTTATACCTAGAAATAAGAATAAGAACAAAAAATAATTCTGAATTTGCTTTTATGTGTACAAAATGGAAAAATTCAAATCAATGAAAACACGTATAAAATGGACATAAAGATAAACTTATCAAAAGATACCAAACATCAATTTATAATTCATTCTTACAATAGAAGTTTTAAAATAGAGTGCAAATGTTTAAAAATGAACAGTTTTACTTCTCCTGTCATGTTCAGTAGAAGTTTCTCTTATTAACCCGCAAATACAGTCCCCCATCAAGCTTCCAGTTTACTGGCCTTGGTAACGTTTCTCAAATTCCATTATATCTTGATGGAAACGTTCCCCTTGCTCTTCCGAATAAGCTCCCATATTATCTTTAAATTTATACAAATGAGAATGTAACATGTGCATCTATATATACATTCTACATCCGATAATGGAAAAATTCGTAATCATGTCAGTGATCAGCTCATCATAATTTTCAGCTCTATGGTTTCCCAGAAAACCATGAACTACTGCCTTAAAACTGTTCCAGGCCTTTTTCTCCTCATTGTTAAGTAGCTCCAGGAAAATATCACAATCCATATTTTTTTTATTTGAGGGGCTTCAAAGATTCCAGCTTTAATTTTCGCCTCTGAAAGCTTCGGAAAAAACTCTTCAAATATTTGAAAGCTTCAGACACATGATTAAGAGCCTTCACAAATTGTTTAATAAGACCCAATTTAATATGCAATGGCGGCATTGATATAGTTTTAGGATCGACAATTGCTTCCCATTTGATATTGCATTTTCCCACTTCGTACTCAGTACGTACAGGCCAATGTTTTTGGCGGTAGTAAGCGGGATCATTTCTACTATCCCACAGGCAAAGATAACAGGAGTATTTAGTATATCCACCTTGTATACCAGTCAAAAAACATCATCTTGAAGTCTCTATTAACTTCCCACTTGTATTCCATATATTTAATTGCAGTTAATAGCATTTTAATACTGTCATAATTTTCTTTGAGATATACGGAATGTGCCAGTGGAATAGATGGAAATTTGTTCCAATTGTGTGGTAGAACAGCTTTTAGACTTTTTGTTGAGCTGTCAATAAAAAGGCGCCATTCAGTTGTATGACATGGAAAACCAATTTCTTCAATTAAACCTTTCACGTCAAGACAAAAACAGAGTCCATCTTTCTTACTGAGGAAACAAGAAAATTCTTCATGAGGTTTTCTTTGATGGGATATTCGAACATCAGAATTAAGTGAATTCCATTGTTTTAACCGCGATGCTAATAACTCTGCTTTACTTTTTGGTGGACTTAAGTCTCTTATTAAGTCATTGAGATCTTCAGAGTTGATGAGGTATGGTATTTCTGTTCAGATTCAAGAATTAATTCGGAATGTACGGATACATATGATGAACTCTGTGATTTATGGCTGCCTTGAGAGAGTAGTTGCTTTCCCAACACAGGCGAAGCAGGTACAGGATTTTGTTCTGTATGTGGTATTGGAGCGGATGTCGATGGTAGATCAGGATAGGATGCTTTCTTCGAATTTTCACCTTTGAGTGGATTCAAAATGCAAAAATAACAGTCTGTGTGATGATCACTGGGTTCCCTCCAAAATCTCGGCACTGCAAACTTCATTGCTTTTTTTTCACCTCGGTACTAACCTACAATAAAATGTTACGTATTATAACCTAATTAATGTTATTATAAAATAGTTAATACAAAAAAATAAAATAAACTGACATCCAAAATGTATCTGCAAGAGTTACATGACACATGTGGAGCCCATTTTTTGTCTTGATTTTTAACAGGCAGATGGAAGTAAGCTTGATATGCCTCACAAATCTTAAAATTTGTACTTGAATCATACTTTTTTTCTCTTACTTTAATAAATTCGTCGAAAATATAGCAAAACGAGTCAGCATCTCGTTTACAACTTCTCGAATCCATTTTGTACAGGTTGATACAGCGAAAAAGGAAATGAAATACGTTATTCCGCTGTAATATGCAAACACATACTGTCGTTCAGATCGAGCGACGCAAGAAACACTATCCCCCGCCTCTCTTTCGACAGCGCTGCGCGCAAAGACCGACATTAATTGGGCGCGAAAATCAAAAATGGTCAAATCGCTATAACTTCTTAAAAAGCAAATATTTTCGATTCGTAATCGCACTTTTTTATATATATTTGCTTGGCAGTAACCTACAGAATCACCTTCAACAGATACAAAACTGGACACAAAAATGGAAAATAAAAATAAATGAAACTAAATCCACACAAATAAATTTCACCTAAAGAAAAGAGTCGTGTCCCAGAGTCTCTCTCAATGGAATTCAAATCCCTCAGTCTACAAGCACAAAATACTTGGGAATTCATTTGGATCATAAGATGAATTGGAAAAAGCACATAAGCAAAAAAGAAAACAGGTAGATTTAAAAGTTGAAGAAATGCAGTGGCTAATTGGAAGAATATCCAAGTTATCACTAGAAAACAAAGTTCTGCTCTATACAACAAGTATCAAACCAATATGGACGTACGGCATAGAACTTTGGGGTTGTGCAAGCAATTCTAATTTGGCAATAATCCAGAGAAGTCAGTCAAAAATTCTAAGAATGCTCCCTGGTATGTGTCGAATCAAACTCTTCATGAAGACCTCAACGTGCCAAGGGTCATGGACGTCATCAAAGATAAAAGCAAACAACACCACACCAAACTTCAAGATCATACAAACACACTCCTGCACCCACTACTAGAACAACAAATCCATAGAAGACTCAAGAGGAACTGGCCTATTGATTTGAAGAACTATTAAACGAGCCTCCTCTCTGGAGAAGGCTCTATCATGTCATGGAAGATCTATAAAAACTAGTTCTCATGTCATCACATTAACCCATAGAATGTATAGTTCTGATTGCTAATAAAGTTCAATAAAAAAAATATATAAAAATATATAAAAAATATATTTGCTTATATAATCAAAACATATCAAGTAAAACCCATGCGCAAAAAAATTTGTTGACCGGTGTTATGTTCAACTTACTGATTCGATCCCATTTATAATATAATCACACATTACTAAAAGAATATAATTTAATAGCGATTGACCAAAATCAACACAAAAAAACCGACAAAACAACTACAAATCTAACCTTAAAACTTAAAATATAACATGTTGGCGGGAGGTACGCGCGAGCAGCCAACTCCTTCTTCAACTTGATTCTACATCTTGAAGGGAAATTTAAAACCCTCACGACAGGGTTGGTACTGGGCTGGCACGACGACCAAAGCAGATACTGTGGCGGGCCGACTGTGGACCAATTATATACCAAAATTGTCTGGTCACATCGCCAGCGGGCCACACTCGGCGAAAGACCAGGGACACGATTCTTGAACCTATACGGATGTCAGCAGCATACGAATTAAATCCGAACGAAAGATTCGAATACAAACGTCAATCTTAATTCTTGAATGGTATGCGGAAAAGTTTCCTTATACGGATGTTTGATTCGAATAAACAGTTTGAGAACTTCTCGTTTCTTCTTTTTTTTATCTTCTTTTTTTGCCAATATTGCGGGGGGTAATTTTCTCGGCATATTTTCTTCTTTTTGGTACGTGTGCCGAAACAAATGTAAAATGTGTTAAAAAAGAAGAGCCTGCTTACAAAATATACCGAAATTTATTTCGCAAACGTAGACGATATTAATTGTATTTACCTTTTTTGCTTTTTTCTTCATTTTATTACACCTAATACCTAATATATGTTTAACCATGGATCGTACACTTGAGAAAACTATGACCAAAGACCAGAAAAAAGTGTTAGTGCAATTTATTAGTGAGCACCCCCAATTACATTCTGGTAAATTCACAAATGAATTTACATTTAAAAAAGCCAAGGAAATGTGGATGGATTTGGCAAATTTATTAAATGCTATGCCAGGATGCAACAAGGAATGGGATAAATGGAGAAAAGTAAATATAATACATACTTTCACTTAAAATTACCTACTCTTTGAAATTAAATTTAAAATGTGCTAGTCTTTAGCATGAGATACATAGGTAGGCATTTAAATTTGAAATTTATTTCTAGACTTGGCATGACTTGAAAAACTCTACCAAAAATAAAGCAGCTGCAAATAAAAGAAGCCAGAATAAAACTGGGGGTGGCATTTCACCTATTCATATATTGGACCCTGATGAAGTTCAACTACTGGACATTCTGAATCTAATACAAATTGAAGGTTTGCCTGTTGTTGAGACAATAACAACATTTAAATTTGATGAGATGGAAGCTATGGTAAACGAACCAGGTACGCCAAATACAGGCGAAGTAGAACAAAATGTCACTCAAGAATCAAGAATGACAAATTTAAAAAAAAGAGTACCAAATAGGATAAAGAGGCTAACTCATACCATCCAGGCTACCGAAAAAATGAATGCCCAAATGGCAGAAAAACTAGAGCTTAAAAGATGGTATTTCAAAGAAAAGTTAGCTCTAATTGAAAGGGCCATAACTGTACAAAATAGGATTGCAGATGCTCTTGAGGGTGTTGTTGCTGCCTTAAGAGCTAAAATCTAAAATTATTATTATTGATTTTACAAACAAATCCTTTTTTTATAAAAAGTTCTGGTTATATGTAGGTACAGGATGTTGATAAATTATGAAGACATGGAAATGCTCGAAGAGAAGTACCATTATTTATTATTTTTTTTACAAAAAATTCATAAAACAGTTGTTTATAATCTGTCAAAGTCTAAATACAAATTTTGAATTATAATTTCAAAATTTGTATTTAGACTTTATATTAGCTCACAACAAGTGTTTTATGAAGTTTTTTTACAAAATAATGCTACTTTTCGTTTGGAACATTCTCATATTTCCCTAATTTATTCATTTCCTGTACATCTGATTAAAATTTTCAATACCGTTAACACATTTTTTGTAAAGAATTACTTTTCTTCAATAATAGAGATTTTTTCCTCTTGTCAACTCCATCCAGAGACACGCTACACTGTACCTGTATTGATATTAATAATGTTTTATACATTTATTAGTTTTTTTGTGATAAGTATAGTTTACAATTATGTTTCCTTCAATGAGTTCCAACTTTCATTTATTTATTTTTAATCGCTGTTCTTGATTGTTATAGGTAGGTTAGTTTAGAATTATGTTTCTTTCAATGAGTTCCTTTTCGTTTGTTATTTATTTATTATTTGTTATTGTTTGTGATATGTACTTAGGTTAGTTTAGAATTATGTTTCTTTTGTTGAGTTTATTTTTTCATTTTTTATCTATTGTTAAAATTAATTAAATGAAACTGCATAAAGTATTTTGTTTTTATTTTCCAAATAAACTTTCTTTTGCTCTTAATACTACTGAAAATAATTGGTGATTATTCTTTGCTGGACCTGTCGTCCGGCCATCAGATCACGATTTGCTGGAGGACCTCCAATGTTGTCAAGTTGTTCATTTCCTCCAACATTAATAATACCAAAATCGACTTCTGGATCATCTTCTATATCCAGTAGTGGCACATTATTTTGTATGCATAGATTGTGTAGTACACAACAAGCATTGATAATTTTGCAGCATTTATCAGGCTTATAATGGAGGACTCTGTGCTTAAGAAGACATCTAAAGCGCATTTTAAGTACCCCATTGCAGCGTTCTATTGTACAGCGTGCTTGTTTGTGACAATTGTTATATCTTTCCCCAGGAGATCCCTGTTCTACATTATCTAATGGGGTCATCAACCATGGTCGTAGAGCATAACCAGAATCCCCTAAAATATTTCACAAATCAATGATAAATAACATTTATTAGTATACAAATAACTTGAAAAAATATATACATACCTAGCAAAAGATAATCTGTGACCCCTCTTTGATGCAGATCTGTCATATAGTTGAAAGCAGAACTGTTTTGCCAAATAAAACTGTCACATATCTGTAAAAATAATAATCCAATTTATGAAGTTTTGCAGAATAGTAATGTAAGTTTTAATTTAATAAGTAAGTACCTATGCTAATTGACAACAATAATTATTACCACTTTCTGCATGCAATTGTGAGAAAACTTTGAAAAAATATAATTTGGTTATCTTTTATAGTTTCATAACATAGAATAACAACTGGGCTTTTAAAAACTTACCAACTGTGTATTTATAGAGTGGTACCCCTTTCTGTTAACAAAAATATGCTCTATGTCATTTTCTGGGGGAAAAATTGCTACATGAGTGCAATCAATGCAACCGATTATCCCAGGAAAATTAAATTTTTCAAAAAATCTAGAAGAAAATCAATTATTAAAAATCATTTTTGGAAATAATCTGGTAATTACCGGGCTCTTGTTTGTTGTAATTCTAGAGCATTACGTGGAAGTCTTACATATGCATTTAAAATTTCAGGGCTGTTAAGTGCATTGGTGACTTCATCAACAGCACGACTAACAGATGATTGGGAAACTCCATGCATCTCGCTGTATCCAACATCTGTTTGATATGATCCTGTAGCAAAAAAACTTAATGCTGTGAGGATCTAAAAAAAAATTAGTTTACTGATTTACTAAAGGTACTTATCATTGAAATTACCTTTGTTTCAATACCTAACGCTGACAATCTTGTTGGGTGTCTTAGATTTGGTTCTAGCAAATCAATTAATTCTGAGGCCAAAGGTTGATTGCCGCTAAGTTCTTGGAAAGCTTCCCTATGCTGAAAGACTATACGATGATTATTACCATCAATTTCGGCTTCTTCCAATGCTCCAATCGCCCCCAAAAGGGCCAAATCCTCCAAATTAGCCATAAACAAACCTTAATACCTACCAATAAATCACAAGTAGAAAATATGAACATAGTAAGTTTTAGTTCGTTGTTCCTTACCAAGAGAAAGTCTTAATTCACTGCTCACTGATATTGATCTCAAAACTGTTTTTAAACATAAACCGAGATATTTGTGAATTTTTCACAAGTATATATGCCCACCAAAACTCAAAAGTATACAAAAGAAAGCGAGTAAAAATAATAAAAATAAACAAACATATGTAAAAGTGTGGTTAGAGGTTTTAGAATATCTCAATTCGTATGCGGAAAATCTAATCCGCCTAGCTTGACCCATTCGATGTCAAATTCGAATAACAAAAGTCGCATACCGATTTCAAGAATACAAATACTCGATTTCATTCGATTTTTTTTCCGAATATCGCCAAATCCGTATACGGATTTATTTCCTCCCAGGTGTCCCAGATCCGTGGTAGTTGTCTACTTCAATCGCTCGGCGCACAGAGTATATACCGGAACCGAAGTGCCGATTCTGTGCCACCTTCTGAATAATATTGGTATTCCGTTTACCGAGTGGTATATATTCGGGCCATATATGTTGTCAAAACAGCCAGCGCTTTGCCATAAGTGCCAAGTGGTGACCGAGTGTTTGCCAACTATCTTTGGTTTACTGGGTAAGTAAACATATAAAGTTCATATTGAGAAGAATGTGCTAGCATGGCAGAACATTTATCTTTTATTGATTTTCGGGTGGTAATTGTGACGACTTATAAGTAATAAATTGTATTTCTGAACAAATTATTGTGTATTTTTTGGTTAACTCACCTAAAATAATGGATAATATAATATATCTCGTGAATATGATATTATTTATGAGTACCTTCAACCACGTTCCCAGTCGTCGGTAATTTCATATAACTGTCGTTAAAATAATATGATTTGCCTTATAACTTAAGATTTTTCATTCGTGCTGGTGTACAACGTTCATAAACCACTTCTAGACACGTAATAGTTGAACGTGACCCATAAGCAACAATATATCTGTCTCGAACACAACTTTATTCAATAACTAAAATAATAAATTAACTGTAAGGGGAAATAAGGAAAAAGCGATATTAATTTGACGATTCGATTAAATCCAAATGGGGCAAACCATATTCCACAAGATTTAAATGTGAAATAACAAATAACAAGCAACAAAATAATAACGGACTCATTGAAAAACGAATAACAGAACTGATTTGAAAAATATTTACACATATCGAGTATTTTGGTTCCTCTAAATGAAATTTGACATTATTGCAGCACATCAATTAGACTCAGAACAATTAATTCACACAATATCATCAAATACTCTTATTACCTAGTAATTTCTCACGACAAACCTATTTCTGTATTTAACAACAATCTCAAGCCAATTTTTCATAAATACACCGCTTTACCCTACAAATTAGATCACATCATGGAAAACATGCTAGCCTAACTACTACAACCACCCTCGACAACCCTCAAATACAGAGCTTTTCGAATATTTTTCGAATCTCCCAAAAGCAGTCATACTTGGAGACTTTAACTCGAGTCATTAACAATTCGGTGACACTGCCACCAATAACTAAGAATTTCTTCAGTCTTACTTCTTGACCTATCCATCTTCCGAGTTTTCAATAAAAAACCCACCTTCGTTGGCCACCAGGTAGCATTCATCACAGATCACATGACATATACACAAAGACTAGCCTCTTCATTAGACGACGAGTGTTTCTAGGAGACTCGACTTCCTAAACGCAGCGTTGATGTAATCAGGCTGAAAAAACGCCTATATCGTGCATTTGTACGTACAAGAGATCTTGCAGTTGAAAACGAATGGAATCGCCTCAAAACATTGGTCGGACTTGTGACGAACGCCCACAAAAAACGGAAATGAAAAGGTATCGCGTCTGACCTGGTCGAGGAAATGTATTTTGGAACAAATTCGTACCTCTCATCGGTCAACGAACGAGACTAGAATCAGGACTCAACGTACAAAACAAAAAAGCTGAAATATTCAAAACATATTTTCAAAGTATCTTACTCTCTCCTGAAAACCCACTCCTTCTCCATGACTTCTTTAGAGAAACTTCTCACATTTCTTCCCATATAACGAGAAGTCCCCATATTATTCATTAGATCCTAATAAAACTACTTCTAAAACCATTTTTCATTGAAGGAATATGAACTGCCTGTCTCAGAAGCAAAAATACATCTCCTGCCCATGACCAAATTCTTAGAAAAGCTCTGAAAAATCTTTTTCTTTGTATTCTTCCTCATACACAGAATCTAGACAATGCCTACCTCTCTCTATCATATTTCCCAAATGTATGGAAAACTTTCTCATACATACTGTTCCCACTCGGAACCCTGTAAAGATTTAAAAAATCCCTGAAATTACAGGCTAATTTCCACAATATTATTTCAGAATACAAACAAGGTTTTTGTATTGAACACTCCTCACAAGACCCCATTATCTACTTTCACACAGAAGTCTTTTCATGAAGCCTTCGATCGGGTCTGGCATGCTACAGTTGTAGGAAAACTGATAATCATAACTACTCCCGTTCAATTTGTTAAATTAATGTATTCATTACCACTGAAGGTACTATTGAAGTGAAAGTTGGCAACTCCATCTCGGAACCTTTCACCTCTCTGACAGGCGTTACTCAGGGTTCTATCCTAGCTCCACTTGTCTACTTCATCTACAAATAGCACACACCCACACAACAAAACCCACACCAACGTATGCACCCCTACGCAGATGACACCGCCCTCATTAACACTGCAAAAGACATATATTCACTCAAAACGAATACTCGAGACTTGCTAAATCGCTATTCCGAATTGTGCCACGAGTGGAGTCACTAAACCGACACAAAATTTAACTCATAGCACTCAAGAACTCCAACACACATAAAATTCAACTCACAACTACACCTACGAATTTTCGAAATTCAATTTGGGGTGAGAGACTCGATTAATTGAGAGAGGTCACCTATTAGGGGTGAGATTCACTCACACCCTCAGTATCTGTAGAGTGGGGAGGGTGAGTTCAGGCCCACAGTACTTAGGCCACATGTGACCCATTGTACATACTCCCGAGGAGATGTCCTCCTAGGTCATTCTGTCCTTTTAAGGAAGGTGGAGAGGTCACTAGGAGACATCTCCTTTATATCGGCAGGTGTAGGCCAAGACTCACCGAACACACACTCTCTTATTGACATTAACTCCGGGCACTCACATAAGACATGCCCAACAGTTTCATCTTCTTATTCACACATTCTGCATAGAGGTGTGTCCACTAGCTGTGTCCTTAGTTGACAGTGGCCAGTCAGAAATCCTACTGTTAAGCGTAGGTTTCTCCTGGTCATCGCCAAATATTTCTTCGGCGCCAGCTTCCCAGGGTCGCCCAAGGTGATCACTCGTACTTCTCACCACTTTCTGGGATTATACCTCAGAGCTAAAAAGGCTCTGAATATTCCAACCAGGTGCAGCCTGGAAAGCCTTCTGTGAGGCAGTAGAAGACTTCCCACAAGTTAATAGACTACAGAAGGCACTCTCAAACGACCACCATAAGAGTATCGGCATCCTGACGAGGGAAAATGGCGACAAAGCCACCAACATCCAAGAGAGCGCTGAGATTCTTATGGAAACTCACTTTCCAGGATCTGTCTTTCCTGGAACGACGAACTGGGTGGAAGTACCAACAACACCCTCACAATACGACCAGCAGTTTGCTAGTGCAGTAATTGATGAGGACAAGATAAGGTGGGCCATTTCGGGCTTCTCCCCTTTCAAGTCACCAGGACCTGACGGTATAAGACCAGCCCTACTTCAGTGGGGAATGGATATCCTTATGCCTGACTTCCTTGCGACGATGAGCAGAGTCGGGAATCGAGTCAATTTCTTCAAATTGTTGTGCGATAAGTTTGGCAGAACACATTCAAAAACACTTATACATACATACGTAACATTCATACGGTTAACAAATATCTCGCCTACACCACGGTTGATGCATATACAAATATTTTCCCTCACCAAGCAACTGGGAAAACACTAGCACTGACATCACTCCCATACCAGAAGAAAACTACAAGCAGGCTACGTTACACGAGCACTGTAACGGTTGAATTTGTCACTACGTCTATTGTATATATTAAGTATTCGTATATAGTAATTACCTGACCGATATTGTCTCTATATTTCTAATATCATTTGATCACTACGAAAGAACTTCAGTAGTTAAATAGTTTCTGTCAGCCCAGAGTTTTAGGGACTACTCTGCCATCATCCTTCCGGTGAAGTGGTGCAGGCTGTAACCATACCTGTCTTCACATCTTGACAACAATTTTATATTTTGTCGCTAGGTAAGGTAAATAATAAAACTAGCGCCTACTTGGTAAACGTCCGTATAGATATATTCATGTTAGTTGTTTCTTTTTATTTGTTATATTATAATTCATAATTAAGGGTAGTAAGGGGTTTTCTCTCTTGTGGATTTTACTTTAGTTTTTAGTTACCGTGGGACTACTGATTTTGTTTCCGGCTTTGATTATATCACCTTTGGGGTGTAGCCACAGTAGTCCAAATACTTTGTCCGCTTCAGCTTGATAAACGCTAAAGTTTATTAGGGTTCAGTTATAAATTATTACTGACTCCTTGACTTGAGTTCTAAAACATTTAAAGTAGTAATTAGGTTTGATAAAACTTACTGTTGTATATTCGGCTTACAATTGCCATTTCTATCTCAGATTTTTAATATTATTATTTTTATCCAAGACAGCTGGCGTCAGACGTTTTTTGACATTCGGTGGTTTTTTTGAGTTGTTGTAATTAATTAAAAAAATCCTTCGAAGTGCGTTGAATAACCTCGAAGCAGTGCAGATGCACACGTGTTCCATTACGTTTTGTACACACGTTCATGTTTGATTAAAAGATATTTCTTTCTCTGAACTTGTACTATTTTACTTACGAACCGTGATCTCAACGTAAAGTAATTCGTTTGACATCCTCACGTAACATTGTGGCGACCGTGAGGATGTCAAACGAATTACTTTACGTTGAGATCACGGTTCGTAAGTAAAATAGTACAAGTTCAGAGAAAGAAATATCTTTTAATCAAACATGAACGTGTGTACAAAACGAAATGGAACACGTGTGCATCTGCACTGCTTCGAGGTTATTCAACGCACTTCGAAGGATTTTTTTAATTAATTACAACAACTCAAAAAAACCACCGAATGTCAAAAAACGTCTGACGCCAGCTGTCTTGGATAAAAATAATAATATTAAAAATCTGAGATAGAAATGGCAATTGTAAGCCGAATATACAACATCCTCCCACCTTTGAGGAACGATACAGAGGTTTCTCAAATACAATATAAAATTACCTAAACCTAACGGGTAACTTAACTAAACGACCGCGTCGAGTTGCTTGGCTAGGCACTCCCGAAATTTCACCAACGACGGGTACTCTGCTTTGGGTCACTCCCGCACTTTCACTAACAACGGGTGCTCTGCTTTGAGTCACTCCCGCACTATCTTCTTCAGCGTTTTCAGTAGGCTCGACCTCGGATACAGCAACGGACCCTACTGACTCCAAAGGATAAAGACGTTGAAGTGGCCTAAGGAGTTGACCACTAGCGGTCCGTAGACGAACCACACGTGTCTCGCCATCTTTTCCAGGTAGAAGTTCGACGACCCTTCCAAGGGGCCAGTCTATCCGCTTGCTGTTGTCACTACCTATTAAAACGATATCTCCCACTGATATTGGGCTAGAAGATTTATTTTTGCAATGAAAACTAAGTTGCGCGAGGTATTCATTGCGGAATCGCTTTTGCAAATGATCTCGCAACTGCTGTCGATGTCGTAACTTTCGACAAAGGGAGGTCTTCTCCAGAACATCGAGATCTGCTGTACCTGACTCCTTCAGAAACATTGCAGGCGTTAAAGCGGCGAATTCCTCCGGCTCGTTGGAAACGTAAGTCAACGGCCGCGAATTAATAATGTTCTCGCACTCGCACAAGACAGTCAATAAGTCCTCATAATTTAGCGACGCGTGACCTAGCGTTTTCCGTAAAAGTCTTTTCATCATTCCGATGAGACGTTCCCAGAATCCACCCCACCACGGCGCACCAGGGGGATTGAATCGCCATTTGATTCTCTGGACGGTGCTAAAATCTGCTACCGCCTTCCAATCTAATTGTCTTAAACCATTATCCAGTCCTACAAAATTCGTTCCATTGTCACTGTATACGACTCTCGGACGACCACGTCTCGCGATAAAACGACGAAAACCTTGAACGAAACAATTCGTGGTCAAGGAAGTAATCAGTTCTAAATGGACAGCGCGGTAAACTGCGCACGTAAAAAGGCAAACCCAAGCCTTCTCACCGTCCCTCAAAAATAGAGGTCCCGCTAAGTCCACGCCGATAACTTCGAACACTTTCGCGTCGCGAACTCGATCAAGAGGCAGAGAAGGGGTGCTGACGACGAGAGGTTTAGAATTTTGTCTTTTGCATACCGTGCACTGAGATAGGACCGACCGTACTACGCGCCTGCCGCCAAGAATCCAATATTTTTCGCGCAGTAAACTTAAAAGTCCTTGTATACCGACATGACACGATCTTCGATGAAGGTCAAAAATAATTTTGCGAACCACGTTATGATCACCGGGCAATACTGCAGGCATACGAAAGTTCATACTATCCGGCCTTTCCGCGATGCGCGTTTTAATACGAATAAGTCCAGATTTGTCATGAAACGGGTTTAGCGAAGAAATTTGTTTAGAGTTTACGTCAAACGATTCACTTTGTACTACCCGGAGTACAAATATCTCGGCCTCATCGACCTCCTCCGCAGTTAGTTCCCCGTGACGACGGTCCAATTCCGTTCGAAAGCAACGCGCATTGTGTACAAAACGGAAAATCCAAGCCATCATCCTAACAAGTTTTTCGTACTTTGAAAAATAATAAAAACGCCAATTATCAGATGTGTTATTCAGCAGAGCACAGACTATTCGTTTTCTTCTCTCTTTATTGACTTCCTCCTCATTAAATTGTATCTCTTGTTGAGGCCATGTGTCAGTATTTAACAACCACTTTGGTCCCTCCCACCATTTGGATTCAACTAACTGTTTGCTGGAACAACCTCTAGAGGGTAAATCGGCGGGATTCTGCGTACCCGGAACATGGAACCACTGATCAGCATTAGTTAATTGGCGAATTTCCCGTACTCGATTAGACACAAACACCGACCACTCTTCAGAACGTCGAATCCAGGATAACACAGAGGTTGAGTCACTCCAAAAATATGAATTCAGATTTTGAGGAAATTCTTTCTTTATAGAAGAATACAGACGTGCGGCAATTGTAGCGGCCAGGAGTTCAAGACGTGGGATAGAAGCCTTTTTTAATGGAGCTACCCGGGCTCTGGCGGCGATCAAATGAACGCTAACAACTGAGTTGATTTCAACCCTTAGAAATACCGCGGCAGCATAGGCCTTTTTACTAGCGTCCGAAAAGGTATGTAAACTCCAACATTCAGCCTCATTAGGGCCTGCTTGTATCCACCTTCGAATGCTAATTTTTGACAGCTGTTGAAGCTCCTCCACCCACTTGTAAAAGACTTTAGCAATGTCATCAGTCACTGGAACGTCCCACCCTTGGCGCTTCTCCCAAAGACCCTGAATCAACAACTTGGGTATTAGAGACACGGGAGATGTAAAACCAATAACATCGAACAGGCGTTGGGCCAAAGAAAGTATCAATCGTTTCGTCACAACTTCATTTTTAATTTTCGTAATCCCATTTAAAGATTCCGTATTGATAGACAGACAGTCTCTTTTAGTGTCCCAAAGAAGACCTAGGACGGGAATAGTAGTGTGGCTGTTGCCCGAAGACTCCCACCCTCTTAAATCCATCTGGGCATTCCCCATCAATTGGGTTGCTTCGGACACGAATTTTCGCAAAGTCACTTGATCAGGAACACTAGTTATGCAATTATCAACATAAAAACTATTCGACAACTTTTCGATGACATCTAAAGAATCTGGGTGACAACATTTTTCCTTGGCCTGTTTTAAATGAAAATCGATAGTAGCTCCAAGAAGAAAAGGACTACTGCTTACTCCAAAGACGACTCTTTTATGGCGATAAATTATTGTTTGGCCCTCCTTACCTATCCATAGAAATCTTAGAAAATCCCTATCTACAGAAGCAACACTAATTTGTAAGAAAGCCTTGCGAATATCTGAGACGACGGCAATTCTCTGTTGTCTAAAACGGAGTAACACATCAGGAATCAATTCTATCATATTAGGGCCTATTTCTAAACACTGATTCAAAGACGGACAATTTTTCTCGTGTGATGAAGCATCAAAGACAGGCCTAATTTTGGTCGTCTCACTACTGTCTTTAATAACTGGCCTATGGGGGAGATAGTAGACCACCTTATTATCGTCAGACTCTGGCACCACCTCAATTATATCCTCAGAAAGCCACTCTTGAAAAACTGAATTGTAGGATTCATACCTCTCAGAAGCTTGCAACTTGGCTATAGTGCGACCTAGCCTCTGTTTAGCAACAGCATAATTATTGGAGATAGGGGGATGATTCGCGAGCCAGGGCAACCTAACCTCGTATCTATTATTGTCGTCAAGTCGAGTGGTTTGATCAAAATATGCTCTGGTTTCCTCCACGATCTCCTGTTTTGTACCCTTTTCTATAGGATCGGTTATACCAATAACATCCAAGTCCCATAAATTCGAAACAGTACGATCTTTCACAAATAAAGAAAAAACTAACATAGACGTATTGACCTCAGACGAACAAAAGGGAACCTTTCCCATCAACGTCCAACCTAAAGTTGTCTCCACAGCTACAAGACCACACGGAAGTTGATATTTTTGCCCTGTATACAACTTCCCTATGACGTCCGCGCCGAGTAAAAGTTCTATTGGTGCTGGATCCCCTACATCACTAAGGGATATATTCAAGTATTTTAATTCGTCTAACCAAGGACCTTTAAAAATAGGCGAAATGTCATTACATATAACGGGTTGATCGAGTGCATCAAAATGACAGGAGTGAACACCGTCGCCCACTGCTATTTCGTAAACCTGATGCACTTGCTCGGAAGTGTTACTACCGCCGAATAAAGCATGAACTATTTTTTCTGTCCGTTTCGCGTCCAAACCCATCGTCCGAGCCGTATTTTGTAAAATATAACTCCGTTGCGATCCCGTATCCATGAGCGCCCTAACTTTCTTGATACCGTTCACACCTTTAACAGATATGCGTAGAGTTTGTAAGAACACGTGCGTATTAGTCAGATTCGCGAGAGCACTATCAGTCTCTTTAACCTTTTCCTCGCGATCAGGGCTGCTTTTATGAGATGGCAACTCTGGACAAACTAGGATGACGTGAGATTTACCACAAATGACGCATCTTAAACGGAGTTTACACCTTCGCGCGTTATGTCCTGTTCTTAAACATTTAAAGCAGGCATTTTTCTCTGATAACAAATTTCTTTTCCGTTCTAAACTCAAGTTTTGTGCCTTAAAACAATTAGCATTGTCATGCTGCCCATTACAAAAAATACACTTGGCAACCTCGCAATTAATCAGACCCGCCGCTGTTGCTGATTTCGGATCAGCTGACGCGATTTTGCGAACATTGTTATATTTATTTTTCTCTTCCCGCCGCTCATTGCTTACCACGCTAGTGCTAGAAACATTTAGGCCGAATCCCTCGGTTGCTAAGCTCACCTTCTGTTCGTGTTCAACCTCGTTTTGTAAAAACTTCATCAAACTTCGTAAACGTATTTCTAACGAAAAATCTTCAGAAGCTTCATGTGAATCTTCGTGTAAAGGTCGCAAAAATTCCGAAGATCTATGCCAAAGTCTAATCATATCTTCTGGCAAACAAGATTCTATAAGAGGGTATAAAATAGCGGCATATTTTTCAGACGTAATACCGAAAGTCTCCAAAGAACGTAATTGACTTTCGATGTTATCATACAGTACTGAAATATTCGACTGAGAGTTTGAGGTCTTATTTAAAACGAGTCTCAACAACTCTCTCACATAAACTTCGATTTGTAAGTCTTCCCTGCCAAATCTCGATTGCAAACTTTTTATAATTTTACTGTAATTGTCTGCTACCGCGGGGAAACTTTCAACTATTTGACGGGCTTTACTACCTGGAACAGTGGCTTGTGTTAAATATATTCGGCTTACAATTGCCATTTCTATCTCAGATTTTTAATATTATTATTTTTATCCAAGACAGCTGGCGTCAGACGTTTTTTGACATTCGGTGGTTTTTTTGAGTTGTTGTAATTAATTAAAAAAATCCTTCGAAGTGCGTTGAATAACCTCGAAGCAGTGCAGATGCACACGTGTTCCATTTCGTTTTGTACACACGTTCATGTTTGATTAAAAGATATTTCTTTCTCTGAACTTGTACTATTTTACTTACGAACCGTGATCTCAACGTAAAGTAATTCGTTTGACATCCTCACGTAACATTGTGGCGACCGTGACAGGACTAGTTTGGAGAAGAAGTCTTTTTCTTGTGGTAAATAACGTGGTTGTATAGTGATTTCGTAGTTTTTCGATACAAACTCATTCTCGACGCGATAAGTGGTATTCACCGGGTGGACATTAATCGTGTAGTCGGTACCTAGAGTTTTGTGAAAATGTCTACGGATAAAAAACGTCGAATGGTGCTTCGCGGACTTTTTACAAAAAAGGCTAACCTTTTAGACGATTTGTTGGCTGTGCCGGGCGACGATCGTGACATGCAACAAATTGACATTGAATGGGAATTAATACAAGAAAAGTTTTCCGATCTGTCTGTTGTGGAAGGTAACATTTTTGAAGCGCTGGTTGAGGAGGCTACGGAGGCCGAGTTGACCAAAGAAATGGAGGACTTCGATTGCTATCGCAAGCGTCTTGCAGAATTAAAGCGTAAGTGTTTGGTGACGGGTCCAGGGTCAGTTATATCGGCTTCTATGTCTGCTAGTCCTAGAGGTAAGCGAAAATTCAAATTACCTGTTGTAGAATTGAAAAAGTTTAATGGCGACTTGAAACAGTGGTTACCGTTTTGGTCACAATTTAGAAAAATACACGATGATCCAGATATTGATTTAGATGACAAGATCGGGTATTTAACACAAGCCACTGTTCCAGGTAGTAAAGCCCGTCAAATAGTTGAAAGTTTCCCCGCGGTAGCAGACAATTACAGTAAAATTATAAAAAGTTTGCAATCGAGATTTGGCAGGGAAGACTTACAAATCGAAGTTTATGTGAGAGAGTTGTTGAGACTCGTTTTAAATAAGACCTCAAACTCTCAGTCGAATATTTCAGTACTGTATGATAACATCGAAAGTCAATTACGTTCTTTGGAGACTTTCGGTATTACGTCTGAAAAATATGCCGCTATTTTATACCCTCTTATAGAATCTTGTTTGCCAGAAGATATGATTAGACTTTGGCATAGATCTTCGGAATTTTTGCGACCTTTACACGAAGATTCACATGAAGCTTCTGAAGATTTTTCGTTAGAAATACGTTTACGAAGTTTGATGAAGTTTTTACAAAACGAGGTTGAACACGAACAGAAGGTGAGCTTAGCAACCGAGGGATTCGGCCTAAATGTTTCTAGCACTAGCGTGGTAAGCAATGAGCGGCGGGAAGAGAAAAATAAATATAACAATGTTCGCAAAATCGCGTCAGCTGATCCGAAATCAGCAACAGCGGCGGGTCTGATTAATTGCGAGGTTGCCAAGTGTATTTTTTGTAATGGGCAGCATGACAATGCTAATTGTTTTAAGGCACAAAACTTGAGTTTAGAACGGAAAAGAAATTTGTTATCAGAGAAAAATGCCTGCTTTAAATGTTTAAGAACAGGACATAACGCGCGAAGGTGTAAACTCCGTTTAAGATGCGTCATTTGTGGTAAATCTCACGTCATCCTAGTTTGTCCAGAGTTGCCATCTCATAAAAGCAGCCCTGATCGCGAGGAAAAGGTTAAAGAGACTGATAGTGCTCTCGCGAATCTGACTAATACGCACGTGTTCTTACAAACTCTACGCATATCTGTTAAAGGTGTGAACGGTATCAAGAAAGTTAGGGCGCTCATGGATACGGGATCGCAACGGAGTTATATTTTACAAAATACGGCTCGGACGATGGGTTTGGACGCGAAACGGACAGAAAAAATAGTTCATGCTTTATTCGGCGGTAGTAACACTTCCGAGCAAGTGCATCAGGTTTACGAAATAGCAGTGGGCGACGGTGTTCACTCCTGTCATTTTGATGCACTCGATCAACCCGTTATATGTAATGACATTTCGCCTATTTTTAAAGGTCCTTGGTTAGACGAATTAAAATACTTGAATATATCCCTTAGTGATGTAGGGGATCCAGCACCAATAGAACTTTTACTCGGCGCGGACGTCATAGGGAAGTTGTATACAGGGCAAAAATATCAACTTCCGTGTGGTCTTGTAGCTGTGGAGACAACTTTAGGTTGGACGTTGATGGGAAAGGTTCCCTTTTGTTCGTCTGAGGTCAATACGTCTATGTTAGTTTTTTCTTTATTTGTGAAAGATCGTACTGTTTCGAATTTATGGGACTTGGATGTTATTGGTATAACCGATCCTATAGAAAAGGGTACAAAACAGGAGATCGTGGAGGAAACCAGAGCATATTTTGATCAAACCACTCGACTTGACGACAATAATAGATACGAGGTTAGGTTGCCCTGGCTCGCGAATCATCCCCCTATCTCCAATAATTATGCTGTTGCTAAACAGAGGCTAGGTCGCACTATAGCCAAGTTGCAAGCTTCTGAGAGGTATGAATCCTACAATTCAGTTTTTCAAGAGTGGCTTTCTGAGGATATAATTGAGGTGGTGCCAGAGTCTGACGATAATAAGGTGGTCTACTATCTCCCCCATAGGCCAGTTATTAAAGACAGTAGTGAGACGACCAAAATTAGGCCTGTCTTTGATGCTTCATCACACGAGAAAAATTGTCCGTCTTTGAATCAGTGTTTAGAAATAGGCCCTAATATGATAGAATTGATTCCTGATGTGTTACTCCGTTTTAGACAACAGAGAATTGCCGTCGTCTCAGATATTCGCAAGGCTTTCTTACAAATTAGTGTTGCTTCTGTAGATAGGGATTTTCTAAGATTTCTATGGATAGGTAAGGAGGGCCAAACAATAATTTATCGCCATAAAAGAGTCGTCTTTGGAGTAAGCAGTAGTCCTTTTCTTCTTGGAGCTACTATCGATTTTCATTTAAAACAGGCCAAGGAAAAATGTTGTCACCCAGATTCTTTAGATGTCATCGAAAAGTTGTCGAATAGTTTTTATGTTGATAATTGCATAACTAGTGTTCCTGATCAAGTGACTTTGCGAAAATTCGTGTCCGAAGCAACCCAATTGATGGGGAATGCCCAGATGGATTTAAGAGGGTGGGAGTCTTCGGGCAACAGCCACACTACTATTCCCGTCCTAGGTCTTCTTTGGGACACTAAAAGAGACTGTCTGTCTATCAATACGGAATCTTTAAATGGGATTACGAAAATTAAAAATGAAGTTGTGACGAAACGATTGATACTTTCTTTGGCCCAACGCCTGTTCGATGTTATTGGTTTTACATCTCCCGTGTCTCTAATACCCAAGTTGTTGATTCAGGGTCTTTGGGAGAAGCGCCAAGGGTGGGACGTTCCAGTGACTGATGACATTGCTAAAGTCTTTTACAAGTGGGTGGAGGAGCTTCAACAGCTGTCAAAAATTAGCATTCGAAGGTGGATACAAGCAGGCCCTAATGAGGCTGAATGTTGGAGTTTACATACCTTTTCGGACGCTAGTAAAAAGGCCTATGCTGCCGCGGTATTTCTAAGGGTTGAAATCAACTCAGTTGTTAGCGTTCATTTGATCGCCGCCAGAGCCCGGGTAGCTCCATTAAAAAAGGCTTCTATCCCACGTCTTGAACTCCTGGCCGCTACAATTGCCGCACGTCTGTATTCTTCTATAAAGAAAGAATTTCCTCAAAATCTGAATTCATATTTTTGGAGTGACTCAACCTCTGTGTTATCCTGGATTCGACGTTCTGAAGAGTGGTCGGTGTTTGTGTCTAATCGAGTACGGGAAATTCGCCAATTAACTAATGCTGATCAGTGGTTCCATGTTCCGGGTACGCAGAATCCCGCCGATTTACCCTCTAGAGGTTGTTCCAGCAAACAGTTAGTTGAATCCAAATGGTGGGAGGGACCAAAGTGGTTGTTAAATACTGACACATGGCCTCAACAAGAGATACAATTTAATGAGGAGGAAGTCAATAAAGAGAGAAGAAAACGAATAGTCTGTGCTCTGCTGAATAACACATCTGATAATTGGCGTTTTTATTATTTTTCAAAGTACGAAAAACTTGTTAGGATGATGGCTTGGATTTTCCGTTTTGTACACAATGCGCGTTGCTTTCGAACGGAATTGGACCGTCGTCACGGGGAACTAACTGCGGAGGAGGTCGATGAGGCCGAGATATTTGTACTCCGGGTAGTACAAAGTGAATCGTTTGACGTAAACTCTAAACAAATTTCTTCGCTAAACCCGTTTCATGACAAATCTGGACTTATTCGTATTAAAACGCGCATCGCGGAAAGGCCGGATAGTATGAACTTTCGTATGCCTGCAGTATTGCCCGGTGATCATAACGTGGTTCGCAAAATTATTTTTGACCTTCATCGAAGATCGTGTCATGTCGGTATACAAGGACTTTTAAGTTTACTGCGCGAAAAATATTGGATTCTTGGCGGCAGGCGCGTAGTACGGTCGGTCCTATCTCAGTGCACGGTATGCAAAAGACAAAATTCTAAACCTCTCGTCGTCAGCACCCCTTCTCTGCCTCTTGATCGAGTTCGCGACGCGAAAGTGTTCGAAGTTATCGGCGTGGACTTAGCGGGACCTCTATTTTTGAGGGACGGTGAGAAGGCTTGGGTTTGCCTTTTTACGTGCGCAGTTTACCGCGCTGTCCATTTAGAACTGATTACTTCCTTGACCACGAATTGTTTCGTTCAAGGTTTTCGTCGTTTTATCGCGAGACGTGGTCGTCCGAGAGTCGTATACAGTGACAATGGAACGAATTTTGTAGGACTGGATAATGGTTTAAGACAATTAGATTGGAAGGCGGTAGCAGATTTTAGCACCGTCCAGAGAATCAAATGGCGATTCAATCCCCCTGGTGCGCCGTGGTGGGGTGGATTCTGGGAACGTCTCATCGGAATGATGAAAAGACTTTTACGGAAAACGCTAGGTCACGCGTCGCTAAATTATGAGGACTTATTGACTGTCTTGTGCGAGTGCGAGAACATTATTAATTCGCGGCCGTTGACTTACGTTTCCAACGAGCCGGAGGAATTCGCCGCTTTAACGCCTGCAATGTTTCTGAAGGAGTCAGGTACAGCAGATCTCGATGTTCTGGAGAAGACCTCCCTTTGTCGAAAGTTACGACATCGACAGCAGTTGCGAGATCATTTGCAAAAGCGATTCCGCAATGAATACCTCGCGCAACTTAGTTTTCATTGCAAAAATAAATCTTCTAGCCCAATATCAGTGGGAGATATCGTTTTAATAGGTAGTGACAACAGCAAGCGGATAGACTGGCCCCTTGGAAGGGTCGTCGAACTTCTACCTGGAAAAGATGGCGAGACACGTGTGGTTCGTCTACGGACCGCTAGTGGTCAACTCCTTAGGCCACTTCAACGTCTTTATCCTTTGGAGTCAGTAGGGTCCGTTGCTGTATCCGAGGTCGAGCCTACTGAAAACGCTGAAGAAGATAGTGCGGGAGTGACTCAAAGCAGAGCACCCGTTGTTAGTGAAAGTGCGGGAGTGACCCAAAGCAGAGTACCCGTCGTTGGTGAAATTTCGGGAGTGCCTAGCCAAGCAACTCGACGCGGTCGTTTAGTTAAGTTACCCGTTAGGTTTAGGTAATTTTATATTGTATTTGAGAAACCTCTGTATCGTTCCTCAAAGGTGGGAGGATGTTGTATATTCGGCTTACAATTGCCATTTCTATCTCAGATTTTTAATATTATTATTTTTATCCAAGACAGCTGGCGTCAGACGTTTTTTGACATTCGGTGGTTTTTTTGAGTTGTTGTAATTAATTAAAAAAATCCTTCGAAGTGCGTTGAATAACCTCGAAGCAGTGCAGATGCACACGTGTTCCATTTCGTTTTGTACACACGTTCATGTTTGATTAAAAGATATTTCTTTCTCTGAACTTGTACTATTTTACTTACGAACCGTGATCTCAACGTAAAGTAATTCGTTTGACATCCTCACGTAACACTTACTGATCTATAAAGACATACTTTACTTTTGAGTTAAAGGTATATTTTCTTCATTTATCTACCATATTTTGGCTTGAGTAAAGACATACTATTTAGAAATCTTCAGTGTAGGTTGGCAATCGAATATATTCTGAACATCTATTTATAATATATTAGCTGTTATCGCCATGTGTTTTGTATGTTAAATCCGAGTGTTTGATCTTGCTTTGTTTACGTTGGTTTGGTATTATGGTACTATGTTTATTCAAATTTATTTGAATAAGTTTTAATACATCATTTATCTCCAATGTTTACAAGTGATTATTTGTTGGATGACAATTACAATTGGCGTTGACAGCCGGGTCTTGGAGAGAAGCGTTCGTTCGTCATGCCGCTGAGTGTAGTCGTACTTGATGTTAGGCGTTGCTCTGTGACTTTACGAGTCCACAGACAACTAAGTTTGTCGCGCTGATGTTGTCGGTATAGGTAGAGCGTTTGCTCTGTGACTTTACGAGTCCACAGACAACTAAGTTTGTCGCGCTGATGTTGTCGGCATAGATAGAGCAATGCTCTGTGACTTTAAGAGTCCACAGACAACTTAGTTTGTCGCGCCGATGTCAGCATAGAAAGAGCAATGCTCTGTGACCTTAAGAGTCCACAGACAACTCAGTTTGTCGCGCCGAGGTTGGCGGCAGACATAGAGCGTTCGCTCTGTGACTCTACGAGTCCATAGACAAATGTCGATCCGCTTTACGGAATTGTTAGAGCGTTTATTCGATGCTACTCAGGAGTGTAGGCTGTTTTACTCGCGAATGCATATTGACTTATATGGAGGGAAGTGTAGCACTTTATGATTTGATCTGTGCGGAACACGCTCGGTGTAGTGAGCAGTGTAGTTCGGATGTATGTTTCGGGTAGGTTTCTTTATGGTAGTATTCTGTATTGACGTTGAGGAAGTGTCAGTCACCCTTCTTTCCGGTGTGGGCTCCTACTTGATAGTTGGGTTCGAAAAGTGCATGGAGCTTGAATCTGAATTTTATGATTGGCTGCTTAGTCATCTCCTGCTGGGATTTATAGGTTCTCGTTCTGAATGAGTTGTGGAATATACGGCTAGTATTTTGGTTCTACGGGAGTTCGTATTGTTGAAGAATTCCGTCCTGTTCTGGAAGCCGTTTTCACAAACCCTTATAGGGGATATATTGCACTAAAACTATTGTAAGTATTTTCTCTACTTACTGATTTCGCATCACTATGTATTACCACTATTTAAAGGAAATCGCCAACGTGAAGTTTTGAAATTGAAGGCGTGCCACATGCTGTTGTTGGTTCGTTATTTGTTGGTAGCCGCCCAATAAGAGGAAAATTTTGAGTATTGGACCCTTTTTGGAAAAGGTATGTCTCATAGATTTGTAGTTTTTGTAGATAAAACAGTTGGTGGTAAAATACCACCTGTTGATTGTAAATTTTTGATTAAGACAGTCTATTCTGTTACCCTGTGTATATTTTGTTTTCTTTGCCCGTTTTAGTCTAACGAATACTATAATTCGTGGGTGGTTCTTCAAACTTACCCTGGTTACAACCAAAAACAGTTTATTTTAGATGCTTATCGCATTCTTATTATTTGATTTAAATTCAGTGTAGTATACTGTTACTGACACTGTTGATTGTAAGTAGACCTTATGACTACTTTGTGGGTTTGATTAAGTTAATTGGGGTTGATTTTGACTTGTACGTTACTTCTGGCATAGGCCGAGACAAGCTTAACTTGTCGAGGTGTTTGATTGGTTCCTGTATAGGCTCAGTTTTTAGCTGATACCTGTTTTAATTTTTAAGGGTTCACCGGTGGGGCCAGGGTATACTTACCATCCTCAAGATACACACTTCACCTGTGGGGCCAGATTATACACACTTCACCTGTGGGGCCAGATACACACTTCGGGTTATTTGGAGTTTACCTGGTAGATCGATGGTGATGTCTTCTGCAGTTTGCTGCTACTTGTCAACAACTTCTTGAAGAAGACCACATTGAGGGTAACCTGGTATCGGGGGTTTTTCTGGTTTATTTACTTATTTTTACTTTAGGCTTTACGCCAATATGTATATGCATTAGCTAGGTAGTTTCTACTGATTTAGTTTATTATGCAATTGTAATGGTGGAAATTAATAGTTTGCGGTAAATTTTCATAATTTTATCCACTTGCGCATGCGTCTCTGCCTTGGTACCAACGCCTTGACTACGGTGTCGCCTTATATGGAATTGTTTTTTTTCATAAACTTTACACTACTTTTCAGCTAACATATAATTGAAAGTTTTTTTTGAATCTGTATTGGTACACTCGAACAGCCATATTAATTTCCCACTACGTAAGGTCAATTAACTGGAATTTAATTGTTAATCATTTGTTTTTTTATTATGTGTGACAGAGGTTCTCACTATTTTCTTTAAGTGGGGGGGGCATTAGCTAATAATTGTAAAATATCCCTTAAGGATATCAGGTATTTTTTTTCTGGTTATTATAAGGAACATAAGCTGAGGTTTGCCTTTTATTTTCATCCCTTGTTTTACTGGGTTATCGGGGGAAATTCGTCGTGCTAGGCCAAAGTGGAAAACTCAGTTGGCGCCCACACAAGTTGTCTACTATTTTGCCCGGAAGATCAATAAGAGGGATCCACCCCTACCTCCGTTCTGAGCGACGTCGAAGGCCTAAGGTTGTCACCGGAGCAACCGAAACTTATGTAACCAAGTAGACAAATTTATTCACAATCTTGCACTTTTTTTTAATCAATTCAATTTTACGACTTTATTCTTATTTGGGCTTGAGCTCAATTTGTAAGGTTACAGCACTAACATCAAACAACATAAACGTCAAACACACATTTAAAATGACGTGGAGGTATCGATATCGACTTCCACTTTCTCGTTTCTTCGTATAACTCCTTATGACGAACTTCTTCTCGCCTTCCAAACTTCTAAGACACTTCACCTCTATCGATCTGATAGAGATACTACAAAAGTGAACAAAAACCGACACAGTGCACCGAAAACATTTTGAACCGCAAGCAAAAAATCACAATCAATCACCTTAACATCGAAAAATGGCCGACGAACACCCGAAAAGGCAAAGGCTGACGATACAAAGCTAGGAGGTGCACTGACTGGTGGAACTAAATGAACAAAAAGCACTACCACTAGTGTACTACTTCTACTTCTACTTCAAGGGGAGTACTTTTCAGTGCACTTGTTTCGGATTCAATTTATGAAAAAAACTAGAAATAAAAAATTTTCATGAGTTTTTTGTTCTCTATTCTAGTCCACTTGGATGATGCATGCAGGTTTTTTGTGGTTTCCCTGCATCTCAGTTGGGACAATAATCGGTACAGCGCAGCGATATATTGTGACAATCAATCAAATGACTATCTTAAAGGTATTCAGCCACAACTGTCCCTACTACCTAGACTTTCAAATAACTTTTTTTCAGACCAAACCATGAAGAGGACGCGATCCCCCATAGAATCAAATTTGCTTTTCAATTAAAATTGAATCAAATTCAAATGGTAAAATCATGCTCGAACCAAAAAAATTACTGAACTGCCAATAACCCTATGGTTAGCGCAGTATATTATGTTAATTTAACCCTTAACCAGTAGTATGTGTCCGACTGACACATACTGTTTTCACTTTTGCAATAATTGTGAACGTTCCCAGCTATTTGTCTACCCCATCCTCAAGGTATCCTCCTCACGTGACCTTAGGCGACAGATAACACTAAATACTACCAGATGTGGTTTGTAGTTTGTTCAGCAGAACTCAATTGTGAATAGCTACGGAGTCTGGTGGACACATACTACCCGAAACGTTAAAAAATTTCAGTGTCTCTTAGGCACATACTTCTAGATACGAAACAAAATAATAGGTAAAATATTTAGTTTTTGTTTAATTGCACAGCACTATTACACAGACTTTCCAGGCCTGTTGCCATACATGCAATGGATTCAGTTCCAAGTACATCTGATGGTTGTAGTAATTCCAAGCGATGTAGAGAAGAAGTTTTTTACTATAATGATCCTAATTTTGAAGCAAAATTTATGAATTGATGAGACGAACTAGAGGAAGAAGACGATTATACACTAGATGAACCCATAGACAATTCGGATGATGATCCAAATTACGAGGAACAGCCAGAAATACACGATAGGAATGGTGACTCTGATGAAAATGGATATGATAGCGAAATAGATGATACTGATAATCAAAATAGAACTCCTGTCCATACCACGCAAGACAAACCCAATTCATTACCGGAATATTTCTTGGGCAAAAATGGTTTCAAATGGAGTACTACAGAGCCACCAACGAGGCTGAAAATAGCACAACGTAACATTGTGAGAGGCATTCCGGGAATGACTAGTACTGTACGAGCGTTAGACACTAAACCTCAAGTGGAAGATATTTGGGCACTTTTATTTGACCAAGAAATGGTTCAGGAGATTATTCATTGGACCAACGTTAAACTTGAGGTTGTTAGGGCAGGAATGAACGAACATCAGAAAAGTAATTTTAGAGCGACAAATGAATTGGAAATGAATCCGCTCTTTGGTCTGTTTATGTTAACAGCAATTTATAAGTCTAACCGCGAAGACGTGCGATCATTGTTTTCAACGAAATGTACCTTTATCCTTATAGGTGCTCTGCGCTTTGACAATGCAGCTACCAGGGAAGAAAGGAAAAAAGATGACCCAGCAGCTGCTATTACAAGAATATTTCAACGCTTTATAAATAATTGTCAGAAACTGTATTCCTTGGGGTTTTATGCTTGCGTTGATGAAATGCTTATCCTTTTGTTGAAATCCTTTTGTAAATACGCCTTAAGTGCGCTCAAATCCTTCACCTACCACTGTTTACTGTTTTACTATTGACACATGTCAATGAAGAAGACAGATGACAGGAAGAAAAATAAGGTTGATATAAAGTTACATGTTATACAAATCTATAAAAATGTATAATACATAAGTAGAATCCTACATTTAGTTTAAATAAATACAAAAGGTTATGGGCCCAGAGAAGAGAATCAAATAATATTTTACTTAATTACAGTTACCTGTAAATAATTGTCATATAAGTAAAGCGTGATCTATAGACGTCAAAAAATAATAGTTCAATACTATTAAACGCTTTACAAAATTAGAAAAATTAATTTCAAAAGAGCAGACCGTCCACTAAGAAGCAACAACTACTTCTCGGGCTATATGCCCCGACAGACATTGAATTACACTTCTAAAGTAAACGGGGTTGGTATATCTGTTAAGATAGAACCAACCATTCTGGTTTGCGATCAGAAGGAATAACATCACTTGTGGACCGGTTTCGGCGTTTTTGCGCCTCATCAGCACAAGGTAGATGCCACTCGTCCAAGAGCTCTGAGAGCATAATCCTGGACTAGAGACTACGTCGATACCACACCAACACATTAGCCTTAGTAAAGGAAATGCTAAGAGTGCGATATCGGCGACATCTCTACATCTAATCACAAACCAAAATTCTATATCGACAAAAAACCATCTCGGTTTTGTAGGTATTTACTTAATTACAGTTACCTGTAAATAATTGTCATATAAGTAAAGCGTGATCTATAGACGTCAAAAAATAATAGTTCAATACTATTAAACGCTTTACAAAATTAGAAAAATTAATTTCAAAAGAGCAGACCGTCCACTAAGAAGCAACAACTACTTCTCGGGCTATATGCCCCGACAGACATTGAATTACACTTCTAAAGTAAACGGGGTTGGTATATCTGTTAAGATAGAACCAACCATTCTGGTTTGCGATCAGAAGGAATAACATCACTTGTGGACCGGTTTCGGCGTTTTTGCGCCTCATCAGCACAAGGTAGATGCCACTCGTCCAAGAGCTCTGAGAGCATAATCCTGGACTAGAGACTACGTCGATACCACACCAACACATTAGCCTTAGTAAAGGAAATGCTAAGAGTGCGATATCGGCGACATCTCTACATCTAATCACAAACCAAAATTCTATATCGACAAAAAACCATCTCGGTTTTGTTGGTATTTACTTAATTACAGTTACCTGTAAATAATTGTCATATAAGTAAAGCGTGATCTATAGACGTCAAAAAATAATAGTTCAATACTATTAAACGCTTTACAAAATTAGAAAAATTAATTTCAAAAGAGCAGACCGTCCACTAAGAAGCAACAACTACTTCTCGGGCTATATGCCCCGACAGACATTGAATTACACTTCTAAAGTAAACGGGGTTGGTATATCTGTTAAGATAGAACCAACCATTCTGGTTTGCGATCAGAAGGAATAACATCACTTGTGGACCGGTTTCGGCGTTTTTGCGCCTCATCAGCACAAGGTAGATGCCACTCGTCCAAGAGCTCTGAGAGCATAATCCTGGACTAGAGACTACGTCGATACCACACCAACACATTAGCCTTAGTAAAGGAAATGCTAAGAGTGCGATATCGGCGACATCTCTACATCTAATCACAAACCAAAATTCTATATCGACAAAAAACCATCTCGGTTTTGTAGGTATTTACTTAATTACAGTTACCTGTAAATAATTGTCATATAAGTAAAGCGTGATCTATAGACGTCAAAAAATAATAGTTCAATACTATTAAACGCTTTACAAAATTAGAAAAATTAATTTCAAAAGAGCAGACCGTCCACTAAGAAGCAACAACTACTTCTCGGGCTATATGCCCCGACAGACATTGAATTACACTTCTAAAGTAAACGGGGTTGGTATATCTGTTAAGATAGAACCAACCATTCTGGTTTGCGATCAGAAGGAATAACATCACTTGTGGACCGGTTTCGGCGTTTTTGCGCCTCATCAGCACAAGGTAGATGCCACTCGTCCAAGAGCTCTGAGAGCATAATCCTGGACTAGAGACTACGTCGATACCACACCAACACATTAGCCTTAGTAAAGGAAATGCTAAGAGTGCGATATCGGCGACATTTCTACATCTAATCACTAACCAAAATTCTATATCGACAAAAAACCATCTCGGTTTTGTAGGTATTTACTTAATTACAGTTACCTGTAAATAATTGTCATATAAGTAAAGCGTGATCTATAGACGTCAAAAAATAATAGTTCAATACTATTAAACGCTTTACAAAATTAGAAAAATTAATTTCAAAAGAGCAGACCGTCCACTAAGAAGCAACAACTACTTCTCGGGCTATATGCCCCGACAGACATTGAATTACACTTCTAAAGTAAACGGGGTTGGTATATCTGTTAAGATAGAACCAACCATTCTGGTTTGCGATCAGAAGGAATAACATCACTTGTGGACCGGTTTCGGCGTTTTTGCGCCTCATCAGCACAAGGTAGATGCCACTCGTCCAAGAGCTCTGAGAGCATAATCCTGGACTAGAGACTACGTCGATACCACACCAACACATTAGCCTTAGTAAAGGAAATGCTAAGAGTGCGATATCGGCGACATCTCTACATCTAATCACAAACCAAAATTCTATATCGACAAAAAACCATCTCGGTTTTGTAGGTATTTACTTAATTACAGTTACCTGTAAATAATTGTCATATAAGTAAAGCGTGATCTATAGACGTCAAAAAATAATAGTTCAATACTATTAAACGCTTTACAAAATTAGAAAAATTAATTTCAAAAGAGCAGACCGTCCACTAAGAAGCAACAACTACTTCTCGGGCTATATGCCCCGACAGACATTGAATTACACTTCTAAAGTAAACGGGGTTGGTATATCTGTTAAGATAGAACCAACCATTCTGGTTTGCGATCAGAAGGAATAACATCACTTGTGGACCGGTTTCGGCGTTTTTGCGCCTCATCAGCACAAGGTAGATGCCACTCGTCCAAGAGCTCTGAGAGCATAATCCTGGACTAGAGACTACGTCGATACCACACCAACACATTAGCCTTAGTAAAGGAAATGCTAAGAGTGCGATATCGGCGACATCTCTACATCTAATCACAAACCAAAATTCTATATCGACAAAAAACCATCTCGGTTTTGTAGGTATTTACTTAATTACAGTTACCTGTAAATAATTGTCATATAAGTAAAGCGTGATCTATAGACGTCAAAAAATAATAGTTCAATACTATTAAACGCTTTACAAAATTAGAAAAATTAATTTCAAAAGAGCAGACCGTCCACTAAGAAGCAACAACTACTTCTCGGGCTATATGCCCCGACAGACATTGAATTACACTTCTAAAGTAAACGGGGTTGGTATATCTGTTAAGATAGAACCAACCATTCTGGTTTGCGATCAGAAGGAATAACATCACTTGTGGACCGGTTTCGGCGTTTTTGCGCCTCATCAGCACAAGGTAGATGCCACTCGTCCAAGAGCTCTGAGAGCATAATCCTGGACTAGAGACTACGTCGATACCACACCAACACATTAGCCTTAGTAAAGGAAATGCTAAGAGTGCGATATCGGCGACATCTCTACATCTAATCACAAACCAAAATTCTATATCGACAAAAAACCATCTCGGTTTTGTAGGTATTTACTTAATTACAGTTACCTGTAAATAATTGTCATATAAGTAAAGCGTGATCTATAGACGTCAAAAAATAATAGTTCAATACTATTAAACGCTTTACAAAATTAGAAAAATTAATTTCAAAAGAGCAGACCGTCCACTAAGAAGCAACAACTACTTCTCGGGCTATATGCCCCGACAGACATTGAATTACACTTCTAAAGTAAACGGGGTTGGTATATCTGTTAAGATAGAACCAACCATTCTGGTTTGCGATCAGAAGGAATAACATCACTTGTGGACCGGTTTCGGCGTTTTTGCGCCTCATCAGCACAAGGTAGATGCCACTCGTCCAAGAGCTCTGAGAGCATAATCCTGGACTAGAGACTACGTCGATACCACACCAACACATTAGCCTTAGTAAAGGAAATGCTAAGAGTGCGATATCGGCGACATCTCTACATCTAATCACAAACCAAAATTCTATATCGACAAAAAACCATCTCGGTTTTGTAGGTATTTACTTAATTACAGTTACCTGTAAATAATTGTCATATAAGTAAAGCGTGATCTATAGACGTCAAAAAATAATAGTTCAATACTATTAAACGCTTTACAAAATTAGAAAAATTAATTTCAAAAGAGCAGACCGTCCACTAAGAAGCAACCCCGTTTACTTTAGAAGTGTAATTCAATGTCTGTCGGGGCATATAGCCCGAGAAGTAGTTGTTGCTTCTTAGTGGACGGTCTGCTCTTTTGAAATTAGTTTTTCTAATTTTGTAAAGCGTTTAATAGTATTGAACTATTATTTTTTGACGTCTATAGATCACGCTTTACTTATATGACAATTATTTACAGGTAACTGTAATTAAGTAAATACCTACAAAACCGAGATGGTTTTTTGTCGATATAGAATTTTGGTTTGTGATTAGATGTAGAGATGTCGCCGATATCGCACTCTTAGCATTTCCTTTACTAAGGCTAATGTGTTGGTGTGGTATCGACGTAGTCTCTAGTCCAGGATTATGCTCTCAGAGCTCTTGGACGAGTGGCATCTACCTTGTGCTGATGAGGCGCAAAAACGCCGAAACCGGTCCACAAGTGATGTTATTCCTTCTGATCGCAAACCAGAATGGTTGGTTCTATCTTAACAGATATACCAACCCCGTTTACTTTAGAAGTGTAATTCAATGTCTGTCGGGGCATATAGCCCGAGAAGTAGTTGTTGCTTCTTAGTGGACGGTCTGCTCTTTTGAAATTAATTTTTCTAATTTTGTAAAGCGTTTAATAGTATTGAACTATTATTTTTTGACGTCTATAGATCACGCTTTACTTATATGACAATTATTTACAGGTAACTGTAATTAAGTAAATACCTACAAAACCGAGATGGTTTTTTGTCGATATAGAATTTTGGTTTGTGATTAGATGTAGAGATGTCGCCGATATCGCACTCTTAGCATTTCCTTTACTAAGGCTAATGTGTTGGTGTGGTATCGACGTAGTCTCTAGTCCAGGATTATGCTCTCAGAGCTCTTGGACGAGTGGCATCTACCTTGTGCTGATGAGGCGCAAAAACGCCGAAACCGGTCCACAAGTGATGTTATTCCTTCTGATCGCAAACCAGAATGGTTGGTTCTATCTTAACAGATATACCAACCCCGTTTACTTTAGAAGTGTAATTCAATGTCTGTCGGGGCATATAGCCCGAGAAGTAGTTGTTGCTTCTTAGTGGACGGTCTGCTCTTTTGAAATTAATTTTTCTAATTTTGTAAAGCGTTTAATAGTATTGAACTATTATTTTTTGACGTCTATAGATCACGCTTTACTTATATGACAATTATTTACAGGTAACTGTAATTAAGTAAATACCTACAAAACCGAGATGGTTTTTTGTCGATATAGAATTTTGGTTTGTGATTAGATGTAGAGATGTCGCCGATATCGCACTCTTAGCATTTCCTTTACTAAGGCTAATGTGTTGGTGTGGTATCGACGTAGTCTCTAGTCCAGGATTATGCTCTCAGAGCTCTTGGACGAGTGGCATCTACCTTGTGCTGATGAGGCGCAAAAACGCCGAAACCGGTCCACAAGTGATGTTATTCCTTCTGATCGCAAACCAGAATGGTTGGTTCTATCTTAACAGATATACCAACCCCGTTTACTTTAGAAGTGTAATTCAATGTCTGTCGGGGCATATAGCCCGAGAAGTAGTTGTTGCTTCTTAGTGGACGGTCTGCTCTTTTGAAATTAATTTTTCTAATTTTGTAAAGCGTTTAATAGTATTGAACTATTATTTTTTGACGTCTAAATAATATTTTGTCGGAGAAGTGAAGGCTTAAATTTTTTAAGATTGAGGTTACGTGTGATCACGTGAAAACAATTTCAAGAAACTACTGAGAATATACCTATAAGAAGAAAATGTCAGGAATTGGAAAAGGTTACCTTATCGAGCCGCTAAATGGCTTGAATTATCATAATTAGAAGTTCTGTATCGAATTGATATTGGCAGAGAATAACGTGAAAGATTGTGTGCTAGCTGCATTGATCTAAGAGAAGAAAGCAAGGTGAAAAAGGACAATGAAAATGCTTGGGAAATGTTGAAGGTCTTGAAAGAAAAGTATGAGAAAAAAGGATTACCTGGACTATTGTTCCTGAAAAAAAGTTATTATCAATGAAGCTAAAAGAAAGTGATAATCTTGTAACATTTATTGAAGAATTTGAAAAAATATTGAGACAATTAAAAGATGCTGGAGTAGAAGTAAAAGAAGATGATATTATATGCAGTTTGTTACTAAGTTTGCCACCATCGTTCGAGACCGTAGTTACTATATTAGAAAATATCCCAGGGCTTAAATATGAAACCGTAAAATCGAAACTGTTAGCTGAAAATGATAAAAGACAACTGAATACTCAGAATACCGTAAGCTCAAATAGTATCAAATGTGAATGTAACAGCATTTGTAAGTCAGGGTCCATGCTTCTCATGTGGGCAAAATTATCACTATAAAAGAGAATGCCCCACATATAGAAACAAACAGTCTAACAACTAGAATTCAGAGAAACGAATATTTCAAAATAGAGGAAGAGGACTTTACAGAAGTAGAGGTTTTTAAAGAGGAAGAGGATTTCAAAGAGGTTTTAGGAGTCAAACTGGCCATTACAACAATCCTAGAACCAATTTCGTACAACAGGAACAAGTGGAAGATAACACATTGATAGAAGATGAGAATAATGAAAATAAAATATGTTTTATGACAGATATGGAAGGTAATGATAAAGATAAACTGTGTAGTAAAGAAAATTTAACCTTTTTTGTTGACTCAGGTTGTACTGATCATATGATCAGCGATAAACAATATTTTTCTGAATTAATAATGTTGGACAATCCTATAAAGATTGCAATAGCAAAAAATTAAACTTATTTAAATGCTGTAGGTATAGGAAACATAGTAGTTTTAAGTGGTGAGGATAAAATTATTGAATGTAATATAAAAAATGTATTTTTTGTAAAGTTATTAGACAAAAATAAAAGATTGATAGGACAGGGAATCAGGAAAAATTTATATGAAATATCTTTTAGATTGAAAAAGCCATCTGAATGTCTAAATGTTGGAAGTAGTAATAATTTTATAAAATGGCATAGGCGTTATGCTCATGTAGGATTTACAGGGTTAAAACAAATTATTAAAAAAGAAATGGTTATAGGAATAAAGAAAGAAGTATTGAATTAAAATGTGGAATTTTGTGAGCCATGCGTTGAAGGTAAAATTACTCGTTTTTCATTTGGTACTGGTACAAAAGGTGCAAGGTTATTGGAGATTATACATACGGATGTATGTGGGCCAACTACCCCTTTAACATATGATGGATATAAATATTTCATAACCTTCATTGATGACTTTTCAAACTTTTCTATTGTATATTTGATTAAAAATAAGTGAAGTTTTTTAGAAATTGAAAGAATATATAAAAATGGTTTGAAATAAATTTAACAGTAAGAAATAGAAAATCAGATCTGGCAATGGCGGTGAGTACAATTCAGATAATAACAATGATTTTTGCCAGAACAAGGGGATTATATTAGACTATACTTGTCCTTATACTCCGGAACAGAATGGAAAGGACGAGCGGAAAAACCGAAGTTCAGTAGAAAGGGCTAGGGCAATATTAGTAGACTCAAGTATGACCAAAGAATTTTGAGGTGAAGCAATTTTGACATGTAATTATGTTATGAATAGAGTTATGACAACAAAATTAGGAAATAGAACTCCTCCAGAGTTGTGGTTGTAACGGTAAATGGCTGAAACCCCACAGGGCACCAGCTCGAAGGGCTCCGGCTAGAGACTCCTCTCAAGGGTGATTCGACCCCAAGTTTATGTCACTCAAGGATAACAGAAGGGTTGTAAAAATTGAGGGCGCCACTACATTTTTAACGATAAAAAGTAGTAAAAATTAAGGCGGAAAAGGTAGAAACGCCTTGTAAAATTCAAATGAAAGTTAATAATAAAAAAAAATTACCAAAAATAATACCGGGCGGTATCTCCCTCAACTTTTATAGTTGAGGATTTCTAATAAAATAAAAAAGAATTAAAAACAAATTTTCAATTTATTCTGCCACAGGAAATGAATAACGGAATTTGTACTTTTATAGGTACTTAGCTTAGATGAAGTGGTTTCCTGGAGAAGAAGTCAGGTCTTGATCTGAACTGATGTGTTCTGTTCTAGGGCGGTATTTTGATCTAGGGCTGTATCCTGGGGTTCTATCCTTGGGTTATATCCTAGGGTTATATTCTTGGGGTTATATTCTTGGGTTTATATCCTAGCCTAGGGGCTGTGCTTACCTAGAAGTACAGGTGGATCAGGGATATGTAGGAACTTAAATGTAATGGCACATTATGCTGGTCAGCTTTTCAGGTTAAAAAAAAGGAAGGCAGTTATTTGAAAGTCGAAAAAATTGATTTAATTTACTGGAAGCTTTCCAACATTATATGTCTCATGTTAAAACAGTAAAAATAGCAATTATCGGCTAAATTAAAAAAATATACTAATGATCCGAAAGAAGCTAATCATAACAAAAAGTTATTTATTTAGTTATATGAAAAAATATCGTGCTTAGGAAATATATGGAACCGGCACTGGCGTTAAGAAAGAATATTTTATAGGTTAACAGTTTATAAAAATGTTATTTTATAATTAAAAGAGTTATTTCGCAACTGAAAAAGCTTGAAAATGTTTGTATAAAAGTAGTACAGTGAATTAGAAAAGAATATTTGGCTTAAAACTACCATATTAGTATAAAAGAACAGTTTATGACCACGTGTTGAATTTAATTTCGTCTATCTCTCTAAAAAAATAAAGAATGCATACGAAAATTATATCAGACAGTACTTTAGAAGAAGCTTATTAATTATAAATTATGATTTTGAACTTACCACAGCAAAATTCATAAAATAGGTGCTTAAGAGATGAAAGATAGCGAAAGATGATCTTTCCCCGTAGCATTCTTAAATGGCAAGTTAACATACATATTTTATCCAGAAGGAATTGTGAATAAGCATAATAAGGTTCTAAAATTAAAAAAATCATTATATGGATTACGCCAATCATCAAAATGTTTTTAACCTGTTTTCAATAGAAATCATTTCATTTCTATTAAAAACAGGTTTTGAAAGATCGGAAAATGACTATTGCCTATATATATATATATATTGCGTAATACAAATGAAAATGTTTATTTAATATTATATGTAGATGATATAATCATAGCAGGTCCAATCTTATCAGATGTGAATGATATAAAAAGGAAATTGATGAATAAATTTGAAATGAAGGACAAGGGTCCAAATTAGAATTTTTTTGGGTTTAAGAATTAATTATGATCATGATAAAGGTATTCTAAGGATCGACCAATCGAGATACACAAATGGGATACTTAACCGGTTTAGAATGAATGATTGCAAGGGTTCAGCTTTACCTATAGACCCTAAACTTAATATAGCGTTAGGTAACGATTCTAAAATGTCAACCAAGAAACCTATAAGAGAACTCATAGGGTGTCTCATGTATCTGATGCTAGGCAGTAGGCCTGATATATGTTTCAGTGTAAACAACTTCGGTAGACTCCAAAATAAATCATCTGCTGAAGTTTGGAACCATTTAAAAAGAGTTTTGAGGTATTAAAGATTAACAGTCAATGTTGGCTTAGAATATGTTAGGAATAACGAAAATAATTTTTGCTGTTATGTAGATGCTGATTGGGGAGGTGATACACATGACCGCAAATAGGTATCAGGTTTTGTATTTGAACTTTTCAATAGCACTTTGATGTGGGTTACAAGAAAGCCGTACGTGATGGTCTGTGGTTGCGAAAGTTGATCTCAGATCTAGGTTTTAGTTTTAGTAGTGTTACATTTTTCGAAGATAATCAAGGTTGTTTGGCATTGATTAAAAACCCGTCTAATAATAAGAGGGTAAAGCATATTGACCTAAAATTTCATTTTATTTGTGAGCATTATAAAAGTGGAGTTATTCGCTTAAGATATGTACATTCAGATTACCAACAGGCTGATATTCTTACAAAAGGTCTACATAATGTTTTGTTTGTTAAATTTAAGGATCTTTCAGGCCTGAAGGAATTTAGCGAGGAGGGGTGTTGAAATCCTTTTGTAAATAAGCCTTAAATGCGCTCAATTCCTTCACCTACCACTGTTTACTGTTTTACTGTTGACACATGTCAATGAAGTAGACAGATGACAGAAAGAAAAATAAGGTTGATATAAAGTTACATGTTATACAAATCTATAAAAATGTATAATACATAAGTAAAATCCTATATCGAGTTTGAATAAATACAAAACCTTTTTCGAGGGCGCTGCAAATTCAAAGTTTACATGCCTGCAAAACCAAATGAATATGGCCTCAAAGTTTTGGCACTAACAGATGCCCGTATTAGTTATTTTTATAACGCATATATTTAATGGGGAAAAGGAACAGATAGCTTAGGTTTATCAGATGAAGAAAAAAAATTATCAATTCATACACAAATTGTTCTTAGATTGACTTCCTTTATCATCAAAAGCAATAGAAATATTACTGCCGACTATTGGTTTTCATCAATGGAATTAGTGCAAGAGCTGCAAAAGCGAAAATTGACGTATGTTGGAAATGTCAAGAAAAATAAAAGAGAAGCTCTCACAGCGTTTTACCCGACAAAAAACGTGAGATTGGTTCCTTATTGTATGGATTCACTAACGATATTACTTTGCTGAGTTACGTACCGAAGAAAAAAAAGCCGTTTTGCTGGTTTCAAGCATGCATCACACCAAAACTATGGACGCAGAAATGAATAAACCCGCAATTATAGCGTTCTATAATATGAAGAAAGGAGGTGTTGACTCCATGGATCACAAATGTGCCAATTATTCAACTAACAGGAGAAGCCGACGATGGCCATTATCAGTATTCTTCATGTTGTTAAATATATCAGTGGCAAATTCTTTCATTTTGTACTTATGCTTCAAAGATGTGTCCCCCTTTACACGGTTTGCTATCATGGAAAATTTAGCTTTGACTCTTGTTAGACCTCATCTGAATCGTAGAGTGTCTATTCCTAGTCTACGATCAGATCTAAAGACTCTAATTCTAAAAGTACTTGAGGATAACATAGAACCGCCTCAGAAAGCTGCTGCTACCGATAAACTTGAAAAAAAGTGAAAATGCAGCATTTGTCCATACCTATACAAAAAATCGAAATACGGGCTATAAATGTATCAAATGTGAAAAACTCATTTGTCTGGAATGTTCCAGGAAGTTATGTGTAACCTGTTGCCAAGAATGATAAATTTTACGTTTCGCATTAAGTACATAATCAACAATAATTTTCATTTACGTTGTTTTTTTTTTGTTTTTCACTCTTGTATATTTTTATTTCCTTTTTATTATAACCAATTAACGTTTGGACATAGATATTATAACATATTTTTTTGAAATGTATCGCATATTCCATTTTTTTTTTAAATTGCGTGTCTGAGAGACACATACTTCTCACAATAGACTAAAAAACGATACTACTGGCTGAGGGTTAAAAAAAAGTTGCTGCTGACTTCTAATAATTTAATTCTTCTAAGTGACGTGTTATTCGTTTGAAGAACATATAGATGCAATTCATACGAACTAATTAATCACAATATATTCAATTGGAACTAATAAGTAATCGCGGTTAGCTTTCAGTTGGAAAAGAATAATAAGGGAAATGAAAACAAAAAAAAATAGTTATACCTGAAGTGAACAGCAGCTTTGTTAATTCGAATATAAAGCCCTGTATGAGCCATAAGATTTTGTAAATATAGCAGGCTACAAAAATAGAACAAACTTATTCAGTATCTACAATATAAACTAATTTAAAAATCGATTGAAGAATTTTGTTGTTTGCAAACTGAACAAGCACATACAATATACGATTATTAATATACAAGATAAGTAGAAGTATAATAGAATGCAGTTATGATACTTTGATATATTTACCCGTGAGAGGCTTATCGCTTTAAATTTCAATTAAGATATGGCAGAATTCTCGCGAAATAGGAGAGATAGTTGAAATTTATGGCTGTTGTTTCGAACATCATTTTACTATATTAAGAGGCACTGATCAGTTGCAAATTGAAGAAAACATTTTCTTAGTACTTTTTGAAGTGCTGAAAAAATAAATAATTAGAGTTTGATAAAGCGGATGTTTTCCTAATGTAAGCACATTCAACAACTTCGTTATTGACAGATGTCGAAGAATAAAAATATATTATTCTACGCTTCACAACTAGTTTTGAAAAATATTTTTCAAAAACAGTGACCGTTCAACAAAGAAGAAACAACTACTTCCCGGGCTACATGCCCCGACAGATATTGAATTACAACTTCGTTATTATTAAGATTATAAAAAAATATTCACAAAAAACTATATGATCCGGACTTGGACTGCTTTTTTATATAGGAATGCTTGTATATTTACACATATTTTAGGTGGTAGCAAGAAAATTGAAAATCGGAGTTAATGAACAAAAAAAGTAAAGTGAAGGTAATGAGTCGTCTCATGAGTGAGCTATTTGCAAACATGTTTGGGATTGAGCGTACATATTAGAAGAGCTCAACAGAACAGGAAAATTAAAGTGTTTCAATACAACTGAAAGCATGGAAATGTGAACCTAACATTTTAGCAGAATGTAAAGAAATTTGGTTAACAATGTTGAGGAGAGAAATTTCCAACAATCAATCTCCTTCGTTTTCAGGATAGTATCATAAGTTTTTAACCTTATAATTAGTGTTGGAATTGCTGTTTACCGAAATACACTTGAATACACAAAACTTCAAAACTGATGAATACATTATTTTAACAAAAATATTTCATATCTCACAAAACAAACAGTAGACGCGTTTTATTAACATTTTTAAAATAAACAATTGAAATGTTCTGGTGTATCACCCTGACATTTCAGTGTAAAATGTAAAACTTAAAATTGAAAATAGACTAGTTTTATATTTTTTTGAAAAGGCTTCTTGTTTAGGTACTACCAAATTTCAAAATCAAGAAAAAGTGGATGTCGCAGCTATGTAAGATACGCATAAGGCAAAATACAATTTTGTTAATTACCAATTTACTCAAACAAATACATCTTAACATGCTTCAGTGGAGGCAATCCTTATGGTAGAACAAACTGTAGTAGTTATTGAAAGGTGGTTGGGAAGGGAAAATATGGAGAAATTACTGAAGAGTGGATCGAAAGCGCGGGTATGTGGTGGTTATTGGGAAGTGGACCGAGACCGAAGTTATGTAGTACTTATTAAAGACTGT
Organism: Lochmaea crataegi; assembly: GCA_947563755.1. Classification (NCBI taxonomy): domain Eukaryota; kingdom Metazoa; phylum Arthropoda; class Insecta; order Coleoptera; family Chrysomelidae; genus Lochmaea; species Lochmaea crataegi. Next base: position 39,743,337 of record OX387427.1, on the reverse strand, counting down.
ATCGAAAGCGAGGGTAGTTAGTAGTTGAAGAAATGTATATCGAAAGTAAGCGACTGTATAAGTAATAGATGTTAATGAGAAGCCAATCGAAATCGAGGGTATGTAGTAGTTATTAAGAAGCCAATCGAAAGCGAGGATATGTAGTAGTTATCAAGAAGCCAAAAAGTACAGTACAAATAAAGGATTCTGATGGCCTAACTAAATCGTTTCAAGTGACAACGGGCGTTCTATAGGAAGAATCTCTAAACCCCTTATTGTTTTCACTGTTCATAGCAGATTTTAAATCCTTTTTTCACGATAAAAGTGCTCAAGGTATAAAAATTGAAGACAAAAATGATGTATTGACCCTAATGTATACTGACGACCTTGTCATTTTGGCACACTCTGAGATTGCTATTTAAATGTTGAAAATTTTGGGAGGAATATACCATTACCAATAAATTAACCGTCAATTTACGAAAAACAAAAATTATTATTCCTAAAGGATTCCGGAAACCTAACTTTAATATCCAATATCCCTACAACCAATAAATATTCATATTTGGGTGTCGTCTTCACTTCATCAGGTCTTTTTAATGAAATGGCCCAATTAAGTGTCAACAAAGGTAAACAGACTATAGGTTTTCTCCTTCCGATAGTAGCTAAAATTGATACTTGGCAACCTAGATTCAAATTGTTGGAGTCACTTGCCCTCAGTGTCATGTTTAATTGTATTCTGTTTGGGGCGTAAGATATTTAGATGTATGTATGTAAATTGGGGTGACATTCACTGATACCTGAAAGATCTATTGTGCCCCCTTACTTCTACTTAGTTCCTGAGGAAAATCTCAGAGACTAGTAGCTCCTTTAGTCCTATTTCCCGGAAGAATTTCAGGATATCTGCAGGCTTTAACTTAGGTAAATTTCCCTCTTCTATCCAGTAATCTCCAAGGTATTCTGCCCTAGGATTCTGAATTTCTCTGCAGTTCGCAAGTATGTGGATGGAGGTTCCTTCTTCCATGCCACAGAATTTACATTCTTCTTCCTTCTCTATTTTGAGCTTTTTCAGGTTCCCATTCAGGCGACATTGTCCCGTAAGGATCCCAGTAAAAACTTTTAGTGCAGTTTTACTTTGACTTATGAATTCATTTGATCTCAACAGATTGTAATCACCCAGAAGAATATTTGATTGTCTAAGTCCTACTAGATATTTCCAATAGTCAGATCTTCTGTTTTCTTCGGCTTTGCCTATTTCTTCCAATATTAAATTGGAGCTGATACCGCAAAAGGGTTCCGGTCCCCCTCTTTGCTAGTTCATCTGCTATTTCATTTACTTCTATCCCAGTGTGTCCTGGAATCCACAGTAAGTTGACTATATTGTTCTCGCCTAGTTCATTTAGTTTGCCTAGGCATTCCCACACCATATTGGAACTGATAACACAAGAGCTCAGTGCTTTAAGGGTTTTAAGATAGATTGAAAAGAGTTCAGTTCTATTTCCTGAAAAGAGCTCTTTTAGTTCCTGTCAATACTCCAGATGCTATAATCCGATTAGAGACTGGAAGAGTCAAGTTTGAATTGAATATTTTCAAAATGCCTGGATACAAAAAATAATTAGAATGGATAATCATCGCTATCCTAAGCTCTGTTTTAAACAATTATTGCGTTTTGTCAACTCTACGGATATGAAGTATAACTGGTTAGTTCACTTGAAAAAGTTCTTCGTTGATATTGATTGTGACCATATACGGAACAATTTTAATCATCCTACTTTTAGATCACAGAGGAGAGATTTGTTGTCCAAATATCATACTTATTCACATGACTCAGATGTCAGGGTGGCGTCCCATTATTATTTCATGTATTTATATACTTATTTTTCTTACCTCTTGTGAACCAAGCACGTACCTGTTTTTAAAATTACCCATCCAGGTTACCCGTACTCTTACTCAGTTGCGTAATATCTAACCATTTCAATATAAAATTTACATTCGAAAGCATTGATATGTACTGGTAATCAAAAAGTGGATCAAAAGCGAGGATATGTTGTGGGAAAAGTTTAACCTCGACGTACCTCACTGCTCACTTATAGATTCGCAGAACCTTTTGCATTTTTCCGTAATGGTGAATATTCCATAAATATAATACAACGGTTATCATGAAATACCTTTTTATGAAAATTTCAAGATTAACAGAGTTTATTCCAGTATATTTTCCATTAAAATGAGTGCTATTACCATCGAGTAGAGACAAGTTGTTTTCCTTCCATGAAATAATTTGGAAACTTAACGTCTCGAATGCCATCGCATAAATGGAGTAATGTTTACATTGTGTTACAATGAAAAGTTTTATTAAAATGTTGATCTCAAGCTACAAATAAATTCAAATTATGATTACCTTTCGCGTTTGTTTAGCTTGCAATTAAAATTAAAATAAACATCAGCCTCCTCGATGAATTAATTTAGGTTGTTGAGCTAGATTTTAATCGACTAAAGTGAATTAATATTTATTCAATATGTTTCTAAAGAAAAACAGACCTACACTCATTTTACATAATCTTCGTTTTATAATTCAGCGCAGAAGCTACATCTTATAATAATGAAGATAATTTTCCAAGAATGTGAAATCCGAATGGAATCACGCAAAGTGTGAAATCTGTTGTCAAGTCTGACAATTAGATTGAACCGAAATGGGTATTAAGAATTTATGACTTTCATGAACTGATTATCTAAGTAAGTCATTTAATTTATTTGGCCTCAAACAAGACGACATTTATTAATGACATGACGTTTGGTTAAATTTAAGATACTCCTGAGAGGATAATTGAAAATCTATATTCTTGCATGTATCTATGAGATATCACATAATTTAGTTTTTAAAAGTTTGATTGAGGATGAAATTAGGTAACATTTTCAAATTCAAGGTGAGTTATGAGGAACTGTAGATACCCCTACCTCGGATTAAGTCTCCTATGACGAACTTGTAGTGAAACAAAAAACCGGATCTACGAAACGAAAACCTAAGGGAACATTTTTGAATTTCACAGCTGATCAATAATTTGGTCAAGTTCTTGTTGACTGAACAAAATATTTCTAAGAAATATTTTCTTGAAATGATATAAATTAACAAGGCTAGGAATAGTATGAACAAGAAAAGTGACATTGAAAATCTTAGCAATATTTATAGCTAGCTCCTGACTTTGGACCAAAATAAATAATATTCGATAAAATTCAATCATCTAATATAGATTTGTATGCTTATTTCATAAAAAATAGATTTATTTTTATAAATGTCAATAAAAACAAAACCTAAGAGATATAAATAATTGCAAAAAAAACAAAATTATTTATTGATCTGTCTGTGTGAAGTATGTCACCATATATGTTAAAATTATAATTTTTATATTTTTTTTAACGTTTACAAGTTTTCAATCATTTTATGTATCAAATTTAATTAATTTTTACATGTAAGTAGATGTATTTATTTTAAATCCTGTTATTTTCAATATTGTATATTTTTTAGTGCCCTAAAGAAGTATCAAAACGACACGAAAGCTTGGCTTTTAGTAAATAAAAGATTTTGCATTAAATGTTGGACTGAAAATCCTTGTTATCTCTGCCTCTATAACATTTTTCAGTCGTTATATAAAATTTTATATAAATATATAGGCCAGCCCTCCTGTTGTCGGAGTATAGGCCGCTCTTTGTGAGCTCTTTTGATCCCTTTTGTACGGTGGATCAATCCGTATGTTTTCTTCTGCTTACTACAGCATGCGGTGTGAGTTCGCCATCTTTGTGTTTTTTTTCCATTCCTTCCTATCCTCTATTCTTCTACCCCAGTCACGGATTTCTATTTTTTTAGGTCATCAATCACCTGATCTTCCCATCTAAGTTTGAGACGTCCCCTGGGTCTGGGGTTTGCGGGCTTACAATCAGAGATTTTCTCATTGGATTGTCCTTATTCCTTCTTCGAAGATGCCCATACCATCTTAGTCACTGCGCCTTTATATGTCTGAATATGGCTCCGGTACAAAAGAGCGATGTACGATATAGCGACTATAAAATCGCGATATTAAAAAACAGCGATAGACCAAATAGCGACATTACAAAAAAGCGATAGTACAAAATAGCGATATAAAAAAGAGCGATATGAAGTAAAAACAGCGATTGTCATCGTCAATATCAAATTGAAAATATGGAAAGTCTGTCGCAAAAAAATAAGCCTGTTCTATTCCACGAGGGTTATCGTTACCGAAAAGATAAATCGTTTATTGAAACTACTAATTGGAGATGCTCCAAAACGGGTTGCAAAAGAAGGTTGATACGTGAAACTATAACTGGAAAAACAAGAAAAACGACACCCCATAATCATGCTCCGAATCCGGCGCAACACAAAATTGATCAATATAAAAGCAAAATAAGAACAAAAGCGAAAGAAGCATTAGAGATTCGGCCGAGAAGCATCATCAACTCTAGTTTGAGCAACTTAAGCGCAGAAGAAATGGTGCTATTACCTTCATATAATGCATCCAAAAAGATTATTAATAGACAAAGGGCATACGGTGAAGGAACATCAACACATTTTATATCTGCATCTGAGGTTAGTATTTTGGGGAAACACAAAATAACGAGCAATGGAGACCTATTTCTTTTGTATGACTCTGGAGAAGATTTAAATTCCAGAATTTTGTTGTTTGGTACACACTCCAACCTAAAATTATTAGCAGAATTTAAAAATTGGGCGGTTGACGGTACCTTTAAAGTTGCGCCACAATGCTTTTTGCAATTATACACCATTCACACGCTCATAGATAATAAAGCGCTTCCAATGTTGTATGCATTACTAGAAGACAAGAAGTTCGACAGTTACAGCCAAGTTTTTAGTAAAATCAAAGAGTTGGAATCAGCAGTCAGTCCTGACAGTATTGTGACAGATTTTGAGTTGGCATCAATTAATTCTTTAAAAGCCGTTTTCCCGAATGTCGACCTTGTGGGATGTCATTTTCATCTTTCTCAAAGTCTCTGGAGGAACATCCAAAAAAAAGGTATGACTTCTCTCTACAAAGAACGAGAAGATGTAAGAATTTTTTGCAAAATGCGCTTAGCACTAAGTTTCGTACCCCCAAAAGGTGTGCAATTTGCTATGGAAATTATCCAAGAAGATTTTCCCCGTGAGCTGGACCCCATTGTAGCATACTGGGAAGAAAATTGTGTCGGAAGGAGGCTTCATCAGGTCAAACCAAAATTTCAAATTACAATATGGAATGTATACGAGAGGGTGTTAGGGAATCTTCCAAAAACAAACAATTCTATTGAGGCTTGGCATAACGCATTCCAAAATGCCCTAGATTGTCAGCACCCAACGGTGCATAAACTGTTAGATCACATTCAAAGCGAGCAAAAGAAAACAGAAGTATTTGTCACGAGATATCGATCTGGTATTAGAGAAGCAGAGGCAAGAAAACAATATACTATACAAAAAGACCGTTTGAAGAATATTGTTAAAGAATACACATTTAGAAATGTTAAAGAATATCTTCAGGCAATTGCTTTAATTTTAGTACTTTAGATTTGTTTAATGGTATTGTTTTTTTTTGTTTTCTCTCAATAAATATATGAGTTTATTTATATTTTTTTAAATATGCTTTCCGTTTGATCATAAACAGTATGTTACATGACAAGTGTTACAAGTGATATTTCCAGCAAAAGTTCGAAAATTGTAGTACAAGGAGCAGCCGAATATGACAATGACCGAGTCTGACATTCATATTCAACCCGACTTTTGTACACTATTTTTCCTGTGTATGTATTTTATCTAATTTTCGTATGTGGTCGTAGGAAAAATTGTTTTCTAAATATTACTTTATTAATTTTTTTTGTAGGTCGCCATTTTTAAATATCGCGTTTTTGTACAGTCGCTGTTTTATCATGTCGCTCATTTGTATATCGCTATTTTATTATGTCGCGTTTTTAAATTGTCGCTGTTTTATAAATCGCTCAAATGGGGTCGCTGTTATGGGTCTCGCCATTATGTACATCGCTCTTTTGTACCGGAGCCGCCTGAATATATCTTCGTCATCCATGTATTGACCTATTTCATAGTTATATATATATAGTCTTCTGAACCCTACATTCGGGATCTGTTTTGTCCCTAGTATTCTCCGTATGATTTTCCTCTCTAGGACTCTGAGATTTTCTTCGTCTTTATCAGTTAGGCTCATAGTTTCACCGGCATACGTTATTACTGGTCGTATCGCGGCTTTATAAATTTTAATTTTAGTTTTTTTACTGATGCATTTGTCCCTTAGTAGTTTCTGATACCTCCAATACACTTTGTTTCCGGCCATTATTCTTGCGTTTATCTCCGAACTTCTGTTGTTCTTCTCATCAATTACTATTCCGAGGAATCTGAAGTGATTTACTCTTTGAAAAGTATAATCTCCCAAATTTATAGTGGCTGTCTTGTTTGTCCTCCTTGAAATTTGCATATATTTTGTCTTCTCTTGGTTAACTACCAGTTCTCTCTTTGCTGCCTCTTTTATTAAGCTATAGAATGTATTTTCTAGGCTTTCTTTGTCTCTGGTAATTGAAGCTAAATCATCGGCATATCCTATTATTTGTGTGGAGCTGTGGCTAATCATTCCTTTTATGTCTATTGCTTTAATCACCCCATCAAGTGTTATGTTAAAAAGAGTGGTAGACAGACTATCTTCTTGCCTTACACCTACTTCAATGTTAATGTCTCCTGTATTTCTGTCTCTGGTTATCACCTTTGCAGTCGAGTCATTCATTGTCATTTTCACTAGTCTTATGAGCTTTTTTGAAATTCCTATGTTCCACATATCAGATGATAGCCATTCTCTGTTGACTGAATCAAATGCTTGCTGAAATTCAATGAATAGTGCATGTAGATCTATGTCATGCTTATAGCACTTTTCGATTGACTGTGTAAGTAGATGTATGGCGTCTATCGTTGATCTTCCTTTTCTAAATCCCTGTTGACATTGACCTAGTTTGGATTCAACCTGTTTATTTAGTTCTTTTTTTTTAGATTGGTTAGTATCTTGTATGTACTGCTTAAAAGGCATTATACCCTTGTAATTTTTGCATTTGGTTGGGTCTCCTTTTTTAAAGATCGGAACTAAATGCCCAATGCCCCACTCGTTTGGCATGCCTTCTTCTGCCCATATATTCATTATCAGGTAATATATTCGTTGAAGTAAGGCTTCTCCTCTATGTTGGATTAGTTCGTTATTTATATTTGATTTGATTCGTTTCACAACATCTATAAATTCCTCAAAAGAGGGTCTGTTCTGCTGTTAGCCGATTTCTTCTTCAGCTGCCTTATAATTTGCATCCATAATATTATGGTTTTGGTATAGATTTTGAAAGTATATTTCCATTCTTTTTTTGTTATTTTTACTGTTGCATTTGCGCTTCCACCACTGTATTGCTTCCTCACATAATCGAAGAGTTTTCTATTATCCTTATTGTTCTTTTCTATTTTTTCCATTTGTTCTGCAACCCAACTTGATTTTTTTCATCTGTAGAGTTTTTCTGCTTTTTTGCTTTATCTTTCTGTATTCGTCCAGGTCTTCATCTTTCCCTGTTTCCAACCATTTACTTCTTGCTTGTTTTTTCCCTACGTTTGCCAGTTTACATTCTTCGTCGAATCATTCTTTGGATGCTTCGATTTGTTGTAATCCAATTTCTTTTTCTACAGAGTCTATAATGCTACTTTTTATACTCTTCCATTCGCTGTCTATTCCTTCTTTTTTATGATGAGTTCTCATTTTGTTTGTTAAGGTTTCCGCATATTTATTTTCACCTCCATATTTTCCAAGTTTTTTTAAGTTCCACATTCTTTTGTTGTGTTTGCAAGGTTTGGATCTTGATATTTTTATATTCAGCTCCGCTATTAGTGAAATGGGGTCTGTATCCGCGTTTGCTCCTCGGTATGACCTCGTGTCTTTAACCATTTTCGTCCATTTCTTTGATATTAAAACATGATCGATTTGGTTGCCGTTTCTCTTTCCTGGGAATAACCACGTTCTCTTGTGCTCCTTTTTATGCTTAAACTTTGTACTGATTGTGAATGTATTTGTCTCCGCAGCTAAATTACACAGTCTTTTGCCGTTATCGTTCGTGTTCTCGTGTATGGTTTCTTTTCCAGCTATTTCTCGGTTATTTTCTTCTTTTCCCATTTGGGTATTGGAGTCTCCTATTATTATTAAAATGTCATTTCTAGAGATGTCTTCACTATTTATATTTCCACAAAATCCGCGAAGGTAAATAATATCCGTATATTAAAAATTAGTATGACACTTTGCAGTTATTTATAGTTATTTAAATCCCTTATACTTAATTGGCAGACAATGAAAAACCGTCAAAAGAGTAACAATAACTATGGAAAACGAATAGTTGAAATATCACATCCATCTCAGATCGACTTGAATTTCCAACAATAATTAACGGTGAGAGGGTAGTGAACTAAATTGAGTTAACTCTACATACCTTTCGTTTATTTTAGTTAAATTCAGTTTTATTCATGTTTGGTCCCTTTTTGCAATTTGTTTCAAACTTAAATTTACATGAAATCCAAAATTAAAGTTATAATTATAGTTTGGCAAACATAACTTAAGCTGTGAAAGGAATGCGGTCGGAAACATTCGATATTGCCACGTTTAACTATGAAAAAGATGAAGTGCTAAGTATGTAGTGATAATAATTAGAAAATGGACTTTTTACTATTAACAATATGTCAATAATGATTAAACGTTAGTTCTTTAATGTGCTCGTTTTATTAGATTTTGTCTATTAACATTATTTTTTCAATTTCTGAATATCAAAAGATGAACACTTTTCCAAATATGTTATGAGTTTCCTTCAAGCCGGCAACGTCGTGCGAAAATCATAATTACCACGCCCTCCGGACTAACTGAATTGGTGAATATTTATCGAACCCCGTTGCTAAGTAACCACCTGACTTCCTATTGGCAGGAGCGTGCGTGTTTTGTTTCCTCTCACTTCGACAATTGACTGACATTGATTATCCAGTGGCGTTTATATTGTCAGTATTTACCTTCGTATTTTCAGTTTTACTTGGTATCTTATTATTTCGTATCCATATTGAATTCAATTACGATTTTTAACATTACTGGTTTTTAACAAATACCGTGTTTCGAAAAATACCTCACCTTTGAAGCAAAGCATAAATCAGTTTCTATAATATATAATAATCATTATTATTTGTATTACTTTTATAAAATAGGTACCGTACGCCATTGGTACATTTATGACAGATATCGGCCATGTTTCCTCGCCGCTCACCGATGCCGCGTAGCTTCAGATAGACTTGCCAAACTATACTGTTTTGAGCAAAAGTATAAGAATTCGATAATATGATAGTGTAACAAGTATTACAAAATATAATAATACATGGCGATGATTCAGTTTTATTCGAAACAGCTTGCAAAACATTTTTTCCTGTATGTTAGTAACAAAGGGAAGTAGACACACTTTAATATCTATCCATTAAACTCAATAGAGCGTTTTCAAGTGACGTCATCCCGCGCTATGATGTCTGCTGATCACGGACAACCTTCAGAAAGATGGATGGAAATAGCATTTTTTACTGATTTAAATATAAATCGAGAACAAAAGTTAATTGGTTCTGGTAAATTTAAGGGTGTAAAAAGCAATTGTTATGTGTTCATTGTGTTGTATTATTCGGTTTGAGGTTATATTAGAATTTAGTGTGAAGGTTGTCCGGTGACAGAAATTCGTCACGATGACGTACTTGGAAAAGGTCAATACGAGTTATTTGGATGTCCCAACTTGTATAATGCCAATAACGTAAAAGTCAAGGTTTCACTCAACTGCGAAATAGATTAAGACAACGGAGCGCCTGAAGAACATTTAAAATACGAATGTCAGCTGTATAATATTGAATTTAAAATGTTTTTATTTATTTTCAAATAAACTATCGAGTAGAGCACAGTCTGATGTCACTTTTTTTTTCAGGTGATTTATTGGACATTTTGGCATTAACGAATTCTGGCATAAACTTCATTCTCTATTGTACGATGTCAAGGCAGTTCCGACAGACGTTCTATGAATTCTTCAGATTGAGATACTTCATGAAATTCAGTGGACTTTCCGAAAATACTGGACAGGAAAAAACAGGAGAGAAAGTTACACAGATAACTGCGGTATAGCGTTATTCAAGGCTTGTTTGAATTTTATTTATTTCATTTCAATAACAATGTTCCATCCACTTTCAAATACTGAACATGAAAAAGGAGAACGGCTATTGAAATATTCCTTCATTTGTTTCTATATAAAGTGGGTCTTTATTATAAAAAAAATTTTTACATATTACATGTGCCGTAGAAAATTTTTTTTCGAATAATTTATCTCATTTACTATTAATATAAAATAATTTCCAATAAATGATATCTAGTTCAAAAAACTGAAAAACACACTTTTATAGAAGATCGAACCATAATATATACAGGGTAATTTTATACTCCGGAGTTTCATACCGCTGTTGTCTTGAGAGATACGAGAAATAACTTTATTTAAAAGTTGAGAGCAAAGTGAAAGTTCAGATTCCAAAATAAAATTATTTCTACTATTCAGGATGTTTCACACGGCTACAACATATCTTATACTTCATACCATATTTCTATATTTTGCCTTGAAACTTTTTAAGTTCCTGGAGCTCATGATATATGATCTGCAAAAGCAAATTCTCTCAGACATTTTCCTAATTGATTGATTGATACACAGAAAAATGGAATAATAATAATAAAAAATATATATACAGATACGTGCAAAGAAAAACGGAACATAGCAGTTTAATGTATTCGATCTAAATAGTTCACCAACAAAACATTTCTATAAATTCACTCCAATGAATATCAAGTATTTAGCTAGACAGCTGGATTCAGAACCAGTCTAAGAAACTCCGCCCCTTCTCCTTCCAATTTTTTTCTAGTTATGTAGTGTGTGCGAAGTGCGAACTGCGATTTAGTATTGAATAATTATTTGATGGGGATAGTAAACGACGCTACAAATTGAAACAATATGTTTACGTTTTATGTAGTTCAAATCGAAAATCAATTGTTAAATTCTCTTTAACAATTAATGTTTTGAGCTAAGATAATATGTTTTGATTTCTTCCGGCCATAACGGCTTTCAAAATAAAAATTAATTCGTAAATAAAACAAAATAAGATTCTTCAAATTGAAACAAATTAAAAATAAATTCCTAAAAACAACTTAAAATGCTAAAACGAAAAAATTAATGAATCAAAGGTTCAAATAGTCCTCCTTGTTGAGCCAAACAAAAACCGAATCTATTAAATAAAGATAATCTTGTATCTCTGAGCTGATTCGGTGTAATGTTTGCACAATGTTGGACAATTTTCGCCCTTAATTCTATTAAATTTTGAGCCCGTTCAAAATTGTGCCGATAAATTTCATTTTTTAAAAAACCCCATAAAAGAAATCGTTCGGGGACAAATCGGCTGATCTTGGAGGCCACTTGATTGTACCGTTTGTGGATATAATGCGGTTAGGAAATGTGGTTTGGAGATACTCGGTAACTGCCCGAGAATTGTGGCTAGGACATCCATCTTGCTGATACCAAATATCTCCAAAATCAATGGGAAGTTGCTGAATTGCCGGAACTATTTAGTTTTGTAGCAGTTCGAGGTATTTGGCGCCATTAAGGTTTCCCTCAATAAAAAAGGGACCTATGATATAATCGCCTAGAATTCCCGTCCACACATTAAGTTTTTGTGGATATTGCGTACGAACGGGAATACTTAGGTGCTTATTTTGCCGAGACCAATACCGAACGACAGATGGATTATGCTTTATGTGAAGAGAAAATGTCGATTCATCTGTAAATAAAACGTTTTTAAAAAAATTATTATTTGAATTTTCTTTCTCCATCATCTCTTCACAGAACTCCATCCGTTTAATATTGTCGTCGGGAAATAGCTCTTGTGTTGTATGAACCTTATAGCACCGATACCCATTTCTTTTTAAAATACGTCGAACTGTACTTTGATTCATGTCTACTTCTTCAGCAATTTCTCTGCTCGAACATGGTTCACTATTTTCAACCACTGCACAAACATCAATTTCTCTATTTATTCGTTGCTCACTCATTTACCTTACAGGTGGTTGACCGAGATTACTGCATTTGTTGCAGTTTTGTAAACATCCACATTTACGAAATTTTTGAATTATTCGATCAACTATAGACTGAGAAGGCGCTGATTGGTTTTCAAAAGCAACAACGAATAAATCAACTATTTTCCTAATCGAGTGACCTCCAAAATACCACGATAAAATTTGAATTTTTTCCTGAAGGGTGTTTTTATTTATCTACGAATTTATTTAATTTTGAATATTGTGGACTTGAACAGTACTCTCTGCTGCCGACGCTGTCTGACGCTAATTAAGGACCGACCTTAGTTGAGAATACTAAGTGGTGGGAATTGTACGATACGTTATAGGTGTCCAAATAAACGACTGTAATAATCGTGTTTTTAATCTGTTGAAGCTGGATGTTGGTTGACTAGTTCAAAAGCAGTTCGGATACAATGCTTAAAATCCCTATGTTCCGTTTGTGTTTGAATGTATCTGTATATGTATATATATAAATAATTATAAAAGACCGTAAACTCACACGTATCACTTACAATAACAACTGAAAATATTTTGGAGTTGTCGGCGAAACGTAGAAGAAGATATAAATAAATCAAGATTCAATCGATTGGCCAATCTTGTGAACCTGGGGGTGAACGAATTATTGCGATAATTAGTATAGTAGTGTGGTTGTGATAAAAGTAACACTATTTCTAGTAGATCTAGTTGATGCGAAATAACCAATATTGAACAAAAGAGTAGAACAATCGAGAGTAGAATTGACTATGTTGAATAGAATGAAAAGATCTTTGCAATTCCTTCTGTAACGAAGAAATTCCAACAGAAACTGGGAATGCAATTCATGGTAATTTAAGTGGTAGGTGTTAACAGGATGAATTCCAGATTTATAGTCTCAGAAATTTTATTTGTATTTGTTCAATGTTGTGAATATGGTTGGTATAGAAAGGATTCCAAACAGAAGATGCATATTCAATAAGAGGTCTAACAAGGGAGAAGTAAAGTATCCTAAGACATTGCACGTTTCGAAAGTCACAAGTTATCCTTATGATAAAACCAAGCATCCTTAATGCCTTATTAATTGAAGCATATATATCGGGCCGAAAAGACATGGTACAGTCAATCAGAACACCAAGAACTTCTGACACATCGATAAGAGGTGTTTGGTTTATGTTGTAGATAAAAACAATAGGGTGACACTTTCTACTAAAGTTAATAAACTGATATTTTGCTGGAATCAGTTCCATGCCATTGGCAGTACACTGCTTGAAGATTCTGACAAACAGTTCTGAATGTCGTTGACAAAAGTGGTCCTATGTGTGATCCTTGGGGAACACCTGAAGGAACTACAAAGCCAGATGATAAGAAGCCGTACACACGGACTATTTGAATACGGCCAGTAAGGTAACTTTGAACCCATTTTAGGAGACTACCATTAACACCCATATTATTAATCTTTTAAATCAGAAGGTCATGATTAACTTTATCAAATGCCTTGGAGAAGTCTGTGTACAAAGAGTGAACTTGATAACCAGAGTCCAAAGCACTTGAAAGATAGTCCACATATATAAGGAGATTAAGCTCAGTTGACTTCCCTGGACGGAAGCCAAACTGCTGGTTAATGATATAAGGATCCAAAAGTTTCGTAGGGATTTTAGTAACAATATTATCTAATAATTTAGGAATTACGCTCTGAATGCATATCGGCCTATAATTGGATATGCTTGATTTTTTACCTGTTTTGTAAATAGGAACGACGAAACTAGATTTCCAGAAATCTGGAAAGATGCCAAGTTTAAGGGAGTAGTTGAAAATTATATGCAAGGGGCGAGACAATACAAAACTACAATATTTTAAAATAGAAGGAGGGATGCCATCTGGCCCAGGACCTTTATATACATTCAAACCACAAAGATGTTGACACTGATGACCTTCAGCAATAATGCAATGAGACAGCCGAGCAGTAAATTCGTCTCTAACGTTTACGAGAACATCAGGCGTTATTTCTACAATCTCCGTTCTGATGCGATCCTTTAACTCTTCTATATCATTTGGGCGACTTTGATAAACTTTGCTCTTCACGTATCACCATGAAAAAAAGTCTAAAGGTGTCAAATCTGGTGACCCTGTTGGCCATTCGATCGTCCCTCTTCTTCCTATCCACATATCTGGAAAAACAGCATTTAAGTAGGTTCGTACATCAAAGGCGTAATGTGGGGGTGCCCTATCCTGCTGAAACCACAAATCACATCTATTTGGAAATAGTTGATTTAATTGTGGTAATAGATAATCCTGAAGAAATTGGAGATATCGAGGACCGGTCAAGCTTCCTTTAAAAAATATGGCCCTATTATTTGATTGTTTATAATGCCGGCCCAAACATTCACCTTTTCATGATATTTTGTCCTATACTCCTGCATCCAATGGGAATTTTCACTTGCCCAGTATCGATACGACTGGCGGTTTACATGGCCGTTGAGCATAAAAGTTGCTTCATCTGAAAAAAGTATATTTTGTATAAAATTACGATCTCTGCTACATCGTTCCATAATTGTTTCACAGAATTCGATTCTCCTATCAAAGTCATCTTCTAACAGCTCTTGGACCAAATGTACCTTATACGCATGCCACTTCTCCTTTTTCAGCACTCTATGGAAACCGATAACATATTTGGAAAAGAGTTCATCTTTTAATATTCAAAAATTGAAAAAATAATGTTAATAGAAAAAATCCAATGAAACAAGCACATTAAAGAACTAACGTTTAATCATTATTGACATATTGTTAATAATAAAAAGTCCATTTTCTAATTATTTTCACTACATACTTAGCACTTTAAGTTTTTCATAGTTAAACGTGGCAATATCGAATGTTTTCGACCGCATTCCCTTCACAGCTTCAGTTATGTTTGCCAAACTATATACCCTGTCTTTGAACTAGGAGGAGCATTTTGGGACACCTCAAACACACCACTAAAAGTAACTAGATTGAGAGTGTGTTCCGAAAGGGTCGTGTTCAGAATTTTTGAAGTACTTTACAATTACGTGAAATATGTATTGTACTGCTCGCAGTTGTCGTGTGCAATGGGGATTTAAGGCATGTCTGAATATCGAATCAGTATTGGCCACAGGCAATGACGAAAGAAGCAGCCAAATGTCACATAGTGGAAAAATGTATGGTTATAATAAATAGCTTATGCAGAATTTGTTAATAATTTGAGAATATATAAGTATGTAGAAAATGCAATTGTATGTCTGAATTATTCTTTATTTATATTTAAGTCTCAGGTATAGTATGAACTAAAAGTAAGCAGAAGCTTTGATATCTGAAAATACCATAATATTGTACTGTAATGTATGTAAAACTTGATGTAAAAATATTTGCGAAAATAAGATTCCATTTGTAACTTTATTTATAATCAATAAAAAAACAAGCATGGACTATAGATTTTGTTTATCAAACTGAATAAATAATGAAAATGGCAATTAATTTGGTTGGAATATAATACTTTGTTAAAAATAAAACAACAAATGCCAAAAGTGGTAATAAAGATTGAACTAATGAATATTTTCATATAAATAAACACAAAACTGACAAATGTCGTTGTCAGTTGTAACAAAAGAGCTGTGTGAGACAGGCGGCAATCAGACCAATCAGTAGGCAGCAGAAATGCCAACTTAAATTTAAATCACTCCTCTCAGTTTAAAAACAAGGTATAACAGATTTCTAATCCACCCAATGAGTGGGGGTACCCGCACGGGTAGACGTGAAGTTTATGAATAATTGGGAAACATTTCATAGTGGTCGCGGGGGATTCAAACCCACGTCCTACATGATGACTACAAGCTGTTTACCAACTAAGCTACGGGACAATTTGACTAACTGAGGTAGTGTTGATACATTTTGCGGTTTTTGGAAATATACATCTTTCATACATATAAATAATATAATTGTCCTTTAATCATTATATAAAAAATGGTAAAACGAAAGTTTCCTTCATCTTGTAGTATAAAAGTTATTCAATATGAGTTTGTACGTGAATAAAACAATTTCGAATAATGCGTAGAAAATCGTAAGATCCTTTGTATGTCAAGCTGTATTTTCCTTTCTCGAAATGGCTTATATACGGTTCATATGTAGCAGTCACTCTATTAGACAGAAACGTAATTAAGTAGAACGCTTGCTCCAAATGAGGATTTTGTTATTTTTGTTACTGCTTGGGGCGCTCCTATTCTAAGCTCCTGCATCTTCACTATAGGCTTCCTTGATGTAGAGGAGGAAATTTTGTTTATTTTTTGTAAATTGAGAAAATTACATTTTCGAGAATTAAAAGATAATATTTTGTGAGACAATAAGACAAATCGTTTGAAAAACCCTAAGCAATGATTGATACTGACTTATAATTTTTTTTGTAGCTCTCGCACGCAGACCCATGCAGACATAAAAAGGTGTCTGTATGAGGACAGTCAAATGATACTTGATACTAAGCCGCGAGACTTCGCCCTTTTATAACTTCGAGGTTACGTTTACAAAATTTGTTCAGAAATTTCTTGAAAACGGATATTTTCACATAAAATCCTAAACATATCAAACGAATTAAAGTAAAACATATTTCCATCGAATTCGGTATTTGCAGTTTTGTGCGGTTTCATGTACACCGTAATTGATTGAAACATGTTATTGAATATTTCAGAAAGATAAAATGTAGCTCTGTGACGTAAGCTCCAGTGATCCCCTAAATTGATTAATGTCATACAAATTTTACGGAGCGCCAGAAAATGCCTTATTTACGTACAAACTGGTATTGATCAGTTTGTATATCACAAGATGTACGAAATTTACGAGAAACAATTTTTATAAAATTTTCAAAATGAAAATTATTATATTATTCCGAGTATTATTCCTATGTATGGAAAATGTTTGTTTCCAAATACCGCGAAATGTATCAAGTTCTCTGGTAGCTTAGTTGGTAAACAGCTTGGAGTCATCATCTAGGTCGTGGGTTCAAATCCTCCCGCAACAACTATGAATTTTTTTCATCATTGAATTCCAAAAGTTTTCAGAAGATCCTAAATAGCAGCGTCCATTCTGACGCATGCGCAATCATTTAAAAACTTTACTTTTACCTACACGAGTACTCCCACTCCTTGGGTGGATTAGAAATCTCTTCAGTACCCTCTACTCCTGACGCCTTTCCTTTGTATAATTTTTGTATTGCCTACTAAATCTGGTGTTACTTCGGTTCTACCTCAGTCGTATGTCTTTTTTCACTTTGCTCTGTTTCTTCTTTCACTTCTACTAGCTCCTGGAAGTATTCTTTTTACTTAAGTTCCAGTGCTTGAAATTTCAGTTGTAAGAGTGTCTACATTTTTCTTCAACAATTCAAGATTTCTCAATTCCTTTGAAAACAGTTTTCTATGCCTTTCATCAAATTTTTATAATTTTTCGCTATGTATTTTGCTCCAATTTTTTTTCCATTCTGTTTTACAACTGTTTTTTGTAGTATTTATAATTAGAAGCTGTTTTGTTAGTAAGAGACTTGACTCATTTCATTTTCTATAATCTCATGTTCACCAAGTCGTTTGATCCATGTGTATTTTATTTGTTCCTCAAATATTTTTTGCTGATGTTTTTTAGTATTTGCCACATTTCGTCTAGACCCATTTTATTTTTATTTTCGTTTTACTGTCCCATCTGCGCTTTTCCCGAGCGAGCACAGAAACTCATGAAAGCACGGGAAAAGCATTTTTAGACGTGTGATGAACAATAACATCCTTATACCTGTACAAGAATTGAAAAAAAAACAGAACTACTGTCATAATATTGACAATATTTAGTGCGCATGGGTAAAGCCCGTCTTCGGTGCGCTGAATAGGCATGTAGAAATAGTGTTTGCAGTAAGATGTAGTGACAAGTTTTTTTCCTGCTCTTTCATCTTCATTTTGCTCGTATACTGCTATTAGGGTTTTTAAGTGCATTTGCCGTTTCATTCCGATTTGCAAAATTCTTTCAGAAGTAGACTACCTACCATATATTTATCATAGGTTTGCAGTTCTAATTTATTGAACATCCAATTGCTGTACTTTGCTGTCCATTTATGCCTTTGCCTATTATAATTTGTTGATTTCCGTGACTATGATTTCAATTCCATTTTTCTCTGCGTCTGGTATTATTCAGAATCTTGAACCCGGTGTTTCACATCCATTAATCAATTATATTTCTTTGTAGGCTTCTTATGTTCCATGACTTTATCTTCACTTTATTATTATTCTTTACTAGGTACTATTCATAGTTCATTTTAAATACCCATTTTTATTGCCAGTTAGTTTGCCAGCGTCAACATTAATAAGTTTTCAGCAACTTGACGAACGGTTTCTCTTTTCCTGGTTTACTTCTTTCAGATTGTTACTTGGGGATCTTTCACTGGTAGTTCTCTTGTAGTTTATTGTGGAGTGATCTTCTCTCTATTAGTTTGATACGCTCTATATCATTGACTGAGTACGTTTCGTTATTAATCATAAATTTGTTACTGCCTAATCTTTCAGCTTCCTTTGAATCTGGAACTAGCGCTTTTTTCTTTCTACTGTTTCTTTCGTATAATCCTCCTTAATCCGTTTATTAGTTCCTTTAAGCTATTCAGTTTGTTTTCGTATTTGACCTGTAGTTACCTCAATTAGAATTGGACTTTCAATAATTTGCGATCGTGATTTTCTCCAAATTATTCTCCAAATTTTTCATCTATTCTAATAAACTTGTGAACATTCAAGAAATGTTTTTCCCATGCAGCTTGATTTTACTTCCATTTTCATTAAAGTGTAAAATCTGTACTGGTATATTTCAAAATGCATCACTATTGTTTTTGAGTACCTGAATATTAAATGAATATATAAAACCTATATCGGCACAACTCGAAAGTATCACAATTGATTGCTCATGAATAAACGTTCCATTACAAAGACCGTGGCATATTGAAAATGTACAACTATTAGCTGCACTTATATGAACATTTTGTTTTTATGCTTCAATGACACATTCGTCATCTCGGGGATTCCATGATAACTAATTTTGTGCCAGTCTTACACCAAAGGTACGGGAGTAAATTTGATGTTTGATGTATCAATTGGAGCAATTTTTGAGTTGTGCCAGTAGTGTCGCCGCCGCCCTATATTATATGAAATATTATAGCAATAATAAAACCGATCTTAGGCTTTTTGTATAATATTATTTGTGTTTTCCACTTTAATATTATTCAAATTTATTTTAGTTGACTTTCTAATAGTTGGAAATTATTTTTAAATTTTCAGTTCAATCTCTTATAAAAGCGTGTTTTTTAAACTATTATTCATTCCTACATTTTTTTATTTGAACAAATTCGAATCTTTTCATACAGTTTATTTTTGTGTTCATATTTACTGAATAATTTTTTTTGGATTCTGGAATTCTCAACTGAATTTTTTTCATAATGCATATAATTTATCACAATAATTTAGAACATAATATTTCTCAAGAAATTATCAATCGTCAAACCCGATTATTGTGTTCAGAATATTGAAACAAACTTATTATATTGTCATTGGTCCATGGGAACAAGGTAAAGAGCACGAACTCCATGCAAATAGGTTTCAAAAATAAGAGCGTTAGTGTTCCATGAGCACCAAAACGGTGGGGGATAAGGCAGGAGATTGAAGTAGGGATCATATTTTTTTGTTATTTTTTGCGTAACTAAACCACCATTTTTTTTAAATTCCTATTCCAATTCAATTAGCCAAACAATGAAAATAATTCGAAGATTAATACTTCAAAATGAATTGATAATTCTACTATATTGATATTTGAATATTTTTGATTACCTTCGATAGCTGAAAAAAATTTGTTTCAAATCTGCTGCACCACCACTTTTGAACTTCATACACTTTGCCCTTTTTTAATTTTTTGACGTGCGGTGACGCAAGGTAAAGTGAACTGCCTTGGTGAATTAACTGCCTACTATAAAAGTTTAACCTTCATAATAGTAGGGAAGCCCAAGCGGGGACTTCGGGATTTACCAAAGCGGAGCAGATTAACATACAGGGGGATTCCTTGTACCCGGTCAAGTACCTCCACCAAATATGAGCCCCATATATATGGTCGCCCATCAAGGATAAAGGATCAGATTAGTAAAAAAAATGATTATAAGAAATTCTCGAGCGCGTCAGGTTAAGGTAGGGTGAGTTAATGACATGCTAAAAAATGTATATTCCACTAATCTGGCAATTTTCGAGTGACGTAAGGAAGTGGGAGTGTTACAAACTTGTAAAAAAAATCGTCATCTGGACATTCTCGAGCATGGCTAAATTTCTTTCATTTTAAAAGAAATTATTCAGGGATAACGAAAAATATTGTTATGGTGTGAATAGTTACTCAATAATAAATTTAAATATTTAATAATCATATAATTCATTTGATATTTGTACAACCAACTCTATCACTTGATATTTAGAATTATTTATTTTCCATAGTGGAAGAATATGAAACATATTGAGTAAGTCCGTCACAAACCTAAAATAAAACGTATAAGACATTTAGACGAAAAAAGAATAATATGTAAAATTAGTTTTGATACCCCTGTATACTGAATAATTAAAGTCATACAACGACAAACAGTAAAATAGGAAAACAAACTTTAAAATAAAAGATTAACAGAGTACCAACTTAAAAAGTGATGATTGTAAAATTGAAATATAAATAAAATAAACACTACAATAGAGAAAATTATAACTTAAAATTGAACTATGGATAAAATAAAATAAATCATATAACTAAACATAAATAAACTATCCATATAAATGAAAATGGCAATAATGATTTAGTAACTAAATCTTTCAAAGACAGTCATTGGTAGAAATAAATTTAAAATAAAATCTAAGAGCGTTTGTTAAAAAAACAAAGGGAAAAATCAACAACGGGTTGAGATTTTGAGAAGGAAGGAGGTTTGTTCAAAGTAAAAATTGAAAAAAAAAATTATGCAGAAATATTCAAAAAATAATAAAAAGTTGTAAATTTAAAGTAAACTAAACTAATACGAAGTGATTGTAACAACAAATAAGTAAGTGAAAAGTAATACTTACCATAAATACTCGGTAATAAGTAAACACGGCTATAAGCCATATAATATTCCTATTTTTTTAAATTAATTAAAAGTGGAGAGCAGAAAGATATTGAAATCGTTTATCCAGCACAGAAAAAACTTTCCAAGTGATCCAGAATTATGATCCAGGACTGCTGAGCATTGAACTTCAGTATGACCTTCAAGAAAAGAAAAGTAATTAATACTTAATTACAATACAAAGACAGTCAGGAATCATTTATTCATATGATCAAATGTTTGAATTTGTTGATGTAAAAATTTTAAATTGTTCAAATTTAAAAAGTATTACATAAGATTATACTTACTGATAAAAATTTTCAAAAGAATCAAAGAGATATCGACCATAGTTAATGTAGACGCCATTTTATTATAGAATTTGTCAAATATCACTTCTTCATATATAAAATTAATTTTCTTCTTTGTAGTTTTTAAAACCATGGAAATATAAAACCATAGATTCTGATAAGTTTAATCTTAATTTTGTTGTGAATGAGAGAGTGAATGAATTTTAGATAAGAAATAATCAGAGTTAATCATTTTTGAATATTTTTGAAGTTGATTAAGCCGTTAAACAGAATTAAGTAATAAATCGAGCGTTTCATTTGTTGAACATTTATTTAAATTGAATGTGTTTGTTTTCTTTTATATCTATGATATATTTTTTACAATCATCACTGGTTATCGGCGTTGGAACCTTTTGAAGGTCAAAGGACAGAGTTGGCTTAACAATAATTTGAATTCACAAACAAAATATAATTTCTCTGAGATAATTCAAATGAATTTATAAAATAATATTCAAATTACATAATAGAGTCTCATAACAATTATAATAAAAAAATATATATATAAATAAATAATACAATAAATATTATTGATCATTTTCGACTGAGCTAGTTTGGTGAACAAAGATAAGTATTAAAACTAAAAATAATACATAAATAAAATTTTAATTTATAAAAAGATATGGAATGATGATAGACATATTATTATTATTAAAACCATATCAATATATAATCTGACGATTTCCACAAGCCAAAGTAACAAAAATTCCTCGATAAAGTTTAATGCGTGCAGCTGCGTGATGCGTATATTCCCCACTCCGCGTTTCTATTCCTCTATCACTCTTTCTCTATCTATTACTCTCTCACTCCGACCCCACTCTGATTTGCAAAAAGAAGATTCTACCATTACTATCAGAACTTCTGATACTGATATAGTGGTCATCATGTTGGCGAATATGGAACACCTGCAAGCAACAGTAGAAGTCTGGGTGGATCTTGGA